>CM070876.1:75806120-77006120 GCA_036365515.1 Torymus aiolomorphi
TTCCACATGAATAGCATAATATACTGCAAATAATGGAAGAATACATGAAAATTGATCAAAATAAATCAATTCCAAACTACCCCCCACCCCTAACACGGAATTCGTAAGACAACCTAAGAGAACGAAAATTCCATTTTTCTAAAATCAAATTTCTCAGGGAGAATGACACCAGATATTGTAAATAACACAAGAATTCATCAAAAATAATTGATATAAACCGATATCAAATTATCCCCACCCCCAAAACCACCCCAAACGGGTGATTATACAGGGTAGATGTAAAAATGCAATAAAAAAAAATTCTCCCTCGGCGGCTTTGAGATTTTCCAAACTTTTTATTGTAGAAATTACTTTCTAGGAACACAAGCTACATGTAAAAAAATTAAGAAGAAAATAAACTCCCCGGAACATTTCCAAACGGGCCCAAAAAGGTGACAAACAGCGTGTTTGTAAGAAAAAAAAATTCTCCCTCAGCGGCTTTGGGCATTTCCAAACTTTTTATCGTGGAAATTACTTTCTAGCAACACAAGCTACATGTAAAAAAATTAAGAAGAAAATAAACTCCCCGGAACATTTCCAAACGGGCCCAAAAAGTTGATAATACAGCGTATTTGCAGGAAAAAATATTCTCACTCGGCGGCTTTGGGCATTTCCAAACTTTTTATCGTGGAAATTACTTTCTAGCAACACAAGCTACATGTGAAAAAATTAAGAAGAAAATAAACTCCCCGGAACATTTCCAAACGGGCCCAAAAAGTTGATAATACAGCGTATTTGCAGGAAAAAAAATTCTCACTCGGTGGCTTTGGGCATTTCCAAACTTTTTATCGCGAACATTACTTTCTAGCAGCACAAGCTACATGTAAAAAAATTAAGAAGAAAATAAACTCCCCGGAACATTTCCAAACGGGCCCAAAGAGGTGACAAACAGCGTGTTTGTAAGAAAAAAAAATTCTCCCTCAGCGGCTTTAGGCATTTCCAAACTTTTTATCGTGGAAATTACTTTCTAGCAACACAAGCTACATGTAAAAAAATTAAGAAGAAAATAAACTCCCCGGAACATTTCCAAACGGGCCCAAAAAGTTGATAATACAGCGTATTTGCAGGAAAAAATATTCTCACTCGGCGGCTTTGGGCATTTCCAAACTTTTTATCGCGAAAATTAGTTTCTAGCAGCACAAGCTACATGTAAAAAAATTAAGAAGAAAATAAACTCCCCGGAACATTTCCAAACGGGCCCAAAAAGGTGACAAACAGCGTGTTTGTAAGAAAAAAAAATTCTCCCTCAGCGGCTTTGGGCATTTCCAAACTTTTAATCGTGGAAATTACTTTCTAGCAACACAAGCTACATGTAAAAAAATTAAGAAGAAAATAAACTCCCCGGAACATTTCCAAACGGGCCCAAAAAGTTGATAATACAGCGTATTTGCAGGAAAAAAAATTCTCACTCGGCGGCTTTGGGCATTTCCAAACTTTTTATCGCGAACATTACTTTCAAGCAACACAAGCTAGATGTAAAAAAATTAAGAAGAAAATAAACTCCCCGGAACATTTCCAAACGGGCCCAAAAAGGTGACAAACAGCGTGATTGTAAGAAAAAAATTCTCCCTCAGCGGCTTTGGGCATTTCCAAACTTTTTATCGTGGAAATTACTTTCTAGCAACACAAGCTACATGTAAAAAATTAAGAAGAAAATAAACTCCCGGAACATTTCCAAACGGGCCCAAAAGTTGATAATACAGCGTATTTGCAGGAAAAAAATTATCACTCGGCGGCTTTGGGCATTTCCAAACTTTTTATCGCGAACATTACTTTCTAGCAGCACAAGCTACATGTAAAAAATTAAGAAGAAAATAAACTCCCGGAATATTTCCAAACGGGCCCAAATAGGTGACAAACAGCGTGTTTGTAAGAAAAAATTCTCCCTCAGCGGCTTTAGGCATTTCCAAACTTTTTATCGTGGAAATTACTTTCTAGCAACACAAGCTACATGTAAAAAAATTAAGAAGAAAATAAACTCCCCGGAACATTTCCAAACGGGCCCAAAAAGTTGATAATACAGCGTATTTGCAGGAAAAAAATTCTCACTCGGCGGCTTTGGGCATTTCCAAACTTTTTATCGCGAACATTACTTTCTAGCAGCACAAGCTACATGTAAAAAAATTAAGAAGAATATAAACTCCCGGAACATTTCCAAACGGGCCCAAAAGGGTGACAAACAGCGTGTTTGTAAGAAAAAAATTCTCCCTCAGCGGCTTTGGGCATTTCCAAACTTTTTATCGTGGAAATTACTTTCTAGCAACACAAGCTACATGTAAAAAAATTAAGAAGAAAATAAACTCCCGGAACATTTCCAAACGGGCCCAAAAAGTTGATAATACAGCGTATTTGCAGGAAAAAAAATTCTCACTCGGCGGCTTTGGGCATTTCCAAACTTTTTATCGTGGAAATTACTTTCTAGCAACACAAGCTACATGTAAAAAAATTAAGAAGAAAATAAACTCCCGGAACATTTACAAACGGGACCAAAAAGTTGATAATACAGCGTATTTGCAGGAAAAAAAATTCTCACTCGGCGGCTTTGGGCATTTCCCAAATTTTTATCGCGAACATTACTTTCTAGCAGCACAAGCTACATGTAAAAAAATTAAGAAGAAAATAAACTCCCCGGAACATTTCCAAACGGGCCCAAAGAGGTGACAAACAGCGTGTTTGTAAGAAAAAAAATTCTCCCTCAGCGGCTTTAGGCATTTCCAAACTTTTTATCGTGGAAATTACTTTCTAGCAACACAAGCTACATGTAAAAAAATTAAGAAGAAAATAAACTCCCCGGAACATTTCCAAACGGGCCCAAAAAGTTGATAATACAGCGTATTTGCAGGAAAAAAATTCTCACTCGGCGGCTTTGGGCATTTCCAAACTTTTTATCGCGAACATTACTTTCTAGCAGCACAAGCTACATGTAAAAAAATTAAGAAGAAAATAAACTCCCCGGAACATTTCCAAACGGGCCCACAAAGGTGACAAACAGCGTGTTTGTAAGAAAAAAAAATTCTCCCTCAGCGGCTTTGGGCATTTCCAAACTTTTTATCGTGGAAATTACTTTCTAGCAACACAAGCTACATGTAAAATAATTAAGAAGAAAATAAACTCCCCGGAACATTTCCAAACGGGCCCAAAAAGTTGATAATACAGCGTATTTGCAGGAAAAAAAATTCTCACTCGGCGGCTTTGGGCATTTCCAAACTTTTTATCGCGACCATTACTTTCTAGCAGCACAAGCTACATGTAAAAAAATTAAAAAGAAAATAAACTCCCCGGAACATTTCCAAACGGGCCCAAAAACGTGACAAACAGCGTGTTTGTAAGAAAAAAAAATTCTCCCTCAGCGGCTTTGGGCATTTCCAAACTTTTTATCGTGGAAATTACTTTCTAGCAACACAAGCTACATGTAAAAAAATTAAGAAGAAAATAAACTCCCCGGAACATTTCCAAACGGGCCCAAAAAGTTGATAATACAGCGTATTTGCAGGAAAAAAAATTCTCACTCGGCGGCTTTGGGCATTTCCAAACTTTTTATCGCGAAAATTACTTTCTAGCAGCACAAGCTACATGTAAAAAAATTAAGAAGAAAATAAACTCCCCGGAACATTTCCAAACGGGCCCAGAAAGGTGACAAACAGCGTGTTTGTAAGAAAAAAAAATTCTCCCTCAGCGGCTTTGGGCATTTCCAAACTTTTTATCGTGGAAATTACTTTCTAGGAACACAAGCTACATGTAGAAAAATTAAGAAGAAAATAAACTCCCCGGAACATTTCCAAACGGGCCCAAAAAGTTGATAATACAGCGTATTTGCAGGAAAAAAAATTCTCACTCGGCGGCTTTGGGCATTTCCAAACTTTTTATCGTTGAAATTACTTTCTAGCAACACAAGCTACATGTAAAAAAATTAAGAAGAAAATAAACTCCCCGGAACATTTCCAAACGGGCCCAAAAAGTTGATAATACAGCGTATTTGCAGGAAAAAAATTCTCACTCGGCGGCTTTGGGCATTTCCAAACTTTTTATCGTGGAAATTACTTTCTAGCAACACAAGCTACATGTAAAAAAATTAAGAAGAAAATAAACTCCCCGGAACATTTCCAAACGGGCCCAAAGATGTGACAAACAGCGTGTTTGTAAGAAAAAAAATTCTCCCTCAGCGGCTTTAGGCATTTCCAAACTTTTTATCGTGGAAATTACTTTCTAGCAACACAAGCTACATGTAAAAAAATTAAGAAGAAAATAAACTCCCCGGAACATTTCCAAACGGGCCCAAAAAGTTGATAATACAGCGTATTTGCAGGAAAAAAAATTCTCACTCGGCGGCTTTGGGCATTTCCAAACTTTTTATCGTGGAAATTACTTTCTAGCAACACAAGCTACATGTAAAAAAATTAAAAAGAAAATGAACTCCCCGGAACATTTCCAAACGGGCCCAAAAAGTTGATAATACAGCGTATTTGCAGGAAAAAAAATTATCACTCGGCGGCTTTGGGCATTTCCAAACTTTTTATCGCGAACATTACTTTCTAGCAGCACAAGCTACATGTAAAAAAATTAAGAAGAAAATAAACTCCCCGGAACATTTCCAAACGGGCCCAAATAGGTGACAAACAGCGTGTTTGTAAGAAAAAAAAATTCTCCCTCAGCGGCTTTAGGCATTTCCAAACTTTTTATCGTGGAAATTACTTTCTAGCAACACAAGCTACATGTAAAAAAATTAAGAAGAAAATAAACTCCCCGGAACATTTCCAAACGGGCCCAAAATTTGATAATACAGCGTATTTGCAGGAAAAAAAATTCTCACTCGGCGGCTTTGGGCATTTCCAAACTTTTTATCGCGAACATTACTTTCTAGCAGCACAAGCTACATGTAAAAAAATTAAGAAGAATATAAACTCCCCGGAACATTTCCAAACGGGCCCAAAAAGGTGACAAACAGCGTGTTTGTAAGAAAAAAAAATTCTCCCTCAGCGGCTTTGGGCATTTCCAAACTTTTTATCGAGGAAATTACTTTCTAGCAACACAAGCTACATGTAAAAAAATTAAGAAGAAAATAAACTCCCCGGAACATTTCCAAACGGGCCCAAAGATGTGACAAACAGCGTGTTTGTAAGAAAAAAAAATTCTCCCTCAGCGGCTTTGGGCATTTCCAAACTTTTTATCGTGGAAATTACTTTCTAGCAACACAAGCTACATGTAAAAAAATTAAGAAGAAAATAAACTCCCCGGAACATTTCCAAACGGGCCCAAAAAGTTGATAATACAGCGTATTTGCAGGAAAAAAAATTATCACTCGGCGGCTTTGGGCATTTCCAAACTTTTTATCGCGAACATTACTTTCTAGCAGCACAAGCTACATGTAAAAAAATTAAGAAGAAAATAAACTCCCCGGAACATTTCCAAACGGGCCCAAATAGGTGACAAACAGCGTGTTTGTAAGAAAAAAAAATTCTTCCTCAGCGGCTTTAGGCTTTTCCAAACTTTTTATCGTGGAAATTACTTTCTAGCAACACAAGCTACATGTAAAAAAATTAAGAAGAAAATAAACTCCCCGGAACATTTCCAAACGGGCCCAAAAATTTGATAATACAGCGTATTTGCAGGAAAAAAAATTCTCACTCGGCGGCTTTGGGCATTTCCAAACTTTTTATCGCGAACATTACTTTCTAGTAGCACAAGCTACATGTAAAAAAATTAAGAAGAAAATAAACTCCCCGGAACATTTCCAAACGGGCCCAAAGAGGTGACAAACAGCGTGTTTGTAAGAAAAAAAAATTCTCCCTCAGCGGCTTTAGGCATTTCCAAACTTTTTATCGTGGAAATTACTTTCTAGCAACACAAGCTATATGTAAAAAAATTAAGAAGAAAATAAACTCCCCGGAACATTTCCAAACGGGCCCAAAAAGTTGATAATACAGCGTATTTGCAGGAAAAAAAATTCTCACTCGGCGGCTTTGGGCATTTCCAAACTTTTTATCGCGAACATTACTTTCTAGCAGCACAAGCTACATGTAAAAAAATTAAGAAGAAAATAAACTCCCCGGAACATTTCCAAACGGGCCCACAAAGGTGACAAACAGCGTGTTTGTAAGAAAAAAAAATTCTCCCTCAGCGGCTTTGGGCATTTCCAAACTTTTTATCGTGGAAATTACTTTCTAGCAACACAAGCTACATGTAAAATAATTAAGAAGAAAATAAACTCCCCGGAACATTTCCAAACGGGCCCAAAAAGTTGATAATACAGCGTATTTGCAGGAAAAAAAATTCTCACTCGGCGGCTTTGGGCATTTCCAAACTTTTTATCGCGACCATTACTTTCTAGCAGCACAAGCTACATGTAAAAAAATTAAAAAGAAAATAAACTCCCCGGAACATTTCCAAACGGGCCCAAAAACGTGACAAACAGCGTGTTTGTAAGAAAAAAAAATTCTCCCTCAGCGGCTTTGGGCATTTCCAAACTTTTTATCGTGGAAATTACTTTCTAGCAACACAAGCTACATGTAAAAAAATTAAGAAGAAAATAAACTCCCGGAACATTTCCAAACGGGCCCAAAAAGTTGATAATACAGCGTATTTGCAGGAAAAAAATTCTCACTCGGCGGCTTTGGGCATTTCCAAACTTTTTATCGCGAAAATTACTTTCTAGCAGCACAAGCTACATGTAAAAAATTAAGAAGAAAATAAACTCCCCGGAACATTTCCAAACGGGCCCAGAAAGGTGACAAACAGCGTGTTTGTAAGAAAAAAAAATTCTCCCTCAGCGGCTTTGGGCATTTCCAAACTTTTTATCGTGGAAATTACTTTCTAGGAACACAAGCTACATGTAGAAAAATTAAGAAGAAAATAAACTCCCCGGAACATTTCCAAACGGGCCCAAAAAGTTGATAATACAGCGTATTTGCAGGAAAAAAAATTCTCACTCGGCGGCTTTGGGCATTTCCAAACTTTTTATCGTGGAAATTACTTTCTAGCAACACAAGCTACATGTAAAAAAATTAAGAAGAAAATAAACTCCCCGGAACATTTCCAAACGGGCCCAAAAAGTTGATAATACAGCGTATTTGCAGGAAAAAAAATTCTCACTCGGCGGCTTTGGGCATTTCCAAACTTTTTATCGCTGGAATTATTTTATGAGCACACAAGCTACTCGTAAAAAAATTACGAAGCAAATCGACTCCCCGGAAACCCCCCAAACAGCTGATTATATATTCAGGTATATAGGGGACGTGACCGAAGAAAAATTCTCTCTCAGCGACGTTTGGCATTTCCAAACTTTTTATCGCTGAAATTATTTTATGAGCACACAAACTACTCGTAAAAAAATTATGAACCAAATCGACTACCCGGAAAACCCCCAAACAGCTGATTATATAATCTGACATATAGGGGTCGTGACGCAAAAAAAATTCTCACTGTTCGGTGTCTGGCATTTCCAAACTTTTTAAAGCTGGAATTACTTTTTGAGCATAAAAACTCCCTGTAAAAAAATTACAAACCAAATCGACTCCCCGGAAAACCCCCAAACAGCTGATTATATAATCAGATATATAGGGGTCGTGACGGAAAAAAAATTCTCACTGCTCGGTGTCTGGCATTTCCAAACTTTTTAATGCTGGAATTACTGTTTGAGCATAAGAACTCGCTATAAAAAAATTACGAACCAAATTGACTCCCCGGAAAACCCCCAAACAGCTTATATATAGGGGTCGTGACTTAAAAAAAGTTCTCTCTCAGCGGCGCTTGGCATTTCCAAACTTTTTATTGCTGGAATTATTTTATGAGCACACAAACTACTCGTAAAAAAATTACGAACCAAATCGACTCCCCGGAAAACCCCCAAACAGACAATTATATAATCTGATATATAGGAGTCGTGACGGAAAAAAAATTCTCTCTCAGCGGCGCTTGGCATTTCCAAACTTTTTATCGCTGAAATTATTTTATGAACACACAAACTACTTGTAAAAAAATTACGAACCAAATCGACTCCCCGGAAAACCCCCAAACAGCTGATTATATAACCAGATATATAGGGGTCGTGACGGAAAAAAATTCTGACTGCTCGGTGTCTGGCATTTCCAAACTTTTTAATGCTGGAATTACTTTTTGGGCATAAGAACTCCCTATAAAAAAATTACGAACCAAATCGACTCCCCGGAAAACCCCCAAACAGCCGATTATATAGGGGTCGTGACGGAAAAAAAATTCTCTCTCAGCGGCGCTTGTCATTTCCAAACTTGTTATAGCTGAAATTATTTTATGAGCACACAAACTACTCGTAAAAAAATTACGAACCAAATCGACTCCCCGGAAAACTCCCAAACAGATGATTATATATAAAGATTTTTGCCATTTTCAGATTTAGCTAAAGTTGACTACTTAATATATTTAAAAAATGATAATAACTGTATCTCTTCGCTTGTCATTCTTGCAGTCACCAATAAAACCACTTCGACGAATTCCAACCAAAATTAGAAACTATAAATTAATATTTCGTTCATTATGATGGGTCTGAAGTTTGCATCGTTGGAATGCAACGAAATAATTTTTTACAATTGTTTAAGTTATTAAGCAATGAAAATTTTATCTAAACCTTTGTTATTTTATACTATAAAACACTAAATCTACGCGCAAAATTAATATAATTTAGTATAAACTTGAAGTAAAATGAATTATTTTTTTTTTTTTCGTTGCACTCCAACATTGCAAACTTCAGACTCATTCATTATGAACGTTCATAATTTCAAATACGTAAATAACTTACATATCTCTTTACTTTGTCATCGATAAGATTCATTTGTTTTTTAATAAAACTTAAGATACATATAATGTAAATATTAATAAATTATGACTAAATTTATTAAAAAGTTAATAAATTTCGTCATAAATACTCATAATTCATTATATTCTCCAAAGGAACATTTTTTTATTATCTTCTATTAATTACGAATATTGAGGGGAATATCGTAGGAATGTAACCGAATAGTTCGAAATTTTTTTAGTTCTTCTTTTTTGCATTAAAAAATAGCATGTAGGTGAAAAAAATTTCTTAAGCATATGAAATTGCAATGTTTGGACATATATAAAGCTCATATAACACTTTTCATTTCATTTTAAAGTTTTTAACAATAACTTTTGACTCATGTATTTTACGAGTTTTTTTTCGAGTAAAAAGTCGGAAAAAAGTTCGATTTTGAGTGCATAGACTTCATTGTTTGCATGAAGTTCATAAATGTTTTCGGAGCCTTTAAACCTTATTAGTTTACTAAATTAATGTAGTGGTTATAAAACGTGGGTGATTTTAATACATAATTCTATCATTTATATAATTTTGTTCATGTTTTATAAAAAAAATAGGCAGAAATCTTCGAACTACTCGAACCACCCCTAGAATATCGGCATGTTCTTGTTTGTGCACATAAGGATTGTGCACATATTAATTGTGCACACTTTAGCATTGGTATATATCTATATATATAGATATGTACCAATGCTATCTGCGCACAATAAATATGTGCACAATCCTTATGTGCACAAACAAGAACATGCCGGAATATCCTGGGCGAAGAAATATAATTACTTTTCTGAGAGTAGGAATCGAGTCTTCATAGAAAGAACAATTGTTTTTGAATCAGACACAGATTTAGACTGAAAAGATAATTTCTATTTTAAAAGTATAACTTGGCTTTAAATAGAAAATTATTTTATTTAAATAATAATAATACATGTTTGTAAGAAACTATTGCATCTTGTAGAAAAAATGTTCATTATGTCAATTAAAAACATTAGTAAAACTTGGTTTTCTTCTCTCTCTAAAGCAGTTGACAGACAAATTATGCTTTAGCTACACATTGGCATTACTAATTTTTTAAATAGGAAACTTGTGGAGGTTCGCTGCAAACTTACGTTTATAAAATAATTTTCTTTACGAGTAACAAATACCTATATTTAGGGAGTATCTTTGCCCACGATATAGATATCGAAAGGCTTTCCCTTGAAAATTTAATCAATACGCATTGACAAATGTCAGTAACTTTTTCCCCCTGAAATTTCTTAAAAAATTTAGAAAATTAAAAATCTTATATTTGGGCTAATGTTCACAGCACATCAACCTACCAGGGCTCAAATTAAAGGTTTTGGCAAACAAAGAAAGCTAAACAAATTGTGCAACGATCGTAAGTGTGTTCCTGTTCCCATTAAATAAATATATTGATTGGAAAGGGACATGAACAACATAAAAAATGACTGAATGTCGACCTTTTTTTTTAATTTTGTGTACGTAGCTAGATTCTTTACCCTTATTTATAATTGTTTCTTTTTTTTTTTAAAAGCAAACATTTTGAGCTTTAACTCATTTTTTAGCGCTCAAACATTGGAATTCCCAAAAAGTTAAGAGTTCCTGAGATTTACTCATATATTAATGTGAATAATTATTTATGATACAAAGTAATATTAAACATGCACATCTCTTTTTAGATGGTAAACGATAAGTAACCGTAATAATTTTTACTTGATGTTTAATTTTGTGACTATTATTCAAAATCTCTTAAATACTGAAGATTAATATTTTAAAAATCTATAACTCTTTGAATATTGGTTTTTCGTATATGTTGAATGCAACATTTTAATTTTAAAATTGCCTAAATTTTCAGGAAAAAATTATTCTGATCTCAAAAGATTGTTTTTATTTGTTTAAATGGCGTTTTTGTTTAAACAAATGCATTTAAATCAAGGTTCCTGCCATTTTGATAAATTGTAAACTAGAAATTTAGATTTTACGAATCAAAATCTATAAAAAACGATGGTTACTTTATTCAATTGCAACAGCCGGTATAGAAAGGGAAACAGAAGCGAAAACTTTTGCGGCGCCTGGGCTAGCTAGAATCGCTAGAAACTGAAAAACGGCTCGCCAGCGACAAAGACACTCAGTCCACGCGCACGCTGACATAACAACAATGCCGCCGACGCTGCAACCGCACTCGGTAGGTCCCGCCTCCCTTCTCCTTCAGTCAATTGCTGTTTGCAACTTCTGCGTGCTTTTCTCAAGCTTAATTTTATCTAATACAAAAAATTTCCTAGCGGCTATTTCAGTATATAGTTGGAGTAAAGCGCGCATTCAGGGATTTTCAAAATCATTATATTTGAAAGTTAAACCGATACTTGACAATTGGTGCGATGGCAAATCAATTTTAATGTTTACTAAATAAACAACTTATTGTTTAAAAAAAAAAAAAAATGATGAACATATGACTTTTTAATACATAATAATATATTACAGTTCGTTTACTCAAAAATATAAAATTAAGGTAATGTTACGAAATAATTAATACATTAATAAAACATTAATAATTAAATTAAAAACAAATATTTTATTTAAAATAAAAAATATAAATACATGTATAAAAATGAATAACTAAGTAAAATATAATATTATTATTGGTCCTCCACAAAAAGTTTTAATTTTATTACCACCTATAGATGATTTTGTACCGAACTGCCAATGTAAAGCATGCATCAAAAACTCATGTTGTTGTGTTCGAGTAGCAATTCCATGCTGTTCCTTCTGTTTTTGTCAGAAAAATGAAACTTGTAAAAATAAATTTGAATAATATTATATTTTACTTAGTTATGAATTTTTATTCATGTATTTATATTTAAATTAAATATTGATTTTTTGTTGGTTTAAACAATAAGTTGTTTATTTATTAAACATTCAAATTGATTTGCCATCGCACCAATTGTCAAGTATTGGTTTAACTTTCAAATATAATGATTTTGAAAATCCCTGAATGCGCGCATTACTCCAACTGTATACTGAAATAGCGCTAGGAAATATCGAAAAATTAGCTTTTGTTAAATAACGAAATAAATAGTTAATAACAGAAAACTTAAAATAATGCAAATAAATATGATGGTTTTTATCTCAAAGAATAAGAGGAAACTTTCATTTTAAAAAAAGTTCATTTTTTTCAAAGTTATTATTAAGGGGGTGTCAAACTCAATTCTGCGATTTGACCGACCCATAGGTCGGTAAAGTAGGAAGTACATACTATTGATAAAATATGACACAAGGGCCATCTCTGGAAAATCCTAATAGATTTTAACATAGATGGCGCTACATATTTCAAAAATATTAAAGATCTCTATTATTATTATACTATAATAATAAAAATCTGTATTTTCTATTGTTAAAATCAAAATTTACGTATTTCGCCTATACGCATTTTTTATTGTGAAGGGATATGCGTATTTCGCCTATACGCATTTTTTTATTACAAAGAGAAATAGATATGCGTATTTCGCATATACGCATTTTTTTATTATAAAGAGAAAGAGATATGCGTATTTTGCCTATACGCATTTTTTTATTATAAAGAGAAAGAGATGCGTATTTCGCCTATACGCATTTTTTTATTGTAAAGAGATATATGCGTATTTCGTCTACGCGCATTCTTTATTGTAAATGAGTGTGCGTATTTTGTACGCATTTTTTATTATAAACAATATTGTACGTATTTCACGTATACGTATTTCCTTTGATAAATAATTATGCGTATTTTGCGTATACACATTTTTTAATGTTAATAGTAGTGCGTATTTCGCATAAACGCATTTTTATTTGCAAATAATTGTGCGTATTTCGTCTATACGCATTTTCTTTTATAAATAATTATGCGTATTTCGCTTATACACACTTTTCAATGTTAATAATCGTGCGCATTTCGCCTATACGCATTTTATTATAAATAATTTTGTGTATTTCGCCTATACACATGTTCTATTATTAACAAATATGCGTATTTCGCCTATACACATTTCTTATTATAATGAGATGCACGTTAGTCACTTTACGGTAGTCTCAGTTATTTACATTTCAAAATTTAGGACATCGCATCGCATGATTGTAACTGCAATCCTAAAAATGGATACTCGTAAAAAACTAAGCTTGTTTCATACTGCAAAACAAGCAAGACAATCGTGATAGATTATCAACTTACTCGATTCGGACTTATTCTTCGCAGAATGGTAACTCTTTACCATAGAGAGCAGCAAGTGAACGCGGCCGATGACGTATAGCAAAACAGCGACAGCAGAAACTTAAGGCGTTGCGATGTCGTTTACAGCAGCTTCTCGCTTGAGGCAATAAAATGTAATTAATATAGAAACAAGTGAGCTGTGTAAGGAGCGCCGATAATGGAGTCTAGGTAGTGCGCTTCATAGGTTTTTGAGTCCAGGTGTCGGGACATCTCGAATGCGAGGTCTAGCTGTTCCACGCGGCTGATGATAGAGTCTAGATGATACGCTTCGTAGATTTTTGTATCCACGTGTCGGCACAGCTCGATTACGAGGTCTAGGTGTTTCAGATGGCCGATGATAGAGTGTAGTAGGTGATGCGCTCTGGAGGTTTTTGTGTCCAGGTGACGGGACAGCTCGAATGTGAGGTCTGGCTGTTCCAGGTGGCTGATGATGGAGTCTGGGTAGTGCGCTCCGTAGGTTCTTGTGTCCAGGTGACGGGACATCTTGAATACGAGGTCTAGCTGTTGTAGGGGGCTGATGATGGAGTCCGGGTAGTGCGCTCTGTTCGTTTTTGTGTCCAGGTGACGAGACAGCTTGATTGCAAGGTCTAGCTTTTTCAGGCGGCTGATGATGGAGCCCGGGTAGTGCACTCTGTAGGTTTTTGTGTCCAGGTGACGGGACAGCTTGATTGCGAGGTCTAGCTGTTCCAGATGGCCGGTGATAAAGTGTAGGTTATGCGCTCAATAGGTTTTTGTGTCGAGGTGACGGGACAGCTCGAATGCTAGGTCTAGCTGTTCCAAGTGGCCGATGACAGAGTGTAGGTGATGCGCTCCGTAGATTTTTGAGTCCAGGTGTGGAAACCGATCGGATGCGAGGTCTAGGCATTTCAGGCGGCTGATGATGGAGTCCGGATAGTGGATTCCGTAGGTTTTTGTGTCCAGGTGACGGAACAGCTCGATTGCGTCTTCGCTTGTTCGCCTAGGTGATGTTCTCAGGAAGTGGTAGATGCGTTGGCTGCCCTCGACGAGAGTAGAATTATTCACGAAGACGCGTTGTCCTCTGCAGGAGCTCTTCGCCTAGCGCAAAACAAAATCTATTAATAATGTGTTAAGCAGTGGGGATGAGGAAAGCAGCATTGAACTGCCAGGAATAGAGGAGTAAACAGATGGAAAGTTGGAGGCTAGGTTCGGCCATACTACAGGATAAAGGCCAAATCCGAAATGAAATACTTACTCGAGTCTGTCGCCGGAGCGCATACTCCATTCAATTAGACCTTCGCCGTCATTTCTACGATATCTTCGCCTAGCTGATGTCTTTAGTAAGTGGTAGTTGCGTTGGCTGCCCTGAAGAAGAGCTTCGCTTAGGATAAAACAAAATATATTAATAATGTGTTAAGCGGTACAGGAATGAGGATAGCAGTATCGACTTGCCAGGAACAGAGGAGTAGATAGATGGAAAGTTAAGATATTTGTAGGGAATGGAAAGGGATCTGCGGAATGAAAAGTCGAAAAAGCGCATGTGCATTTCCAACTAAGACCACCTGACCCTTGCTCAAAGTTGACCAAAATGTCCTCACACAATGTAATACATGCTGAGGGATTGTATATCCAATTTCAGACCTTTTCAATCAGCCAGTGTAGAGGAAATAACTTTTTTTCTTGAAAATTTCCTGAAAAACAAACAAAAAGGGTAATAACTTCAAACTTGCTGATTATTTAGATCTCAAACTTAATTCATAATCCCCCAGCATGTATTGCATGGTGTATGTAAAGTTTAAGATATGTTTAGAGAATGGAAACGCATCTTTTGGATTCAAAAGTCGAAAAGACGCATGTACATTTCCAACTAAGACCACTTGACCCCTGCTCAAGTTTACCAAAATGTCCACACACAATGTAATACATGCTGAGGGATTGTATATTCAATTTCAGACTTTTTCAATCAGCCAGTGTTGGGGAAATAACTTTTTTTCTGGAAAATTTCCTGAAAAACACACAAAAAAGACAACAACTCGACACTTGCTAATTATTTAGATCTCAAACTTGATATTCAATCACTCAGCATGTATTGCATGGTGTGTGTAAAGTTTAAGATATGTTTAGAGAATGGAAACGCATCTTTTGGATTCAAAAGTCGAAAAGACGCATGTACATTTCCAACTAAGACCACTTGACTCCTGCTCAAAGTTGATCAAAATGTCCTCACACAATGTAATACATGCTGAGGGATTGTATATCCAATTTCAGACTTTTTCAATCAGTCAGTGTTGGGGAAATAACTTTTTTTCTGGAAAATTTCCTGAAAAACACACAAAAAAGATAACAATTCCACACTTGCTGATTATTTAGATGTCAAACTTGATATTCAATCCTTCAGCATGTATTGCATGGTGTGTGTGAAGTTCAAGATATGTTTAGAGAATGGAAACGCATCTTTTAGACTCAAAAGTTGAAACGCCGCATGAGCCTTTCGAACTAAGACCACCTGACCATTGCTCAAAGTGACAAGCAGTGTCTAAATCTCAAAATCTTAAACTAAATCTCAAAATTGCATAACTTAATTCTTTTATATTAAATTATACCTACGTCCAGAAAGATAAAATTAGCTTAACAAAACATGCAATGCCTGAAATACATTATAGAAGCGGACTTCTTATACTCTTTTTAATACTCTTTTAAATTGAGAAGTAAAACACATCACCTCAAAGTAAACATCAACAACACTGAATCATGAGTACATCTGCTGAATATGGCAGGTTGCTTTTTTTATATATTACAGGAGCAGGATTAATTTATGTTTTCAAGTTGTAATTTTCAGCCTATTTCATTAAATGTGTTTTCTCTTATGAAATCTGAAGTTCTCTGTCTGGTCGAAAGAACTATAGATCTATAGGCCTGTTTGTAATATAATGGTATTTAATTTTTTCTTTAAGCGAGTATGATTGAATAATAAATCTGGGTACCTCTCAGATTTATGAAAAGTTGACTATAACCTCTAAGAGTCAATTAATGTTCATTAATTATTGATTACTACTACAATCAAACTGAATTTTACAGGTTAAAGTAACTTTTTCACAATTTTTCGGACAGACTCACACTACATTACACGAAAAGGGCCAAAACTAAAAACTTGACAAGAAAATTCATCCTACTCCTACAATATAAAAGCCATCTGTCAGTTTTAGCAGGTGGATTGGCCATTCCAGGTTATCTATATTTACTTTGAGGTCATGTGTCCGTACTTAATTCAAAGAATATAAGAATGATAGAAATCCGCTCCAGTAATGCATCTCAGACATCTCATGTATATTTGAGTTGATTTTATCTTTCTGAAAGTACAAATAATTTAATAAAAAAATCAAAATGTGTAACTTATCAGTTTGACGGTTCTAAAAAATACACAAGCAGTGCCTTAACTAAATCTGAAAAATTGCATAACTTAATTCTTTTATATTAAATTATACCTACTTACAAAAAGATTAAATCAGCTTAAAAATACATCCAATGCATGCAATACATTATAGAAGTGGATTTCTATTATTCTTATAATTTTTTAAATTAAGTTCGAAAACACATATCCTCAAAGTAAATATGAAATACACTTAATGATGAGATCACCTGTTAACTCTGACAGGTGGCCTCTTATAGTTGCGGTTTTTTCTGGAAGGAAAATGAAAATCCTGAAACAAAAAAATGAAGCTATAGCAATGGTTGAAAGCAGTAGATTAATAATAATTATTGAAAGAAGAGACTACAAAGTGGTCACAATGTATTAAAATAATTACGGACTAGATCAGGTTCCATGGATAATCTGGAACATGAAGCTGTCAAGATGAGCGTATCAGGAAGCCCTTCACTTAAGGTTGCCCACTGTAATGCCATTGTATAGTTTTGTCAAAGTTTCAGTTCCCAATTTGGAGGTATTTTCTTAAAAGTCTCCTTCCTTATGATGCTCATATTAATGGCCATATCGAGAGTTCATTATAACTTCCAATCGATGCTGAAGAACTGTACTGGGAAAAAAATTTTGGTTTAGTAAATAATGGTTGTTATTTTAGATTTTAATACCCTGACACGTGTAGAAAAGGAAAGGAAAAACAAAAATAGAAATATTTTAGATTCAATATGAAAAATAATTACATTAAATAAAAAAAACTAAAGAAATGGATTATGAATAATATTGTTATGGGTTCGTATGTGTGTGTGAATGTAACAATATATTTGACAAAATTCTGCTTAGAATAAATTGTCACACTATTATTACCTATCGGTCGGAAAATCTAGCACTATTTCTACAAAATATTTAGATGTTAAGATAGATTGTGTTTGTAAGTATCGGATCTATGTACAGATACCATAACCATAAATTACAATACCTACACATAACTGACTGCTAGCTGCAATATAAACACAGCTGTCATCACATAGCAAGTACTATGATTTAAAAATTCTTTATATGGCGTTTCTCATTTCATTTTTTCTTTGCACTCTTAAGTTGATTTGAAAGTAAACATTTAGTGTTTTATATTTAATAAAGTACATTTTATAAGTTTGTGAAAGCGTTTAATACAACTACAGTGTATACAATGAATGTTTTATTGAAGTTTCAAATCAGCTTGAGAACGAGACAGTATTGTAAAGCACTCTCACTATGAATAGAAATATATTTATGTCAAGATTTAGTTTAATTTAAAAAAAAAGATACATGTAAGCGAAAGAAAATGAAAACATCATATACTTTGGTCAGAACATTTTAGAACAGATCATCAAGTCTATACAGTTATATCTACCTTTATAGGGTATAAGTAAGTTCAGACATATAAGGTACATACATCTTGAACTCAATTATGTACTGTATGTCTGGTTGAAATAAATAAATTAATTTTCGTATCAATTACTTTTCTGTTATCTCCTCAAAAGTCTTCATAGTAATATAATCCATCCTCCTGTATCATTTTGATTTCTGTAGACCAATCACCAATGCAATCATGTCCTCCTTCTCTTATAATTTTCAAAGAAACAGGCTTGTGATTGATTTTCGAACGGTCCTTGGCGAAAGCTGTCGCTGCCACCTCTGCTGCTTACGTACGATGCCGACCTGACCGTATCCTTCCTTCTTGAGTTGCTGCCTCCTGCTGCTGCTCCACGTTCGCTACCTCTTCTCTGCACTTATTTCACTTGCACAAAATCACAAGCGCACCTCGTGCGTACCCACTCGCTCGCAGCCGAGAGTCCGAGACACCTCACCTAACACATGCGTCACGCGATAACGGAGCTGCGACCCGTTAAAGTGAGGTTATGGCTCTATGGTGCGCGGCGCCCGCCTCGTGGGTGTGCTCCGCACGCTGTGTGAGATGGCGTAGGCCGCGTATAGGTACCGTACCTTGTCGTTGTCGTGGTTAGCGATCAGCTCGCATTGTTGTCACTTCAGCGAGGGGCTGCGGGGACGCGTCGCGGCTCGACACCTGGGTGCCCGACAGTGCTCAACTGCTCAGCGTCATGCTATCATGCATAAACATCACACGTATACACGAACGTCATACACGAACAATATGACGATAACATGTCCGTAAGAGGCGGTCACTAACGTCTTTTAGACGGTAAAATTTTCGCTTATTATCTTTTCTATTTACCGCATGATAACAAAAACTGTTTTTTTTTTTTTAATATTATGCAAAATCATGAGTGCATTGCCCTCCGTAATGACATTATTAATCATTCTGAAAAGTTTCACGTCGATATTTTATGGCATCTAAGAATGGCATTTGAACGAAATTTTCGTTCAAATGCCATTCTTAGACGCTTTTGAATATTGACTTGGCATTTTGCAGAATGATTAATCATGTAATTACGGAGGGCAATGCACTCATGATTTTTCATATATCGTTATATTTTTTTTTCTACTAAAAACCATATATTTTTTGCTCGGTCGGTAAAAATTGAGTTTGACACCCCCTTAATCAAAGTTGCAAAAAAAACGTAAAAATCAAATTTCAAAAATTCATAACTTTTCAAATTTTGAGTTTATAGAGATTTTGCAAATAGACGTGTTCTTTAAAATGAGCTAAAGTTTTAGGAAAAAAATACTCCGGGGCAAAAAAATATTTATTATTATTTGTTTAAACAATTGCATTTTAAACAATTTCTACCACTTTTTTCGAATTTTAACCTCGATATTCGGATTCTACGGGTCAAAATCTATAAGAAACAACTGTTTTTATCCGGGGACATATTGCATACGGGACGGTACCCAGCTCCTAGACTATATATACTGTAGGCGCTTGGCTCTCCGGCGTGCGCCGCGCCGTCGCCGCACCTCGAGCACAGGCTCTACTGTTGCCCGTTGTCTGCGCTCTCTACGCCTCTGTGGCAGCTAGCTATCTCTCTCTCCGCGGCTCTCGCGCTGCTGGGCTCGGCCGCTATACATTCTAACTATACCTATAGCTTGCGGCTCGCTCGACCGGCCGAGTGTTTATGTTTCGCCGCGCTCCGACTTTCGTCGGCTTTGTTATTGTTGCGAGCTCGTATACGTTCCGATTATAAGCGCTTTTGAAAACTATATATATAACTCTCTCATAATACATATTCCTACTCTCTAAGGCCTAATATATTATTGATTAAATGTTAATCAACAATCAAATACCTCAACAGTAAGAGTAAAATTTCCAATTATCTTACGGTGCGATAAAATTTAAAAAACATTTTTATTCAGAGAATAATTAGAATATCGCTTAACTCTATAACCGAAAGTACGATTTACAACACGAAAAAACAATTCGGCGATGCGCAAAAAAGCCGTTAATTGGTTTATTTAGACGCAAAGAAACTAAAACGACAATCTCAAGTCAAAATCCATACGGGCTAGGATGATGAGCCTAAACGATTTTACAGTTTGCAGTTGTTTGATGTAATCAGAACACCATATTCCTCTGAAATATAATTAATTATAGTCTATAATATAAAAAAATGTTATTATATTATACACATTTATTACTCTAGTGGAGTTGAAATTTTAATAATTTGAAAAATCATATTTTAGAATAGATAAATTACATAAAATAATTTTTTTAAATGAATATATTTTAATATAAAATTGCATTCTATGTGCATATTTGATTTTGCATAAATACATTATTGAAAAGTATATATAAAATTATATTTGAAAACATTTACGGGGAAAAATCGTAATTATTAAATTGCAAATTAAAAATACAAAGGTTTATGTCAAAAGTCAAATTCACAAATTTTTTACATGGTTATTGGCGCGTGAATATATCGACGGCTGCGCGGAACAAGGTTGTATTTCAGCGCGCGGACGAAGAACGTTGTATCTCACCGCGCGGACGAAGAACGTCATATCTCACTGCGCAGATGAAGAACGTCGTATCTCAGCGCGCGGATAAAGAACATCGTATCTCACCACGCGGACGAAGAACGTCGTATCTCACCGCCCGGACGAAGAACGTCGTATCTCTCCGCGCGGATAAAATATCTCGGCGCGCGGACAAAAACATCGTATCTCGCCGTATACTGGCCGTGTACGTCGCAAGAACGCCGAGATACGACGTTCATCGTCCTCGCGGTGAGATACGATATTCTTCATCCGCGCGGTGAGATACGATGTTCTTCGTCCGCGCGGTGAGATACGACGCTCTTCGTCCGCGCGCTGAGATACGACGTTCTTCATCCACGCGGTGAGATACGACCTTGTTCCGCTCAGTCGTGGATATATTGAATAAATAAATTCATTGAACTAGGATTCGTTATGAAAAAATCTTTAAAACAAAAGTGATCATCGGGTGGGGAGAAGATTCTATCTCGGCGAATCGCGTGAAAAGGTCCTATTCTAGACGAGCGCGTAAGAAGGTGGGACTCTACTGAGATAGGACCTTTTCACGCGCTCCGTTGAGATAGAACCTTCTTCTTCCCACCCGAGGAAATATCCTCAAATTATAAAAAATTATATAAAAAATTATAAAAAATATAAATTTCTTCTTTTTTCTACATATATTTCCTACCTATTTACCGCTCTTTATGTGTGCCACGAAAAAATTATGATTTCTTCGACGAGGGGCGCATCGACATCACGTTCTTTAGAAATGGGTCTGAAGTTCGCAACGTTGGAGTGCAACGAAATAAAAAAAAAAAATTTTTCTTCATGGTTATACTAATTAATATTAATTTTGTGTGTAGATTTAGTGTTTTATAAAATAACTTTCTAACAAAGGTTTAGATGAAATTTCCATTGTTTAATAACTTAAATTAATTGTAAGAAATTATTTCGTTGCATTCCAACGGTGCAAACTTCAGACCCATCTTTAGAACGTATTTTTAGAAAATTATAAAAACAAAAAATTATTTCATAACGGACAAATAGTATTTAATTTTAATTTTGATAAACATGCAGCATCGCGGAGATAATATTTTTGTTAATAGTAGGCACACCGTATCCAAAATCAAATTTACCGAAAATTTAACAAGAGTTGATAGCTTAAATAAATTGGTACAGCGTTTTTTACCATATTCTGGCAGTTTTTTTTAGCAACGTTTAAAAGTATAAAATTGTCTTCAGTACGGAGGAAATATCTAAATTTAGGCCTCTTCTGATGTCCCATGAGCTTATCCTTGCATAATAGTAAGTTCTATGTAGTGGAACATGTTACTGGAAGTGGATTATATAAATATTTGCTTGACTTAGCTAAATATCTGAGAACCATAGATATGTCACAGTACTATAAAAGTTATTTCCCTCTTATGTCTCGATAAAAATAAAAAATTTCTTTGAAGGCACATCTACAGGACAAAGTTTTTCTGAATGTTAAAAAAGTATGTACAAGCTCAATTTAATAGTATCATTTTTCGTCGAAACTTATAAGTCAATTTTGCATTAATAAGAAGTTTCACTTTTTTTTAAATGACGAAACTTGCAAAAGATATTTAATTTTGAAGGCACATCTAGTAGACAAACTTTCTTGGTCTTTAAGCCTTTCTGAATGCGAAAAAAATTATATACTTTTAAATCTAAAAATTAAAGATAATTTCGTCTTTTTCTAAATGACGACACTTATAAATACTGGCATCTACCTTTTTGATCTTGCAAGAATAATTATCTACACTGAAATTATTACTTTAAAAGTTACAGTTTTCTAAGGAATAATCGTTATTACAATTATAACTTCCCATAATAATTTGTTGCAGGCGATAATTCAATAAATATCTGAAAATATAAAATATCAATATTTTTTAATCATCATATCAGCTTTACGTAATGCATATTGTAATTGAAGTAAATAAGTGAATAAGGAACATCAGTCATCCCATTTAATTTTTTATTTAAAAATTATAAGAAATACGTTAAGCTGATGTGATGATTGAAAAAAAATTGATATTTAATATTTTCAGATATTATTTGAATTATCGCTAGTAGCAAATTATTATAGGAAGTTATAATTGTAATAACGTTTATCACTTAGAAAATTGTAACTTTTAAAGTAATAATTTCAGTGTAGATAATTATTCTTGCAAAGATCAAATAGGTAGATGCCAGTATTTATAAGGTGTCATCGATTAGAAAAAAGACAAAATTATTCTTAATTTTAGATTTCAAAGTAAATAATTTTGTTGACATTCAGAAAGGCTTAAGGAACAAGAAAACTTTGTCCTGCAGATGTGCCTTTAAAAAAATTTTTTAATTTTTTTCGAGAGGTAGGAGGGAAATAACTTTTATAGTACTGTGATACATCCATGGTTCTCACATATTTAGCTAACTATAAGTCAAGTAAATATTTATATAATCCACTTCCAGTAACATGTTCCACTACATAGAACTCACTATAATGCAAGGATACGCTCGTGGGGCATCAGAATTTAGATATTTCCTCCGCGTACTCAAGACAATTTTATACTTATAAACGTTAATAAAAAAACAGCCAGAATATGGTAAAAAACGCTGTACCAACTTTTTTAGGCTATCAACTCTTGTCAAATTTTCGGTAAATGTGATTGGATACGATGTGCCTACTATTAACAAAAATATTATCTCCGCGACGCTGCATTTTTATAAAAATTAAAATTAAATACTATTAGTCCGTTATAAAAAAAACGTTTTTGTTTGTAAGAAACTATTGCATCTTGAAGAAAAATTGATTATATCACATAAAAACAGTAAGCAAATTAGTAAAACGTGTTTTTCTTGTCTTTATATATAAATGGGGTACTGAAGTTTGCATCGTTGCATCGCATATATAAAGCAGTTGACAGAAAAAAAATTATACTTTAGGTACACATTGGTATTAGTAATTTTTTAAATAGGAAACTTGTGGAGGTTCGTTGCACACTCACGTTTATAAAATAATTTTCTTTACGAGTAACAAATACCAATACTTAGGGAATATCTTTGGAAATGATATAGGTATAGATAAGGATGCTAGCCTTTCCCCTGAAAATTTAATCAATACGTATTGACAAATGTCAGTAATTTTTTACTAGGGGTGCACGACTACTCGAAGATCCGAACTATTTGCTCTATAAACTCAACTCGACGAACTCAAGTCGAATCAAATGTTTTACTTGATATATTGAGTAGTTAGAAATAGTTCGAGTAGTTCGAACTTTGATCGAGTGGTTTGAAATTATAGAACACTTCCAACTTCCAGTGCATAGTAGTGAATAAATTATAAAAGAATTATAAATAAAAAATTATAGATAATTATAAGTAATCTTAGGATAATTATAATTATTATCGCTAAGTAGTAGCTAAATCCAAAAACAAATTACATTCAGCTAATTAAGTATATAATATTATAAGTTACTAAGAGAGCCAGCTGGTTCTATCTAGATCGAACTACTTAATTCGAGTAGCTCGACTTCATTCGAGTAGTTCGAGTTGGTCCGAGTAGTTCAATCTGACTCGAGCAGTTCGAAGTATAATGTACTCGATTCAAGTTCGAAGAAAAAGCTCGATACAGTTCAAACACGCCAAGCCGAGTACTTGTACACCCCTACTTTTTACCCGTACTAGATTCTAAAGCAGAGCGTGCTACGCGCGCCTGAACACGAACCTATCTTACCTACTGAATTCGCAAATGAAATTTTTTGACAACGCTCTGAAGTTGGCTCTGTAAGCTTCAATTCGATAATAATCACTATCACCTTTTTACAATAGGAACTAGATTCTAAAACAGAGCGCGCTACGCTTGCCTGCACGCTAACCTATCTTGTTTGTATTGTTTGCAGATTTGTCACTCAATTTTACAAACAAATGCATATAACTTTGCAGGTTTTGAAAATTTTTCAATTTTGATATCGGCGACTTCCCCTGAAATTTAAAAAGGAAGAAAATGAGACCTTGCAAATTAAAATTGAATGAAAAACAAAAAAGATTTGTATTTGATATTGATTTTTTTTTTTAATGCACAAAACATACTTTTGCAAAATTGGAAATTCTCTAACAAAAATATTTTCCGTTATGTTCAGAACTCTGCTTCGTGTCATATTAGTTTTCAGATTCGAATGTGTAAATGAATTTTTGTAAAAAATGTTCATAGCTTTAGGTCTACTAGACCGCTGGAGCCACCTTAAAAAATTTTCATAGCACACCGACCTACCAGGGCTCAAATTAAAGTTTTTGGCAAACAAAAAAGTTAAACAAATTGTGCAACGATCGTAAGTGGGACCCTGTTCATATTAATAAATATATCAATTGAAAGAGGACATGAAAAACATAAAAAATGACTGATTATTGACCGTTTTTTTATTTTGAGTCGATTTGGTTCATAATTTTTTTACAGGTTATTTTTATGCTCAAAAAGTAATTCCAGCTTTAAAAAGTTTGGAAATGCCAGACGCCGCGGAATCAGATTTTTTTTTTTTGTCACGACCCCTATATAATCGGCAGTTTGGGGGTTTTCCAGAAAGTCGATTTGGTTCGTAATTTTTTTACAGGTACTTTGTGTGCTCATAAAATAATTTCAGCAATAAAAAGTTTGGAAATGCCAAACGCCGCCGAGTGAGAATTTTTTTTCCTGCAAATACGCTGTATTATCAACTTTTTGGACCCGTTTGGAAATGTTCCGGGGAGTTTATTTTCTTCTTAATTTTTCTACATGTAGCTTGTGTTGCTAGAAAGTAATTTCCACGATAAAAAGTTTGGAAATGCCTAAAGCCGCTGAGGGAGAATTTTTTTTTCTTACAAACACGCTGTTTGTCACCTCTTTGGGCCCGTTTGGAAATGTTCCGGGGAGTTTATTTTCTTCTTAATTTTTTTACATGCAGCTTGTGCTACTAGAAAGTAATTTCCACGATAAAAAGTTTGGAAATGCCCAAAGCCGCTGAGGGAGAATTTTTTTTCTTACAAACACGCTGTTTGTCACCTTTTTGGGCCCGTTTGGAAATGTTCCGGGGAGTTTATTTTCTTCTTAATTTTTTTACATGTAGCTTGTGCTGCTAGAAAGTAATGTTCGCGATAAAAAGTTTGGAAATGCCCAAAGGCGCCGAGTGAGAATTTTTTTTCCTGCAAATACGCTGTATTATCAACTTTGGGCCCGTTTGGAAATGTTCCGGGGAGTTTATTTTCTTCTTAATTTTTTTACATGTAGCTTGTGTTGCTAGAAAGTAATTTCCACGATAAAAAGTTTGGAAATGCCTAAAGCCGCTGAGGGAGAATTTTTCTTTCTTACAAACACGCTGTTTGTCACCTCTTTGGGCCCGTTTGGAAATGTTCCGGGGAGTTTATTTTCTTCTTAATTTTTTTACATGTAGCTTGTGCTGCTAGAAAGTAATTTTTGCGATAAAAAGTTTGGAAATGCCCAAAGCCGCCGAGTGAGAATTTTTTTTCCTGCAAATACGCTGTATTATCAAATTTTTGGGCCCGTTTGGAAATGTTCCGGGGAGTTCATTTTCTTCTTAATTTTTTTACATGTAGCTTGTGTTGCTAGAAAGTAATTTCCACGATAAAAAGTTTGGAAATGCCTAAAGCCGCTGAGGGAGAATTTTTCTTTCTTACAAACACGCTGTTTGTCACCTCTTTGGGCCCGTTTGGAAATGTTCCGGGGAGTTTATTTTCTTCTTAATTTTTTTACATGTAGCTTGTGCTGCTAGAAAGTAATTTTTGCGATAAAAAGTTTGGAAATGCCCAAAGCCGCCGAGTGAGAATTTTTTTTCCTGCAAATACGCTGTATTATCAAATTTTTGGGCCCGTTTGGAAATGTTCCGGGGAGTTCATTTTCTTCTTAATTTTTTTACATGTAGCTTGTGTTGCTAGAAAGTAATTTCCACGATAAAAACTTTCGAAATGCCTAAAGCCGCTGAGGGAGAATTTTTTTTTCTTACAAACACGCTGTTTGTCACCTCTTTGGGCCCGTTTGGAAATGTTCCGGGGAGTTTATTTTCTTCTTAATTTTTTTACATGTAGCTTGTGTTGCTAGAAAGTAATTTCCACGATAAAAAGTTTGGAAATGCCCAAAGCCGCTGAGGGAGAATTTTTTTTTCTTACAAACACGCTGTTTGTCACCTTTTTGGGCCCGTTTGGAAATGTTCCGGGTAATTTATTTTCTTCTTAATTTTTTTACATGTAGCTTGTGCTGCTAGAAAGTAATGTTCGCGATAAAAAGTTTGGAAATGCCCAAAGCTGCCGAGTGAGAATTTTTTCCTTCAAATACGCTGTATTATCAACTTTTTGGGCCCGTTTGGAAATGTTCCGGGGAGTTTATTTTCTTCTTAATTTTTTACATGTAGCTTGTGTTGCTAGAAAGTAATTTCCACGATAAAAAGTTTGGAAATGCCCAAAGCCGCTGAGGGAGAATTTTTTCTTACAAACACGCTGTTTGTCACCTTTTTGGGCCCGTTTGGAAATGTTCCGGGGAGTTTATTTTCTTCTTAATTTTTTTACATGTAGCTTGTGCTGCTAGAAAGTAATGTTCGCGATAAAAAGTTTGGAAATGCCCAAAGCCGCCGAGTGAGAATTTTTTTTCCTGCAAATACGCTGTATTATCAACCTTTTGGGCCCGTTTGGAAATGTTCCGGGGAGTTTATTTTCTTCTTAATTTTTTTACATGTAGCTTGTGTTGCTAGAAAGTGATTTCCACGATAAAAAGTTTGGAAATGCCCAAAGCCGCTGAGGGAGAATTTTTTTTTCTTACAAACACGCTGTTTGTCACCTTTTTGGGCCCGTTTCGAAATGTTCCGGGGAGCTTATTTTCTTCTTAATTTTTTTACATGTAGCTTGTGCTGCTAGAAAGTAATGTTCGCGATAAAAAGTTTGGAAATGCCAAAAGCCGCCGAGTGAGAATTTTTTCTCCTGCAAATACGCTGTATTATCAACTTTTTGGGCCCGTTTGGAAATGTTCCGGGGAGTTTATTTTCTTCTTAATTTTTCTACATGTAGCTTGTGTTCCTAGAAAGTAATTTCCACGATAAAAAGTTTGGAAATGCCTAAAGCCGCTGAGGGAGAATTTTTTTTTCTTAAAAACACGCTGTTTGTCACCTCTTTGGGCCCGTTTGGAAATATTCCGGGGAGTTTATTTTCTTCTTAATTTTCTTACATGTAGCTTGTGTTGCTAGAAAGTAATTTCCACGATAAAAAGTTTGGAAATGCCCAAAGCCGCTGAGGGAGAATTTTTTTTTCTTACAAACACGCTGTTTGTCACGTTTTTGGGCCCGTTTGGAAATGTTCCGGGGAGTTTATTTTCTTCTTAATTTTTTTACATGTAGCTTGTGCTGCTAGAAAGTAATGTTCGCGATAAAAAGTTTGGAAATGCCCAAAGCCGCCGAGTGAGAATTTTTTCCTGCAAATACGCTGTATTATCAACTTTTTGGGCCCGTTTGGAAATGTTCCGGGAGTTTATTTTCTTCTTAATTTCTTTACATGTAGCTTGTGTTCCTAAAAAGTAACTTGCACGATAAAAAGATTGGAAATGCCCAAAGACGCTGAGGGAGAATATTTTTTTCCTAAAAACACGGTGTTTGTCACCTTTTTGGGCCCGTTTGGAAATGTTCCGGGAGTTTATTTTCTTCTTAATTTTTTTACATGTAGCTTGTGCTGCTAGAAAGTAATGTTCGCGATAAAAAGTTTGGAAATGCCCAAAGCCGCCGAGTGAGAATTTTTTTTCCTGCAAATACGCTGTATTATCAACTTTTTGGGCCCGTTTGGAAATGTTCCGGGGAGTTTATTTTCTTCTTAATTTTTTTACATGTAGCTTGTGTTGCTAGAAAGTAATTTCCACGATAAAAAGTTTGGAAATGCCTAAAGCCGCTGAGGGAGAATTTTTTTTTCTTACAAACACGCTGTTTGTCACCTCTTTGGGCCCGTTTGGAAATGTTCCGGGGAGTTTATTTTCTTCTTAATTTTTTGACATGTAGCTTGTGCTGCTAGAAAGTAATTTTCGCGATAAAAAGTTTGGAAATGCCCAAAGCCGCCGAGTGAGAATTTTTTTTCCTGCAAATACGCTGTATTATCATATTTTTGGGCCCGTTTGGAAATGTTCCGGGGAGTTCATTTTCTTCTTAATTTTTTTACATGTAGCTTGTGCTGCTAGAAAGTAATGTTCGCGATAAAAAGTTTGGAAATGCCCAAAACGTCGAGTGAGAATTTTTTTTCCTGCAAATACGCTGTATTATCAACTTTTGGGCCCGTTTGGAAATGTTCCGGTGAGTTTATTTTCTTCTTAATTTTTTTACATGTAGCTTGTGTTGCTAGAAAGTAATGTTCGCGATAAAAAGTTTGGAAATGCCCAAAGCCGCTGAGGGAGAATTTTTTTTTCTTACAAACACGCTGTTTGTCACCTTTTTGGGCCAGTTTGGAAATGTTCCGGGGAGTTTATTTTCTTCTTAATTTTTTTACATGTAGCTTGTGCTGCTAGAAAGTAATGTTCGCGATAAAAAGTTTGGAAATGCCCAAAGCCGCCGAGTGAGAATTTTTTTTCCTGCAAATACGCTGTATTATCAACGTTTTGGGCCCGTTTGCAAATGTTCCGGGGAGTTTATTTTCTTCTTAATTTTTTTACATGTAGCTTGTGTTGCTGGAAAGTAATTTCCACGATAAAAAGTTTGGAAATGCCCAAAGCCGCTGAGGGAGAATTTTTTTTTCTTACAAACACGCTGTTTGTCGCCTTTTTGGGCCCGTTTGGAAATGTTCCGGGGAGTTTATTTTCTTCTTAATTTTTTTACATGTAGCTTGTGCTGCTAGAAAGTCATGTTCGCGATAAAAAGTTTGGAAATGCCCAAAGCCGCCGAGTGAGAATTTTTTTTCCTGCAAATACGCTGTATTATCAACTTTTTGGGCCCGTTTGGAAATGTTCCGTGGAGTTTATTTTCTTCTTAATTTTTTTACATGTAGCTTGTGTTGCTAGAAAGTAATTTCCACGATAAAAAGTTTGGAAATGCCCAAAGCCGCTGAGGGAGAATTTTTTTTTTTTTACAAACACGCTGTTTGTCACCTTTTTGGGCCCGTTTGGAAATGTTCCGGGGAGTTTATTTTCTTCTTAATTTTTTTACATGTAGCTTCTGCTGCTAGAAAGTAATGTTCGCGATAAAAAGTTTGGAAATGCCCAAAGCCGCCGAGTGAGAATTTTTTTTCCTCCAAATACGCTGTATTATCAACTTTTTGGGCCCGTTTGGAAATGTTCCGGGGAGTTTATTTTCTTCTTAATTTTTTTACATGTAGCTTGTGTTGCTAGAAAGTAATTTCCACGATAAAAAGTTTGGAAATGCCTAAAGCCGCTGAGGGAGAATTTTTTTTCTTACAAACACGCTGTTTGTCACCTCTTTGGGCCCGTTTGGAAATGTTCCGGGGAGTTTATTTTCTTCTTAATTTTTTTACATGTAGCTTGTGCTGCTAGAAAGTAATTTTCGCGATAAAAAGTTTGGAAATGCCCAAAGCCGCCGAGGGAGAATTTTTTTTTCTTACAAACACGCTGTTTGTCACCTTTTTGGGCCCGTTTGGAAATGTTCCGGGGAGTTTATTTTCTTCTTAATTTTTTTACATGTAGCTTGTGCTGCTAGAAAGTAATGTTCGCGATAAAAAGTTTGGAAATGCCCAAAGCCGCCGAGTGAGAATTTTTTTTCCTGCAAATACGCTGTATTATCATATTTTTGGGCCCGTTTGGAAATGTTCCGGGGAGTTCATTTTCTTCTTAATTTTTTTACATGTAGCTTGTGCTGCTAGAAAGTAATGTTCGCGATAAAAAGTTTGGAAATGCCCAAAACCGTCGAGTGAGAATTTTTTTTCCTGCAAATACGCTGTATTATCAACTTTTGGGCCAGTTTGGAAATGTTCCGGTGAGTTTATTTTCTTCTTAATTTTTTTACATGTAGCTTGTGTTGCTAGAAAGTAATGTTCGCGATAAAAAGTTTGGAAATGCCCAAAGCCGCTGAGGGAGAATTTTTTTTTCTTACAAACACGCTGTTTGTCACCTTTTTGGGCCCGTTTGGAAATGTTCCGGGGAGTTTATTTTCTTCTTAATTTTTTTACATGTAGCTTGTGCTGCTAGAAAGTAATGTTCGCGATAAAAAGTTTGGAAATGCCCAAAGCCGCCGAGTGAGAATTTTTTTTCCTGCAAATACGCTGTATTATCAACTTTTTGGGCCCGTTTGGAAATGTTCCGGGGAGTTTATTTTCTTCTTAATTTTTTTCCATGTAGCTTGTATTGCTAGAAAGTGATTTCCACGATAAAAAGTTTGGAAATGCCCAAAGCCGCTGAGGGAGAATTTTTTTTTCTTACAAACACGCTGTTTGTCACCTTTTTGGGCCCGTTTGGAAATGTTCCGGGGAGTTTATTTTCTTCTTAATTTTTTTACATGTAGCTTCTGCTGCTAGAAAGTAATGTTCGCGATAAAAAGTTTGGAAATGCCCAAAGCCGCCGAGTGAGAATTTTTTTTCCTGCAAATACGCTGTATTATCAAATTTTTGGGCCCGTTTGGAAATGTTCCGGGGAGTTTATTTTCTTCTTAATTTTTTTACATGTAGCTTGTGTTGCTAGAAAGTAATTTCCACGATAAAAAGTTTGGAAATGCCTAAAGCCGCTGAGGGAGAATTTTTTTTCTTACAAACACGCTGTTTGTCACCTCTTTGGGCCCGTTTGGAAATGTTCCGGGGAGTTTATTTTCTTCTTAATTTTTTTACATGTAGCTTGTGCTGCTAGAAAGTAATTTTCGCGATAAAAAGTTTGGAAATGCCCAAAGCCGCCGAGGGAGAATTTTTTTTTCTTACAAACACGCTGTTTGTCACCTTTTTGGGCCCGTTTGGAAATGTTCCGGGGAGTTTATTTTCTTCTTAATTTTTTTACATGTAGCTTGTGCTGCTAGAAAGTAATGTTCGCGATAAAAAGTTTGGAAATGCCCAAAGCCGCCGAGTGAGAATTTTTTTTCCTGCAAATACGCTGTATTATCAACTTTTTGGGCCCGTTTGGAAATGTTCCGGGGAGTTCATTTTCTTCTTAATTTTTTTACATGTAGCTTGTGTTGCTAGAAAGTAATTTCCACGATAAAAACTTTGGAAATGCCTAAAGCCGCTGAGGGAGAATTTTTTTTCTTACAAACACGCTGTTTGTCACCTCTTTGGGCCCGTTTGGAAATGTTCCGGGGAGTTTATTTTCTTCTTAATTTTTTTACATGACGCTTGTGCTGCTAGAAAGTAATGTTCGCGATAAAAAGTTTGGAAATGCCCAAAGCCGCCGAGTGAGAATTTTTTTTCCTGCAAATACGCTGTATTATCAACTTTTTGGGCCCGTTTGGAAATGTTCCGGGGAGTTTATTTTCTTCTTAATTTTTTTACATGTAGCTTGTGTTGCTAGAAAGTAATTTCCACGATAAAATGTTTGGAAATGCCTAAAGCCGCTGAGGGAGAATTTTTTTTTCTTACAAACACGCTGTTTGTCACCTCTTTGGGCCCGTTTGGAAATGTTCCGGGGAGTTTATTTTCTTCTTAATTTTTTTACATGTAGCTTGTGTTGCTAGAAAGTAATTTCCACGATAAAAAGTTTGGAAATGCCCAAAGCCGCTGAGGGAGAATTTTTTTCTTACAAACACGCTGTTTGTCACCTTTTTGGGCCCGTTTGGAAATTTTCCGGGAGTTTATTTTCTTCTTAATTTTTTACATGTAGCTTGGGCTGCTAGAAAGTAATGTTCGCGATAAAAAGTTTGGAAATGACCAAAGCCGCCGAGTGAGAATTTTTTTCCTGCAAATACGCTGTATTATCAACTTTTTGGGCCCGTTTGGAAATGTTCCGGGGAGTTTATTTTCTTCTTAATTTTTTTACATGTAGCTTGTGTTGCTAGAAAGTAATTTCCACGATAAAAAGTTTGGAAATGCCCAAAGCCGCTGAGGGAGAATTTTTTTTTCTTACAATCACGCTGTTTGTCACCTTTTTGGGCCCGTTTGGAAATGTTCCGGGGAGTTTATTTTCTTCTTAATTTTTTTACATGTAGCTTGTGCTGCTAGAAAGTAATGTTCGCGATAAAAAGTTTGGAAATGCCCAAAGCCGCCGAGTGAGAATTTTTTTTCCTGCAAATACGCTGTATTATCAACTTTTTGGGCCCGTTTGGAAATGTTCCGGGGAGTTCATTTTCTTCTTAATTTTTTTACATGTAGCTTGTGTTGCTAGAAAGTAATTTCCACGATAAAAACTTTGGAAATGCCTAAAGCCGCTGAGGGAGAATTTTTTTTCTTACAAACACGCTGTTTGTCACCTCTTTGGGCCCGTTTGGAAATGTTCCGGGGAGTTTATTTTCTTCTTAATTTTTTTACATGTAGCTTGTGCTGCTAGAAAGTAATGTTCGGGATAAAAAGTTTGGAAATGCCCAAAGCCGCCGAGTGAGAATTTTTTTTCCTGCAAATACGCTGTATTATCAACTTTTTGGGCCCGTTTGGAAATGTTCCGGGGAGTTTATTTTCTTCTTAATTTTTTTACATGTAGCTTGTGTTTCTAGAAAGTAATTTCCACGATAAAAAGTTTGGAAATGCCTAAAGCCGCTGAGGGAGAATTTTTTTTTCTTACAAACACGCTGTTTGTCACCTCTTTGGGCCCGTTTGGAAATGTTCCGGGAGTTTATTTTCTTCTTAATTTTTTACATGTAGCTTGTGTTGCTAGAAAGTAATTTCCACGATAAAAAGTTTGGAAATGCCCAAAGCCGCTGAGGGAGAATTTTTTTTTCTTACAAACACGCTGTTTGTCACCTTTTTGGGCCCGTTTGGAAATTTTCCGGGGAGTTTATTTTCTTCTTAATTTTTTTACATGTAGCTTCTGCTGCTAGAAAGTAATGTTCGCGATAAAAAGTTTGGAAATGCCCAAAGCCGCCGAGTGAGAATTTTTTTTCCTGCAAATACGCTGTATTATCAACTTTTTGGGCCCGTTTGGAAATGTTCCGGGGAGTTTATTTTCTTCTTAATTTTTTTACATGTAGCTTGTGCTGCTAGAAAGTAATGTTCGCGATAAAAGGTTTGGAAATGCCCAAAGCCGCCGAGTGAGAATTTTTTTCCTGCAAATACGCTGTATTATCAACTTCTTGGGCCCGTTTGGAAATGTTCCGGGGAGTTTATTTTTTTCTTAATTTTTTTACATGTAGCTTGTGTTGCTAGAAAGTAATTTCCACGATAAAAAGTTTGGAAATGCCCAAAGCCGCTGAGGGAGAATTTTTTCTTACAAACACGCTGTTTGTCACCTTTTTGGGCCCGTTTGGAAATGTTCCGGGGAGTTTATTTTCTTCTTAATTTTTTTACATGTAGCTTGTGCTGCTAGAAAGTAATGTTCGCGATAAAAAGTTTGGAAATGCCCAAAGCCGCCGAGTGAGAATTTTTTTTCCTGCAAATACGCTGTATTATCAACTTTTTGGGCCCGTTTGGAAATGTTCCGGGGAGTTTATTTTCTTCTTAATTTTTTTACATGTAGCTTGTGTTGCTAGAAAGTGATTTCCCCGATAAAAAGTTTGTAAATGCCCAAAGCCGCTGAGGGAGAATTTTTTTTTCTTACAAACACGCTGTTTGTCACCTTTCTGGGCCCGTTTGGAAATTTTCCGGGGAGTTTATTTTCTTCTTAATTTTTTTACATGTAGCTTGTGCTGCTAGAAAGTAATGTTCGCGATAAAAAGTTTGGAAATGCCCAAAGCCGCCGAGTGAGAATTTTTTTTCCTGCAAATACGCTGTATTATCAACTTTTTGGGCCCGTTTGGAAATGTTCCGGGTTGTTTATTTTCTTCTTAATTTTTTTACATGTAGCTTGTGTTGCTAGAAAGTAATTTCCACGATAAAAAGTTTGGAAATGCCCAAAGCCGCTGAGGGAGAATTTTTTTTTCTTACAAACACGCTGTTTGTCGCCTTTTTGGGCCCGTTTGGAAATGTTCCGGGGAGTTTATTTTCTTCTTAATTTTTTTACATGTAGCTTGTGCTGCTAGAAAGTAATGTTCGCGATAAAAAGTTTGGAAATGCCCAAAGCCGCCGAGTGAGAATTTTTTTTCCTGCAAATACGCTGTATTATCAACTTGTTGGGCCCGTTTGGAAATGTTCCGGGGAGTTTATTTTCTTCTTAATTTTTTTACATGTAGCTTGTGTTGCTAGAAAGTAATTTCCACGATAAAAAGTTTGGAAATGCCTAAAGCCGCTGAGGGAGAATTTTTTTTTCTTACAAACACGCTGTTTGTCACCTCTTTGGGCCCGTTTGGAAATGTTCCGGGGAGTTTATTTTCTTCTTAATTTTTTTACATGTAGCTTGTGTTGCTAGAAAGTAATTTCCACGATAAAAAGTTTGGAAATGCCCAAAGCCGCTGAGGGAGAATTTTTTTTTCTTACAAACACGCTGTTTGTCACCTTTTTGGGCCCGTTTGGAAATTTTCCGGGGAGTTTATTTTCTTCTTAATTTTTTTACATGTAGCTTGTGCTGCTAGAAAGTAATGTTCGCGATAAAAAGTTTGGAAATGCCCAAAGCCGCCGAGTGAGAATTTTTTTCCTGCAAATACGCTGTATTATCAACTTTTTGGGCCCGTTTGGAAATGTTCCGGGAGTTTATTTTCTTCTTAATTTTTTTACATGTAGCTTGTGTTGCTAGAAAGTAATTTCCACGATAAAAAGTTTGGAAATGCCCAAAGCCGCTGAGGGAGAATTTTTTTTTCTTACAAACACGCTGTTTGTCACCTTTTTGGGCCCGTTTGGAAATTTTCCGGGGAGTTTATTTTCTTCTTAATTTTTTACATGTAGCTTGTGCTGCTAGAAAGTAATTTTCGCGATAAAAAGTTTAGAAATGCCCAAAGCCGCCGAGTGAGAATTTTTTTTCCTGCAAATACGCTGTATTATCAAATTTTTGGGCCCATTTGGAAATGTTCCGGGGAGTTCATTTTCTTCTTAATTTTTTTACATGTAGCTTGTGTTGCTAGAAAGTAATTTCCACGATAAAAACTTTGGAAATGCCTAAAGCCGCTGAGGGAGAATTTTTTTTTCTTACAAACACGCTGTTTGTCACCTCTTTGGGCCCGTTTGGAAATGTTCCGGGGAGTTTATTTTCTTCTTAATTTTTTTACATGTAGCTTGTGCTGCTAGAAAGTAATGTTCGCGATAAAAAGTTTGGAAATGCCCAAAGCCGCCGAGTGAGAATTTTTTTTCCTGCAAATACGCTGTATTATCAACTTTTTGGGCCCGTTTGGAAATGTTCCGGGGAGTTTATTTTGTTCTTAATTTTTTTACATGTAGCTTGTGTTGCTAGAAAGTAATTTCCACGATAAAAAGTTTGGAAATGCCTAAAGCCGCTGAGGGAGAATTTTTTTTCTTACAAACACGCTGTTTGTTACCTCTTTGGGCCCGTTTGGAAATGTTCCGGGGAGTTTATTTTCTTCTTAATTTTTTTACATGTGGCTTGTGCTGCTAGAAAGTAATGTTCGCGATAAAAAGTTCGGAAATGCCCAAAGCCGCCGAGTGAGAATTTTTTTTCCTTCAAATACGCTGTATTGTCAACTTTTTGGGCTCGTTTGGAAATGTTCCGGGGAGTTTATTTTCTTCTTAATTTTTCTACATGTAGCTTGTGTTCCTAGAAAGTAATTTCCACGATAAAAAGTTTGGAAATGCCCAAAGCTGCTGAGGGAGAATTTTTTTTTCTTACAAACACGCTGTTTGTCACCTTTTTGGGCCCGTTTGGAAATGTTCCGGGGAGTTTATTTTCTTCTTAATTTTTTTCATGTAGCTTGTGTTCCTAGAATGTAATTTCTACAATAAAAAGTTTGGAAAATCTCAAAGCCGCCGAGGGAGAATTTTTTTTTATTGCATTTTTACATCTACCCTGTATAATCACCCGTTTGGGGTGGTTTTGGGGGTGGGGATAATTTGATATCGGTTTATATCAATTATTTTTGATGAATTCTTGTGTTATTTACAATATCTGGTGTCATTCTCCCTGAGAAATTTGATTTTAGAAAAATGGAATTTTCGTTCTCTTAGGTTGTCTTACGAATTCCGTGTTAGGGGTGGGGGGTAGTTTGGAATTGATTTATTTAGATCAATTTTCATGTATTCTTCCATTATGTGCAGTATATTATGCTATTCATGTGGAAAAAAGGTGTTTTTCGAAAATCGAATTTTCGTTGGATCGCAACGTTGCAAACTTCAAACCCATTACATTTTTCGAACAAGTTGTATAACAAAATTTGAAAAACATAATATATTAAACATAAAAATATCCATGAACGCACTGAAAGCAGTGAAATTCGGAATAAAAATAATAGCACCATTGGAAAGAGCAGGAAAAAATCTATCGATATACGTCCTTAGTTCTTTTTTCAGAGCTTGGTACACGATTATTAGCGAATTGAATAGAGCGTGCACTTAAACGTGCCGTACGCACGTGCGCGAGGGGCTCGCGCGTACCCTCGGCGCTGTCTTTTTCATGTTGTTACTTTTAAACCCTTTATTTCTCCAACTTCTCCAAGATAGGATTTTGAAGCTTAAGAGTTGTACTTTCCAATGGTGTAGTTTATTTTGAAAAAAAAAACATGATATACTTTGAGAAAAATGGCTTTCAATATTCAACTCGAGTTTTCGTCCGGAAGAAAGTGTTTCATAATAAAAACAATGGCACCATTGGAAAGAGCAGGAAAAAATCTATCGATATAGGTCCTTGGTTTTTTTTTTCAAAGACGCAGCATACGATTATGAACGAGTTAAACAGAGCACCTTTGACGCGAAAAAAGGCACCGCGCGCGCTCGGTGGCCCGTTTCTGCTGGACGCTCTCATATATATATATATATATATATATATATATATATATATATATATATATATATATATATAATATATACACTTATCAGGGTTTATGTTGCCCAAGACTGTATATTAGTACCTACAGTCCAAAGTTCCCTATGGCAAGTGACTAAAGAAATAATGGACCCTAGGGTTATAGACTCTAGGTCGGGCCGCATAAACCCCTATATTTAGAAATATTATGAAGCCCGGGCTGCATAATCAAAATCGGGCTCGATAAACCCCTATATATAAAAAAACGGGCTTTATAAACCCCTTTCGAGAAATGCATACATATTGTAACGGGGTTCAGTTATGGAGAGGGTATTAATCCCTCTCAGAGGTTCGCGCGGTAATATACGGTGTATTCTACGCCCGGGCAACTCACCGTTGTAGAATCACCTGTAGTCCGGTAGAAGCTTCTCGGCACAGGTTCTGAGCATGCGAGCCCGGCTTCTATTGTAGAAAGCCTAGGCCGCTTCCCACTAGAACCGTCGCTGCGCTCTGCCGCTACTGCCAACTGCTGCCCGCGACTTACCGGCTGCTCGCTATGACCTAGCGTTACCAGCGCAGCCGGTCTTTCCCGCGTACAACGCCGCTCGGTCTAACCTCTCGAGCGGCTATTGAGATACTTACTCCCGCTACCGATGTTCCTCTAGGAGGCAATGCGTGCGACTAGCTGCAGCAACTGAAAAGGGTAGAGGGCGGTATTCGGGAAATCATGCATAGGTTAAGGCGCGCTCAATAAATACTGGTGACTCGACTATTTAAGATAAAACAAGACAAAGAGGTTTATTCTGGGAAATTAATCGCGCTAAGGGGCGCGAAACCCGAACAAGGGTAGCACAAATAATAACCGCCAGGCCGAGACTTTCGATACCGCACGCACGCTCGCGGTTACGGCGGATCCGCTTATTCACGGGTGACGGGGGGAATGATCTCGCGCTCCCATCACCAAGAAACGCTGTTACCAGTGTAGAGCCTACTTACTTGTAGCTGGCCAGCCATCGCACTCAGTCTACGCAACGCTGCCTCTCTCTCGCTCGTGCCCGTCCTTGCACTCGCGTACTCTCTCTCTCTCTCTGCCGCTCTCACTCCGCCTATGGGTGGTGACGCCGTTTCGCGATTCGCTGCAGTGGTGGAGGTGCGGTACACACACACAAAAAAACTCGAGATGCGGGGCTCACCAAAACGCGACTTGTTGCGTGTCACGACGGTCGACAACATGTCCGCGTGTTCACATTCGCAGCGGCGCGGCGGCTTCGTCTTCTTCTCCACCTGCTTGCGGCTTGTTCCGCGTGGCGCTCTGCCGATCACTGTACGTGTCAGCGCGCGAGATTCAGATCTCGTAACGCAGTATACGTGATTCTCATAACTTATATCGGCGCCCGTTACACCCCCACCCAGATTTGACGTCCCCTCGGACGTTAGATCGAGGAAGGAGGGGGCGCTGAAATAAGGATGCAAAAGTCTAACGTGGGTGCGGATGTTGGTATTTTAGACGTCGCAGGCTCACTGTGGTTTTCCACCGGCCGCGACGTAGGAAGGCGGAAGGGTCAGGCGGCTTTCCGAGGGCGCCCGTGTCCTCGTTGCGGTTGGGCTGGGGCGGATGGGGCCACCAGATTCGGCCCGAGTAGGTCTACTACCACTGCTCGGGCTCCCACGGGTCTTCGGCGTCCCCTCCGTGGAGGAGGTGAGGCGGGCGGTGCCACCGGGGTCTGCTCGAGTGGGTCTACTATCACTGCTCGAGCACCCGGGGGCCTCCCGCGTCTTCTCGGAAGCGTTTCGTCCGTAAGGGCATCGCTGGGGGGCTCACTCGTGGGCGCGGCCTCCGCGTCGATTGTCCCCTCCGGCTCTTCGGGTTCTGGCGAAGTAGAGGGGTAGCTTTTCAACTGTTCCGCAGCCACCACCTCTTCTACCTCACCGCCGTCGCCTACCAATCTGTAGGTGTTCGGTCCAAGGGCATCCGTAATCCAATACGGACCTTCGAACTTCGGCGCTAGCTTCGCCGCAATGCCCTTGACGGTCGAGGATAGGGGATGGTTGCGCCTCCACACTCTGTCACCTGGTTTGAAAGTTGGCTCGCGCCTGCCGGCGTCATAATAGCCGGCTTGGCGTTCTTGAGCCACGCGCGCTCTCGAAGCGGCGCGCGCGTGTAACTCTGGGTCTCCATTCGCTTCTTCCAGCGAGCTAAACTTTTTTTTTGAGCTGGGGCGTCTGCTGCTACCTCTTGCATCCTCCGTTGCGTGCCAGGAGGTTCTGGCTGTCTCCCATAGAGCATTAGGGCCCGGCTCATCCCGGTAGAACTTTGCTCAGCCGTATTCATGGCGAAGAGAAGTTCCGGAAGCTTCTCGTCCCATGTACTATGCCGCTCCTTATGATAGGAAGCGACCATCGTCTTTAGGGTACGGTTGGCTCGTTCCACCGGGTTAGCCTGAGGGTGATAGGGGAGAGTGTGAGTGTGATGCACACCGCGCTCCCGCAGGAAGTCTTCCACGGTATGGTTCTTAAACTCTGTGCCGTTGTCAGACAGGAAGACTTCTGGGCAACCGAATTGAAGAAAGATCTTCCGGCTCAGTTCCGCTATCACCGTCTTGGCGTTTGCTTTGCGTATGGGGGATGCCTCCACCCACCTCGTAAAGAGGTTCTGGAACACCATGATATACTCGCAACCTTTGGAGCTTCGGGGCAACGGTCCGATAATCTCCAGCTACGACCTGCCAGGGTTTGTCGATTACTCGGCGCCCCATAAGGCCAGCTGGAGCCCTTTGCTCCACCTTGAAGCGCTGGCACGTCTCGCAGTTTCGCACGTACTCCTCCGTTTCCGCATAGTAGCGTGGCCAGTAGTGGTGCAGCGCGACTCTGGCGAACGTCTTCTCTCTGCCGAGATGTTCAGCGGTGGCGTCGTCATGGCATTCCTGTAGCACCTCGCGACGATGTTCTTCTGGTACCACCAGCTTCCAGGCATCGTCGTCGTCGCCGAGGGCTGAGTCTACCTCTGAGTTGGGGCGGTACCGATAGAGACTGCCTGCTACGAGTTTGTAGGTGGGGTAGTCATTGGGCTGCTCTTTGACCTTGGCGCACCACTCCTGATACCACGTGTCCTCGGTGTCGGCGAACCACGATACCGCAGCCACTTCTAGCTCATCCTCATCCTCATACATACGAGAGAGGGCGTCTGCCACGTGGTTTAAGGCGCCTTTGCGGTGTTCCACGGTGAACTTGTGACCTTGCAGCTCCAATGCCCAACGAGCCAACCTGCTCGTTGGGTTTTTCAGTTGGCATAGCCATCGTAAGCTGCTGTGGTCTGTCACTACCTTAAACTCGTAGCACTCGATATATGGGCGAAACTTTTGGATGGCCCATACTACCGCGAGGCACTCTCGCTCGGTAACGCTATAATTCCGTTCCACCGATTTGAGCACACGGCTCGCGAACTCGATCACCCTCTCCTGCCCTTCCAACTCTTGAAGTAGCACTGCGCCTAGGCCCACGTCACTCGCATCCGTCTGCATGATGTATAACCCCTCAGGATTAGGTCGGTGCAGCACCGGAGCGGTCATCACCATCGCTCTCAGCAGATCGAAAGCGTGCTGCTGCTCTTCGAGCCACTTATACTTCTGGTTTTTCTTCGTCAGGTTCGTGAGCGGCTCAGCGATGGTGGCGTAGTTCGGGATGAATTTCCGATACCACGAGGTGGTGCCTAGGAACCTCCGCAGTGCCTTCAGGTTCTGGGACACCGGGTAATTCCTAATTGGTTCGATCTTCGCCTGGTTAGGCCTCGTGCCGCCCCGGTTAATCAAAAAACCCAGGTATGCTACCTCTGGCTTGCAGAAAACACACTTATCTGCATTAAGCGTCAATCCAGCGACTACTAGCCGTTCTAGCACCATTCGGAGGCACTCCTTATGCTTCTCGAATGTCTCGGCGACAATTATAATGTCGTCGTGGTAGACATAGACGTACGGCTTCAGCTCGGGTCCGAGCACCTGGTCTATGAGCCGCTGGAAGGTGGCGGGCGCGTTCGTAAGCCCATACGGCATCCGCCGGAATTGGTATAGCCCCATCCCGGGGACCGTAAAGGCAGTTATGGGTCGCGCTTCCGCCGCCAGAGGTATCTGGTGGTACGCACTCTTAAGGTCGAGCGTGGAGATGAACTTCGCCTTCCTCAACTTCCGTAGAATATCCTGCATATTCGGTAGGGGATAGGCGTCTGATTCCGTGACTGCGTTCACCTTGCGCAGATCTTCACAGAACCGCCGTGTTCCGTCACTCTTCCGGGTCATCACGATGGGGCTCGACCAACCGCTTCGGGAGGGCTCGATCACGCCCTTTTCGAGCATCTCCTTTACTTGGCGGTGCATCTCCTCTTGCACTTTATCCGAAACTGGATAGTGCTTCTGCTTGATTGGTCGAGTGTCCCGCAGAGTGATCTCATGCTCCACGCCCGTTACGCATCCTAAGCCTGGCGGAAGCTTGTTCAGGATGGCGTCTACCATTTCCTTCAGCTTCGCCCGCTGAACGTCCGTAGCGTCCTCGAGCCCGATAGCAGACACTGCGCTTGGATCGGCCGTCAAGCTGGCTACTTCCAGCTCGACGTAGGCTTCTGAGTCCTTACAGAAGAGCCTATCAGTATCCGGGTCAAGTACAGCCCTGAACGCACGTACGAAGTTGACCCCTAAGTAGCAGTCTGCATCGAGCTGGGGCATAATAGCAACTCTAATTTCGCGAGTAAGCCCCCCCACGGTGAGTGGGAGAAATACGTGGCCTAACAAGGGGCTGCGGCTACCATCCGCAAGCCTCACGCCTTGTTTCTCAGAAGCTACAAAATCTTTCCCGAGTGGTGTGGCTAGTTGGAGCTCGACGGTGCCCATCACCGTGGTGGATGCTCCCGGATCCAACAGCGCTCGGAGGTTGAACTCACCCACCTCAATTCGAACCCACCAGCGCGTGTCTGCGTTGGTTGGTCGGCCGACGGAAGCTTCTCCTCGCTCGGGAGGCAGGTGAGCATCTGACTCCTCGGAGGCCGGGCGAAGGTCGCACGCGACCGCAGTGTCCTCGCACACTGGAGTCGTGTTCGGGCTTGGCACTCGGAGTGCCACCGGGGTTGGCTCGAGTGGGTCTACTACCACTGCTCGAGCTCCACGGGGACTTGGGGCGGGGGCGATTTTCTCTAATCTGCCCCCCTTCCCGTTTCCCGAACAATTGGGGCAATACCGGGCCATGTAGCCGATCTTGCCGCATGAGTAACAACTCAGCGGCGGCCTCGGCTCCCCTGGGGTTCGACCCCCGGGTTTGGTAGGTAGCGCGGATTCCCCTCCCGAACTCGCGTCCTTGCCCACCGGAGTTGGCGCCGGGGGCTTCTGTGCTCCCGTTCGCCCAGGCGGCTGATGGCCACGCCCTCTACGCGGGCCACCAGGCGCATACCTCGATGGGTGCTCTGCTCGAGGGCTTGCCAGCTCGACAAGGCTCTGCTTTAGCACCCGCCGAAGCATGTCCTCCAAATCCTCTGATTTGGGCTCAGTCACGCCGCCCGCAGCAGCTACTTTGCCCTCCTTGGTGTCTGCTTTCGGCTTCCTCTGCGGGTCGGCTTTAGGGGGCGGCTTATAAGCCATCTCCGGCAGTAGCGTCGTCGCTGGCTGTGGAGGGGGCCTATAAGTTTTAAAATTTTCCAGAGTCTGCTCCACCTCCACCGCCAGCTCTAATAGACCCTCTACTGTCTGAAAGTCTGCCCTCCGAACCATGGCTTGCAGCTGTGGTCGGAGGTTCCAGTGGAGTTGATCCAGCTGTTGCTCCATCTTGGAGGGAGGCGATATCTTGCGATTGATCGCTATGAGGCACGTGATGTAGTCCCTCACGGCCTCCTCCTCCCCCTGGGTGCGGTTATTAGTCTCCGCTATTAGCCGCTGCTCGAATCCTTTTGTCGTTCCGTACCAGCGCCTCGCCGCTGATACGAAGTCTTGCCACGTAGCCCACTTCTCCTTCTCGTTGCGGTACCACGTGGCCGCTGTGTCTGTGAAGAGCTCCGATAGCGACGACAGCACCTCTTCTTCTGTGAGGTTGGCTAGGACTCTGCAATCCTCGAGCCTCGCCAGGAATACGTCTATGCTCTGGCTCTTCGCGCCAGAGAAGCGTATCTGCCACTTCTGCACTATTTGGCCAATATCTCTCGAGTGGAATAATCCCGACCTCGAGAAATTGGCCGACGTTCCTGGCGCGGAGTAGTTGGGCCAGCTCGTACCTCTCGCCGAATTTCGGCGGTCATCCCCCTCCCAGGCTGGGTTTACGCCCCGTAAGTCAGCCTGGTCACTAGGGCGAGCTGGCGGTGGCGAAGGCTGCCTACGATCCCAGGCTTCGTTCTGCCCTGGGATCGTGAACGTGTCTTCAAACTGCACGTTCAGTCCTGGCCTGGTGTCCGCTATATGGGTGCTGGACGCTGTTTGTCGCTGGTGGTCTAGTTTGTCCTCCAGCGACCTTACTTTTGTCTCCAGCCTCGCTATGTGGATATTGTACGCTGCTTGTCGCTGGTGGTCTGCTGTTAGCCTCTCCTCCAGCGACTTTACCCTCGTTATTAGGTCCACTAATAGCAGGCTGACGTCCTTAGGCACCTGGAACTCTGTCCCGTCGCTTGCCTGGAGACGCAGCATGTCTCCCTGCCGCATATCTTCCATGTCGTCCTGAAGGTCGTCTTGTTGCGCGTGCTCCTCTTCACTTGCGTCTTCTTCATAAACTTCAGCGACCTCCTCATATATGGCGTTCTCGTTGTGCACCGTGGGTTCCTGGGGCTGTGGGTGTTGGGCTCGCGGCGCCGCCTGTGCCGTCGTCTCCCTCAGTAGTTGTGATATCGGCTCGCTCTGCAGTACTGCCTCCAATGGGTGTACGTCCCACTTGGAGGTTTCTACGAAGGTGCCGTCGTCTTCTACTAGGAGTTTGCCCAAAAGACTTGACCTCAATGATTTTCGCCGGGCGATCGCATCTCCCGGCTCCTCTGTCCCGTCAAAGTCATTTGGGCAATACATTCCCAACACCCACTTAGTCAGTCTTTCTTTCTGAAGACTGTGCCATAACGCCTTAATTCAAGTTGCGCCAGGCAGCTGTCAATCCCATTATTTGTGAGAGAATCTGCCTAATCCTCCACGACTTCCTGGATGTAGTACGCCAAACACAGTCGCTCGCGAATTTTTGTGTGCGCAAGGGGATTTTTAGTTCAATAACGCGGAACTCGAAAGTGCTTTTGCACTGCCAGTGGTATCCTTCACAAGGTACCTACTGGATTACCACTGACTGAGGAAAACACGAATTTTCGCAACTGGTGGTTCGGTCTCTAATCGCTAGACCCGGCTAACTCGCTTTTTCACCTGCTTGCTTGGAGGTTATGTCGCTTTATGGTTTTTGCGCAAATGTAATTCGCTTGTTTGCGCAATGTGCACACGTTTTTATCGCAGGCGCCACGGTTCAGCGCATGCGCAAACTATAAAATCGGTGCGGTCGCGATTTCGTGGATGCGTGAGCGTTCTCGCGGGGTTCTAAGTCTTCGATTGCGAATTGTAAATAAACTAATTGACTTTTCTTACTTCTACTATCTGCGCAAATCTATTCGACACACGAGCAAACGATTCCGCGCCGAAAAATCGAAATTTGCGCTTTCCGCGTACTGCGCATGCGCGGAACTCAAGTCACTATATACAAAATGTCCTCCAGCGCATGCGCAAACGATTCCGCGTGCTAAATCAAAATTTCGACCATTCGACCCTTTGCGCATGCGCAAACTCAAAATTAGTGATGCGCGCACCTCGCAGTGAGATGCGCTACCGATTCCGCGTATTAAATCAAAATTTTAATTTTTCGACCCTTTGCGCATGCGCAAACTCGAAATTAGTGGATGCGCGCACCTCCCCGTGAGATGCGCTAACGATTCCGCGATAGTGATTTTCCACTTTTTTTTTGGATTTCTGCGCATGCGCGGCCTCAAAATTACTGCGCGCGGCCTCTGGGCAGTCACCCGCGTCCGCGCTCACGCGTATTTCCCAAAAATGCGGAAATTTCCGCTAATAACCCTTAAAATACGAATTGGGTGCGTAATCTGCTACTTTACGCCCCGGCGTGCAATTGAGTTGTCCAACAAAGAGATCGAACGCTAAAAACCTATTATTGCTAAAGAAATGTTGATAAATAGTGTAATAAATAATAAATAAATAATTGTTAATTAATCTCTTTGTTGCCCTCACTAAGTACTTCAACAATGCTCGGCCTTCACAAGCAATGTCCTCGCTAAATACGTGCAGGCCGGGTTATTCTCTCCAAGGAAGGTTATAAACCACCAGTTGGTTACCCTTGCACACACTATACACTTTTGTAGTAACTAATTATCCCTCTCGATAATTAATTATTCGCAACGCGAGTCTCGACCTGTTTAAATAATCGAATTATTCCCTAACCTATGCTTTCCAACACGTTAAGGGCGCTAGTTGTAACGGAGTTTAGTTATGGAGAGGGTATTAATCCCTCTCAGGGGTTCGCGGGGTAATGTACGGGTGTATTCTACGCCCGGACAACTCACCGTTGTAGAATCACCTGTAGTCCGGCATAAGCGCCTCGGCACAGGTTCCGAACATGCGAGCCCGGCTTCTATTGTAGAAAGCCTAGTTCGCTTTCCACTAGAACCGTCGCTGCGCTCTGCCGCTACTGCCAACTGCTGCCGGCGACCTACCGGCTGCTCGCTATGACCTAGCATTACCAGCGCAGCCGGTCTTTCCCGCGTACAACACCGCTCGGTCTAACCTCTCGAGCGGCTATTGAGATACTTACTCCCGCTACCGATGTTCCTCTAGGAGGCAATGCCTGCGACTAGCTGCAGCAACTGAAAAGGGTAGAGGGCGGTATTCGTGAAATCATGCATAGGTTAAGGCGCGCTCAATAAATACTCGTGACTCGACTATTTAAGATAAAACAAGACAAAGAGGTTTATTCTGGGAAGTTAATCGCGCTAAGGGGCGCGAAACCCGGACAATGGTATCACAAATAATAACCGCCAGGTCGAGACTTTCGATACCGCACGCACGCTCGCGATTACGGCGGAGCCGCTTATTCGCGGGTGACGGGGGGAATGATCTCGCGCTCCCGTCACCAAGAAACGCTGTTACCAGTGTAGAGCCTACTTACTCGTGGCTGGCCAGCCATCGCACTCAGTCTACGCAACGCTACCTCTCTCTCCCTCTCGCGCCCGTCCTTGCACTCGCGTACTCTCTCTCTCTGCCGCTCTCACTCCGCTTATGGGTGGTGACGCCGTCTCGCGATTCGCTGCAGTGGTGGAGGCGCGGTACACACACACACAAAAACTCGAGATGCGGGGCTCACCAAAACGCGACTTGTTGCGTGTCACGACGGTCGACAACATGGCCGCGCGCTCACGTTCGCAGCGGCGCGGTGGCTTCGTCTTCTTCTCCACCTGCTTGCGGCTTGTTCCGCGCGGCGCTCTGCCGATCGCGGTACGTGTCAGCGCGCGAGATTCAGATCTCGCAACGCAGTATACGTGATTCTCATAACTTATATCGGCACCCGTTACAATATATATATTGTAACTTTTCGGACTTTGCCGATTTTTAAATTTAATAGTTTCATGATTTATTTAAAGTTTCCGAGTAATTAAATAACAAAAAAATCAGACTAAGTAAAAAATGCTTTAAGATTTGATTTTTAAGAGTCAACGACAGCATGCATTTGGGATAGGCATGGATGATTTGGGTGTAGTCAATGAAGAATGCATGGTGTATAATTTAAAATGAGAGTAGAACTCTATTCAATTCTCCAAAATACATCGTTTAGGAGAGAGACTGAGCTAGAGAGCTGAGAACTGCTCGAAGGCAAGAATCAGAATGAATGTGCTACCGTAGGCGTAGCAGTATATATAGTCCGGCAAGTTCCTTCGAGAATGTTCTAGAAGGAATCGGCTTAAGACTCTCTGTCTCAGTCTCTCTTTACATGGATTGAATAGATAGGCAGTTAAAAATTACAAAGAAAAGGCGGTAACGGCAAACAGTGCATTTATATTGATTAGAAATGGTGTATTAAACTAGAACGCAGCTATTTGCCGTTTTACAATTAGTCTTACCAAGCCTGGTGCACTTTCAGAGTGCATCGAAGGTCATCGAATGTTCTAGAAGTTTCTTGATGATTCTCGATGAGTTGATCTTATTGTCGTGACGTCAGAGGCCCCAGCGGCATGAATGAACGTAGTAGTACGATTGTTTTTGTTTTCCTTTGGGTGCGTAAACACGCGCGTGCTTTGATTGATTGATGTGTGTATTATTTCCAGGCATCTAGTTAAGTGTATTTTTGTGTATGTTACAATATATATATCAACTATGCCTGCCGTACCGACGTCGCGTATAAGCCATAGTTGAAGTATCTCATGCGCGTAGACGCGAGATGGCGCGTCCATGCAGAATCTGTGCTGCATCGACGTGATGACTAGCAGACCCCGGCGAGAGAGAGCGGCCATCTTAAAGTTCACTTTCGGAGAAGGAAACACGCGCCCGTTACGCTCCGCTTTTATTTATTTATAAAAAAAGAAAGTATTAGTTTTTCCGACTGCAAAACTCGCTGACTGTTAGCTCCGCGTTCACTGAAGCATACACGCTAGCTTCCGGATTTCGGCGACGCGGATCATTGTGCGAATTGTGCGATAGGCTATTTCAACCTGTCGCACCATCTTCACCGGACAGAAGCCCCGCGGACGAGACAGCTGAACCGGCCAAACCGCTGCTACAGAGGAGAGAGTCTGCTGCGAGCCCGGATAGACTGCGCTATAGTTTTTGATAGAAAAGGTAAGCGTGCACGCATCTACCGTGCCGCGAATTAGCTCCGCGTAACCGCTTGTTCAGGCTCGTCGTACCTGGACATCGGCTTCGAGTAGGTGTTCTCGTGCGGTGAGAGCAAGTGTGAGGAGAGAGTGTGGGCATCGGGTTCGCACTTCATCAAAGTTAAACGCGAGGTCAAACCACCGGCTATTTCGAAGCCGGTGAGGCGCACAACAGGTGTGCACACGTATAAACCCGCCATCTACCCTCTCTCTCACACTTATACGTGTGTGCGTCGCGCGGCGATCGCGACTGCTCTCACACTTCGTCGCTTTACTCGGTGAGCGCGTGAGTTATATGAGTCACCACATAGGTACTCAGACGCATCGGCCTGCCAGCCTCCTTATCGCTCCGAATGGAATCTGCATGGACAAAGAGAAGCCAGAAGACAATGAAGATGCAATATATACTTTTCATATATACTTTATACATATACTCTCTTTATACTCTCTTACTGCACTTCGCAACGACGATCGCCAGTCTCTGTCGGGCATCCAACCTGTAACGACGTTTTAATAAATCATTATTCTAATCAACACCCTTTGTTCGATTACTTACGTACTTTGGCGAGTGTTACCTGTGTGTGTGTTACCTTTCCTTGGTGATGCACTGGGGCCTGCCACATAACTGGCGCTGCGGAGACAGGACCGTGAAGCTGCAAAACTCAGATTCTCCCTCAACCTGGTGACAGAAATCTTCAGCGAGGAAGCAGTTGGCGTTTCAACGTCCATCATCACGGAACCTACTACGTCAAGATTGGAGTCCACCTGCAAGCAGAGATTCACTCGGAATCATTAAAGACAAACTAGTAAGTCTTTGAAATTTCTTATATCCTACCCAACCCTATCCTTTTAAGTGCAATTGATTTTACGTGAAAGGTAATCAAAGATAAAGTAAAATGGCAAATAACGGAGATAATCAGCAAAATCTTACGTTAGAACAATTTAAATCGCGACTTACGATATGGCGCGACGCGATCCCCATATGAGGCGTTTCACGTCAACTGTCTCAGCGCGCGGCTCGAGAGCCCTAAATCGTGCTATTTCTAACTCATGTTTATGATACTAAAAAGTACTTAAAAAAATTGTTTGATAAGCGTTTTCGACGTACTTTTTCCTCAGCTTTCCAATGATGTAGGTAGTTTTTTCGAAATTTTCCATTTTCATCTTCAAAAACGCTTTCGGATTCTATTTCTCGCAAAAAACATCTCGGGCACTCTTTGGAAAATATCCTTTTCTACGTAAAAAATGCTCAGCTTTCGATCTAGAGGGTAAAAAAAAATATTAAAAATACACTTTTTGAGATATAACATGTTTGGTACTTTTTGAAGGTGAAAATGAAAAATTTTGGAAAAACTGCTTACGTCATTGGAAAGCTGAGGAAAAAATACGTCGAAAACGTTTATCAAACAATTTTTTTAAGTACATTTTAGTATCATAAACATGAGTTAGAAATAGCATGATTTAGGGCTCGCTCGCCGCGCGCTGGGACAGTTGACGTGGGACGCCTCATATATGAAGGAGGCACAAGACTCCTTTCGTACTTTATACAAACGTGCGACAAATTCGTCGAAAATGTGGCAGCTGCAGATAATGCAATAAACGAGGCATTATTCGCATTAATCAAATCAAAGATTCGCGGTGAAGCACTAGACCTAATAGTGGCAAATAACCCGGCTACATATGCCGCATGTAAAACGCTCTTGGTTAACAAATTCAGTGACCCAAGTTCGGAGGAGTTACTATTTAACAGACTAAGTGTATGTTATCAATTGACTAATCAGTCTTACGAAAAATACGCGGACGAAATCAAAAGCAGGCTAAATAAATTGAAGGAACACATGCAGTTAAATAATCGAGACGCTAATGTTATAAATATTAAAAATACATTTTATGAAAACGTAGCCAAAAGTACTTTTATAAATGGTATTAAAGAGAATTACCATTCTTACTTGCTACATTTTGATTTAGACGACGTAGAGGCATGTAATACGACAATATATAATATGTAAATGCCGTAAATACGACAACCATGAACAACAAAGTGCTTTCCTCAATTTCGCACGACAACGTGATAAGAAACCTAAGCCCAACGTATTCGGTACAATAAATGCTAAAAGTACAAACCCAATTGCGGCTAATAATAATCCAAAAATTATTCACCCTTCAAATAATTTACCAAGTACTTCAAGAAATGTAAATTCATTTTATTTGCAACCGACACCCGCATTTGCACAAACACAACCTGGATTTATCTCCACAAATTATCGTAATAACAATTTTGGTCAAAATAATAATAATCTGCCAAGACAACAAAATTACCAACCAACACCAATGTCAGTTAGTACAAGAAATACTAACAAACAAGGCGTTAATCCAACAAATAGATCAAATAATTCACCAGCACAAAATAACTTTAAACCAAGAACGAACTTCTTTAAGCACAGGACCAGCAAACTTTATCGCTGAAGAGTTACATCATCAACAAGAACAAGGAGAAGAGGAAGCAATCAATTATCAAAATGACTCACCTGTACCAGACCATGAAGAATTTAATCAAGAAAATGACGAGAGTGATAACTGCCAAAATTTTCAACAAGCTCCCGATACGACAGAACCGACGTGATAAATTTAAATTCGATTAGCAATTCACCCGAATTACCACACATAATAACGACAAATCCACCTCTTAAAATTCTCGTCGATTCTGGAGCCTCATCATCCATTATCAATCCAGAAATTGCATATAAACTATTTCCAAAATTTATATTTCCTTACGAATTCGAAATTAAATCGGTGCACAAAACGACGAAAGGTACACATGCGCTTACCTTTCCTATATTACGTGAATACGGTGATGACACACCTATAACTTTCTTAATAGCAACATGGCACTATACGTACGATTGTTTAATCGGACATAAGGACTTGCAGAATTTTGAAGCGAATATTAATTACAAAACTCAAATTTTTAGCACATCTAAATTTGAAATAAATTACTTTAAAAATATACCGGACGATCATAAAAATGCTAAAGTGAATCATCGTCAAGGAGTAGAATTACCGATAAGAACTGATCACATGAACGAAGAAGAAAGATATAAAATTACATCACTATGCCAGAAGTACAAAGACTGTTTCTACAATGAAAATAAAAAATTATCAGCGACTTCTGCGGTTTCACACAATATAAGAACAAAGGACGATCACCCTATCTATGTAAAGAGTTTTAGATACCCATACCATCTAAAAGAAGAAATTCAAACTCAAATCTGAAAACTGTTAGACGAAGAAATTATTCAACCAAGCAACTCGCCCTACTCATCCCACGTATGGATAGTTCCGAAGAAAGAAGATGCAAGTGGAAGAAAAAAATGGAGAATGGTAATAGATTCTCGTAAATTAAACGACAACACCATCGAAGACAAATATCCATTACCTAGAATGGACGACATTCTAGAAAATCTGAGCAAATGTTCTTACTTTAGTACATTAGATTTGGCACAAGGTTTCCACCAAATACCCGTCAACAAAGATTCAATTGAAAAGACAGCGTTTACCGTAGAAAACGGACACTATGAATATGTCAGCATGCCTTTTGGTTTACAAAACGCTCCGGCTACTTTTCAACTTCTGATGGATAGAATTTTAATGAAATATCTACATAAATTCTGCTTCGTTTACATGGACGATATAGTAATATTTTCGAAATCACTCCAAGAACATTTACAACATCTGAAGCTAATATTCGAAGAACTAGAGCAATATGGTTTAAAAATTCAATTAGATAAGAGTGAATTTCTAAGGAAAGAAGTTCTATTTTTAGGCCATATAATAACAGCAGACGGAATCAAACCAAGTCCCGATAAAATCAAAGCAATTCTAAAATATCCGATACCTAAAACCCAAAAAGAAGTTAGAATATTTTTAGGACTAACCGGCTTTTACAGAAGGTTCATAAAAAATTACGCAAAAATAGCGAAACCAATGACAAAAGCACTCAAGAAAAAAGAAAAAATAGATCCAGAAGATAAAGACTATAAAGAGGCGTTCGAGAAACAAAGAATTGATCACTAACGCACCAGTGCTCGTCTACCCAGACTTCATGAAACCATTTACTATCACAACCGATGCCTCAAACTTAGCAATAGGTGCAGTTTTATCCCAAGAACAACATCTTATTTCGTGTTATTCACGAACATTAAACTCAGCAGAACAAAGCTATCCGGCGATAGAGAAAGAAGTACTGGCAATAGTGGAAGCATGTAGACAATTTAGACCATATATCTATGGTAAGAAATTTACGATTGAAACAGCCATTAACCTGGCTCTATTCTTTAAAAACGCCTAACGCTAGACTGATTGGATGGAGACTAAGATCAGAAGAATATGATTACATAATAAAATACAAAAAGGGTTCTGAAAATTATGTCGCCGACGCACTGAGTGGAATTGAAATTAATGCTAATAAAACAATAGAAGAAGACTCACTCTCAATGGTGCCTCAAACACCTGACGATGCACCTGTCACACCCGAAGAAATGGACGAAATACTTGACGACGACATGGCAACAGGCCACACAGCTGAAGAAAATCCGACCTTTTCACTACCTATAACAGACAAAAATGTTCACGCTTTTAATTACAGCATTATCATAAAAGGAGGAAATGATTACAACTTAAAAGTAAACAAAGATAAACTTAAAGTACAATACACGGTGAAAATTAATAAATCAAATGCAGAAACACATTTACTTAAGTTTTTCAAGGAAAATATTAAACCCGATAAGCAATATGGTATCTACTTTACGACCGAAGAATTGGAAAGTATTACGTATAGAATATTGAAGGATCATTTCAATGAAAAATTAAAACTAATCAAAACAACCACGTATACACCTACGAGTGATAAAAATAATTTCATAAAAGAACTCGAGACATATCATAATCAAAATCATAACGGTATTCGAGAGACCTTATTACACTTTCAGAGAAAACTCTATACACTTAATATGGATCGACTTATTCAAAATTTTATAAATCAATGTGAGATATGCCCAGAGCATAAGTATGAGAGAAACCCATATGAAACAGAAACATACGGCCCTATTATAGCTAGAAGACCGCTCGAACATATACACATGGACGTATTTCATTTCAACAAGGATAAATTTTTAACAATTATAGATATTTTTCCCAAATATGCTCAAGCCTATTATCTACCAGATGGAAATGCCACGACCATGATAAACAAATTGAGACACTTTGCCTCACACCATAACTTTCCAGATAAAATTACGACAGACAACGGAAGTGAATTCAACTCAACAGTATTTAAGGAGTTATGCCGCAGACATAAAATTCAATATCATCAGACAACGATAAACAGACATACATCGAATGGACCCATAGAAAGACTGCATTCAACCCTAAAGGAAAAATTAAGTATTTTATCCAATCCAAAAGAAACAGTGAAAAATCTTATGATCACCGCTCTCTTAATATACAATCAGAGTATACACTCTACAACTAACTATACGCCTTTTACACTGTTATGTGGACCTTATGACGAACTACAGAAACATATTATCGAGCCCGATGCCGATACCATAGAAAGATATAATGAAATCAGAAAAAATGAAATTTTTCCTTTTTATGACAGGCTATATAGAAACCAAAAAGAGCAACAAAAGTTACCTAATAGTCCTGACAAATTGTTAGAAAATAAAGAAATTTATATGAAAACACATCAACAATAACGCGTCAAAACCGCACCATAATATCAAAAACGCCGATATAATTTTTCAAAGTGCCAAAAGAATAAGAAAAACTTCTTCTTTATAGGACAATGAAGACGGCACTAATCTTGATGCTCATAGCTCTGCTCGCGGAGAGTAGCGAAATCAACCAAAATAAGACGCATTACGATTACCAACAAGGAACTGGAAGAATAGTTGGAAGTTATCATTACCTACATTCCAACATCGATGTTACTACGCTTTTGAAAACATATAACATCTAGCTATACAATATTATCTAAGCAAGGCGAATTAAGAGAATCGAGTTTATTAAAGCAAGCCGGAATTCTATGTAATGAAATACATCGGAATCTACAGATAATAATGCCATCAAACATGAGAACGAAAAGAGGGTTAATAAACGGATTAGGCACAGCAATAAAATACATTTTTGGGAACCCAGATGCAAACGATTTAGAAAAGATAAGCAACTACTTAAATTCTCTACAAAATCAACAACAGGAAAATATATTTACTTTAAATAAGTCAATAAGCATAATAAATACGATAAGTAAACAAATAAATAACAACACAAATATAATTAATAAAAATTTAAAAGACATGTGGGACACTGTAAATGACCAAACTTTGCAATCAAATCTATTTAAAGCGATCATGACCCTCATAATCCAGGAGCAACATTTTCTCGGATTACTTAATAAAATTAAATGATCATTTATTTTCAATGAACAAATATTCGACTTAGAATTGTTAACATATGACCAAATATCAAGGAACGCGGGAGCGTTCCGAAGGCAAGTATAGAAGAGCCTTAGGACGACCGCGTGATGATATACATTGAAATGGATGTACGAGAAATTCTATGAGCTTATACACCTATTGCGCTAGTTTTAACTATATAACATATCCCTCTTAATCGAAAGCCATTTCATTGCTCTACTCAAATCAAAAGATTTTATTTAAAAAGATTATCTCATTCAAAAGATATAAGGGACTGAATTTTTTTTTGTCGGCTTTCCGATTTCTTAACTTTCTCCATGGTATTCAGCCTCGCATCCGGTTTTTCCCGACTTCCTGTGACGTCATATACGTTATGTATATATATACACACATACAATCACCAGGAATTAATGGCCATGAAGAGTTAAGCAGTGATAATGGCCGTATAATAATAAAGAAAGACAAAAGAAAGAGAAAGATAAAAATATAGATAGAGAGAGAGGGAGAGAAGAAGAGACATAAACATATGTATATTTTTTATTATATACAATATATATGTTTATTAGTACATAACCTCTCTCTATGTATATATCTCTATATATGTATTTACATATATTATGAACATAATATCTCTGGCTTCCCGGAATAACGACCTAACCCACTTGTACGTGTTTTCGAGAAATCGACGTTTTTAAATTTCTGTCATGACACTTCACATGTAAGATCGAATTGCACGAGATGAGTCATAACAATGTAGACTTTTACAAAGGTATAGAGTACTCGGCTCGGACCTCGGTCGAGCCTCGGCTAGAACTCGGCTCGGACCTCGGCTTTACCTCGGCTCGGACCTCGGCTTTACCTCGGCTGGGACCTCGGCTCGGACCTCGGCTTTATCTCGGCTCGGACCTCGGCTCCAGCCCCGGATTTGCCGCGGCTCGAGCCGAGGTACAGCCGAGGTGCTACCGAGGCTAATCCGAGGCACACCCGCGGTTAGCTTCACGCGAATTCGAGGCTCATCCGAACTGTACCCGAGAAACTCGAGGTAAAGCCTTCGGGGTAGCCGAGATTATGTCTAGGTGGTGCGCTCCGTAGCGTTTTACCTCTAGGTATTGGAACGCATCGAATGCGTGGTCTAGGTCTTTGAGGTGGCCGATGATGGAGTCTAGGTAGTGCGCTCCGTAGTTTTTTGTGATTAGATCTCAGGGTGCATCTAATACGTGGTCCAGGTGTTCGGGGTAACCGATGATGACGTCTAGGTGGTGCGCTTCGTAGTTTTTTACCTCTAGGTATTGGAACGCATCGAATGCGTGGTCTAGGTCTTTGGGGTGGCCGATTATGGAGTCTAGGTTGTGCGCTCCGTAGTTTTTTGCGATTAGATCTCAGGGTGTATCTAATACGTGGTCCAGGTGTTCGTGGTAGCCAATGATGATGTCTAGGTGGTGCGCACCGTAGCCTTTGCATTTATATGTCAGGGCGCATTTTACAGGAAGTCCAGGTGTTCGAGGTAGCCGATGACGATGTCTAGGTGGTGCGCTCCGTAGTTTCTTGCATTTAGATGTCAGGGCGAATGTAATAGGAGGTCCAGGTATTCGAGGTAGCCCATGACGATGTCTAGGTGGTACGCTCCGTAGTTTTTTGCATTTAGATCTCACGGCGCATCTAATAGGAGGTCCAGGTGTTCGGGGTAGCCGAGCATGATGTCTACGTGGTGCGCACCGTAGTTTTTTGCATTTATATGTCAGCGCGCATTTTACAGGAAGTCTAGGTGTTCGAGGTAGCCGATGACGATGTCTAGGTGGTGCGCTTCGTAGTTTTTTATCTCTAGGTATTGGAACGCATCGAATGCGTGGTCTAGGTCTTTGGGGTGGCCGATGATGGAGTCTAAGTTGTGCGCTCCGTAGGTTTTTGCGATTAGATCTCAGGGTGCATCTAATACGTGGTCCAGGTGTTCGGGGTAGCCGATGATGATGTCTAGGTGGTGCGCTCCGTAGTTTTTTGCATTTAGATGTCACGGCGCATCTAATAGGAGATCCAGGTGTTCGGGGTAGCCGAGGATGATGTCTAGGTGGTGCGCACCGTAGTTTTTTGCATTTATATGTCAGCGCGCATTTTACAGGAAGTCCAGGTGTTCGGAGTAGCCGAGGATGATGTCTAGGTGGTGCGCACCGTAGCTTTTTGCATTTATATGTCAGTGCGCATTGTACAGGAATTCTAGGTGTTCGAGGTAGCCGATGACGATGTCTAGGTGGTGCGCTTCGTAGTTTTTTACCTCTAGGTATTGGAACGCATCGAATGCGTGGTCTAGGTCTTTGGGGTGGCCGATAATGGAGTCTAGGTTGTGCGCTCCGTAATTTTTTGCGATTAGATCTCAGGGTGCATCTAATACATGGTCCAGGTGTTCGGGATAGTCGATGAGGTGCGCACCGTAGCTTTTTGCATTTATATGTCAGGGCGTATTTTACAGGAAGTCCAGATGTTCCAGGTAGCCGATGACGATGTCTAGGTGGTGCGCTCCGTAGTTTTTTGCATTTAGATGTCAGGGCGAATGTAATAGGAGGTCCAGGTGTTCGAGGTAGCCGATGACGATGTCTAGGTATTGCGCCCCGTAGTTTTTTGCATTTAGATGTCAGGGCGCATGTAATAGTAGGTCCAGGTGTTCGAGGTAGCCTTTGACGAGGTCTAGGTGGTGCGCTCCATAGTAGGTTCATTTTCTTCGACAGTGGTTATTACATGCAAGATCAGAAGTATATTTGTACTTTGAAATGAAAATATAAATATTCAAATAAGTAGCAAACTTTTATATAGTAGAAAACTGTTATTAATATAATAATAAGTATTGTTACTTTGTGAAATTTTGTTTTTATTTTTACAGAGTATCAGAACTTATGAATCATATGGATAAGAAGATCTTGATTGAACAGTTTATAAGTAGAACTGTTAACAAATACATAAATTACACGTCTGTCAAATTTAAAGAAGCCACAAGACATTCTATAGAAAAAGAAGCTTAAAAGAACATTCGAATTTAAAACTTTGATAATACCAATACTACTATTTAATAATGATATTAAAAATATACTGTAATAAACTGTCATAACGTTATCACATTATGTAATTATTAACTGTACAAATAATAATATTGTTGATATAAAACTTTCTGCGAAGTTATAAAATAAGGCAAGTACAGACATTTTTTCTGTATAATCTACTCTCCCTCCGTTTCTTCTCCTCTCTCTCTCGCCCTCTATTTCTCCCGCTCTCTTCACTCTTTCTTTCTCTCTCAACATCCGTCAAACTCTGTACCAAAAACTTTAATAAGAGTTTAAAAATTTTTTTTAAATAATCAACACGTTTTTAAAAAAAAAAATTTTATTTACGTTTTAACAACACAATTTATCTAGTCCTTTAATTTCTTCTAATCTCATCTATTTGATAAGCACTCTCTATAAATGGTAATAATTTTTTTCATGACTGTACAAATAAAAACTTTCTATAAAAATAAAAAGAATTATGTTTTTCTTCATATGATTTTACAACTAATAATATTGTTAATTTATCGTCATACCAAAGAAAATACATGTTTGATTAAATTATTTATAAAATTTAACTAATATAATCATTTTATACAGCTCCTTGAAGAAAAATTTGACTGTTTCTTCAAATTTAAAACTTTTATGAATAACAATACAGCCATTTAATAATGATATTAAAAATGTACTATAATAAACTCTCATAACGTTATCACATTATGTAATTATTATTTTCTCTTAAAAAGTTGTGAAATCTATCTAAAGAAACATATTACAAAAGTTTAAACTGAGGCAAGTACCTATTAGTCTCCCTCCCACCCTATCTCTCCCTCCCTCTCTTTCCGACCTCTCTCTCTCTCTCTCTCTCGCTCTCTCTCTCTCTCTCTACGGCTCTCTCTCTCTCTCTATCTCTCCCTCTCTCTCAACATCCGGCAAACTGAGTACCAAAAACTTTAATGAGTGCTTAAATATTTTTTTAGAAGAATCAACACGTTTTTTAAAAGCTAATTTTTTCATAAAACTTTCTACGAAAGTATAAAATAAGGCAATTATAGACGTTTTTTCTGGATAATCTATAAAAAACAACACAATTTATCTAGTCCTTTTATTTCTTCGAATCTCATCTATTCAATAAACACTCTCTACAAATGGTAATAATTTTTTTCATGACTGTACAAATAATCTATAAAATAATAATATTTATGATTTTGTAAAAGAAATCAAATAAATACGAATGAAAAAGTCTTTTAATTCTTTGATTCATTGTATGCTGAACAAATTATATGTAAGTACATTCAAAAAATTGTTCACTGCAAACCAAACAAACGAAAGTTGTGAAATCAATTATCGATAGTCAAGTAATGCAAACAACTCTCGGAAACTACTGTATGACTGTTCTCAGAAATATATTCAAATTTGTTCATCTTTCTGAGCTATAGAAATTAAACACAAGAAAGTACTGAAATCAATTTATTGTAGTCAAGTAATTAACTTGACTGACATAATAGAACTTTTCGTATCTAGCGTGTAAAATTACATTTTACGCCCCCATTGTAACTTTAAAATTATTCAGCCAGTGGGCATAAAATACTACTTAGCGCTCAAGAGGCCCAATAGCTCACATACTCTTACAAAACTTTATAGAACCTACGCACTTTACGCCCGTGTGGGCGAAAATTATTTTAATTATATAACTATAATGCCTTCTCTTTATTTCTAAAATTCATAAGAATTTTTAGATATTTACGAAAAGTCAAAGCCTATATAAAAAAATTACATAGTTACCAACACATCACTATTTTTCATGATTCTTTCTCAATTTTGAACTTTCTATAATATTACGCATCTTGGGAGGAAAAGAGAAGTCTAGAGCTGCTCTAGCAGGGGTGGTCCTCCGATCTCCCATACATACTTGGCGGGCCCGACGATTTGCAGTTTACCGGTGGGCTACTTAAATATAGAATACAAAATTTTTGCATAAATTCATTAACAATATTTATACCTATAAGTCTACTATAAATAATTACATTGACTTTAATTTTTAATTGGTACCGTTAAGTACAACATCCCTATATGTGTAAGAATATGTATAAGAATCATGATTTACTTTTATTACCCACAATATTTTTCATTGTGTCCGTCCTTTTTAAACGAGAATAAAATAAAAAATTCATATAAATTTATAGTCTATTTAAAAGTGCTTTACATTTTACTAACCGTTTTATAAGCAACCTATTGTGTATCCTTTTCCTGTAAATCGTCGGGCCCGCCAAGTATGTATGGGAGATCGGAGGACCACCACTGCTAGAGCAGCTCTAGACTTCTCTTTTCCTCCCAAGATGCGTAATATTATAGAAAGTTCAAAATTGAGAAAGAATCATGAAAAATAGTGATGTGTTGGTAACTATGTAATTTTTTTATATAGGCTTTGACTTTTCGTAAATATCTAAAAAAATTCTTATGAATTTTAGAAATAAAGAGAAGGCATTATAGTTATATAATTAAAATAATTTTCGCCCACACGGGCGTAAAGTGCGTAGGTTCTATAAAGTTTTGTAAGAGTATGTGAGCTATTGGGCCTCTTGAGCGCTAAGTAGTATTTTATGCCCACTGGCTGAATAATTTTAAAGTTACAATGGGGGCGTAAAATGTAATTTTACACGCTAGATACGAAAAGTTCTATTATGTCAGTCAAGTTAATTACTTGACTACAATAAATTGATTTCAGTACTTTCTTGTGTTTAATTTCTATAGCTCAGAAAGATGAACAAATTTGAATATATTTCTGAAAACAGTCATACAGTAGTTTCCGAGAGTTGTTTGCATTACTTGACTATCGATAATTGATTTCACAACTTTCGTTTGTTTGGTTTGCAGTGAACAATTTTTTGAATGTACTTACATATAATTTGTTCAGCATACAATGAATCAAAGAATTAAAAGACTTTTTCATTCGTATTTATTTGATTTCTTTTACAAAATCATAAATATTATTATTTTATAGATTATTTGTACAGTCATGAAAAAAATTATTACCATTTGTAGAGAGTGTTTATTGAATAGATGAGATTCGAAGAAATAAAAGGACTAGATAAATTGTGTTGTTTTTTATAGATTATCCAGAAAAAACGTCTATAATTGCCTTATTTTATACTTTCGTAGAAAGTTTTATGAAAAAATTAGCTTTTAAAAAACGTGTTGATTCTTCTAAAAAAATATTTAAGCACTCATTAAAGTTTTTGGTACTCTCGGATATACATGTACATTTATTGGCAATCTACACTCAGAAAGAGTTAATATTACACTACCATAATTTGCTAGATTTTCGCTTTGCTCAGGGATCAATTGCATTCACACAAAATCTTATTGTATACACCATCAAAATCCCTATCCTTAATCCTATCGAATTTTCACTCCATCAAAGACTTGCTATAATCAATTACAACAATCAGACAGAAGTTATCACCACGCCATGGAGTTTGACCGAGCCATCTATAAAACTATTTGCTAATAAGTGCCGACAGATGTATGAAAAGAATTTTTTATGTCAACAAATTATAACGGAAAAAGTCAAACAGTTTATCTGTTTTTTATAATGATGAGGATCGTGGACTGGAGAGGCTTAAAATTAATAAGACTTTCGTTTAGACATTAAGTGAAGATTTATTGCAGAAGTCCGTTGTGCCTCTTAGCGTACAGTAGGTCGCTGTCTCTTCTGCCGTCGCGCGAGAACTGAACCGCCGCCCGGCGCTTTGTAGCGTCGGCGGCGTGCCTTGGTAGTTGGAGGGGGGCGGTAGAGGCGTGTATTCGTTTCTCACATTCCCAAAAGGAAACCTGAATGCTCACGTTCCTCTTCGCAGGGGACCCCACGTTCCCGAAAGGAAACCTGAACTCTTGCTTCGCGTTCGTACGTTGAATCGCGAACATTCCGCCCACCTTCGTCGCATTGGCGAATAGACCTCATACTTCAGATTCGAGGCTTATGATCTTGGAGATAGGACGTCGCAGGGTGGTAGTAGACGTTCGCAGATCGACTACGCGGGCGGCACCATCACTCCCTGGATGAACGGCGATGACCCGTGCTATAGGCCATTTGGCGGGGGGAGTAAGGTCATTCTTAATGAGCACGAGATGGCCTTCAGCGACTGGTGGTTGTTGGTGCCTCCATTTGGTTCGTGCCTGTAATGACGTCAGATATTCCGATGACCATCGCCTCCAGAACTGTTGCGTAAGCTGACTGATCAATAGCCAGCGTTTTCCTGTTGGTATATTATCGTTCGCGACATCCTTTTCTGGAATTAGAAATGACGAACGCTGTATAAGGAAATGTGACGGAGATAGAAAGTTCAGGTCAGAGGGATCATCGGATGGAGAAGTTAAAGGTCTTGAATTGAGGCATGCCTCGATTCGGCACACTAGTGTTGCGAGTTCAACAAAGGTGAGAACTTGATCGCCTGTGATTCTACGTAAATGATGCTTGGCGTCCTTAACTGCAGCTTCCCAGAGGCTACCAAAGTGAGGTGCACTGGGAGGATTAAAGATCCACACAGTACCTTCTTGAACAAGCGAGTTGTTGAGTTGAAAGTAGAGAGAAATTGGCTCATCAAGCATTTGTCTTAACTGAGCGTCTGCACCTACGAAATTTGTTCCTTGATCGGAATAGAGCTCTTTACAATGTCCTCTACGAGCGGTAAAACGATGGAAAGCAGCGATAAAGGCTTCACTAGAATAGTCTTCGACTACTTCTATATGTATGGCCTTGGTAGCCATGCAAACAAATATAGCGATATAGCCTTTCATTGTACCTTTACCACGAGTTTTGGTAAGTCGAAGTTTGATAGACCCAGCATAATCAACACCAGAACGCTCAAAGGGCGGAGAGGGGCGAATACGAGCTGGAGGTAACTCACCCATCAATTGGGTTGACGGACGAGCTGAGTAACGTATACAAGTAGCGCAAGACCGTATAACTTGTTTAACGACTTTGCGTCCATTGATGATCCAATATTGACGTCTCAGCGTAGCAAGAGTAAGCTGAACACCCCGGTGAAGAATACGTTCATGAGCTTCCTCCGCTATGAGTCTAGAAAAATGACAATTAACAGGGAGAATAAGGGGATACTTTACATCTTCTTCAAGTAGGGAATGCGAAAGACGACCGCCCACCCTGAGCAAATGGTTTTGAATCAAGGGGTTTAGAGGTAACAAAAAACTCTTAGAAGGAAGCTTGCTTCCTTTAGTTAGCAGTTGTAGTTCTGTCTTAAAATAGCCTGCTTGAACATGATAAGCCAAACAAAGTTTGGCGTTCTCAATCTCACTAGCCCCGACTTCTCTGGAAGAAGGAAAACTGTGGCATAGTGAAGATTGAAGAACAAAAGAAGATCTAACTGCTGAAGGAGAAGTCGATTTATGCTTCACCTTGGAGCATATCCTAAAGACAAACCTAATGAAGTAGGAAACAACTCGTAATAAGTTTTTTAGAGATGATTGCTCGTCAACGAGTTTCAAGATCTCTGGAGTATTCTCGTCAGAACTGGATGGTACCTGATTAGCAGTTAAAGTAAAAATAGGTTTGACGTTAAGATGACTTACGCAAAAATTAAGCTCATCATGAGTCTTGGACCATGGCGCGAAATTTTCTGACAACCACGAAGGACCTTTCCACCATAAACTATGAGACGCTAATTTTGAAGGTTCAATACCTCTTGAAATGACGTCAGCGGGGTTGTCACTTGAACGTACATGATGCCAGTAGGCGTTAGACAGGAGGGTATGTATCTCAGAACAATGATTAGCGACAAACACACCCCAACGTGACGGATGGTGTTTCAGCCAAAAAAGCACATCCGCTGAATCTGACCAAAGGTGAACACTCTCAACCTTTATTGGGAAAGCTTCGATAAACATTTGAACGAGGCGAGCAAGTAGCAACGCTGCGCAAAGTTCTAAACGAGGTATGCCTAGCGTCTTAAGTGGAGCTACTCGCGTTTTAGCCACTTGAAGAGTGACGATCACTTCTTGTGTACGGATTAAGCGCATGTAGACTACTGCACCATTCGCAAACTTAGAGGCATCCGTAAATCCATGAACTTCAATAAGTTCGCAATGAGGGGTGAATCCACTCCAACGAGGGATTCTGATGTGACTAATAAAATGAAGATCTTGCAACCACGACTGCCACCAATTGGAGATGTCGAGAGGAAGTTCTTTATCCCATCTAACCTTAAGGAGCCACAAAGATTGCATGATGATCTTAGCGGTAATTACGATAGGACCCAACCACCCCATGGGGTCGAAGATGCGAGCAATTCTAGAGAGAATCGAACGTTTGGTAAATGCCGACTCAACGGGGGTATCTTCGATATGAAAACTAATGTAATCTGTGTTAGGTTGCCAATCTATACCTAAGATTGGTACATATGTTTCTGAGGCGAATATAGTAATAGAATCAGCAGCTAATATATTCGAGGTTAAATAAGAAAGTACTTCAGTATTATTCGTAGTCCACTTTCGAAGATTAAGATGACCGTGCTTAAAGAGTTGAATTAACTCATCTTGTTTCTGCAAAGCTTCTTCAAAAGAGTGTGCACCAGAAAACACATTATCTGAATACATTTCTGTTCGGACAGCTTCAGCGGCGATTGGATATTTTTTACCATAGTCTTCGGCTAATTTTAAGAGCGTGCGTATGGCTAAAAAAGGCGAGCAGGCCAAACCATACGTCACTGTGGTCAATCGATAGACCCGAATGGGTTCACTCTTGTCAAAACGCCATAAAATCAATTGATAGGGTTGATCATCTTGTTCGACACCAATTTGTCGGAACATCTTCTCCACGTCAGCTGAAAGAGCGATCTTATACCTACGCCAGGCACAGATCAAAGCGACGGGATTCTGAAGAAGATTGGGTCCAACGTGTAGAAGATCGTTGACCGAGACACCTGTTTTGGTTTTACTCGAACCATTAAATACAGTACGTAATTTGGTAGTCGTACTGGTTTCCTTCCACACACCATGATGTGGTAAGAAGGCTTGACTTTTGTTAGACAACGAATCGAAATTCGAGGAGAGTGACATATGACCTAAGTCAATGTACTCTTTCAAAAACTCTGTATAGGCTATTATTGAAGATTTTTTGTCGGCTGTTATTTCCTCCGCCCTCCAAAAATCTTGTACGAGCTCCAAGAGTTTGGCTTCATTCTCACATTCGTTTGAGCAATGAAGAGAGAAAGGGTCTGGCCCGATTTCTGGGGGTGAAGTAGAAATATTGCCAGTAAGGAGCCATCCAAGTTTGGAACTTAGTGCTATCGGCTGAAGGCTTTGGCCCTTCATTATTTGGCTTTCAATGATTTGCGCATAAGCGCTTGCACCGAGAAGAATATCGATGCGTGAAGGTTCGAGATACATGAGGTCTGCTAGCTGCAGCCCTATTAAGTATTCGAGGTTCGAAATACCACCTACAGTGGGAGGCTTATACGAAGATAATCTTGGCAAGATTATTGTGTCAACTTCTAGAGAATAAATTGAATCAAAATGGGGTTGTATAGTAAGACAAGCTACCTTTGAAGATACGGCGGCTGTCTTTTCTCCTATACCTTAAATGTGCGTATGACTGGTTCTAGAATTTAGAGAAAGCAAGTTACACAAAGCTTTTGTAACAAGTGAGATTTGAGATCCAGGATCGATTAGCGCACGAACTTGAATTTTGGTTCCGTTAGGACCAAGGGCGTTAACCCTAGCGGTGGCTAAAAGTACTCCTGTACATTTAGTACTTACTCCACTATTAAGGGAGGCTGCTTGAGAAGCAGATTGAATGTCGTTAGGGACGACAACATTGCCACAATTTGAGCTTGAAGAGTCTGGAACCGAGGCTGTTTGAACAGGTGTTGACGAATTATCCGATAGATTATGCGAATAACCATCAACGTGTACTAAAGTGTGATGCTTAGCTTTGCAAACAAAGCATCGGTAAGAGGAAGGACAATTCTTTATGGGGTGCTTACCTAAACAATTAAAACAAAGATTGTACGACTTAAGAAAGTCTTTCGTCTCCTGGCTCGTCTTATTGCTGAATTGTTCGCATCGATTTAAGTAATGCGGTTCATTACATAGCAAACATTTCCTTTTTTGTTGATTTTTCGCGTTTTGAGGAGACGCTTGATGAGAATAAGCCGTATGAGCATTGTCCGGTTCTGGCTTACGCGATTTTGAGTTGGGTGATGGAGTTTTAGGATTGTTATTCGAAGAAATTCTAGTGCCAGCCTCGATGGCCTCTAGAGTCAGTGTTTGACTTCGAAGAAATGCTTGAAGTTGTTCCATTGTCGGTGGATCGACACTATCACCTAGATGCTTTTCCCATTCTTTACGAGTATTTAAATCAAGGCGATTCAGCGTAAAATGAACAATTAAATCACTACCTAAAGAAGCCGCTCTATTTAGAGAAGTCAGACTAGCGATGGGATTGAAAATTTCCCTATAAATCCGTTTTATTTCCGACGAAGAATCTGCCTTCATGGATTTAACTGAAAAGATTTCTAAGATGTGAGAGTTAAAAATGCGACCTTGATTCTCGTAATATTCGATTAAAGCTGTCCATGCTCGGTCATAATTATCACCAGAAATTGGAAGAGATTTAATTTTCTCAAGTGCTTCACCTGTAAGGTAAGTGCGAAGATAATGCAATTTTAGAACAGGCGTTAAGTCTTCGCGACGATGTATGACTGAACGAAAGACGTCTCTAAAATTTTCCCAATCCGAGAATTTCCCCGAAAACTTTGGTAAGTCTACCTTCGGTAAAGATTAAAACGAAACGTTAGTAGGTCGAGCAGTGCTTGTAGGCACTGGCTCAGCAGTCGAATTAGAAGATCCTTGAGCAGCATCTCTAGTTTCAAAAGTTTCTAAGTAATCAAGAAAGTCTCCTCTGCGGAGGTAAAAGCTATCCTCAACTAGATCAAAGAGATTAGTTGTAAAATAGGCATGATCTTGATCAATATCCTCAAAGAGCATAAGTTTCTCGTGATTTACCCGAAACGACGTAAAATTGGTTTCAAGTCCGGTTAGACATGATTTTGCATAACCTTTCGTCATATTATCTTTACCCTTAGATTTGAAATTTTTAAAGGAGTTTGTAATTTTAGCTTGGAGTGCCATCTGCTTAGCATGAAACGCCTCCATTTTGAGGTCAAGTTAATTTAGACAAGTAGGAACTTGACTATTTAATCTGAATGAACTAGTAAGTTACTCTACTATTTCCCCGAAGGTAGTATTAGAGTAAAGGCAATTTCTTACAGCTAAGACTTAAGCTACATTACAATACTTATGCTACTATGCGTAGAAAGGTGTGTCGTTGACTGTGGCTGCGGAAGCTCCCACGGCGAATCAGATGCTGATTCACCACGTTGACTGCTCGAAGAGAAGTAACTGCAGGTGATGAATTCAGCGACTCCCTGCAGAATAGTTAGCAGTGTTGACCAGCAGTCGAAGTTGTTGCAGTCAAAATGAAGTATCGGCAGGCAGCAATACAACTGCAAGGTCAAGTCACATAAGTAATCGCAATTATAAGTAATTGCACCCAAGTTCAAACTCGGCAGTGATGTAATTCCCAAGTTCACATACAAATATTCCAAGTTTAAACTAAATAAGGTCAAGTTCGCCAAGTTCAAGTGAGATAACCCCAAGTTCAGACTAATAAATACCAAGTTCAAACTTTATAAGGTCAAGTTCACCAAGTTCAAGTGAAATGACATCAAGTTCAATCAAAAATAGGCCAAGGTTCTAAATTATAGATACTATTAGAAAAGACTAGATCAAATAAATTGGAACGATACTTTGGTCCAAGTATTAGGACGATCGATGTATCCGTTCGCTTCCTGTGGTAGTCCTTGGATGGACTGGTGTAGACCCCGTAGCGCAAGCTGCACGTGGGTACTCCATGTCTTGACCGATGTGAGCCCCGTAGCGTGTACGCCGCACGCGGGTACTCCTTGTCATGACTGGCGTGGACCCCGTAGCGCGTAGGCGCCACGCGGGTACTCCTTGAAATGAGAGGTGTGAACCCCGTTTCGACTCGTTGCACTAGCAGGCAACTAATTGATGGTCACCATACACGCGATGACTCTAGAGCTGGCTTAACCGTGGCTCTGATGAGGGAGTTGCCACTTGTTACTTTAAGTACGACAAGATGGCTGCCGATCACCGTACGAACGCGGTGATTCTAGAGCTGGCTTTACAGCGCACGCTCTTGGCGAATTGAAGCTGGTCAGCGACGCACGCTTCTTAACAGAAATGCCACTTGTTGCTCTTGGCTACAACAAGATAGCTGCTCATCGTAAAGCGATGATTCTAGAACTGCCGATCATCGTACGAAAGCGATGATTCTAGAACTGCCGATCATCGTACGAAAGCAATGATTCTAGAACTGCCGATCATCGTACGAAAGCGATGATTCTAGAACTGCCGATCATTGTACGAAAGCGATGATTCTAGAACTGCCGATCATCATACGAAAGCGATGATTCTAGAACTGCCGATCATCGTACGAAAGCGATGATTCTAGAACTGCCGATCATCGTACGAAAACGATGATTCTAGAACTGGCTTTACAGCGCACGCTCTTGGCTACGTCTTGGAGTCCGTAGACACGCACACTCCAGGGTGCTTTTAGAAATGGGGGAATAGCAATTGATGTGCTATTTCCCCTCGGAAGCCTTAGAAGGTGGCTTCCGATTCACGCGACGACGAGACAAACGAGAGACAGCAACGTACGCGCGAAGTCGGCATGTGAGCACATGCGACTGTTACGGCACTCACGACCACGAGTTATTGATGCGTACCTGAGGGGACGCTATTCCTGCGCTTCCCGAAGGTCATGCAGAAATAGAACTGAAACTTTCTTCTGCGTTGCCATGTCTCCCACGATCCGGCTCGAAGGACCAAATGTTTTTTATAATGATGAGGATCGTGGACTGGAGAGACTCAAAATTAATAAGACTTTCGTGTAGAGATTAAGTGAAGATTTATTGCAGAAGTCCGTTGTGCCTCTTAGCGTACAGCAGGTTACTGTCTCTTCTGCCGTCGCGCGAGAACTGAACCGCCGGCCGGCGCTCCGTAGCGTCGGCGGCGTGCCTTGGTAGTTGGAGGGGGGCGGTAGAGGCGTGTATTCGTTTCTCATATTCCCAAAAGAGAACCTGAACGCTCACGTTCCTTTTCGCAGGGAACCCCACGTTCCCGAAAGGGAACCTGAACTCTTGCTTCGCGTTCGTACGTTGAATCGCGAACATTATCATTTCAATTAGTCGACCTTTAATACTGACATACAAATTATCTGAAAATTTAACGTTACTATCAAGTAATTATGCTATCAAGATTACACATGATAATGATCAAATGATGATCCGAGGAACATATGTAATACAAAGAAATAATGTACAAATACAGGGATACCGACTTGACGAAAATCTTGGTGAAATGGAACAATCCAGCCTAATTTCACCTTTAGTTATCAAAGACCACCAGTTGAATTTCGAACCTCTAAAATCTTTGACATCACCTAGACTAAATATGCCAGTTTCTAATCAAATTAGAACCGAATTCGTCCTGTTTACAAGTTCAATTATATTAATATTGCTGTTCATAACGATTACATTGATTTACTTAATATACAAAATAAAAGTCAAGAAACAACGGCCGCAACTTACCAAAAAGTCTAAAGATAAGGATATCAAAGACGAGGACGTCATTGAACTTGGCCATGGAGGAGTTATATGAGTCTCCACATAGGTACTTAGACGCATCGGCCAGCCAGCCTCCTTATCGCTCCGAATGGAATCTGCATGGACAAAGAGAAGCCAGAAGACAATGAAGATGCAATACGTACTTTTCATATATACTTTATACATATACTCTCTTTATACTCTCTTACTGCACTTCGCATCTACGATCGCCAGTCTGTGTCGGGCATCCAACCTGTAACGACGTTTTAATAAATCATTATTCTTTAATCAACACCCATTGTTCGATTACTTACTTACTTTGGCGAGTGTTACCTGTGTGTGTGTTACCTTTCCTTGGTGATCCACCGGGGCCTGCCACATAACTCGCGCGTAGAGTACCGCACACGTGAGGCGTATTATACCTCACGTGCGCGGCGTAAATTACCGTGAGCGTGATGTCAGTCCCCGAGGCAGCTGACGTCAGAGGTAACGTGCTGGCGCACCGTTTAGGTAGGAAATACGCGATACTAAATCCGATTAAACCAACTTAACTCATTATACATCTTCTTTTATCAAACTCCAACTCATCTAACCTCTTATTCAATAAACAATAGTCTTTTATTATTAACTTCAACCACTTGAGTTGTTATTTCGCGATCTTAGTCATTCCCCGCTCCCCGCCGCCTCCGCGGTCGTTACGTAAGAGAAAACGTATCGTTTCATCTGAGCAGCCGGCACACGAACCAGTGAACGAGAGGAGAGTTCGAGTCACTGGTGAGAAACAATGCGCAAGTCTTCGACTTGCACTGTAAGTCACCAGGTTAGGTTTATATTGCACGACGTTGTAGCGTCTGTTACCTAATCTGGCTACTCACTCTCTGGGAGTTAAATCGAGAGATACAGAATTGAACCGCTAAGGTACGCAGGTGAAATGTGCCTTAGCCCAAATAACCATCCCGTGACAATATCTATACATGAGGCGTTTCACGTCAGCTCTCCAGGCGCGGCGCGCGAACGCGAAATCATGCTGTTTTCAGCTTGTGTTTGAAGGGCTAAGATGTATCTAAAAAAAATAATCCCCAAGTGATTTCGATGTATTTTTCCTCAGCTTTCCGATGGTGCTATTAGTTTCTCAAAATTTTTCAATTCTAAGTATTTCTTGAATAATATCTCGAAAAAATCAAAAAACCCTTATGTAGAAAAAGGCTATATCCATGTAAAATTTCCTCCTCTTTCGATCTAGCAGGTAAAAAAAAAATATTAAAAATATAGTTTTTGAGATATAACACGTTTTATGTTTTTTTGAGGTTAGAATTGAAAAATTTTGAGAAACTAATAGCACCATCGGAAAGCCGAGGAAAAAATACATCGAAATCACTTGGGGATTATTTTTTTTAGATACATCTTAGCCCTTCAAACACAAGCTGAAAACAGCATGATTTCGCGCTCGCGCGCCGCGCCTGGAGAGTTGACGTGAAACGCCTCATATATAGCCTGGCTGACGATTTTCATATGATTTTTCAGCTCAGTCGGAATCTTGTGCTGCTTTACAACAGTCACACTTTCTAAAAATAACTCTCTATTTGCTCCTTGTTATCTGAAAAACAGATAACAGCTTGTAAAACTATTTTTCATTGCTTTCTATATTTTCTTTCGTAATTGCTTAAAATTTCTCTAGATTCAGTAATTTAACTTGTCTCTAACATGGACTCGCTCAGTTTCAATTTTATGAATAAATGGTCTTGTTTCTGCAGTCTATTATCGATTTCTCATATTTCCAACAGTCAACTTCTGTAGTCTTTAAGTTTGCCCTTCTATAGGCCTGTCATCTCTAGCCACCTTTATCTAATTTGCCTTCTCGATCTATATCTTCTATTTTTCCTTCTCTAATCTCAGCCCCTGTACTTCAGGCTCTAAGTAAAGTAGCGCTGCCCATCTGTACCATCTCTACCACATCTACATTATTTGGCTCTTGTGCAGTTTATTCTATTCACTTAACATCTCCTTTATCTAACGTCTCTATTTCTAATATTTCTGTATCAAATTGCTATGACCAAAATTGAAACTCATACACCCATCCATCTATCTATCTATCTATCTAGTGAAGTGACGATCGCTCGTTGTTTAAATAATGCGATGTCTAACTCTTTATTCTGCATACAGGAATAAGCCTCAGAGTTTTTGTTATTGCAGAATACACGTATAAATGGTTTATGAAGCTTCTTTTCTTCATTTAATATGGAGCCATTTTATATTATACATGAGTAATAATTCAGTTATTTATAGGCCTTTTATTTTATACTATTTAAGCCTTTTGTTTAATACATGTGTTTTAGGTTCGTTTTATTTTGAATCTTAATTATTTTCTCATATTTGTATTTAAATTCCATAGTACTTGAATTCTATTTGAATATTTATTTTCATGCTTGTCTTCTCTAACTATCTATAGATTACTTTTCTCATATTCATGTACTATTCTTTAATAATTAATTTTGATTTAATTCATGAATTCTTATAATTTCTATTTGATTTCCCATCTACACACATCAATATATTGCATGCAATTTTCTCCTCTATATAATTTTATTTCATTAATGAATTCTTATAATCTCTGCTCTAAGATATATATTTATTGATATGCATGTGGATGTATGTGCATATGTGCACAATTTACTCATTACGAGTACGGTTGCTTATCCGTGTCATTTCATATGTCTACGCGGCGGCAATTTATAACGCAGCATCATTGACTCTGCTCGGTAGGCACCGCAAGTCGCTGACTTCTCCCCCCCCCCCCGCGCATTCTCGACTCTATACTCCCGCTCGCGGTGCTCCCTCCCCTCCCTCCGTTCTCCTTCACTCCTCTGTATCTAATATGGTGGGTTGACCCTTGTAAGCAAGACGGACGAGAAAAGGAGAGACGCGCCCCCCTCACGGCGACCATGTTGAAAGCACCGCGACACGCGCGCTTGTTTCCTGCTCAAACCTGTTGTTGACGCCACTGCCGGTTTCGAGAATCGGCAAAACGCCGCTACGCGTTTTTCGAATTTTGACATGCGGATTTTTGTTTTTTCGACTCTATGCTACACTATTCCAAACGCACACTTTTATGGAAATTCACATTGGCCGAATGTGAATTTTGCTTGTACGGTTTTATCTAATTTTATCGCACTTTTAACACTCGCACTATTTTCTTCTCGCATTTACCTCTGTACTTCCCGTCTAATTTTCTTTCAACTCGCTCTCGCGTAATTTCATTACCTAATCTATTTCTATTTATTTCGCATCTCTAACACTTATAACCATCGCATATATTTCGATTTATCTCGCGTCTCTATTACTTTTTACTCACTTTTACGTATTTACGTAAATGCATTTTTACCGCGAGTGAGTCTGCATATTATGGGCTCGATTGTTTTAGGCTGCTTTGTCCTCGGTGACGCTTTGTCGTCTCCCGACGTCCTACACACCTTCTCGATTTTCTCCTGTACCTCTCGTCTTTTTATTCTCTATGCTGCTCTCTTCTTTCCTTTTCTACATTTTTTCTCTTTCACTCGCGCGAGCGCTAACGAAAATCTTTCTTTCCTCCGGGCTCAGTGGAGGCGTACTTGGCCCATAACCTGTTAGCAATATATGTCTGCGCATGTCGAGGAAAGAGGAATAAAAGATATGTGTATATAAATGTTCTTTATTAATACTTCTCTCTTCTCTATACAAATACTATAAACATAATTACAATAAGCAATACAATAACTATAAGCGACTGTGAGCGACTACGCGCAAGGGCTGACTTGACCTGATTAACAGCGGCGCCGACTAACGCTGTCACGGTTACTTAGAGTGAAGGGAGAACGCCGGCGATTGGCAAGACTTCCCGAGCTCTTATATATACATATAGTCAACATATAGACAGCGGGGGGTTGGCGCACGATAGCGCGCAGGGGGGCGCGGCCCCCCTAGTTTTTATCTAAATTTATTTGGATAAAAAAGTGAAAATTACAAATTTTTAAAAAGTTAGAAAATAAAATAATTAATCAATAAATAATTAATTAAAAATAATTAAATTATAAATTTAAAATTTTTTAAATTAAAAAAAAAAAATTTTTCTTAATTTAATTTTTTTTTAATTTTTGCAATGTAATATTGTTACATTGTTGCAATATTACAATGAATAATTTGACCAAACATTTTGCAATGAAAAAACAAAAATAATTGTTTTCATTTAAGTTATTTAACTTATAGCTTTCCGTGTATTTCGCTTACTATTGGCTGCCAAGCTTTATTTCAATTATTTAGAATATTTATTAATAAAATAGTAGTAGCAGTAGTAGTAGTACATTTTTTAAAATATAACTTATTTAACTGCATTAGTCGATAAAATGAGCTAAAACAATGAGTTTTTCGAGGTTAGAAATTTTTGCTACAATTATTGTATGTTTCTGGTAGACGAAAAATAAATTATGTACTATTTAATTTCAAAAAACGAAAAAATGTGACATTTACAGCCTCAAACAATATGTAAAAACGTCGAAAATAACAAAATAAACTGTTTTTTAATTTTTTTAGGTTAGGCGCACCACTTCGAAAAATCTGAAAAAAATTCATGCGGATTGAATATATACAAAAATATACAATATTATTTTTTTTACGAGTTATCTCACATACAGCGCTGTATCCAGATTTAAAAAACTTTGAAATACGTTTTTGAGGTTATGTTTATGATACTATAAAAAAAATAATTTCAAATTCTGTGTAAAGAAAACATAATTTCTCCTCTTATTGATCAATACGATATTCCTTTTAGAGTCCAAGAAATATAATAAAGAAAATTTAGTAAAATAAAACCCTTTTTCGAGGTTATGTCGCAGGGGTAGAGGGTCAACAAAAAATGCAAAAATTCTCTTTTTTATAACATTTTTGGTAGTACCGGTCTGAAAGGAAAATCTAACTATGGCATTTTCGACTAGCTTTACCGGCAAGAGCCTTTTGAAGGGAATTCAATATAAAAATTTTTATGTTTAAAAATTTCATTATCAGCAAACTAAAAATTCCAAGCTCTTGTGTAATGTAATATCGGCAGTAAAGCTGTTTACGTTAGAGGATTAATGGAATCGCATTGTACCTGATAACAATACAGTGTAATAAGATAATCTCAATACACTTAGAATCTATTGTCTGGATAGTAGGAGTTTAACGAATTAATTTGCTTAACTATATCCAAATAAAAACAATTATGTTAATGGTTTTAAATAAATCTACTTTCAGCAATAAATAAATTTTAAATACGGGTGGTGTAGTATTGGTGCTGGATTCGAAATAGTAGTAGAGAAAATTGTATCCCAAAATAATTCTCTAAATTTACTTTTGAAACAATAATTGTGTGATAATGATACTCCCATATTCACCCATATTCACCTAACCATGTATATGCTTATTCCCATTGAATAGTATCGCCTTCCACAACACTATCGTTTTACCTGCTATTTACATAGAAAGTTTAATACCCTGCAATTTTCTCCTTATAACAAAATTCCTGCTTGGTTCTGCTTCCTCCTAGAGGAAGCTTTGTGATAGTAATTTTTTGAGTTATTGTAAGAACATGTTATAATTGTTTTTCGAGGTGTTAGGAATCAAAATACATTATTTTTGAAAAATGTCTGTATGGATGCGTGCGTGCGTGCGTGTGTGCGTGCATGTGCGTGTGTGCGTGTGTGTGTGTATACGCCTGGATCTCAGTTTCGACTCGATCGATTTTGACCGGACAGGTCTCATTTTTTTTTGTTTTCTTTGTGTGATGGCGAGTCAAAAACTCGTTTTTTGATTCGCCGATGCGTTTTTGTTTTATTTCGAATTTTCGATTATCTCAAAATTGATTTTTGCTTTTTTTTTAATCATAAGATCGAGGTATTTGAATCGAATGGATAGCATTCGAAAGAGCATTAAAATATCTATATTTTCTAAAAAAAAATTTCTCTAGCTATCACGGTTCTTTTGTTATTAACAAAAACGTGTTTTTTTTTTTCAAAAAGCTTATAACTAAACGGTCAATTTTCTTGAAAAAAATCATGATAATGCAGAATATAAATAGCTACAATCTGTAAAAATCTGAATTCATTTTGTCGACTAGTTTTTGAGAAAAAAATTGAAATATGAAAAACATGAGTTTTGTATGTCCAACGATTACGGGAGTAAAATTAACTTAATCGCTTTGAAATTCCTTGTAGAGGTAGGTTTTGGATAGCTCTCGGTCGAGTTCTTTGGGCAAAATGATTAGTCCAGAAATTTCAGAAATATTTGAGGTTAAAATTCTTTTACGGTTTTTTTTCAAAATCGTAATTTCTCAATGACTTCATGTATCAGCTTGAAATTTATAGACTATTTTGTATGCGATATAGGCAATACCTGTGTAAAATTTCATTCAGATTATATGGTTATTTTTTGAGACGTTTGATATTTAAAATTTCAGTATTTTTGAAAATGACTTTCTTTGTTGCCGCGCAATATAACTACATTAAAATTGTTTTAATTTCTTTGAAATTTGGTGGAAATGTAGAGTTTGTAAATTATTTATTAGAAGAATTCTTAGGGTAAAAAAATTCGTTTATGAATTTCAGAGATATTTGAAGTTAAAACTATTTTAGCCCTCTTTTAAAATCGTAATTATGCGGGAACGTATATGTATACTAGAATGTTGTATACCTGCTTTTGTTTTGCAATAGCCATTTATTATCTTTAAGGTTAGAACCTTATCTTAGATCGGAAATTGCAGAAAGAGCACACAAATACAGACAGCATACTACTAGAGACACGTACCTTATGTCTGAAATTTCACAAAGAAAATATAATTTGAATTAAAGGTTATTTAGGAATTTTAAAAGATTTTGACGATAATGTTACAATCAATTATTGTATTTATTTTTCAGACATAATTAACAAAAAAATTATACCTATAATTTTATTCATATTTTATACATAATTTAAAAATTAATAATTTTTAATCTTCATAAATGAATTTAATTATAATTATGTCATAAATTGTTGTAAAAATTATAAATTTTGTTATTAAAAATTCATTAAGGGAAGCCACGGGCCAATGAATTGGCAGCGAGTTTTTTTTGTAATTTCGCATGAAAATTATTTTTAGTAATTCCCCATTTTGCGAGACAATCCTATTTTGCCACTAAGAATAATCCAACTATTTTGTCTATAATTCTTTTGGTGATAAAAATCTTTAAAAGAAGAATATTCGAAAATCGAAATTTACAATCAATATTTAAAATCTTCCGTAAATTCATAAACTCAAGAAACTCATACGACAGCCGCGAATGTGAAACTTCGCAGTATTTACATCAAGAGATTAGCGCCGAGTAGCATACTGTGAAATATTCTCATGTATTAAGATGACTAGAATAATTTTGATCAATACTCGCTGAGATTTCATTGTGATAGAGTAATTTAAAGCCTTTGCAATTTTCAAAACCTTAAACATTGTGATTCTTTTATATTAACAAATAGAAATAATTTATCGAAACCTATATTTAAATAATTGAAGAATAGTTATCAATATTGGAAAATATTATTGGTATTGAATAAATATTCGTTGTAAACAAAATGTTTTACTGTAGAATTAAATAAACAAACCACTTTTCAGATAAATAAATAAAATCTAATACTAAATAAACAACACATTTTTCAGATAAATAAATAAAATTACAATACATTTTTTTTAAACTCAAAATTTGAATTCTAACTTTTTAATAATTACACATTTATTTAAGCTACGTGACATCTGATTTAGATTTGAAATAATTTTTTTCACATCGTAGGGTAGTGGTCCGTATTAGTGTGCCTGTCCATATTTGTGTGCTCTATTATTAAAACATATCCTAGAAATAAACGAGTAAAAACGTAACACTAAAATATTTTTTTTTCATAAAGTATAGTTAATTAAGTTTAAATAGAATTAATTAGTTAATTTGTTTTCATTTACTATAACATTAAAAAAGAACTTTCAAAAATATGTTTCACGGTTTGCGGTGTGTCACAGTGTTTCCTCGTCCAAACTTGCTAAGAAATGACATTTTTAAAAGTAACATTAAATAATGTTTCGAAAGGATTTTAATGTGGGATACAATTGATTATATCATAAAATAATATTATGTTAGATAATAAACCTTAATACAAAGGTTTTCAATTGATTTTAATATTAAATTAATGATGTCTACTAATAGGGCGGTGAAAAATGACTTGTCCAGATTTGTGTGTGCACAAATACAATACGAGCATGCTCGTATCGGCGGTTGAACAGAAAAGTTAGGTTAGGTTGTCTGCGCACAAACGTTGTTTCATATCGCATTGACGACCTTCAGCAGTTTTTACCGTATTGGAATTAATTAACATTCAATGTAAAAAAGGGTTAGAAATTGATTATAAATGCCCTACAGTTAACAAAATAATGTTGTTGGCAATGATAATATTATCAAGACACACTAATGTGTACACCCATATTAATACGGGGCACACAAAAATGTACTTTGTTGTCTGCTAGGGCACACAAATGCGTACAAAATTTTTTTTTTTATATTTCTTGTAACTTTCGTAAATATTAATATTTTTCTATAAAAAAAATTGTTTCGTGTAGATTATTACTTTTATTATCTATATAAACGTTCCCGGAATCTCTAATACAGCTTAAATAGTCTATTATTAAGCGACAAAACTGAAGAGTTTCTTAAACCCATACTAATACGGACATCTACCCTATCTAGAAAAATTCGGAATTTTAGTTAATATCCTCTTTCTCTATAATATTAGGATAACATACGCAAAACGCAAACACGCCAAATTAAGGCAGCCATATCAATTACAATATTCTCTACGTTAAATTGTTGTTAGCTAATTTCTTTGAAGCGCTGGCCTGGCAGAAGCAATGAAATCACAAAAGTGAAGTTTTGCGCGGCAATAGCTAAGGTTTTGCCTGTTAAACTAATTTACAATCTAAGTTCCGTTGTTGTTCACTAGTTCACCTTTATAAAAATGTTATATTTAGAATCGCGGGTCACACTTTTACAGTACATAATAGATTCAAGAGAAATTGGCGTAACAATAAATACCGGATGAATTTTACTGAATCGTTAACAACCGTGCAGGGATGAAGGCATCCGGGCGCAAATACTACCGCCTATTTTTGGCAAAAAAATATAATTGAAAAGTATTGTTCGCACAAGCCTTATCGCTTACAATTCACTCCGTGAATCCCCCAGAGGCAGAATAATACGAATACGGCTCATGGCAATTTACTTAACAGAATAATTGATGCTAATGATTTACTAAACAATTTAATTATTTATAATAAAGCAAAGCAAAGGGACTCGCGGGATGAAACTCCTATACGGCAAAAATTAAATGAAATTAACAAGACGCGGTTGACGGTACTGCTTGGCTATTTCCACGTTGTTCCTTGTTGGTGGCCATTAAAAGAATCGTCGAGCGCCGCATCGTCCTGCTCCCCGGTGTCTCGACCGCCGTCGATGCGGTATTTGCTGATTGGTTCGTCGTACATCACCTCAGCCGAAGGGACGCATCCAAAGTTGTATTTGTTATTCTTCTCTCTCTCTCTCTCTCTCTCTCTCTCTCTCTCTTTCTCCTGCTGTAAGTCCAGCCGAATTCTTCTGTTCCTGTCGAAATTGGAAATTTCTATAATATTTCGAGGCAGAATATTTAATACGCTCGACTCGGCATCAAGGAGCGCGGGAGCACTCCGAAGGCAAGTATAGAAGAAGCCTGAGGGTCGACCGCGCTATGTATATAGATATACATTGAAATGGGTGCCCGAGATTTTCTGAAATATTCACTGCAATTTTCAATCGCTTTTATTTCACTACAACTAATATAACTAGATGCTATGTTGTTATACTATGCTGCACAAAAAATTTTATGTAAAAAGATGCTCTCGCATTAGAGATATTAAATAGTAAAATTTTTTATGTCTGGTTTCCGATTCTAAAATTTCTCCATGTTTCATGATCAGATCGTTTTTCTTTTCACTTCCGGTTTCCTGTTTCAGTATAGTTTATATATATATATATATATATATATATATATATACATATCTCCCTATATTATATAGGCGTTACTGCTATGTCTGAACGCAGTCCCTCCACCGTCCCCTCCACCGCCCCCTCCACCGCCCTCCACCGTCCCCTCCACTTACCTATTTGCTGCCCCTCCACCGTATCCTCCACTTTTTAACGTTAAATTCGTTCAAAAATCACGTTATTTTTTAATCTCAGTCAGACCACCGTCTCCTCCACCACCCTTCAGCGTCCCCTCCACCGCCCTCCACCGTCCCCCCCACCGCCCTCCACCTACCGTCCCCTCCACCATCCCCTCCACCGTCCCCTCTACCTCTGGACTACTACCGGACTATTGTTTTTTATGATAATCGAAAAACCATCAAAGAGAAAACTGTCACTAAATCTTTGAATTCGAACATTTAAAAAAACTCAAAAATATACTAATTATTATTAGAACCAACATAGGCAATTATGTTTTCAACTATTACCACATTTCGCACATTTGGAACAGCTTTCCACACCACGACTGAGGTACTGTTATAGGCGCGTTGAATTTTTGATTTTATTGAGCTTAGGTTTTATATATAAGAAATAATAATAATTATATATGGGAGCGTCCAGGAGAAACGGGCCACCGAGCGCGCGTGGTGCCTTTTTTCGCGTAAAGGGTGCTCCGTTTAACTCGCTCATAATCGTATGCTGCGTCTTTGAAAAAAAAACCAAGGACCTATATCGATAGATTTTTTTCTGCTCTTTCCAATTGCGCCATTGTTTTTATTGCGAAACGCGTTCTTCCGGACGAAAACTCGAGTTGAATATTGAAAGCCATTTTTCTCAAAGTATATCATGTTTTTTTTTTTCAAAATAAACTACACCATTGGAAAGTACAACTCTTAAGCTTCAAAACCCCATCTTGGAGAAGTTGGAGAAATAAAGGGTTTAAAAGTAACAACATGAAAAAGACAGCGCCGAGGGTCCGCGCGAGCCCCTCGCGCCCGTGCGTACGGCACGTTTAAGTGCACGCTCTATTCAATTCGCTAATAAGCGTGTACCAAGTCTCTGAAAAAAGAACTAAGGACATATATCGATAGATTTTTTCCTGCTCTTTCCAATGGTGCTATTATTTTTATTCCAAAATGCTTCCTTCTAGTTGAAAATTCCATTTGAACGTTTAAACTCTATTTTTTCAATAAAATATCAGTCTTTTCTTCAAAATGAATTATATTCTTCAAAAGTACAAGTCTTAAACTATAAAATATTATATTTTTAAGTTGAAACATGAAAAGTTCAAAAATAGTAAGATCAAAAAGACAGCGGCTGCCCGAACTTTTTACGCTATGCTCAAGGGCGGACTAATACACGCGATGTGCTATTTCGCCCTTTCTTTTTTGTAAATATAAAATGTTTTGTAATTTACAATGCCAATGCGTGGACATAATTTTGTGGATCTAGTTGTAACAGTTAGTATAATATTACAATGAACTTTGTTCATTTATATAACAAAATTTGAAAAACATAATATATCAAACATTAAAATATCCATGAACGCACTGAAAGCAGTGAAACAGAAATTTAAAATAACCTTATAGATTGTTTAATCTGGCATAACAATATTACCTTTTCCTTTAAATTCTAATTTTTTTACATTTTTTTATTTTATAAGAATTGTCCTTTTTGCGACATCCGCTTCTTTCTTTGTTTGAGTTTAAGTACTTTTTCTTTTTTGATCGGTGGATATAATTGAGAATCTTCTGACGCTGAAAATCTTTTAAGTTCTAACTTCTTGGCATCATTTAATAAATTAATACAATGAAAGAATTGAAGGGCCGGATGCAATAAGGGGGTTAGCGCTCGAAAACCCGTAAAAGTATTGTCCAAGTGACTAAATTTTCAATGTAGTCAAATTAATTTTTAAAAAATATCACCTTGTAGGGAATGAAAAGAAGTATTTTTACCTAGAAGGAATTTTTTTTATTCGACTTTATTTTTAATATAAAAATTAAAAACTGAAAATTTTGTTCATCTATTTTTAATAGCTTTCAAAAACATTAATCGTCCAAACTTGGTCAAATATCATCGAAATATTTTGAAATTTGTCAGGGACGTGCAGAATACTCCAGCGTTGCCTATGGGATTGATGAAAGGATGTAAATCGATAACTGTTAATAATTATTTAATTGCAAATATATTGCGTTATAACTTTAACGGAAAAAAGTATCGAGGGAAGTTGAAGCTAAGAAAAACTTCCAGCGAGACATTTGTTCCTTAATAGTCTAATAAGTTTCTGACAAAGTTACAAATTGATTTAATAATAAATGACTTAAATAGAGCGTTATTAATAAAGACCCGCGCTAGCAACATCGGCGGCGCGGCGCGGCGTGAGCTCAGACTGCGTCGCACACGTTTTCGCAGTGGCGTATCACGTTTATAAAAATTAAAGAATTATTACGTTATTATGTTTTGTGTGTGTGTGTGTGTGTATATGTGTGTGTGTGTGTGTGTGTGTGTGTGTGTGTGTGTGTGTGTGTGTGTGTGTGTGTGTGTGTGTGTGTGTGTGTGTGTGTGTGTGTGTGTGTGTGTGTGTGTGTGTGTGTGTGTGTGTCCTTATGATAGTATTAATGAACATATTAAATTTTAAAGTACAAATTTATTTATTAACATACTAACAAAATATAATTATATGTACAGTGCGTTGACTTATAACCTGTGTTTTTACGTTATATAAAACATAATATCGTTACATAATAAATCGTTAATTTTTATAAACGTGATACATCAGTGCAAAAACATGTAAACACATAGGCTTAGCTCACGCCGCGTCGCGCCGCCGATGTTGCTAGCGCGCGTCTTTATTAATAACGCTCTATTTAAGTCATTTATTATTAAATCAATTTGAAACTTTGTTAGAAACTTATTAGACTATTAAGGAACAAATGTGTCGCTGGAAGTTTTTCCCAGCTTCAACTTTCCTCGATACTTTTTTCCGTTAAAGTTAAGAAAACATAATTACCGATCGCAATATATTTGCAATTAAATAATTATTAACAATGATCGATTTACATCCTTTTATCAATCCCATAGGCAACGCTGGAGTATTCTGCACGTCCCTGTCAAATTTCAAAATATTTCGATGATACTTGACCAAGTTTGGATGATTAATGTTTTTGAAAGCTATTAAAAATAGATGAACAAAATTTTCAGTTTTTAATTTTTATATTAAAAAGAAAGTCGAATAAAAAAAATTCCTTCTAGGTAAAAATACTTCTTTTCATTCCCTACAAGGTGATATTTTTTAAAAATTAATTTCGCTACATTGAAAATTTGGTCACTTGGGCAATACTCTTACGGGTTTTCGAGCGCTCACCCCCTTATTGCATCCGGCCCTTCAATTGAGTTCCAGGTATTGTCTTAGCTGAGGCTAGCCTGTTTTGTAGCTTTTCTGTAGCCTTTAAGTAATCGTCTTTTGATGAAAAAAAGCACTCAATATTTGAAATACTCATTTGCCCATTTGTATAAATCTTGGGGCGTCAATATATAATTGTCGGATACTTTCCGTAAACTTTCTCGTCTGGCATTGCTTTTCACGGTAGCACCTATTCCATCACATGCATTTTTTCCGTGGGCTGTTGCATGAAAATGCCACTCAGCATCAACAGCAAAATTATCATAATGATGAAGAAGATTTTGGAAATTGCGTTTATTTTTAAAATGTTGCGCAGCTCCATCAGTAAAATAAATAACTTTTCTACCTAAATCGAAAGACTTTTTAAGGAAATTAATTATAATTTCTTGTATGAGATAAACTGCAACAACGTCATGAATTAAGCTATCTGAGAAAACTACCATGCTAGACTTGGTACACGATTATTAGCGAATTGAATAGAGCGTGCACTTAAACGTGCCGTACGCACGGGCGCGAGGGGCTCGCGCGGACCCTCGGCGCTGTCTTTTTCATGTTGTTACTTTTAAACCCTTTATTTCTCCAACTTCTCCAAGATGGGGTTTTGAAGCTTAAGAGTTGTACTTTCCAATGGTGTAGTTTATTTTGAAAAAAAAAACATGATATACTTTGAGAAAAATGGCTTTCAATATTCAACTCGAGTTTTCGTCCGGAAGAAAGCGTTTCGCAATAAAAACAATGGCACCATTGGAAAGAGCAGGAAAAATCTATCGATATAGGTCCTTGGTTTTTTTTCAAAAACGTAGCATACGATTATGAACGCGTTAAACAGAGCGCCTTTTACGCGAAAAAAGGTACCGGGCGCGCTCGGTGGCCCGTTTCTGCTGGACGCTCCCATATATGATTTTGGGACATACCGAAATCATATAGAATTACACAATAATTTTTTATATGATGAGCCTAAACACAACCATGAAATTCATCGCCAGTAGCCCTAAAAACCATGGGAGGAGTCATCCCTCCGTAATCCTCCTTGACTCCAACCTAGCCCTTCATTCCTCTACCATGTAAGATGTGAATTAATTTTCATTACTTATTATTGTAATTTCTCTGAAATAAAAATTGTGCAAAGTTTAAAATATAATGAAAATTAATTCACATCTTTATTACATTTAATAAACAAATATTTCACATTAATATATTAAATAATTATGAAATATTTATTTATTAAATGTACACCAATATTCAGATTATTTATGATATTAAACTTATGAGAAGATACAACATGTTTTATATTTTCACAAACGGTAATATTTTAATTAAAATGATTATTGTTATAAATTCCTTGAGCTTAGGAGAAATTGAGATCATATACAAATACGACATAAATTTTCACTCATCAAATCTTATAGTGTAAATTATAGATTAAATTTCAAAAATTTCTTTCCATACAATGTTATCTATTATTAAAGAATTTTCTGAACTATTTTCAATAAACATATTGTTAGGATTTTTACATCGGGATAAAGCAAAATATAACTGACCATGTGAAAATAGTGGTCGTCTAATAAAAATTCCAATAGAATCGAAACTCTGTACTTGAGATTTATTTATTGTCATGGCAAAAGCTAATACAATTGGAAATTGTTTACGGTAAAGAATAAAAGGAAATGAAGATGAATCTGCAGTATTTAATGTTATTCGTGGAATAAAAACCTCTTCACCAATTCTTTCGCCTGTAATTATTTCTGCCTTAACATTATGAGCATATAATCCAGTTATTCTTAAACGTGTACCATTACACATTCCTTGTACAATACTTATATTTCTAATTAACATAACAATAGCATTTACTTTCAATTTTAATTCATGAGGTGGAAGACCTTCTCTAATATTGTTAAGCATTTCAATTGGATAATTTAAATGAATATTTTCGTCTGTTTGATCAACTCCTTTATGAGTTGCGTAATCTAAACTATAATACGTATGTACTTTTTTATTCAATAATTCTAAAACTTTATTATTAATAATTTTAGTATCTTTATTATGAGCGGTTAAGATTACACGATCTATTGAAGTTTTAATATTAATGTTACTGTAAATTTCTTTACAAATATTATTCGTTTTCCATTTATTTGGAATAATAAATGGATTAATTTTTCCTTCATCCAGTTCTAACAATAGTGAAGCAAATTCTTTATTTTCCGAACGATTATTTTGATTTAATTTTAAAACTTTAAAATGAGACCATAACGCAGAAAATTTAATTGTTTCTTCAATTATACTATTTTTGTGACCACATTTCATAACTGGAAGAATTTGCCAAAAATCACCTCCTAATATTATCAATATTCTACACTATTTATTCAATTAATATAACGATATTTCATTGCTCTGAAGCAATTATAAAGAACATAAATAGTATATCCTTTACCTTTGATTCGTCTTAAGTCCGATATTTTACCCATCAAAATTTCATATTGTCAAAATTTGATAGTTTCATACTTCATTATTATAAAATTTTTCTCTGAAGATGGGGGTTGGCGAGCGGAGCGAGCAGGGGGCGAAGCTCCCCTAGTGTGTGTATATATATACCCCTACTGACTACCTAACCTTACTACAGATCTCTCTCAATCTCTCAATATATACGCATGTCAGTATCATCATCATGTAAGAAGATTTTATTTTTAATTATGAGAAGATTTTTATCTACTTTTATATATCTACTTCTATTAACGGGGCAAATGATTTTTAGATATATTTTAGATTTTAGATAAGTATTAAAGAAAATAGATATAATAATAAAATCATTCTTTTGAAATCGATACTATGTGTGATTTTTTAATTTTACAGGTTACAAGATTTGTGGAGTCATTTGTGGAGTTCGAAATTTGATTTTGAATTCAATTTGATTTTGATGTATAAACAAAAAACAATAATAACAAAAAACAGTGGCTGCAATCAAATAATGAGGTGGAAAAATATCTAAACTTATAAGGTAAAATAAAAATACAGCTTAATGACAATATAAAAAGTTTTTGTTATTAAAACTATAAAATTATTTTATTTATATTCTACTTATTTTTTAGGTTGTGAATGTGGTTTTTCTGAAACATTTTTTGTTTTTGTAGCCCTTGTAAATGCAAGTTTACATATTAACTACAAGATTTCTTGTGTATATCAACGTCAAAAATAATCAGATACGTATTAAATGACTAAATATCTATTTTTAAAATATATAATGTTGATTCTACAAATAAACATTGACACTTTGTGTTGATATTTTATATTTTTTTTTTTAGATTGTATGAGGAATTTCTTACGGTGGAAGACGTCAAAATGTTTCAGAGGAGTTCTTAGTAATTTTTGCATATTACTATGTAACGCGTGCCTAGCCGCGATTCGAATCTACCGCGCGAAGGTAGTGAGCGCGCGCGCGCAACTCCCGCGCAGCCGAATCGAGGCGCGCCGCGCGTAGCGAATCGGTCTCGCGACGCGTAAAATGCCCGTCATTCGTCGCGAAGCTGCTAACTTTTTCCCGCGAGAGGAGAGTAGAAAACTTACGTTAGGAAGGAGCAGCCGGTGCACTCGACTCTCTCTCGCTCCCTGTCGCTCGCACAGCAGTTGCGCTCTCTTTCTCTCTCTCTCTTGCTCGAGAGGTTAGGCAAGCGATAGCCAATAACCCTCGACCTAGAGTGCCGACGAGGAGAGATCTTGATCGCGAAATTTTTGTACGTGGGTAATTGTTTTTAACAATTAAAAATTTTTTTTAATAACAATTAATTTTTTTTAACGACAAAAATTCTTTTTAAGCGATAATTAATTTTTTTAATTAATTTTTTTCTCGACTCGAAAATGTTTTTTCTCCTCTCCTATTTTCGATACGAATTATTCTTTAGTGGACGGAAAAAAAATTTTTTTTCTTTGCTCGTGCTGTTAGTAGAAAATCGAGAGAAAGTCGGCAGGCACTCTCGGAACAAAAAGTTGACTGTGTGCCCGAGTAAAAACTCGAGCGCAAAAATCCCCTCGAACGTTAAAATTGTTTTTTATTTTTTTTAGGTGAAAATTGTATTTATTTTTTGTGTTTTTTGGTGATATTGTCCGTTTTGACACACATATATATATATAAATATTTTCACATATATTTATTTTAAAATTACAAGTGCGAGTAGTTGAGCGTAATTAATTACAAATAGTAATTAATTACAAAAATAGCTTTTGTTCTTTTAGAGCCGCGTACGGGAAACCCTCGTGCGTTATCGAGGTTAAGAGCAACCGCCGTAGCTCGTAGCAAATAACCCGGGTTCGCGTTGAAAAAGCTAGCTCACGGGTTGAATGGGCAAACTCTCTCTGCCATCAATACAGATACTACTCGCGCTAGTAAAATAAGTTCGTGGGGAAGCGCACAGCCAATTGACACCATGGCCCGATCATCGCAATTTGCGGAATCTGCGATACTCAATTGGGCCTATACACAGCCCGAAGAGGAAATAAACGAGGCCATGCAAGCCCTTGGTCTACAGCAGTCAGATCTGCAGTCAGTAAGTATGCTGACAGCGATCAAGTGGCTTATGGGCGATTATAGTGCTGCCGATTTCGTGTCAGAGCCGGAGCTGTCGGAGCAGCAAGCGTTTCCTAAACGCGAGCAGTCCCGAAGAGCGTTCATCGACTTAACGTTGATGAACAAGTCTCGGTCGACTATTGTGGATCCCAATACTGACCCAGACCTTCCGCACCCGTTCATAACGCTCCTTGATGACCCGATAGTGATGCAGAAACTCTCGGAGTCTCGGAGGATGAACGCTCCACAACAAGCACATAATGCAGGGGTGGAGCCAGCGGAAGAGGCAAACGGCCAGGACGGTTGCGGGACAGAGATATTGAGCTCTGCAGCACCCACCAGGACATCTTCAGCCGAAGCTGAGGGACAGCTTCAACAGCAACAGCTCTAACAGCACCAACTGCAGCAGCAGCAAATGCAGCAGCAGCAGCAAATACAGCAGCAGCAAATGCAGCAACAGCAGTTGGAGCAACAGCGACGGCAGCAACAGCAACAACAGCAGGAGCAACAGCAGCGGCAGCAAGTGCTCCTGGAGGAGCAGCACAGGCAACGACAATGCCAGCGCAACTACGAAGAAGAGTCGTTGTTGGCACGAAATGGGCAGCACGGGTTCTGGCAGCAATCGCGAAAGCCGCCGCAGTCGCAAAACCTAGAGTGGCCGCGAGAGAGTGAGTCGCGAACCGCCGGGATAGCAGTCGGAGACAATATATTATCGGAGGAGCTACTGGCGGTGATCAAAACACTCGTCGAAGAGGTTGAAGAGCTTAAAGAGAATGTACGAATACTTCAAGGAGCTCGACATCCAACCTCAAGTACGCAATTGGAGGGAGTTCAACCCCCAAGCACGGGCTGTAGACGAGGATCACCGCATGTGAACTTCCAAGACACGTTCACGTATGCGGAGTTTAACAGCAGTAGCCCAAGTCTCCAGTCCCCAACAGAGGCTGGGAGGAATAATACCAGAAATACTTCCCAGCGCCAGACTAGGAATGGTGCGACCCAGGACTCGTCTGAGAGGCATACGTATTTGCCTCAGCAGACGAACCGTGATGTGGGCCAGATAGTCCGAAAATGGCACATCAGGTTCTCAGAGTCCTCAAAGGAGCAGAGCGTCGAGTTATTCCTAACAAGAATAGAGGAATGCAGAACTCTAGCTAATCTGACACACGACGAGGTGCTTTCGTCGTTGTCAGAGCTCCTAACTGGGGTAGCAGCCACTTGGTACCGGAGTAACCGCCACACATGGCGATCGTGGCCAGATTTCATAGAGGCCATAACGCACATGTATGGCGGGGACAGGGGACATCAGCAGCGCGTCATGGCGGAAATAAACGCGAGGACTCAAGGCAGAAACGAACTTACGCGTGATTACGTGGTAAATCTACAAGCCATGATCCTAAAGTTGGTTCCGGTGCCTAGCATCGCTCAACAGTTAGACATGTTGCACCGGAACATGCGGCCAGAACTGCAAAAGATGGTAATGCGAAATCAAATTACGGATTACCGAGGGCTCCTGGACCTGGCCCGGGAAGCCGAATTAGCGCTCGCGGCAGATAAGGTGTATCACTCGCCACCACCGCCCGAGCGCACGTACATGCCAGAATTTGCCTACGTGCCAACTGAGCCGTCCACGGATCAGCGGAAAAAGCAGAGTCCAAGCGTGGCGGCGATGGGGCACCAGCAGCACGAGCCTCGAGAGAGCCTCGAGGTTATGTTCCGTCGGGTCATGGCCGAATGCTTATCGGCATTGGCAAAGAAAGGCACCGACGAGAACAAGGTGCAAAAGCCTATCCCGCCGCCAACCAGAAAACCTAAGAAGAAGGGTAACTGGGAAAATAGGCGGCGGGAGGGCGGGCAAATTACAAACCAGCCTAGTGGGGGTAGTAGCTCGACCCACCAGACTAGGCCGCAAAGTCCAAGAAATAACGGACCTCCACAAAGGCAAGAGTACCGAAAGGAACCCGGATATGAGCAAAAGGGAGGCAACAAGCCCAATGCTGCCGGAAACCAACTGGGAAACGGCCAAGGGGGCAGGTAAACACGACCACATACCCGCCCCCAGCTCTCTCACCAGAGACCGAGGGTAACTCGGTCCAATCGTCTGGAGTGGAGAGCGAAGAAGTGCCCGTGATTCAACCGAATCAAGTCAACCAAGAAACTTGCTCGCGTTTGTGGCTTCAAGTAGGTGTAGCCGGTTACAGGCTACGAGCACTCTTCGATACAGGAGCTTCCTGGACTGGGATGAATTATATAGGCCTACAGCTCGCTACGGCCTGTGGAAAAGAGTTAATCCCAGCTAGCGGCCTAACGGCACGGGTGGCAAACGGGCAAAGCATAGCAGTGGTTGGCTATGTGTATCTGCCCATGGTCGTAGCTGGCGTGGGCAAAGAAGTGCGCGTCGCAATAATGCCAGATCTAGATACGGAGTGCTACTTGGGGGTAAACTTCATTAAGAAGTTTAGCGCTGTCTTAGACCCCACAGATAACACGCTACATCTCAAGGATGACGATGCAAGCGTAAAGTTAGAAGTAGCAGCCATAACCGCAAACAATACCGTGTCCGTATCAGCTATAGGGTTGGCGGACCCAACAGAAGAACAGCGCAAAGAGGTAGAAGCTTTAGTAGCTCAGCTGATCGGTAGCAGCCTGGCACCACTAGGGTGTACTTCGTGGATCGAGCATGCAATAGACGTCGGATCTACAAGACCCATTAAACAGAAGTACTACCCTGTATCTCAGAAACTCGAGGAAGAGATGCACAAACAGGTGGAGGAAATGCTAGTCGTGGGAATAATAGAACCCTCGACAAGTGGCTGGTCAAGTCCAGTGATAATGGTACGCAAGTCAAACGGGAAGTTCCGTTTCTGCGTGGACTACAGAAAAGTGAACGCAGCGTCAAGGCCAGACGCGTACCCGTTACCATACATGGAAAGCATCTTGCGCAAACTGCAGAAAGCGCGATACATCTCCACGTTGGATTTAAGCAGTGCGTACCACTAGATACCACTTAGTCCGGAGTCCACAGAGACTACGGCCTTCACCGTGCCAGGGAAAGGGCTTTTCCAATTTACGAGAATGCCCTACGGTCTTTCGTATGCCGGAGCGTCCTTCCAGAGGCTGATTGACAAAGTCATCGGCCCCGAACTCGAACCTTTTGCTTACTCGTATCTCGACGATATAATAATAGTCACAGAGACATTCGAGGAGCATAAAGAGGTTCTAAAAAGAGTTCTGGACAGGATACAGGACGCGGGCCTCACAATATGTCCAATATCTCGGGGTCATAGTAAATAGAGATGGTTTTAAGCAAGACCCCGAGAAAATAAAGCCCATTATGGAGTATCCGGTACCGAAAAACCTCCGTCAGCTGAGACGCTTCTTAGGGATGGCCTCGTGGTATAGAAAGTTTTTATCGAACTTCGCCACAATTGCTGAACCACTGACCGAATTAACGAAAAAGGATCGGAAATATGAGTGGTCAACGGCACAAGCAGGGGCCTTCCAAAAGCTAAAAGCGCTAGTAGCTTCTGCACCGATTCTACACAGACCGGTATCTAACGCGCAGTTCGTGGTGCAAACTGACGCAAGCGATACAGGTCTTGGAGCGGTACTATACCAAATAATTGACGGCGATGAAAGAGTCCTAGAGTTCGCGAGTCGAACTCTGAGCGCAGCCGAGAGGAATTATAGCGTGACTGAACGAGAATGTCTAGCAATTCTCTGGGCAATTAAAAAGTTCCGTCCGTATATAGAGGCCTACGACTTTAAGGTTATCACGGACCATAGCAGCTTGAAGTGGCTCCGTGATCTCCAAAACTCGACCGGCAGGTTAGCTAGGTGGGCTTTGGAGCTGCAGAACCACAGTTTCACGGTCGAACATCGGAAGGGCTCGTTGAACAATGTCCCAGATGCCCTTTCACGGATGTTCGAGGAAGAAGAGCCAGCGGTCGCCGCGTTAGAGCTCGAGCGCGATACAAACGACCACTGGTACCTCAAGATCGTGAAAGAGGTTCAACAGCAGCCGCGAGACTTCCCCACGTTCAAGCTGGCGGGGGGGAGACTGTACAAGTACAACCCTAATGAAGTCATAGACGAATCTCTTGGCGACGACGATGCATGGAAGTTAGCAGTCCCTCACGAAAAGCGACGTGAAGTACTGAGAGAATGCCATGACTTTCCAACTGCTGGGCACTTGGGCCGCGAGAAAACTCTAGAGAGAGTAAGGCGGAAGTATTATTGGCCACACATGTCTCGAGATTTGGCCAGATACGTGAACCAGTGCCAAATTTGCCAGCAGTGCAAAGTCGAACAGCGCGCTCCAGCAGGATTCATGGGACGTCGTATAACACAGCGTCCATGGCAAATCGTGGCCAGCGACATTATGGGACCCCTCCCTAAAACCAAGCACGGCCACGAATACATTCTCATCTTCCAGGACCTGTCCACACGCTGGATCGAAGTAATTCCGATAAAAAGTGCAGATGGCAAATCGGCGATAAAAGGGCTCAACGAACGAGTATGTCTGCGGTTCGGAGTCCCCGAGGTGTTTCTCTCCGATAATGGGACTGAATTTAAGAATGCACCCTTAGAGACATTCTTAAAGGAGAGAAACGTGCATCACACGTTTACACCACCATATCACCCTCAAGCCAATCCCGTCGAGCGTGTGAACCGAACGGTGAAGACCATGATCATGTCTTACGCTGAGGAGAATCACCGGTCCTGGGATGAGCATCTGAACGAGCTGGCGTTCGTGTATAATACGCTAGAACACAGCTCTACCAAGATAAGTCCTGCCCTGCTCATTTACGGCCGACAGCCTGACCCACCGAAGACACTAAGGCGGGAGGAAGACAGGTTAGCCGAAGAGCAAGGGCAGCAAGAGGCGATAAATAATTGGGTGGCGCGCATGGACAAGCTCCGCGAATTGCACGTTCAGGCGGCGGCCGACGCGCAAGCGGAGCAGGCGAGGCAAGCCAAATATTATGACGCTCATCGTCGACCTCCAGAATTCTGTCTAGGCGATCGTGTATGGAGAGAGAATAAGGTACTATCCTCAGCTGCTGAGGGGATTTCTGCCAAATTAGCCCTGAAGTACGCGGGGCCTCACACGATTGTGAATATTCTAGGCGAAAACAGCTATGAGATCCAAGGTGAGGATGGTCGAACGTTCAGTCCCGTTCATGCGCAGCAACTCAAGCGATACGTCTCCGCAGAAGAGCCCAAAAACTACTTGGACAAAAGTAGTCAAGAAGTAGCTCAGTCGCTACCACCGAGGAACTCTTCAGCCGAACGTAACGTGCCAGCGGGCAACAGAGTTAGCCAGGGGAATGTACAGCCTCGGGCGACGGCTAAGAGGCGCGGTCCACCTCGTAAGACCGCGCTGTTAGTTAGGCCAGGAAAGCGTGCGAGCAACGGCCGACCTACGCGTGCGGTCGGTCCAACAGAGTCCAAGCGAGGCCCAGGGAGGCCATAGGGCTCGAAGAAGAAGCCTGCACCTGCCGATGTCGGGCCAATTAGCCCCCGTCGAACCCGAGCGTCCGAAAAGCGCTAACTGTGTCGTCCAGAAATTGTGCCGTCCGTACTAACCCGTGTTCGTCCTTGTTTTCCGATCCTCAGTCTCACCAATCTCCGGGGTCAATTTACCTGTTGCAGGATATGCAGGGCCTGACTCCAGAAATAGCAGAGACGGCGAAGAAGGTGATTGCTGGATTAATCCAGTGCAACCCTGACCCCGCCGTCATTGACTTCCTGGAGCAGGTAGTGGAGGGCATAGACGCGGTGACAAAGGCACCACCGCCAGTGGAAGAGCCCTCCACACTTGTCATAGAGGAGTTAGAGGCGCCGGAACCAAGAAGGGGACCTTCGGGACCAACCGACGCAGGCCCGTCCCCGCTTCGGCGACCTCATCCTCCGAAGGAGCAGCGGGAGAAGAGCGGGGCTCGGCCAGAAGAAGCACCAGTCGAGCCGATTGGTGCCGGCGCGAGTTCCCGCAGAGGAGGCGGCTCGAGCCCATCATTGTGCGCCGGAAGTTGACGCCGGCGCGGCTCGCACCGCACAAGGAAAAGAAGGAGATGCTCCGACCCAGGCCCCAAAAGGAGCACCGACCGATGGAGTTGGTGCGGCCTGGGTCCCGGTGGAGCAGGCTCTAGAGGAGGCGCGGCGCCTCAGCAAGTCCTCGCGCGCTGCGGAGGACGCTGCCCTGGCCGCACTGGAGGATTTTCTCCAGTGCCACGGTGAGGCCGGCGAGCGGCAAGCTGGCAAATGAGTCGGAATGGCCCAAGGCCGGCGAGAAGAGCTCGCGGCCGCCGCAGAGGCCAGGGCCGCCAGGCTGCGCCGCGCCGCCTTGTAGAAGGAGGAGGAGGAGGCTCGTCTGGCACGTGCGCAGGAGCGCATGGAAGAGGCTAGGCGAGCCAGGAAAAAGGCGGAGGAGACGGCGCGTCGGGCCAAAGAGGAGGCCCAGCGTCGTCTCCTACGAGAAGAGGAGCGCCTCCAAAGGGCGCTCGAAGAGGAGCAGGCGGCTCGGAAGGCGTTAAATGCACGGGCGCTTCCCCGGTGCTTCATGTGTGGCGAGCTTGGGGTAAAGAAGTCGAAGCACTGCCCCAACCAAGCTCGCCACAAGGGGCGCCGGATTTACTCCCGGGCCAGCTGAAGAGGGCTAAGCCCCGGAGGGATTCTTTTTTTTTCTTGTTTTTTTTTAATAAAAATTAAAAAAAAAAGATAATGGGTGACTCCGCTTCTTATACTTCCCTTGTCCCAAATTCCTTCCCGAAAGGCTCCACCGAATTAACCTTATTTTCAGGTACGACGACGGCCATGGATGGCAGAGCTGCTCACGGTCCCCTACGCAGCGTCTGGCGGGGGGTTGTAATGCGTGCGCGAGTTAGGTAATTCGAGATTCGAATTACCCGCGCCGAGCAGGCATGCTCATCGGGGGCGCGAGCGCGCGACCATCCTGACCGGATTAGAACGGTCTCGCGACGCGTAATATGCCCGTCGCGAACCCGCGAAGCTGCTACACGGCTTTATAGGAGTCACGGCAGCTATCTTCGTGTCTGCCATCGTGCCGAGAACTTCTCTCCAGTGTGTCTCTAAAAAGTTACCTCATCCGCGCCGTCCTAGCTTTTTATAGTTATCGCGAGTGTATTGGAGGCGCCGAGTAGGGTGTGTACGTGCGAAAGAGAGACAGAGAGAGCGATCCCCAGCCGCGTGAGCCGCACGAGACTGCGAGCGACGAGCCAGCAGCCAGCCCGCCTGCCGACCCAATACAGCGAGCGAGAGAGAGAGAGAGAGCGCAACTGCTGTGCGAGCGACAGCGAGCGAGAGAGAGTCGAGTGCATCGGCTGCTCCTTCTTAACGTAAGTTTTCTACTCTCCTCTCGCGGGTTTATTGTAAAGGCTCGCACGGAAATCGCCCCGTGCAAGCTTTCTGTGCCGTGTACGTGCGGGTGTGTGTCAGCCCGCCGTACTTTAACTCCGCGCGCGAGAATAGCAGCTTCGCCGCGCGCCGTATCGTTCGCGCGTTTGAATCTTAACGATCGCGCGCGAACTAACTCATTTGTTCTAATCAGCACGTGCGTTGTGCTTGTAGTTCTTAATGATTTTAATATACTGTGATATCTAGTTACTCGTCGCGTTGTTCATTACAACCTGTCCTTCTCCCGGATACCGCCGCCTCCGCGGGAAAACGACTCCGCCGGTCGTTTTCATATCTGAGCGTAGCGGCCGCGCGCTTTACTCTTCGAGCGCGTGCTTTTCATTCAGCGATCCAATTAGTTGGAAAGCGAAGTTCGTGTGCGATCTTCGCGTTGTTTTCGGGATTCCAGGAGCAGATCCCCGGGCAAGTCATTTTAGTCTGACACCCGCGGCACCGTGTTCTAGGGCATCGCTGGCCTGTGGCTTATTGGAATTTTCCCCCACTAGCCATCCTGTTACAGATTATACGTCATAGTTATAAATAAATCAGGTCGACCAATATTTTTTACTATTGCCATTGCATCTTGATAATGTTGCTGCATATATCTAGGACTACCTATATAAGTTGCTGCTTGTACAAAAATATTTCCTAGTCTTTCTTTTTTTTTTAAATTTTCTGATATATTTAATACACTATTTATAACATGATCCCTCAAACCTTGATAACATTCAGTACGTAATTTTTTTTGTTTCTGCCTAAAATAATTCATTCTATTTTTTTCTATCTTAATATAGGCATGTAAAAAGAATTGTTGGGTTAGTCTCTCTCCAAATAAACGTGAATTGAAATTTTCTGAATTTGGTCTGTAAGCTAATCTATAAGAATAGTGCTGTAATATTGTTAGGTTTTCTTTTGAATCATATGGTTTTTTAGTATAACAAATACTCCAGCCTAAATCTCCTGAAGGAAAAAATAATGGAAATACCATTGGGTTAACATGATGTGATAATTTACTTAAATATGTGTATTCTTTTTCATTAGAACTATTTTTTGTATAAACGCATAGATCATAATTATGAGGGATTCCTGATTTTGAAATAATTATAGCTGCACATTCTGACGTTAATGGTTTAGTATAATTATGTTTTTGATTATTATTCTTACGAACAAAATATAATTTATAATTTGAAATTTTCTCTGTATTAGTTATTTCGTGTAAATATTTATACTGTTTAGCATAAGGATTACTATTTAAAACTTCAGTCGATAATTTTAAATGTTCTTGAGTTAAATCTTTATGACTCTTTATTTTCATTTCAATTGCAGTATTGTCATCATATATATATATATATATATATATATATATATATATATATATATATATATATATATATAATTGACCACACGAAGGTTCTGCATTTTTTTTTTGGTAATAAAGTATTTGGCGTTATATGATAAACTTGTCTTTGAATTTTTAAATTATAAATAGCTTTTTTCTTTTCGTATTTTACGTTTGCACTAAATGTAGCAAAGCAAAAAAAGTTATTATAATATCTGATTAAAGTTCGAAAATTATTATCATATAATAATAGATTCTTTAGTGTTTTATTATATATACTGAGCGGAGACAAAAATATTTTACCCTTACTACAACAAATTGATTTATGATTTTCTTCTTTCCAATATACTGCCGAACAAAATTTACAAACATAACTCATATTACCAAAATATGATTCATACTCTAAATTTTTATTTTTACTACATTTCATTAAATAGTTGAGGACGATCTTTGGAGGCAAAATGAAGTGATCTTATTTCTTTTCTGGCAACGTTTCGTTGGCTTAGTACGCCAACCTCATCAGGCCTTTATTCAAAACACAGAAATAAATTAACATATAAAACTTTTTTTTTAAAGACAATTAAACAACAAAGTATAAATACAAAAATCAAAATTACCGAAATTATAACCGTATATATCCTACGTCGATCAGATGTTATTCTCGACTGAAAACAATAACACGTACACTGTATTTATATACGCTAGACGATGTTTACATAAAGAGTTATACAGCATCAAGTTCGTTAATAATAGGAAAATACATTGTACTTAGTCTTTGGATATCTTCCTTTTTATTAATACTATTTTGATTGTTTTTTATATAGATCATTTCCGAAATTAGTCTTTTTTTTTTTGTAATTGCTTTCAAAATCTAAGATGGATGTATTTTCCCAATCGAACTCATGTTTGTTTTCTAATCGATGTGTACTGACAACAGACTCTTTATTTTTGTTTATTTTATGTTCATTAATGCGTGCGTGTAACGATCTTTTAGTTTCTCCTATGTATGTAGCAGAGCAATTTAGGCAATCAAATTTGTACACCACATTAGTACGATCCCATTTTTTGGTTATGTCTTTGCCTAACCGAATGATCGAAGACAAACTTTTATTCAATAATGGGATTGTACAAATATTATAAGATTTTAACATATTAGATAGACTATTAAAATCTTTGTTAAACGGTAAAGACAATTTTGGTCATTTTTCATAGCAATTTTGGTGCGTATTATATGTATAACTATACTTAAGTTTTTTAAATCTAATTTCGATATGTTTTTCTATAAACCACATAGGATAATCATTGTTACGTAAAATCTTCTTTATGAGTTTTATATTGTCTAACAAGGAAGGGTATCGAACCCGAACTCACCGACTTCAAAAATTTCGATATATGTTGTAGATCATGAAAAAATATGAGACACTTGTTTTTTCTTATCTGCGGAAAAACATATTTAGGGGGTGAAAACCACCCCTAAAGATAACCCCCAAAAACGGTTTTTTAAATATATCTCGGCTTCTACTGCGTATTTCAGAGTAAAACAAAATAGAAATTACTTCTTATAAAAAAACAAAGATCGCTGAAGCAATTTTGACACTAAGGGTTGCAACCCTTATTTTTTATTTTCAAAAAGCTAATTTTTTGACAATGTATATTGAAAATAAAAAATAAGGGTTGCAACCTTTAGCGTCAAAATTGCTTCAGTTGTCTTTGTTTTTTTATAAGAAGTAATTTCTATTTTGTTTTACTCTGAAATAGGCAGTAGAAGCCGAGATATATTTAAAAAACCGTTTTTGGGGGTTATAACCAAAAAATGGGATCGTACTAATGTGGTGTACAAATTTGATTGCCTAAATTGCTCTGCTACATACATAGGAGAAACTAAAAGATCATTACACACACGCATTAATGAACATAAAATAAACAAAAATAAAGAGTCTGTTGTCAGTACTCATCGATTAGAAAACAAACATGAGTTCGATTAGGAAAATACATCCATCTTAGATTTTGAAAGCAATTACAAAAAAAGACTGATTTCGGAAATGATCTATATAAAAAGCAATCAAAATAGTATTAATAAAAAGAAAGATATCCAAAGACTAAGTAGAATGTATTTTCCTATTATTAACGAACTTGATGCTGTATAACTCTTTATGTAAACATCGTCCAGCGTATATAAATACAGTGTACGTGTTATTGTTTTCAGTCGAGAATAACATCTGATCGACGTAGGATATATACGGTTATAATTTCGGTAATTTTGATTTTTGTATTTATACTTTGTTGTTTAATTGTCTTTAAAAAAAAAGTTTTAAATGTTAATTTATTTCTGTGTTTTGAATAAAGGCCTGATGAGGTTGGCGTACTAAGCCAACGAAACGTTGCCAAAAAAGAAATAAGATCATTTCATTTTGCCTCCAAAGATCGTCCTCAACTATTTAATACAAAAATGGATGGCGTTATACCTTCAACATCTTTACTACATTTCTGTTTATTTACTTTTAACGTAGAAAAGGATGATGACGCGAGATGTTCGAGGACGAGCCCGGCAACGCCTCTCCTACACTATATGTATATAAGAGAAAGAGAGAGAAGAAGAGAGAGATAGAGAGAGAGGGAGAGAAAGAACTAACGAAGGCACTCAATCCGTCTCTCGCCGTTTTCTCATGCTCTGTTTGCAATTGCTGCACTTTTCTTTGGAAAGAAAAAATACGGACAGCGTTCGACTTGTAATTGAACTGTCAAATGAATGCACATACGCCGCGTTGCGCTCGCATGAGTTTGGCGTTATCCTTGATTTGAATAATTAAGAAGTTTCCTTTCAAAAAGTTGCTCTGTAATTAATTGGTCTCGTTAATTGCGGAGAAAAGGCGCGCATTATAATAAATGCGCGAACGCGCTTCTTGCGCTGATGGCAGGAGGGTGGCATAGTTTGTTTTCAGAAAGCAGCCTGTTATTTGTGTATCGAGGTGAAGAACTGACAACGGAGCGATGCAAAAGTTGTCGACAGAAGTGTCTTCTGCATCACAGAGAGTTGTCATTAGAGGGACAATGCGGAGGGATGCGGAGGGACGCGGAGGGACGCGGTGGGATGCGGAGGGACAAGACCCTTTTTGCGGAGGTACAAGACCCTTTTTGCGGAGGGACGCGGAGGGACGCGGAGGGATGCGAAGAGACGCGGAGGGATGCGGAGGGACGCGGAGGGACACGGAGGGACATGCGGAGTGACAATGCAGACCCCAAATAACGCAAGAAAACAGTGAATTTTACGTTATTTTGTGGAGGACACTTGGCGGAGGAACGCGGAGGGACGCGGAGGGACGTGGAGGGACGCGGAGGGACGTGGAGGGACGCGGAGGGTTAACGACTCAATTCAGCTTACAACTACATAGTATAGTAAGATATATATATCTATATTATATAGGTGTAAGCATTTTTTGGGGTCCGCTCCTCTTCCGCTCCTACTCCGCTCCTCCCCCGCTCTTCCTCCGCTCCTCAAAATAACGTAAAAACTTATGAATTTTTACGTTATTTTGAGGAATTAGGTCTATTTATAGCCTCCGCTCCTCCGCCGCTCCTCATCCGCTCAACCGCCGCTCCTCCGCCGCTCCTCCTCCGCTCCTCCTCCGCTCCTCCGCCCCTCCACAGCCACTCTTCTTCTCCTTTTCTCCTCCTTTCCTCCTACCCTCCTTATTGCTATCTAATAAATGTATATAATATGTACATAATATATAGTATATATTTAGTTTTGTTGACAGCTACGTCATTTTTTATTTTTTTTGTTTTTCTGAGGTACTTCCATTACAAGAGCGCCTACTCCTTGCCTACTCTATCTATAATAACTCTATCAGGATTAGCCCTCTTGGCCTCAAGGCGAATCTCGATAGATTCTTTGATCTGTTACATGTAATTCATATATGTGGCGTTTCACATCAACTGTCCCAGCGCGCGGCGCGCTGGGACAGTTGATGTGAAACGCCACATATATGAATTACATGTAACAGATCAAAGAAGAGCCCCAAACGTGCTATTTCTAACTCACGTTTATGATACTAAAATGTACTTAAAAAAATTGTTTGATAAGCATTTTCGACGTATTTTTTCCTCAGCTTTCCAATGCCGTAAACAATTTTTCCAAAATTTTCCATTTTCACCTTCAAAAAGTACAAAACATGTTATATCTCAAAAAGTGTATTCTTAATATTTTTTTTGACCCTCTAGATCGAAAGCTGAGCATTTTTTACGTAGGAAAGGATATTTTCCAAAGAGTGCCCGAGATGTTTTGTGCGAGAAATAGAATGCGAAAGAGTTTTTGAAGATGAAAATGGAAAATTTTGAAAAAACTACCTACATCATTGGGAAGCTGAGGAAAAAATACGTAGAAAACGTTTATCAAACAATTTTTTTAAGTACTTTTTAGTATCATAAACATGAGTTAGAAATAGCAGGATTTGGGGCTCGCGCGCCGCGCGCTGGGACAGTTGACGTGAAACGCCTCATATGAATTCGAACATTCAATGAAGTAACGCACAAGACAAGCTTACAACAAGGAAAATTATAAATTTGAAAAATGCTTAGATTATGATGAAAATTGTTATATAGGAGTTTTCGAGGTCTTTGATCAAGATTTTGCTATTGGACTTTGGAAATTCAAAATGCCGGATCCAATATGGCGGTAAAAAATTCGAAAAAATTTTAGATTCTGCTTAGAATTAGTATACAGGGGTTTTCGAGATCCCTGACCAAAATTTTGTTTTTGGACTTTCGAAATTCAAAAATTGCGGAATCAACATGGCCGTTAAAAATTCGAAGAAAGCTTAGATTGTGCTCAAAATAGACATACGGGTGCTTTCGAAGTCGCTGATCAAGATTTTGCTATCAGACTTTCATAATTGAAAGTGGTGGATCAAATATGGCAATAAAAATTCGAAAAAAGATGAGGTTTTTCTCAAAATTGGAATACAGGTATTTCAGATGTCGCTGATCACGATCTTGCCATAAGACTTTCGAAATTCAAAATGGCGGTCAGAAGTTCAAGGGAAGCTTAGATTTTGCTTAAAATTCGTATACAGGGGTTTTCGAGCTCGCTGATCAAGATTTTGTTATTGTACTTTCGAAATTAAAAGTAGGAGAACTAATATTGTCGTTGAAAATTCGAGGAAAGCTTAGATTTGACTGAAAATTGGAACATAGGGGTTTTCAGGTCGCTGTTCGGGATCTTGCTATCAGACTGTCGAAATTCAAAATGGCGTTTAAAAGTTCGAAGGAAGCATTTTGCTTAAAATTTGTATAGAGGGGTTTACGAGGTTTATGATAAAGATTTTGCTATTGGACTTTCGAAATTCAAAATGGTGAATCCAATATGGCGGTTAAGAGTTCGAAAAAAGCTTAGATTTGGCTCAAAATTGGTATATAGAGATTAGTAATTTTTTACTGAATAACAAAATTGGTATACAGAGGTTGGTAATTTTTTACTGAATAACCGACGTATTGGTTTATGGAACTATCCAAATGTAATTTGGACCTCACCATTCAAAAGAGCACACTCATCAGTAGTGAAATTGGTTTTGGAGTCAATATTATTTTTTTTCCTGTTGAAAACATATACTTGAAATTAGAAGTTATTGGTGATATTCAAGAAAATGAGAAGATCAAGTAATACAAAAGGCACATCAGGTAGTTTAAAGTTTATTGAATTTCTTTACTTCCTTCAATAAAAACTCATACTATTTTAATTGTTTCCAAAATTTGATAGTGACATAGTCAATAGATTAGGCCTACTTTAATATAAAACGCATCTTTCTATTTACCTCTAGGCTGAAAAATAGAACAGAATTTACAATTTAATCAGTTTCTAAAAATGGGGGGTTGACGAGCGGAGCGAGTAGGGGGGGTACCCCCCTCCCCTAGTGTGTATATATATATACACACACACACACACACACACATATATATATATATACACACACACACACACACACACACACACACACACACACACACACACACATATATATATATTTGGGTCAAAAAACAGCTTTAAAAAAGTGTGCGCGCGCGCGCGCGCGTGTGTGTGTGTGTGTGTGTGTGTGTGTGTGTGTGTGTGTGTGTACAGGCGATAACTTTTGAACCGATCGACCATTTTAATCGGAAAAGGCTTATTCTCTTCGTTTCGGAGGAGAATAGAGGGAGCATAACTACTTCTTGATTTTACCAATTTTTTTTATTACCAAAAAACGATTTTGAATTTTTCGTTTGTTTGATTTTTCAATTTGTTTCAGTCATTATTACTTAATTAACTAAATTTTTACTAAGGGGGTCGGATACCTTTAAAATGGCGAAAAATCAATTTTTTTTTTATTACATATTTTATTAAAAAAATACTTGTAGAATATGTCCCAATAGTTATAAAGCATTATCTATTTTTGTTCTAAGAATATTTTTTTTTTTTTTTTTTGTTTTTCCGAGGTACTAGGTGAATCTTCCGAGGCCCCCGTCCTTGCTTACAGCATGGAGGGGGGCCCACTAAGACCATCACGAAGCGCCGGGCTCCGCGGTGTGAGGGATTTCTACCCCCTAAACACCCAAAACCTTTCCCGCGGCGTTCACCGGAATCCGGTCCGGAACTGTTATACACAATACTTCGGACCGGTCGGCGTTTCTATGCCCTACGGCAATCTTATATATCTTGTCTGGTCTGTCTATTTTTCGTCTTCTGTATCAGTTTTCAAGGCAACCGTCAGTCTTTTTGCCTTGTAGTACGTGAGTCACGTAGCGTGCTATGTCGTCCCAGTTTTGTTTGCTTGACAGCATCAGTGTCACGACGTTCTCCGGTGTGATGTCACCTGTCTTCGTCTTTAGTCTGTGTCTCGCGACTATCCAGCGGGGGCACACGAAAAATGTGTGCTCCGCGTCGTCTCTATTATGTCCGCAGTACCTGCAGGACGGGGTCGTTACCTTCCCCATCCGATGCAGATACTGGCGGAAGTATCCGTGTCCGGATAGGAACTGGGTCAGGTAAAAATTCACCTCCCCAGCTCCTTATGCCAGAGTCGCACGTCCGTTATGAGGCGTCTCGTCCACTTGGCTTTGTCGCTGTCTGTCCATCGCGTTTGCCAGGATGTCAGCGTCGTCGTCCGTGCGTCTATGGAGGCCCTCGCTCTTCCCCTTTCTTCGCTGTACTCGTAGATCCTCTTCCGCTCGAGAGCGAGAAGGTCTACTGGGACAACCCCTGCGATCACTAGTACCGCCACCTCTGCGGCGGTGCGGTACGCGCACGCGATTCGCAGCGCTCTCAGTCTTTGTACCGCCGCGATCTTGTTCTAAGAATATACACAAAACACTGATAAAACTTTTCATTTGTTTTTTGTTCAAATTACTTTTTCCCCTTGTATACGTACTTATATAATCGTATATTATTTCTACTAATTTTTTTTTTTTCATTTCCCTGTTCTTAATATATTTAAAATTCTCACTAAACATATCTTTATATACTTTAAAAAATCCAAAAATAATATTTTAAACGTTGATAAAAAGATAAAAAATGAATAATATAATTTATGGACGGATTTTTTGACAAAAATAAAAATTTGAATTTGAAACTTATAGCAGTTAAGTTGGCACCGTAACAACCTGACTTATCACTGACAGCCTCTCACAACTAACCATGCACAGCTGTCATTTCATATAAACACCGTGATATCAGCATCAGCACCTTTTTGATACAAAGTGTTGTTCTTGGTTTTCATTGTTTCAAACGGATTTGGGAGTAAAAATTTAGTGTATTATGTAATACTTAAAGGTATTTTAAATAAGTTTTTATAAGTGTTTGAATAATACGAGTGACAGTTAATTAAAGTTTTAGAAATAGCTTTTTAGAACTTCAACTTTTATTGGACACTTTATACTTAAAATAACAGGGATTGATACTAAAGAAAAATTAAGTCTATACTGACTATTACAAAAACCATTTAGAGTACAGATTTAAATCAACTTTTAAAGGAAGCGAAAGATATGCTATTGTGCAGAAAAACATTATGGAACCTTCTCTTCAGTCAGAAAGCTACCATTATCAACCATCACGTGAATTTCACTATGATATAATTGACATTTTATTTTCTGAAGTCAAAACAGTTATGCACTGCAATAAATATATGAGGAAATCCACGGAACCTTTAACTGTTTTGATACTTTTTTCTTAAAGTAATTTATTGCTGCTATTAGTTGAGCGTGCGAAGCACATAAACGAGACAAGGTCTAAAATCTTCAATTTTTACGTAGGAAACGAGTCCGGTAATCCATATTAGTGTGCCACGCATGCTCAAGTCTGTGAATGTAAAAAAGTCCACTTTTTCGAAAAATATGTGTTTTCTTTTCTTTACGATAACAGGAGTAAAAGTCAATGAATCGTTTTGAAATTTGGCAGAGAATTAGCTTTTTTATATTTAAGGAGTCAGTCCCTTGCCCAAAAAAATCTGACTGTTGTGACCAAAGATATTTAAGGTTAAAAATTTTATATAAAATTCTTATATTTGCATTTTTAAAAAGAATATTCGATTGATTGACTCAAAATTTTTACCACTTATTACACTTATCATGGACAATCTGTGAACGAACCTAAGTGAGGTGGGGTGTCAGGTCGTGTGTTACACATCCTCATGGAACTCACACAGGGGGACTTACGGTAGAAGCCTGGTGTAGGAGCACAGGCCTCGGGGTCAACCCAGACAAAACAGAGGTCATGGTGTTCACCAGGAAATATAAGTGGGATAGTATCTGCCAACTGGCGCTAAATGGAAAGGCACTTAAGCTATCCAAGGAGGTCAAATATATAGAAGTCACTATAGACAGCAAGCTGATATGGGGGAGACACCTAGAGGAAAAGTGCCGGAAATTCACCGCAGCCCTATGGCAACTACGAAGGGCCATGGGCAGAAACTGGGGACTAAAACCAGTAGCGATGAAATGGCTGTATGATGCAATCCTCAGCTTTTTCCAAAAGTGGACTTTTTTCGACAGTTTTTTACATCCCCAGACTTGAGCATGCGTGGCACACTAATATGGATTACCGGACTGGTTTTCTACGTAAAAATTGAAGATTTTACACCTTGTCTCGTTTATGTGCTTCGTACGCTCAACTAATAGCAGCAATAAATTACTTTAAGAAAAAAGTATCAAAACAGTTAAAGGTTCCGTGGATTTCCTCATATATCAGTCGTATTCTCTTTATTAAGTAATAATATTATATGTGAAAAAGAATAATGAAGGACAAGTAAAGAAGTTCGCCCTATCAGACATTAAAAGAAGATCAATATAGGAGTGTTGCTGCTATAAACATTTTTTTTAAGCATTTGGTTATGGCGATATTGGCTTCATAACATGCATGAAGGATTTTGGATTTCTCAACACATTCTTTATTTACCTCAGTATATAAGAATCTAATATATGTAATAGAGATTATTAAAAACATACGGATTTAAAGGCACCAAAGGATCTACATGTCAAACCACTTAACAAACTTGACTGACTGATGTGGATATGACTGTTACGTATGCTAATAGCTTACAAATCTGATGGACCGTATATCCAGGTACCAGAATATTTGTTCTAAATGTAAAATATTTTGAGCTAAAAACAATCCTTTTTTGTGTTTCAGGGCAGAGATGGAGTTAAGAAATAATGACGAAGAAATAAAGAAGTATTTTAGTAATTTTATCTTTAAAGTTGTTTTCTACATGATGTAAAATGTTAGGCTCTGCCGTCGACTCCAGAATCAGGAACTGCATATATTTTAATGGGAGAGGTCCTAAAATTTTGGTATTTTATATGTCTATTGACTAAAGAGTATTATGTATCCAATTTTTACTTGATTAAATAATTTTTTACGGTCAAAAATTGCTAAATAATCTGAATTTCACTTAAATTGAAGATCTTTTAGCAATTTTTGACCGTAAAAAATTATTTAATCAAATAAATTAGATACATACATTCTTCACTCAATAGCCATATAAAATAACAAAATTTTAGGACCACTCCCATTAAAACATATGCAGTTCCTGAATCTGCAGTTGACGGCAGAGCAAAAATTTTGAAATAGCCATATATTTGGTTAAAATCGATCAAAATTTTTTTTTGTGTCTAATTTTATCACAAATTGAATATCTTTTTAGAATATTACTTCTACATATATCTAATTATGAAAAAAAAATTTTTCTGTTCATTTTATGAAGAAAATTCTAAAGGTGTCTGACCCCCTTAAAAGGTCTTTAAATTACCTACAACTTCTTTTTTTTTAATTTAAATTATCTCTAACCTGTTATTTGTTATTAATGAAAATATGGTTTATATTTCTTTAATTAATATCTCAAAAACTTTTTGATTTTCCCACTCAAAATTTTTTCCACTTATGACACTTATCGAGTACAACATTGTGTTAAAATTTGAAGAGGTTATCTTGATTTGTTTCCGAGAAAAAAATTATTTTTGAAAAAATATGCGTTTTCTTTTCTTTACAATAACAGGAGTAAAAGTGAATGAATCGTTTTGAAATTTGGCAGAGAATTAGCTTTTTTATATCTAAGGAGTCAGTCCTTTGCCCAAAAAAATCTGGCTGTTGTGACCAAAGATATTTAAGGTTAACAATTTTTTATAAAATTCTTATATTTGCATTTTTAAAAAGAATATTCGATTGATTGACTCAAAATTTTGACCACTTATTACACTTATCATGGACAATCTGTTAACGAACCTTAGTGAGGAGGGGTGTCAGGTCGTGCGTTACGCTGATGACATATTGATCATAAGGCGCGGACCCTTCCTACACATCCTCATGGAACTCACACAGGGGGACTTACGGTAGAAGCCTGGTGTAGGAGCACATGCCTCGTGGTCAACCCAGACAAAACAGAGGTCATGGTGTTCACCAGGAAATATAAGTGGGATAGTACCTGCCAACTGGCGCTAAATGGAAAGGCACTTAAGCTATCCAAGGAGGTCAAATATCTAGGAGTCACTGTAGACAGCAAGCTGATATGGGGGAGACACCTAGAGGAAAAGAGCCGGAAATTTACCGCAGCCCTATGGCAACTACGAAGGGCCATGGGCAGAAACTGGGGACTAAATCCAGTAGCGATGAAATGGGTGTATGATGCAATCCTAAAGCCCCGACTGACTTATGCAGCGGTGGTCTGGTGGGATAGAACACATCTGAAAACAGCAGAAGGCCAGCTGAAATGGTTGAGAGGCTTGGTACTACGGTGCGTCACCGGAGCGGGGATGTCCACGCTTACGGCCGCTCTAGGGGCTTCGCTATGTATGGAGCCTCTCCACCTGACCATTGCTGCTGCGGCTGCAAGAGGGCTGCTCAGAATCAGTAAGAACTCTGGGGAGAACTTCCAGGGCATAATGCCGGAGGTGCTGAAGTCCCAAGGCGTCTTCATGATACCCCGCGACAAGATGACCAAGGCATTTATGTTCGATAGGAAATACCGGATTAGCCTGGCGGATAGATCTGACTGGGCAACAGACCGGGAGAAGCTACCAGCCAACGGTGAAACCTGGTATACAGATGGATCCAAAGGGGTAGAGGGAACGGGTGCCGGAGTCTACTGCCGCAGGGGGAGGAGGGGATGTACCTTCCCACTAGGGCGGTATGCGACGATACTGCAATCTGTGCTGGTAGGGGTGCTGAACTGCGCTCTCTGGGCGGAGGCGGAGCGCGGGGAAGGGCATCTATATATCGGCATGGATAGTAGGCGCACCATTGAGGCCCTTAAAGCGCACCGAACCACCTCGAGGCTAGTGTACGACTGTTATCGAACCCTGAATCGGCTGGCAGAAAGCCGTTCACTAACCATTTTCTGGCTGCCGGGCCATACAGGAATAAAAGGAAATGAGATAGCGGACAGGCTGGCCAGGCAGGCGAGGAAAGAGGTCTTAACTGGTCCAGAACCGGCAACTGGAATATGCGACACTGTAATCAATGCAGAGATTCACAGATAGATCGCCAAAAAACATTTGGAGGCGTGGAAAAACGCCCAGAGATATCGGACAGCCAAGATCTTCATCAATGACTCGGAGATGGAGGGGTGGGCAGAGCAAATACTTGCAATGAGTAGAAGGAGCGCAGAGACCATGGTAGGGATTATCACCGGGCATGGTACTTTGCGGAAACACGATGGGACTTGAAAAGGACCCGACGTGCAGGTTCTGTGGAGGGGAGGATGAAACGTCGCTGCATATTATCCTTGAATGCCGGCACTGGTGGAAAGGAGGCGCCTATATCTGGGGAACCCCTTTCCACTGGCGCATAACATCGAGGCAAAGGACGCCAGAAGAATCCTTCAATTTTATGAGAAGGCAATGGGCTGAATTCACCCGAAAACTGACGGACGCCAAGGGATTACCCACGCGTCTGGAGGTTACTTAATCATACCCCAACTCCCATCTAATAATAATAATAATACACTTATCAAGTACAATATTGTGTTAAAAGTTCAAGAGGTTATGTTATGTTGATCTGTTTCCGAGAAAAAAATTATTTTTTAAAACAAGTGCGTTTTATTTCCTTTACGATAACAGGAGTAAAAGTCAATGAATCGCTTTGAAATTTGGCAGAGAATTAGCTTTTTCATGACTAAGGAGCCAGTTCTTTGCCCAAAAAGTCTAACCGTTGTGACGAAAGATATTTGAGGTTAAAATTTTTTTATAAATTTCTTATATTTGCATTTTTATTAAGAATATTCGATTGATTGATTCAAAATTTTTACCACTTATTACACTTATCGAGTACAAAATTATGTTAAAATTTCAAGAGGTTATGTTGATTTGTTTCCGAGAAAAAAATTTTTTTAAAAACAAGTGCGTTTTCATTTGTTAACGATATCAGGAGTAAAAGTCAATGGATCGTTTTGAAATTTGGCAAAGAATTAGCTTTTTTATATCTAAGGATTCAGTTCTTTGCCGAAAAAAATCTGACCGTTGTGACCAAAGATATTTACGTTAAAATTTTTTTATAAATTTCTTATATTTACATTTTTAAAAAGAATATTCGATTGATTGACTCAACATTGTTACCACTTATTACACTTATCGAGTACAACATTGTGTTAAAATTTCAAGAGGTTGTGTTGGTCAAAATTTTTTTACTCATTCCAAATTAGCCCCAAAATACAAATATAAAGTTTTAGAGCAAAATATGCAATATTTCTATTTAATTTGTAAATCATATATAAATAAAATAATTATTGTGTACTACGGCATATCCCCGAGAAAGTAATTTCAGATTGAGTCCCGCGGCAACGTATACTAGGGCAGCGATGATACTTGACTTTCAAAATATGAATTTCGTAAAAATTTCATAAAAATATTTCATAAAAATATCGATTCTTAAATATGAAAAAAACTACCTCTCTGTTAAATTTCAAAACGATTCATTGTCTTTTGTTAAGGGGGTCAGACACCTTTACAATTTTCATCATAAAATGACCTGAAAAAAATTAATTTTCATAATTAGAAATATTTAGAAGTAATATCCTGAAAATATATTTAATTTGTGATAAAATGCGACCCAAAAAAAAATTTTGATCGATTTTAACCAAATGTATGACCATTTCAAAATTTTTGCTCTGCCGTCGGCTCCAGTAAAGACAATTTTGGTAATTTTCATAGCAATTTTGGTGCGTATTATATGTATAACCATACTTAAATTTTTTAAATCTAATTTCGATATGTTTTTCTATAAACCACATAGGATAATCATTGTTACGTAAAATCTTCTTTATGAGTTTTACATTGTCTAAGTGAAAATTAGAATCTGAGAGTAAAGACGCCCTATCAACTAGGTTAAAAATAATATTCTTTTTTTGCTGTGTTGGATTATGAACTAGAAGAGAATAAAAAAATTAATTTTTTAGATATGACATTAATTAGAACTGATAATAAAATTTTGGCAAATTGGTACCAAAAACCGACATCATTGGGACGTGTAATCAATTATTTTTCAAATCATCCAACACAGCAAAAAAAGAATATTATTTTTGAAAAAAAAGAATACTATTTAATTAATTCAACTGTCACACGTATTTTGATTCAAACACTTTTAAAAACTGATTTAATGTACCTTTAGGTATTATAATACACTAAATGTGTTTACTCCCAAATCCATTGGAAACAATGAAAATATAGAAAAGGTGCTGATGCTGATATCATAGTGTCTATGTGAAATGACAGCTGTGCTCGTTTACATTGCTTGCAGACTTTTACATACGTTAAAATCAGCTCTGTTACAATAAAGGAGTGAGCTGTGAGCCTGTGAGAGGCTGTCGTTGATAAGTCAGGTTGTTACGGTGCCAACTTAACTGCTATATAAGTTTTAAAATCAAATTTTTATTTTTGTCAAAAATACCGTCCATAAATTATATTATTTATTTTTTATCTTTATATTAATGTTTAAAATATTATTTTTGGATCTTTTAAAGTATATATAGATATGTAGAGTGAGAATTTTAAATATATTAAGAACAGTGAAATGAAAAAAAAATTAGTAGAAATAGTATATGATTATGTAAATATGTATACAAGGGGAAAAATGTAATTTGAACAAAAAACAAATGAAAAGCTTTATCAGTGTTTTGTGTATATTCTTAAAACAAAAATAGATAATGCTTTAAAACTAATTGGGACATATTCTACAAGTGTTTATTTAGTAAAATATGTAATAAAAAAAATTGATTTTTCGTCATTTTAAAGGTGTCCGACCCCCTTAAGAAGTATAACCTAGTTATTATATTTGTATGATTGTTACAATGATGGATTAACTTTATACAACTAAGTCGAGCAGGATAGTAGTTAAATACTTGTTTCAAAACAAATATTTATTAGATTATTGCCATTACATACTTTTCTTTCTCAAACTAATGTATTTTTTTTTATTTTTTATAACAATAACTAGTTGTTTGTATAGGAAAGATAAATAAAAAAACAAAAAAGTTATGTTTTATATTCGGTCAAATTGTTTAACAAACAACAAAGAACCACAAAGAAAGCAGTTTTATTTATTAATAAAGTTTTGTTGTAAAAAATTTACTTTTGTTTTTTAAATTTTAAAAATGGAATCGATAAATTAGTTTGCGGAAACATCTTGTCACTGAATTGGCAGCGGTTTTTTCATGTTTTTCAAACTTTTATTCAAAAAGTTCATTCACACTAATTTGCAATTTATGAGTGGATTTTTTCTTCGCCTTGACTTGAACTTTACAGATAGATTTTTTCGAAAATCACAATTTACGTAAACATTTTCAAATTACAACATTCTGAAAGTCACCTTTTTACCATTTTAATGATACTTTGAAATGAGTTTTCGGGTATTATTTACAATCGCATCCTAATTTACCCAAATGCGATCGAAAGAGGGTGAAAAATCCTTTCTATTTCACTGGGCTTCAGCTAAGAAAAGTTAAAAATTCTAGCGCGTATGTTAGTTTGAATTTAGCAGATTTTGAAATAACAGCCATTTTCACGAAATTAAAACCGGTGGGAAATTTTTCTACCAACTCCGATTTGACTGAAAACTATCAGAAAATCTTCTTTAGACATACCTTAACGAAGTGTAATTGGACCGGGCATGGATATCGAACGATTTCCTATTGATTAGAGCTGATGAATGACGATATTTTTTCGATTTCAATTATAATACATTACTAAGGACGTTTTGCATTTCTATATATCATTTCTTTAAAGCTTTTGGAATAATTAAAAAACTTTCTGCAATGCTTGATCAAAATATACTTTTGAAGTCTTTAATAAAGCTTTATGGGATATAAAGAAAACAATGCATTTTCGAGAGTATTAAAAAAAAAGACGTATTTATATAGTTCTATAAAATGGCTAAATTGATCTCCACGAGCAAATTCTCTTACAGTTAGTCGTAATACCTTTCCCAAATCGAAATAGTGTGCTATATTTTTATAGCCCGCACTATTTGATAGAAAATTTTAGCACACGGCGACACTGGTAAGAGAAGTATAGAAAATACTTTAATAAAAATTACAAATTTACAAAATACAGGGAACTGAAATGCCTTTCGTCCTTAGAGCGTATAAAATTTATTAAGAAACGTATTTATATAGCTTTAAAGTTTGCAATTTTCGCAAAAATAGTGTTTTTTTATATTTTCAAGTATCTAGATCTCCGGTCTAGAAACTTTTTCTTTTCCAAAACTTTTTGCTAAGTAGCTTACATTATGTATAATAACGAATAATTTTTCTGGGCATGGACATCCGATCCTATCTATATAAAATTCAAGCGTTAATAAATCACTATTTTTGAGATTTTATAAAATATGTTATTTTTCAAGTCACTTATCTTCGTCAATTTTTAATCTATTTAATTGTGCCGAAAAGAAGTATTTACATTTTTTCAATACAAAACATTTTATCAAAAATATGTCCAAAACCATAAAATATTGAAAATTTTGCTACTAGTACACTTGCAAACTGAACGCAGTTTATTGAAATTTCTTGCTATTAAGCCAGACTGACGTTCTATTCTTGTTGTGTTTTGTTCTGTGCTGTGTTCTGTGCTCCGACGCACTTCTGGAACATGTGTGTAGTTCGCTATCTGCAAGCTGTGTAATCCGTGTTTTAAGAGGTATTTTTTATTACGTACACTTTTGGAGCATCTTTTTCGGAGCAGGGAAAACAAGGGCGTCAAACCATTAACTATTGTGACGAGTAGGTCAGAGACGTATCACTCGTATTTACTTCCGTCTCTTCCGCAGCTTGCAGATAGTGAACTATACACATTTTCCAAAAGTGCACCGGAGCACAGAACACAGCACAGAACAAGAACAGAACGTAAGTGTGAAAAGTCCCTAATGCAGCCAAGCGGCGTCACCCTAATCCGGAAAGAAGAAGAAGACTAGTACATGCTACTTTATTACACGTACATTACAGGTCTATTATACGCGTCAGAAGCATACGCAGTTATTTATCTTCTAATAGCTTTTCAACAGTAAATATAAATTTATTATGATTTAGTTTTTTACATTGATTGTTTTTTGTCTGAATTTTTATGAACAATATGTTGAATTATTTGACAAAAACAAATTAAGTCTTTATCATGGAAACTCCAGTGAAATGTGGTATTGGTATATGTTTAAACGAAGATTGTCATTTGGAAAGTTTAACAGAACAAAGAATGTAAATAAATTTGAAGATTTTAAAGAAGAAGATGTTAAACTTCTTTATTTAAGAATACCTAATCTAAAAGACTTAGAAATTCAAACAGTTTGTAGTCATCATTATTATAAATTTGTCATCTATTATTTAACTTTGTTCGGAAAAAAGTGCTGTGATCCGTGGAGCATACACAACAAAATTATTAAAACTAATTTAACAGAAATTAAGGTAGATTTATCAGAAAAATTCATGGGTGTTTGTAAAATTAATGTTATACCAGAGAAAAAAATTTGCAAAAATTGTTTAGCTAGATTTAGAAAAGAAATTGGTAATTTTAAAGGAGAACTTACATATTGTATTGATCCATATAAAAGACATAGGTCTAAAATTTTTAACGGATTAAAATTTTTAACATTAGAATATATACAATATTTAAAAGATGTTCACAATGTATTATTTAGTTGTGAACATAAAATATGCAGTGTATGAAAAACTCAGATTAAATCTGATATTACAAAATACATAAAGAGAAGAAATGCATCTGCATCTGTATTGCACAATTCTGACTCTCAACAGTTTTCAAGTGAATCTAGTGAATCGCAACAATGCAAAAACACACCTGAGTCAGATTTTGAATCATGCAGCCACAATAAAAGACGTCTCGATACGATATTAAATACTTTTGATATAAATCCTATCGAACGCAAGAAGTTAAATGATGAACGTTTAGTGAATAAAGGTGTTGAAATCCTGCAAATTGTTGTCAATGAAGTTTCAGAAGTCTTTGAGAAAAACCCATGGTATTCAATTACCAAAATTTGAGAATTTAGAGGAAATACGTAACGTAAGTTTGTGGTTTCATAATATAATTTCAAACGTTAAATGTAAATGGGATACATGCAAAACTGTTGATGAAAAAATAAGTTTGTTAAATTTATTGCCAGATCATTGGAAATTCAAAACTGTTACTCAGTATTTTGAATGTACGAATTATATGTATACAGAAGCGAAGAAACTAAAAAGTAATGTTGGTAAGTATATAAGTTTAAAAAAAAATCCTTGCGAATATTCCCTCGAGGTTAATAAACATATATGCAACCCTGAGGCAATATTGTTGCAAACCAATGATTTCCGTTTTTCCATTGTAAATTTTTTAGTTCGAATTTTTATTTTATATTGTAATAATATTGTTACAATATTGCTGCAAGGTTGTACAATATAGGGGAAATTTTTTTTTAAATTAAAAAAACGAGAATTACACCAATAAAAATATCCTTTGTGAAGTACCATCCATATGATAGGTTTCAAAGTGCAAATCTTTGTACGCATAGGTGTCTTTTTTAATTTTTATAAAACTAAACTTTTTTATATTTCAAGTATACATAAAATTTTAAGTGAAATTAAACATGTTCGTTTTTATCAAAGAACTTCTTCTATTGAAATCAAATATGGCTCATCGTAGTTAATATTATTGGGTGTTGGAATTAATTCGTAGCGTTTTACAAGAGATGGCACAACTAGTACACTATTTCGTTATTACCGACACTAATATATACATCGTAAACAGCTATCATAGGACACCATTTGTCGTACATAACCTTTTCTCAATTTATAAATAACAACACTTTATAATTTATTGAATATGTCAAAATTTGGCCGAATAAAGTGTTTTGGCGGGGAGTTTTGCTTCATTATTTTAATATGAACAGAAGTGCAGCTGAAGCTCATCGTATTTTAGTGGAAGTATACAGTGAACATGCTCTAACTGAGCAAACGCGTCGGAAGTGGTCTGCACGTTTTAAAGCTGGCGATTTCGACTTGGATGACAAGGAGCGACCTGTTCAGCCAAAAAAATTTGAAGATAATGATTTGGAGGCATTGCTCAATGAAGACTCATGTCAAACACTTAAAGAATTGTCTACGTCATTTTTAGTTGATTTATCAACAGTGGGAAAATGTCTTAAAAGTTTGGGCATGATCCAGAAGGAAGGACATTGGGTCCTACCTGAATTGAAACTAAGGGATATTGAGAGACGTTTTTTCACGTGCGAACTGCTGCTCCAACGGCAGAAAAGAAAATGTTTTCTGCATCGAATTGTTACCGGTGATGAAAAGTGGATCCATTATGACAATCCCAAGCGCAGAAAGTCATGGGTTAAGCCCGGCGAACCATCAACATCAGTGGCAAAGCCCAATATCCATGGGTCAAAGCTCCTGCTCTGTATTTGGTGGGATCAGAGGGGTGTTATTTACTAGGAACTCCTAAAACCGCATGAAACTGTAACTGGGGACCTCTACATACTACAACTGATGCGCTTGAGCCGTGCATTGAAAGAAAAACGGTCGGATACTCCTAAAGACACGAAAGGCATTTTGCTGCACGAAAATGCTTGCCCACACGTTGCAAAACCGGTAAAAACATACCTGGAAACACTTAAATGGGAAGTGCTACCGCACCCGCCGTATTCTCCAGATATTGCTCCTAGCGACTACCACTTGTTTCGATCAATGGCTCATAGCTTATGTGAGCAAAAGTTCACATCTTATGAAGATTGTAAAAAATTTCATCTAAAGACGAAGAGTTCTTCCGACGCGGTATTCGTTCACTCCCCGAAAGATGGTCAAAAGTAGTAGAAAGCGATGGGCAATATAATAATACTTTAATTAATGTATTTTTTGATTTTCATGTGAAATAAATAATATTTTTTCATAAAAAAAAACGTTATGAATTAATTCCAACATCCAATAATATAATCTTTTTCTAGGTATTTTAGGTAGATGTATAAAAAAAAGTTATGTTCGGGTTTCTCCTGAAATCAGAAAATCAATCAATGATTATTATTTAGATGATTCAAATAGTATAATGTGTAGTGGAATGAAAGAATGGGTGAAGGTAAAAAGTGGTGAATCGTCTATTACAGTTCAAAAGAGAATTTTGATTTATGATTTATCAGATTTATATAAAAATTGGATTAAGGACAGTGGTCACGAAACTATTCCTTACTTAGCATTTTTTACTCAGATGAGACTGAAAGAATGTGTATTTGCTGGAGAACCAGATACTCACAACATCTGTGTATGTTCCATTCATCAAAATGTAAAACTGAAATTATCGGCTATAACATCAAATATTAATTATAAAGAAGTTATTGAAGCTTCTGTATACTCGATTGATAATAAAATTTGTATGCTAAGAAAATGTGATCAGTGTCCGGGAGAAGATGGTACTCGTCAATTCCTAACCTCTTGTGTTTATGATGTAAATACAGAAAGTGTGGAGTATAGTAATTGGGTTCCTGCAGCTATAAAAAGCAAGGACTCAAAGCTCGATTAGCTCTAGAGTGACTCTTGAAAATTTAAAAAATCCTTTTAATGAGTTTTCAGACAATTTTGTAGAAGATATTTTGAATACGACTGAACATCATTTTATTCCTGTTAGTCAAAAAGATTATTTTACTGAATGTAAAAGCAATTTTTACAATGACACTGGAATATTTATTATGGATTTTGCTGAAAATTATACTTTTATTAGTCAAAATTCCATCCAAGGATTTTACTTCAACAATACTTCGGCTTCATTATTTACCATCGCATTGTATTTCAAAGAGAAAACAGGAAATGATGTAAAACATAAAATTTTTTGTGTTATTTCAGACAGTTCCGTACACCAAGCTTACTCAGTCCATAAATTTACAAAAGTAGTACTTAGTAAAATTAAAAATGAATTTTTCTGGATAAAAAACTTAATTTATTTTTCTGATGATGCTCCGACACAATTTAAAAACAAGTAAGAGGGAAATTACTTCATAACTTTTCATTATTATTATTTTTCTATTTGTAGTTTCTTTTATTATTATTATTATTATTGCTATCTGAGGGGGGGAACTCGGCCCCGGGTACTTAGGTCTAAAACCCATTGTATCGCCCTCTGAACCGGCAGCCCTTATTCCGGAAGTCTTGCCCTTCTCCAAAAGGAGAGGATAGTCCCGGATCGGGTTGCCCTGATTTCGCAGACCACCGGGAAGTGGTTCCCCAGTAGCTGGTGTCTTAGGCTGGCGAACATGGGGCAGGTCGTTAGAAGATGGATAGGGGTCTCGTCCGCTTCATCGCACCATCTGCACCGACCGCATGTCGTCAGCCCTAATTTGGTCGAGTGGTATCTGAGGCGCCCGTGCCCCGTAACAATATGTACTAGCAGCCGGGCGTCCCTTCTGCTACCTCCGCATATACATCGGGTCCAGTCCGGGTTGATGTCCTGGCCCAGCATAGCTTTAGTCTGCCTGATACCACCACCGTTTTGCCAATCCCTGGCGTGCAGTATCCGCGTCCACTTGGCGACCGCCTGCTTCACCTCCGATTTGGAGACCCCTATTAGGGGCGCTGATGACTCGTCTGTAGAGGAGTGAGCTCCCAGTCCGGCGAGCCTATCTGCAATCTCGTTTCCTCTTATCCCGGTATGCCCCGGTACCCAGAGTAGACGAGTGGTGTTGCTCTCCGCTAGTCTGTTTAGCGCCACTTTGCAATCCCAGACCAGCTGTGAGCTCGTTTTGGGGGCGTTCAGCGCCTTCAGAGCTGCCTGGCTGTCCGAGCAGATGCTGATGCGTTTGCCCTGAATGCCAAGTTCTTCAATCCTTTGAACGCATCCGAAGATGGCGTATATTTCTGATTGAAAAACGGTGGCGTGCCTCCCCAGGGGATAAATGTGCCTTTCCCGTCCCTGCGGCAGTAATATCCGGAGCCGGTACCGCCATCGGTCTTGGAGCCATCCGTGTACCAGATGTCTCCACTGCCCGGCAGCTTGTCCCTCTCCGTTGCCCAGTCCTGCCTCGTCGGTATGGCGGTTTCATACCTCCTTCCGAAGGTATATCTCGGGATCATCACGTCCGATGGCATGGACAGAACTGGTGAGGAGGCCAGTTCTTCGGGAAACTGAGTATGCCTTCTACCCTGTTTCCACTTGCCCTGGGCCCCTAACCTGTGTGCTGTTACGGCCGCAGTTGCGGTAATGGTGATGTGGAGAGGCTCCACGCCCGCCACTGCGCCCAGTGCCCTTATGGGTGTGGTGCGCATCGCCCCTGTGGCTCCCCTCAGTATAAGCCCTCGGAGCCCTTCCATTAATTGCCGAACCCCGGTGAGCTCTGTTCTGCGCCACCAGACCGCAGCAGCATAGACCAGCCTGGGTACCAGCACGGCCCTATAGAGCCACAGGATGATCTTGGGACTGAGTCCCCAAGTGCTGCTAAACGCCCTTCGGCACATCCAGAAGGCCGACAGGAACTTGTCACGTTGAATAAGAACGTGTCTGTCCCAAGTCAGCCTCCTGTCCAGAGTTACCCCGAGGTATTTGGCTGCATTTCTCACCTCCAGGGTCTTGCCCCCAGTGTGGGCGCCCTGTATGGTTCGAGTTTGTATCTCCGAGTGAAAACGACGAGCTCAGTCTTCTCTGGGTTTACAGAGAGTCCTGTTGCCTCGCACCAGCGTTCCACCCGTTTGAGTGCAAGTTGCATAGAGTTCATGGACGCCTCTATGAATCTTCCTTTAATGATGATGAGAAAGTCATCCGCGTAGGCCTGTGCATAACAACCCCCAACATTCAGTGCCTCTAGGAGTCCGTTGGCTACCAGACACCAGATGGTGGGGATGATACTCCGCCTTGCGCGCACCCTCTACTGACCATCCCGGTGACTTTGGTTGGGCCCAACTTGGCTTCCACCGTTCGACGGCTCAGCATGCTTCCAAGCCAGTCCACTAGTGGCTCAGGTACCCCATGCCTCCTTGCCTCCTCTCGAACGGTCTCCGTGGAGGTGCGGTTGAACGCCCCTTCCACATCCAAGAACGCCCCAACCGCAATTTCCCCTTTCTCCAGCTGCTCTTCTATACGATAGACCGCCGAGTGTAAGGCAGTCTCTGTCGAGCAACCTGCCCTATAAGCGTGCTGGTTGGGGTGTAAGGGCCTGACTGTCAGCACTTCGTCCTGCAGGTATCTATCCACTAGCCTCTCCAATGTCTTAAAAACGAAGGAGGTCAGACTGATCGGCCGAAAGTCCTTAACAGTCGTGTGAGTAGGTTTCCTGCTTTCGGAATAAAGACAATTCTTGCCCGTTTCCATGCGCGTGGCACGTGTGCTAGGGCAATACTGGCCCTAAAGACTTTAACCAGGCGTCCGATGAGTACCTCCATTCCTTCCTGCAGGAAGACCGGAAGCACCCCATCGGCCCCGGGAGCCTTAAAGGGTTTGAAGTTGCCTATGGCCCACCTGGTTCTCTCAGGTGTGACTATGTGAGCTGCCAGGTCCCAGGCCGCCCTCCTCGGTACTAGGGCCCGGGAGGTCTCGCCTGGGCCTCGACGCTCTGATTAAAATCCGGAAAGTTTGCTTCGAGGAGTAGCCGCAGGCATTCCTCCTCTGAAGCTGCATATTCTCCGGTGGGGAGTTGGATAGCTTCTAGCCAGACTTCCGGGTTTTTGCGAGGATGCGATTCAGCCTAGCTGCGTCAGGGTACCTTTCAATACCCTCGCAGTAGTCCCTCCATCCTCTCTTCCTTTCTGCGTTGATACGAGATTTGTACAGCCTCTGGACCTCTTTGTGGGAGGCCCAGTCTTCCGGTCTTCGAGTATTTCGAGCTCTGTTAAAGGCTCGCCTCACCTCCCGTCGCAGACTTTGGAGCTCCTCTGTCCACCAAGGGGTCTTCGAGGTCCCCTTGGTTTGGTCATCGGACACCTCCTCTGAAACGAGACGTCGATAGCCCTTACAAGCTCCTCCGCCCAGTATTCCAACCTCTCGGTTGTGGTGAAATCCGGTCTGAAGTCTCGGAGTTCATTCCCAAGGATAGCCCTGTAGGAGTCCCAGTCTGTTCTCCTCGGATTCCTAAAGGCCTTGGTCCCTGTACCTCCTTTCCTCCAGTTGAAGATAATATGCCTGTGGTCAGATAGTGAAGGTTCGGTAGAGACCCTCCAGTCTCCGACACAGCTGCTGATTTCCTCTGAACAAAGTGTCAGGTCTATAACCTCCCTCCTGACTGAGTTGCAGAAGGTCGGTTCCCTGCCCCTGTTCAAGATGCTTAGATCTGTGGAGACAAGGAACTGCAGGAGTGCTTCTCCCCTGCCGTTAATGTCAGAGCTCCCCAAATGATGTGGGGTGCGTTTGCATCGCATCCCAGAATAAGGGGGAGTTTCCTTGACTCGCAAAACTCAATGAGTTGTTGTACTTCCCTTGGCGGCGGTTCATCTGTAGAGTCGTACGGAAAATAGCCTGAGGCCACCACCACTACCCTCTCAGATCCTTCCGCGTCTGGGAGTCTCGCCTTGACGACCGCTAGATCCCCGCTGCAGTGGCTGGGCATCAAAAGACCTCCAGCCCCTTAGCCAGAATGCACGCCCTCGGAGCATTTTTAGCAGGGTCTCTATAGATTTTCCCCACTCCCCGTAGTCCCCGGATAGCCCCCGCGACCAACCATGGCTCTTGTATTAGGCAGATGCCTGTCTGCACCCCAGCCATGCGCCTGGCCAAGACCGCTGTGGCGCCTTTGCTGTGGTGCAGATTAATTTGGGTAAATGGTATCTCGTCCTTAGCCATTGCGCTTAAGACGGTCCTCCCTTACCCGACCCTTGCTGCTCCCGCGGTTCCCTTCCGTAATCTTAACGCAGATCGGATTGAGCAACCAGTGCAGCTGGAATCTGCGCTCTCTAAGCGCATGCAGGGATGTCCTCGATAAGGTCACGAGCAGGAAGGTTCCGATGTCCGGCCCCTCCCTAGTCTCTGTGGCACTTACCCGCCATCCGTCAATGCCTACGCCGCGGTTTGTGCGCTCGAGTCTTTCCAGGACCGCGGCCGGATCCTGTCTAGGGCCAGGAATCCGGAACGAGGCCCTGATCGGCCTTCTAAGCGCACTCATCTCCACGACGCTCAGCTTTGCTCCTTCCCAAGGTTGTATCCGGGGATAATTTCCTCCAGCCATACCCTTGAGAAGTCGTCTTCGGCCACCACGATGATAGCCCCGCTTTTGACGAAGCAGCCGCTGAATTTCGGGCTCGGGCCAGACTCGATCTTTTCCATCTCTGTCTGGACCGCGTCGCTGACGTGTACTGCATGCTGTTGCAGCAGCTCCACGTCAGGATACCCTTCCGCAACGACCGCCCTTGTAAGCGGGTCCACCATCCTGGCGACCTCTATGCTGGCCTGCCGGTTCGGCTTTTTCCTGGCGATATCGGCATCAGGAGGGGTGTCCGCGGGACCCTTGCGCCGCTTGACGCCCGTGACCCCCGGCCCGCCCTCCCGTGCCTCTGCCCTCATCGTTGGAGTAGCCGGCGGTTCGGTGTCCCGGTCCTGCCTGGCCAATGGCCCCGCTGTCCCGGTCCTCCCAACCGCCTTCAACTCCCGTTTTTGCTTCAGGAGCTTCCGCCTCTGAGCTCCAGAGAGTCTCTTATGCTTCAGGGCGAGTTGAAGCTCCTTCAGCTGATCTGTGATGGCATCGGCATCGGGGTTCTTCGATGAGTCCCCCTCCGCCGATGTCTCTGCATTTCTCTCTGCGTTCAGGACCTCCTCCATACGGTCCTGCCCACCCTGCCTCCGGGATGGTTGATTTGCTAATCCCCCATCCCCAGCCCCCGGCCAGGATCCGCCCGGGTTCTTCAAAGAGTCCCCGGTACCCTCCTTGCTGGGGTTCCTACTCGCGTCCGCGATCGCGTTTGGATTGTCCGTTGGCGGAGTTCCCGAGGGCCCTCCTGTTCCAGACAACCACTGGACAAGCGGGTTGAGTTCCTTGGACCTCGATCTCCGCTTACCCTTCTCACCCGGGAGTGGTTCCGCATTAGGTGTGCTAGGCGTTACCGCCCCGCTGCCCAGTACTTCGCCACTCCTTCCTCCCTCGCTCTGATTTTTTAAAAATGGTTCCATTTGAGTCCCACGAGTAGCTAGGGAAAACGTGGTCCGCTGCCGCAGAGCCCCGCGTGCGGCAGTAAGGCTAAATACTCGGGAAGGTCGCCTTGTGTTCCCGAGGCACCGTTAGAGACTACTCAGTACCCCGAGTAGCCAACCAGTCCGCTCAGCACGGTCCGCATTACACCTTCGGCTTAGGGGGTGGACTGCCTTTAGTCGCACATCCCGGCACGACCGACGCGGCATCGAGCTGTACAGGCTCTATCCGCGACCAAGGGGGACCTCCATACTCACCCCCTGAGGGGTCACCCAATCATCCTGATCTTCCTACTACTATCTCATTCGTTCCCTGGCCCCCTCGTGAGTGTGCCAGGCCCCCATTCATTCTACATTCATGATCTTAACCCGTTTATAGGGAGATCCATTCATATGAGTACCGTTTATAGGTTATACTCCTCACACATGCGGCTTTTGCATCGGGGCAGCTATTCATTCATTCGTGACTATGTCCGTCCCCGGGGTGCCGATGATGTCCTACAAGCCCTCTCACCCGCCTGGGAAGGGGCCAAGGCCCTTGCCCAGACTTCGACAAGGTAGCAGCCCAGGAGAGGGTGTAGTTTCTTTTAATAAATTACAAATAAGAATATGATAATAAATTATTTATGAGTGGATTATAATTCTTTGATGTGAAGGAAATTTAACCATTACAAAAAGGAAAGTTGATACAAAATGTTTTTGGATGGAAATTGATTAATTTTATAATAAGCAAAGTTCTTGACTTCTCAATTTCTATCATAAATTTTGATGATAATTGGAAAAAAATCGTATTTTTCTCAACTGGCACAATTTTAGCATAAAAGCAAAACAGCAATTTTCCATTTTAAGGTTGTTACGTCGTTTTCAGGGGGGGGGGTTAAACGTTAAAATTGAAGGCAATATAATTATATAACAAAAGGCTACTTTCCTAAAATTATACTGTATACATAACTATTTTATGCACCCATACGTACCAAATTTCCTTTCGGATAGCTGGAATGGTCTTGCGAGTCGTATATGTCCAAAATTGCTTTACCACGCGATTCTAAAGAAAGATTTGAACGAATTGGCTTGAAAAAATTCGACTCGCAGGATCATTTCAGCTATCCGAAGGAAAACTTAGTACGTATGGGTGCATAAAATAGTTATTTATGTAGTCTAATTTTAGGAAAGTAAGCTTTAATTATATAATTATGTTGCCACCAATTTTAATTGATTATTTTTCAATTTTCACATTAAGCCCTAGCTGGCTCCCTTAAGTGATGTCAATTCCTTAAACTCATGATAAATGCAAACAATAATTAAGAATTATTTCTTTTTTTTTCAGAAATCATTTTATCAATTTATGCTATCATGAAAATGATTTTGGAATAAAAGTAAGATCATATATTTTTTTTGCTACATCTCACGGAAAAAGGGTTTGTGATGGCATAGGAGCAACGGCAAAACGTCTTGTCAGAAAAGCTTCTCTACAAGGTGTACAAATTTTAAATGCCCAACAAATGTATGATTACTTATTAGAAAAAGAATCAAATATTTGATATGAATATTAGTATTATTTTAAAGTTTATATTTAAACGTAAAACATATTGATAAATGAAATATTTAAAAATTACAGTTTCTTATACGTTACTGATAGAGAAATTGCAGCAAGAGGCAAGAAGCTTGCACAAAGATTTAAAACTGCAAAGACAGTGAAAAATACGAGACAATTTCATTACTTTAAGCCCATTAATGAACAAGTGATTGAAGTGAAACTGTATTCGCTTGACAAAAATATACAGATTGTAAATATAGTTGAATAATAATTGATTCATGCAAGATAATTGTACAGAGGACCAAATTAATCTATTAATGTTACTACTTAATACATTAACGGTTTATAAAAATTATAAATACATCTATTCTTAACATGCTTAGTATACATTTTTTCTATTATTTATGAGAAGAATTTTTGGGAAGTTGTTACAAAATAGTACATGGTCGAATATAAAAGAGAAAACTAAATCCATAATAATATTTCTGCTCTTTTATTACAAATGTTAGGCTACGCGATAACGGACAAGCTCCATACCCTGAAAATTGTAGTTTTGGCTTCCAATTTTTTCTAATCATAGAAGTATTTTAGAATTTTCAATTCTTTATTGTTTTGAACGTATTTTCGATTTTAAAAGCTAATTTTTTCATAAAACTTTCTACGAAAGTATAAAATAAGGCAATTATAGACGTTCTTTCTGGATAATCTATAAAAAACAACACAATTTATCTAGTCCTTTTATTTCTTCGAATCTCATCTATTCAATAAACACTCTCTACAAATGGTAATAATTTTTTTCATGACTGTACAAATAATCTATAAAATAATAATATTTATGGTTTTGTAAAAGAAATCAAATAAATACGAATGAAAAAGTCTTTTAATTCTTTGATTCATTGTATGCTGAACAAATTATATGTAAGTACATTCAAAAAATTGTTCACTGCAAACCAAACAAACGAAAGTTGTGAAATCAATTATCGATAGTCAAGTAATGCAAACAACTCTCAGAAACTACTGTATGACTGTTCTCAGAAATATATTCAAATTTGTTCATCTTTCTGAGCTATAGAAATTAAACACAAGAAAGTACTGAAATCAATTTATTGTAGTCAAGTAATTAACTTGACTGACATAATAGAACTTTTCGTATCTAGCGTGTAAAATTACATTTTACGCCCCCATTGTAACTTTAAAATTATTCAGCCAGTGGGCATAAAATACTACTTAGCGCTCAAGAGGCCCAATAGCTCACATACTCTTACAAAACTTTATAGAACCTACGCACTTTACGCCCGTGTGGGCGAAAATTATTTTAATTATATAACTATAATGCCTTCTCTTTATTTCTAAAATTCATAAGAATTTTTTTAGATATTTACGAAAAGTCAAAGCCTATATAAAAAAATTACATAGTTACCAACACATCACTATTTTTCATGATTCTTTCTCAATTTTGAACTTTCTATAATATTACGCATCTTGGGAGGAAAAGAGAAGTCTAGAGCTGCTCTAGCAGTGGTGGTCCTCCGATCTCCCATACATACTTGGCGGGCCCGACGATTTACAGGAAAAGGATACACAATAGGTTGCTTATAAAACGGTTAGTAAAATGTAAAGCACTTTTAAATAGACTATAAATTTATATGAATTTTTTATTTTATTCTCGTTTAAAAAGGACGGACACAATGAAAAATATTGTGGGTAATAAAAGTAAATCATGATTCTTATACATATTCTTACACATATAGGGATGTTGTACTTAACGGTACCAATTAAAAATTAAAGTCAATGTAATTATTTATAGTAGACTTATAGGTATAAATATTGTTAATGAATTTATGCAAAAATTTTGTATTCTATATTTAAGTAGCCCACCGGTAAACTGCAAATCGTCGGGCCCGCCAAGTATGTATGGGAGATCGGAGGACCACCCCTGCTAGAGCAGCTCTAGACTTCTCTTTTCCTCCCAAGATGCGTAATATTATAGAAAGTTCAAAATTGAGAAAGAATCATGAAAAATAGTGATGTGTTGGTAACTATGTAATTTTTTTATATAGGCTTTGACTTTTCGTAAATATCTAAAAAATTCTTATGAATTTTAGAAATAAAGAGAAGGCATTATAGTTATATAATTAAAATAATTTTCGCCCACACGGGCGTAAAGTGCGTAGGTTCTATAAAGTTTTGTAAGAGTATGTGAGCTATTGGGCCTCTTGAGCGCTAAGTAGTATTTTATGCCCACTGGCTGAATAATTTTAAAGTTACAATGGGGGCGTAAAATGTAATTTTACACGCTAGATACGAAAAGTTCTATTATGTCAGTCAAGTTAATTACTTGACTACAATAAATTGATTTCAGTACTTTCTTGTGTTTAATTTCTATAGCTCAGAAAGATGAACAAATTTGAATATATTTCTGAGAACAGTCATACAGTAGTTTCCGAGAGTTGTTTGCATTACTTGACTATCGATAATTGATTTCACAACTTTCGTTTGTTTGGTTTGCAGTGAACAATTTTTTGAATGTACTTACATATAATTTGTTCAGCATACAATGAATCAAAGAATTAAAAGACTTTTTCATTCGTATTTATTTGATTTCTTTTACAAAATCATAAATATTATTATTTTATAGATTATTTGTACAGTCATGAAAAAATTATTACCATTTGTAGAGAGTGTTTATTGAATAGATTAGATTCGAAGAAATAAAAGGACTAGATAAATTGTGTTGTTTTTTATAGATTATCCAGAAAAAACGTCTATAATTGCCTTATTTTATACTTTCGTAGAAAGTTTTATGAAAAAATTAGCTTTTAAAAAACGTGTTGATTCTTCTAAAAAAATATTTAAGCACTCATTAAAGTTTTTGGTACTCAGTTTGCCGGATGTTGAGAGAGAGGGAGAGATAGAGAGAGAGAGAGAGCCGTAGAGAGAGAGAGAGAGCGAGAGAGAGAGAGAGAGAGAGGTCGGAAAGAGAGGGAGGGAGAGATAGGGTGGGAGGGAGACTAATAGGTACTTGCCTCAGTTTAAACTTTTGTAATATGTTTTTTTAGATAGATTTCACAACTTTTTAAGAGAAAATAATAATTACATAATGTGATAACGTTATGAGAGTTTATTATAGTACATTTTTAATATCATTATTAAATGGCTGTATTGTTATTCATAAAAGTTTTAAATTTGAAGAAACAGTCAAATTTTTCTTCAAGGAGCTGTATAAAATGATTATATTAGTTAAATTTTTTTAAATAATTTAATCAAACATGTATTTTCTTTGGTATGACGATAAATTAACAATATTATTAGTTGTAAAATCATATGAAGAAAAACATAATTCTTTTTATTTTTATAGAAAGTTTTTATTTGTACAGTCATGAAAAAAATTATTACCATTTATAGAGAGTGCTTATCAAATAGATGAGATTAGAAGAAATTAAAGGACTAGATAAATTGTGTTGTTAAAACGTAAATAAAATTTTTTTTTTTAAAAACGTGTTGATTATTTAAAAAAAATTTTTAAACTCTTATTAAAGTTTTTGGTACAGAGTTTGACGGATGTTGAGAGAGAAAGAAAGAGGAAAGAGAGCGGGAGAAATAGAGGGCGAGAGAAACGGGAGAAGAAACGCAGGGAGAGTAGATTATACAGAAAAAATGTCTGTACTTGCCTTATTTTATAACTTCGCAGAAAGTTTTATATCAACAATATTATTATTTGTACAGTTAATAATTACATAATGTGATAACGTTATGACAGTTTATTACAGTATATTTTTAATATCATTATTAAATAGTAGTATTGGTATTATCAAAGTTTTAAATTCGAATGTTCTTTTAAGCTTCTTTTTCTATAGAATGTCTTGTGGCTTCTTTAAATTTGACAGACGTGTAATTTATGTATTTGTTAACAGTTCTACTTATAAACTGTTCAATCAAGATCTTCTTATCCATATGATTCATAAGTTCTGATACTCTGTAAAAATAAAAACAAAATTTCACAAAGTAACAATACTTATTATTATATTAATAACAGTTTTCTACTATATAAAAGTTTGCTACTTATTTGAATATTTATATTTTCATTTCAAAGTACAAATATACTTCTGATCTTGCATGTAATAACCACTATCGAAGAAAATGAACCTACTATGGAGCGCACCACCTAGACCTCGTCAAAGGCTACCTCGAACACCTGGACCTACTATTACATGCGCCCTGACATCTAAATGCAAAAAACTACGGGGCGCAATACCTAGACATCGTCATCGGCTACCTCGAACACCTGGACCTCCTATTACATTCGCCCTGACATCTAAATGCAAAAAACTACGGAGCGCACCACCTAGACATCGTCATCGGCTACCTGGAACACCTGGACTTCCTGTAAAATACGCCCTGACATATAAATGCAAAAAGCTACGGTGCGCACCTCATCGACTATCCCGAACACCTGGACCATGTATTAGATGCACCCTGAGATCTAATCGCAAAAATTACGGAGCGCACAACCTAGACTCCATTATCGGCCACCCCAAAGACCTAGACCACGCATTCGATGCGTTCCAATACCTAGAGGTAAAAAACTACGAAGCGCACCACCTAGACATCGTCATCGGCTACCTCGAACACCTAGAATTCCTGTACAATGCGCACTGACATATAAATGCAAAAAGCTACGGTGCGCACCACCTAGACATCATCCTCGGCTACTCCGAACACCTGGACTTCCTGTAAAATGCGCGCTGACATATAAATGCAAAAAACTACGGTGCGCACCACCTAGACATCATCCTCGGCTACCCCGAACACCTGGATCTCCTATTAGATGCGCCGTGACATCTAAATGCAAAAAACTACGGAGCGCACCACCTAGACATCATCATCGGCTACCCCGAACACCTGGACCACGTATTAGATGCACCCTGAGATCTAATCGCAAAAACCTACGGAGCGCACAACTTAGACTCCATCATCGGCCACCCCAAAGACCTAGACCACGCATTCGATGCGTTCCAATACCTAGAGATAAAAAACTACGAAGCGCACCACCTAGACATCGTCATCGGCTACCTCGAACACCTAGACTTCCTGTAAAATGCGCGCTGACATATAAATGCAAAAAACTACGGTGCGCACCACGTAGACATCATGCTCGGCTACCCCGAACACCTGGACCTCCTATTAGATGCGCCGTGAGATCTAAATGCAAAAAACTACGGAGCGTACCACCTAGACATCGTCATGGGCTACCTCGAATACTTGGACCTCCTATTACATTCGCCCTGACATCTAAATGCAAGAAACTACGGAGCGCACCACCTAGACATCGTCATCGGCTACCTCGAACACCTGGACTTCCTGTAAAATGCGCCCTGACATATAAATGCAAAGGCTACGGTGCGCACCACCTAGACATCATCATCGGCTACCACGAACACCTGGACCACGTATTAGATACACCCTGAGATCTAATCGCAAAAAACTACGGAGCGCACAACCTAGACTCCATAATCGGCCACCCCAAAGACCTAGACCACGCATTCGATGCGTTCCAATACCTAGAGGTAAAAAACTACGAAGCGCACCACCTAGACGTCATCATCGGTTACCCCGAACACCTGGACCACGTATTAGATGCACCCTGAGATCTAATCACAAAAACTACGGAGCGCACTACCTAGACTCCATCATCGGCCACCTCAAAGACCTAGACCACGCATTCGATGCGTTCCAATACCTAGAGGTAAAACGCTACGGAGCGCACCACCTAGACATAATCTCGGCTACCCCGAAGGCTTTACCTCGAGTTTCTCGGGTACAGTTCGGATGAGCCTCGAATTCGCGTGAAGCTAACCGCGGGTGTGCCTCGGATTAGCCTCGGTAGCACCTCGGCTGTACCTCGGCTCGAGCCGCGGCAAATCCGGGGCTGGAGCCGAGGTCCGAGCCGAGATAAAGCCGAGGTCCGAGCCGAGGTCCCAGCCGAGGTAAAGCCGAGGTCCGAGCCGAGGTAAAGCCGAGGTCCGAGCCGAGTTCTAGCCGAGGCTCGACCGAGGTCCGAGCCGAGTACTCTATACCTTTGTAAAAGTCTACATTGTTATGACTCATCTCGTGCAATTCGATCTTACATGTGAAGTGTCATGACAGAAATTTAAAAACGTCGATTTCTCGAAAACACGTACAAGTGGGTTAGGTCGTTATTCCGGGAAGCCAGAGATATTATGTTCATAATATATGTAAATACATATATAGAGATATATACATAGAGAGAGGTTATGTACTAATAAACATATATATTGTATATAATAAAAAATATACATATGTTTATGTCTCTTCTTCTCTCCCTCTCTCTCTATCTATATTTTTATCTTTCTCTTTCTTTTGTCTTTCTTTATTATTATACGGCCATTATCACTGCTTAACTCTTCATGGCCATTAATTCCTGGTGATTGTATGTGTGTATATATATACATAACGTATATGACGTCACAGGAAGTCGGGAAAAACCGGATGCGAGGCTGAATACCATGGAGAAAGTTAAGAAATCGGAAAGCCGACAAAAAAAAATTCAGTCCCTTATATCTTTTGAATGAGATAATCTTTTTAAATAAAATCTTTTGATTTGAGTAGAGCAATGAAATGGCTTTCGATTAAGAGGGATATGTTATATAGTTAAAACTAGCGCAATAGGTGTATAAGCTCATAGAATTTCTCGTACATCCATTTCAATGTATATCATCACGCGGTCGTCCTAAGGCTCTTCTATACTTGCCTTCGGAACGCTCCCGCGTTCCTTGATAAAATGTTTTGTATTGAAAAAATGTAAATACTTCTTTTCGGCAGAATTAAATAGATTAGAAATTGACGATGATAAGTGACTTGAAAAATAGCATATTTTATAAAATCTCAAAAATAGTGATTTATTAACGCTTGAATTTTATATAGATAGGATCGGATGTCCATGCCCAGAAAAATTATTCGTTATTATACATAATGTAAGCTACTTAGCGGAAAAGTTAAAAAAAAAAAAAAAGTTTCTAGACCGGAGATCTAGTTACTTGAAAATATAAAAAAACACTATTTTTGCGAAAATTGCAAACTTTAAAGCTATATAAATACGTCATTTTTTTTAATACTCTCGAAAATGCATTGTTTTCTTTATATCTCATAAAACTTTATTAAAGACTTCAGAAGTATATTTTGATCAAGCATTGCAGAAAGTTTTTTAATTATTCCAAAAGCTTTAAAGAAATGATATATAGAAATGCAGAACGTCCTTAGTAATGTATTATAGCATTGAAATCGAAAAAATATCGTATTCATCAGCTCTAATCAATAGGAAATCGTTCGATATCCATGCCCGGTCCAATTAAACTTCGTTAAGGTATGTCTAAAGAAGATTTTCTGATAGTTTTCAGTCAAATCGGAGTTGGTAGAAAAATTTCCCACCGGTTTTAATTTCGTGAAAATGGCTGTTATTTCAAAATCTGCTAAATTCCAACTAACACACGCACTAGAATTTTTAACTTTTTTTAGCTCAAGCCCAGTGAAATAGAAAGGTTTTTTCACCCTCTTTCTATCGCACTTGGGTAGATTAGGGTGCAATTGTAAATAATATCCGAAAAATCACTTCAAACTATCATTAAAATGGTAAAAAGGTGACTTTCAGAATGTTGTAATTTGAAAATGTATACGTAAATTTTGATTTTCGAAAAAATCTATCTGTAAAGTTCAAGTCAAGATGAAGAAAACCCCACTGATAAATTGCAAATTGGTGTGAATGAACTTTTTGAATAAAAGTTTGAAAAACATGAAAAAACGCTTAAAAAATTTGGACCCTAAATTGGCAAATATGATTTTTTTGGTAACTTCTAAAAAATATCTCAATGCCGCAAAAATCGACTACCCCCGTGCGCGCACTTTTTTAAAAAGATGTTTTTTGACCCATATATATATTGTAAATATCAAATTAACTTTATGATTTCAATAATTAATTATATTATATGGACGTATTCAATTTCCAAGTTAATAAATATGGGACAGGTTTTGATGTAATGTAAATAAACAAAAGATAGTGTATATAACAAATAAATATTTATTATATATCAGTCATGGTGGCACATGACCTGATATATTGAAATTAATATGTTTCCAAAACTGTTGGCTATTTATTACTCAAAATTGGATATAAATTTATTTATATAACAAATATTCTATTTTACATTAAGCATGATAGCATATATCTTAATACATCGAAATAATATATTAATAAAACGTTGACATTTATTATTACAAGATAGCTTTTTATTTATGTAAATGTAGAATATGAGTAAAATATCGCACTCCCAAATTTTTTCTAAGAAGGTAATGAGTTAAGTCGATCTGACGGAGGCGAGGATTAGAAATCAAAAATTCAACGATTTCATTAGAAAAAGCAATTGCTTTTTCTAATGAAATCGTTGAATTTTTGATTTCTAATCCTCGCCTCCGTCAGATCGACTTAACTCATTACCTTCTTATATTTATGTAAATGTCTCCAAATATTTTATTCTATTTCAACCGTGGTTGCACTCGATGTGATAAATACAAAAAGAAAGTAGGCGCCGGACTATCACACGATCAGGTGTCCATTCTTATTAAAATAGTTATATATACATATAGAATTCAATAAGTAGGTTTATGGAGCCTTTTTCGTTGGATGCCCCAATTCTTTCTTTAGTTTTATGGAGCCCGGTCTCTCTCTCTCTCTTTCTCTCTCTCTCTCGCTCTCTCTCATATGGTCACATAGTCTTTATAGCGCGCGCGCACAGACAACTGTCGTATCGTCGGTTGTGCCCTTACCCATTTAACGCGCGGGAACGCGCGAAGTTCAACCTGAGTCGATCTTACCATAAACGAAGCATGATTATTTATAAAATTATGTGTCAAATAGTTTAGAATATATATATATATATATATATATATATATATATATATATATATATATATATATATATATATATATATATATATATATATATATATATATATATATATATATATATATATATATATATATATATATATATATATATATATATATATATATATATATATATATATATATATATATATATATATATATATATATATATATATATATATATATATATATATATATATATATATATATATATATATATATATATATATATATATATATATATATATATATATATATATATATATATATATATATATATATATATATATATATATATATGTACAACTATCACGCATTTATTCCCACTGCAGAGAACACGCTGAAACTAAAAAAAGGTTCACTTGCTTCCGAATATATATATATATATATATCGAGAATTCTAATCCCGTGCTCTACCGCTGAGCTAACGTCGCGATGCTACGACGAGTGCATCGCGAGCTAGTTATGTTTATGCTGACTGAGTGGTTTCTCATCTTCCACGTTTTGTCCAACGTCGACGGAAACCTCCGTGACATAATGTAAGAAAAAGGCCTTTCTTGGCCGTTTTAGGTATTAAACTGTGAATACGATACAGTAGTGACAATCCAACGCGCGAGCCCAAACTTATACAGCTGCGCGGCGATTCGATGTTATACTATAGCTTCTTATAGAAGTACTCATATTTAGGTTGATTTTTTCTTTAAATTTCCTTTATGAATTTTTTCATTCCTATTCTTAATTTTCTTTATAGCTGAACTTTTTTCTCCAAAATCGGTAATTGTTTAGCCTTTCTTTTGGTACCTTTTACAATTTCCTTGGCTTTCATTTTCATCGCAGCACATATTTTTTCTTTTTTATTTTCGGAATGATTTCATATTCGGAAGCAAGTGAACCTTTTTTTAGTTTCAGCGTGTTCTCTGCAGTGGGAATAAATGCGTGATAGTTTAGCGTACCGGGTATTTCTACAGCGTTATCAAATCTTGGCTTTTTATCTGGTGCTGTTAGAATACCATGTTCATGAACTAAATTTTTGGTTTCTCTAGCCTTCCACTCAGAGCAACGGAATTCTCTCATGTGATCCCTATGACTCCAAAATGCCAGAGTAAGCAAGAGGATTCTTTCTTGCTTAGTTTTTGATTTTAAAAAGTTTTCTTTTATTTGATCAAGAACTGCAATGCCTGCTTTATGATAATGATCATTAAAGTTTGAACCATTTTCTTCTCGAGTTTCGACATTAGAAATTTCTATGTTACATTTTATACAGATTTTTGCACCAATAGGTACAGTGGAATATTTTTCTCTTAAATATTCAGAAAAGTCTACCAACTTAACGTTTTTGTGGTGATTTGCTTTATTCAAATTTACACACCTCAATTTCAAAAGGGAATTCATTATATATAATGAAACAATCAACGAATACTGCTGTTTTTAATCAGAATCTGTAGTATAAAGTAATTATGAAAAATTCACGGAATGAATTCGATGAAATTTGGGTGCTTACTATAAACTCAGATAAACAAAAGTTTTGATGGGTTATTCATTTTGCAGCCACCTAGCAGTTCGAGCTAATAACCGCCCAGCCACATAAGCTCGCGTCCGCGCGCAGCATTGACGATGCGTTACGTCTTCACGGTTTAATTCCTCGAAAATATCAAAAAAAGCACATGGATGAAAAGCTACTTCTATGTAAAAAACCTCAGCTTTCGATCTAGACTATTAAAAAAGATAAATGGGTACTTTTTTAGATATAACACATTTTATGTTTTTTTTTTAGGTTAAAATGTAAAAATTATCAAAAATAAAGGTCACCATCAGAAAGCTGACGAAAAAATATGTCGAAAACGTATGTTCGGGATTCAACGTAACCAGCCGAGAGCATTCCCCTACTCCGGCCACCTATACATGCGCGAGAGAGCCGTGCCAGTCAGCGCTCTCTGCGCGTCTCTCTACTGCCCCCCTACTACCAGGCACGCCGATCGCACTTCGCAGCGCCGGCCGGCTCAGTTCATCACGCGATGGCAAGAGAGACAGCAACAACCACTGTACGCTCCACAGCACGACGGCACCAGCAATAAACCACTTTTTCTCTACACGAAAACTTATTATTTAAGGAACCAGCCCAGCCCACGATCCAACATCTTTCACTACAAAACATTTGGTCCTTCGAGCCGGATTGTGGGAGAAACATCGCCATCAAGACGCAGAGAAAAAAGCCTTCTTTTATCTTTTACGTCTACTTTCGAGTGGCGTAGAGATAAACATCTTTCTTCTTCACAGATACGCATCAAAGTGTTCGTGGTCGTGAGTGCCGTAAAAGTCGCATGTGCACACATGTTGACTTCGCGCGTACGTTGCTGTCTCTCTCTCATTTGTTCCGCCGTCACGCGTACTCGGAAGCCACCTTCTAAGGCTTCCTAGGGGAAATAGCACATCAATTGCTATTCTCCCCATTTCCGAAAACGCCTTGGAGTGTGCGTGTCTACCGACTCCAAGACGTCGCCAAGAGCGTGCGCTGTAAAGCCAGCTCTAGAGTCACCGCGCTCGTACGGTGATCGGCAGCCATCTTGTTGCAGCCAAGAGTAACAAGTGGCAATCTCAAACCGAGAAGAGCGTGCGTTGTGAAACCCGCTCAAGAGTCATCGCCTTCGTACGATGATCAATTAAACGTTGCAATCAAGGGCAACTATTCTCGGAGCTCAAACGAGCCAGCGTACGGACAACCCGCGTGCAGCGTACACGCTACGGGGTCCACATCAGTCAAGCCAAGGAATACCCGCGTGGAGCCTACACGCTACGGGGCTCACGCAAGCCAAGTCAGGAGTTACCCACGTGTCGGCGCGCTACGGGGTCCACGCCAGTTCGTCCACGTAGTACCTGCGTGGACATCCCTCGCTACAGCAACACGGTGCGAGAAGCTCGCCGTGCATATAGCGAGCTTTCCACAAGAAAAGAAGAATTGGCAACAAGAAGTCGACCATCAGGACGTGTGACGTCAGGGAAGCCGAATACGTCGTCGCCAAGAAGATTAGGAGGCGGACGAGTCCAACACTCACCACAAGGGGGAGCGCATCAACAGATTGAAGCTGTATGAGGACGAGTCCATCTACTTCACTCTCATCGCTGATCCAATTGTGCTTGGATATTTCGGCACTTTACATGGACACATATCGTTCCAATTTTATTTAAATTTATTTGTGCGACTTTTTCTAGTCTCTTCATGCAATACTAAGAAAATTTATTGATCTTTATTTAGTCAATGTTACTTTAATTCAAATTGCGTAAATTAATTTGAGATTAATACAACTTAATTGAGTTTGAGTTATTATAAAATTAATTGTAATATTTAAATTGTCTTGAGAAAGTTAATGCAATATCTGACTTAGCAAATACTTATGTTATGTGACCTTGCAGTTTCATTGGACGACGGCTACACTTAATAAGAGGTTTCGTTACTTTCAACTGAGGATCATGCCTGATGCATTGCTGATTCAGTTGCTGACTACGCTGCAGGGATAGCTGAATACATCGTAGGCAGTAACTTCACTTCGTGCAGTCAACGCTGTGGATCATCAGCTGATTCACCGTGGGAACGTTAGTAGACGCACTCAACGTTGCACTCAACGTCGCACTCAATGTTACGTTCATACTAGCATAAGTATTATAACCTAGGTTAAGACTTAGATGTAATAACTCTCACTATTTCTTGTTCTACTCTCGAGTGGGCAAGAATAGTTAACTCAATACCAAAGTTTAAATAGTCAAATTCGTTACTAGTCTAATTATTTGATCTCAAAATGGAGGTGTTTCATGCTAAGCAGATGGAGCTTCAAGTTAAAATTGCAAATTCTTTTAAAAATTTCAAATCTAAGGGTAAAGATAACATGATGAAAGGTTATGCTGAATCGCGCTTAGCCGGACTTGAAGCAAATTATACGACTTTTTGTGAGAATCACGAGAAACTCATGCTCATTGAAAGTCTTGATAAAAAACATGCCTATTTTACAACTAATCTCTGTGATCTGGTTGAGGATAGTTTCTACGACCGCAGAGGAGATTTTCTTGACTTCTTAGAATCTATTAAAACTAGAGATGCTGCTCAAAGTTCTTCTAATTCGAATGCTGCCCCAGTTACTGCAGGTTCAGTCCAATCAACTAACGTTTCGTTTCAATCGTTACCAAAGATAGATTTACCAAAATTTTCAGGTAAATTCTCTGATTGGGAGAATTTTAGGGATGTCTTTCGCTCAGTCATACATCGTCGCGAAGACTTAACGCCTGTTTTGAAATTGCATTATCTTCGCACTCACCTCCCAGGAGAGGCACTTGAGAAAATTAAATCTCTTCCCATTTCGGGTGAAATTATGAACGAGCATGGACAGCACTAATCGAGTATTACGAAAATCAACGTCGAATTGTTAGCTCTCATATTTCAGAAATTTTCTCAGTCAAAGCCATGAAGGCAGATACTTCGTTGGAAATTAAGCGAATTTATAGGGAAATTTTCAATCCCATCGCTAGTCTGGCATCCCTTGATAGAGCTGATTCGTTGAGTAGTGATTTAATCGTTCATTTTACGCTGAATTGTCTTGATTTAAATACTCGTAAAGAATGGGAAAAGCATCTAGGTGATAGTGTCGATCCTCCGACAATGGAACAACTTCAAGCATTTCTTCGAAGTCAAACACTCACTCTAGAGGCCATCGAAGCAGGTACTAGAACCTCTTCGAACAATAATCCTAAAACTTCATCACCCAACTCAAAATCGCGTAAGCAAGAACATGACAATGCTCATACAGCTTATTCTCATCAAGCGTCGCCGCAAAACGCAAAAAACAATCAGAAACGGAAATGTTTACTATGTAATGAACCGCATTACATAAACCGATGTGAACAATTTCTTAATAAAACGATTCCTGAGCGGAAAGAGTGTCTTAAATCTTTCAATCTTTGCTTTAATTGTTTTGGGAAGCACCATATAAAAAATTGTACTTCCACGTATCGATGCTTTCTTTGCAAAGCTAAGCATCACACTTTGGTGCACACTGATAGCAACCAAGTAATCAGTTCATCGCAGACTGATCAGATTGACTCAGTGTCAAGCACCTTTAGCCCAAACTGTGGCAATCTCGTCTTTTCAGCGGACGATCAATCTGCTTTTCAAGCAGACTCCCTTAATAGTGGAGTAAGTACTAAATGTACAGGAGTACTTTTAGCTACCGCTAGGGTTAATGCCCTTGGTCCTAACGGAACCAAAATTCAAGTTCGTGCGCTCATCGATCCTGGATCTCAAATCTCACTTGTTACACAAGCTTTGTGTAACTTGCTTTCTCTAAATTGTAGAACCAGTCATACGCACATTCAAGGTATAGGAGAAAAGACAGCTGCCGTGTCTTCAAAGGTAGCTTGCCTTACTATACAACCCCATTTTGTTTCAACTTATTCTCTAGAAGTTAATACGATAATCTTGCCAAGATTATCTTCGTATAAGCCTCCCATTGTAGGTGGTATTTCTAACCTCGAATACTTAAGAGAGCTGCAGCTAGCAGACCCTAAGTACTTCGAACCCTCACGCATCGATATTTTTCTCGGTGCAAGCGCTTATGCGCAAATCATTCAAAGCCAAATTGTTAAGGGTCGGAACCTTCAGCCGATAGCACTAAGCTCTAAATTCGGTTGGCACTTAACAGGCAATATTTCCACTTCATCCCCAGAAATCGGGTCAGACCCCTTGTCTCTTCATTGCTCAAACGAATGTGAGTATGAAGCCAAACTTTTGGAGCTCCTACAAGATTTTTGGAGGGCGGAGGAAATAACAATCTATAAAAAATCGTACTTGCCTGACGAACAAGCATGCGAGGATTTATATCAAAAAACAGCTCGTCAAGATGAAACAGGGCAATATATAGTAAGAATCACGCGCGTGGTCGATCTGCGCACGGCCACCACAACTCTTCGTCGCCCCATCCCCAAGGTCGTCCGTGTTCACCCTGCTGAATAAGGTCCATTCGCCAGTTTGGCGAAGGTGGGCGGAATGTTCGGGATTCAACGTGACCAGCCGAGAGCGTTCCCCTACTCCGGCCACCTATACATGCGCGAGAGAGCTGTGCCAGTCAGCGCTTTCCACGCGTCTCTCTACCGCCCCCCTACTACCAGGCACGCCGATCGCACTTCGCAGCGCCGGCCGGCTCAATTCATCACGCGACGGCAAGAGAGACAGCAACAACCACTGTACGCTCCACAGCACGACGGCACCAGCAATAAACCACTTTTTCTCTACACGAAAACTTATTATTTAAGGAACCAGCCCAGCCCACGATCCAACATCCTTCACTACAAAACAACGTATGTAAGGTTTTTTTCATAGATACATTTTGTTACTGTAAACACGGGCTCAAAACGTAAGGTTTACGCTCTCGTGTCGCGGCATGGGAGAGTTGATATGAAACGCCCCATATATAATTTTTCAAAACTTTGTTCTTTTAGTTTTTTATGAAAAAAACATATTCCTAAAATTGTAGGTTTAAATTCTTGGTTAAATTCCAAATTTTATGATTTTTTTACTAAAAAATTTGAAACTTTTTGTATAGAACATTGATTAGAACAAAATTTGGATTTTATCTGTAGGATGTGTCAGTATTTATTTTATGACTCTTTTTGAAAGTCTCCCTTTTTGAAAGTGCGCCTTAAAATTTTTTGTTCGACAAAATCTTTTTGAATTCTTCTTTTAAAGCTCTTCAAAATGCTTTTTTAACCAAAATTGGCCAAGCAAATTAAAAAATCGCCGCCAATTCATTGGCACGTAGCTTCCTCCAAATTAATATATCGTTCCTATATGTACAGTATATATTTTAAATATAAAATATGTTTATTCATTATACTTCTTTTTTCAATGATTTAATAATTCATTAATATTTAAAAAATTGCATATTTTTTATTATTATTGAAATTAGTTGTTATTTGACACTTAACTGATGAGAATTTTTCCATCGGTCTTACAGTCTTATAAATTAAATTAAAATAATTAATATTTATGGCAGTCAGAATGCCCTTGTTTATAGTCACCCCCGCAGAATCTGAAATAAAAACTTAATTAAAACCTGGAAAAAAACTTTATTAGCAAAGGACTATCTGACTGCCCCCCACCACCAAATTGCCCAACGATTCGAGCCCGCTCCGACTCCTCCTCAGGGACTAAAATGAAACCCGCGATACATCTCCTTATATACCCATACCAACTTATTTCCTCTTACCCCCACCAATATCCACCTTCCCCTCTCCAACTTTCCATTCTCACTTAAATTAATAAAGAATGATAAATGTTATCTAATTTACTTGAGTCTACCATTAAATTTATATTATTTCGATTCCTTAGAATGTGAATACTTTCAAGGCTTTCCCTCTTATATTTATTCTTAAACCCTTGTTCCAAAATATCCACACTCCCAAAATCGAAAGAATGCATACTATTTAAACAATGTTCTTTCAAACCCGATGTAAAATTTGTACTACGTAAACTATATTGATGTTCATATATTCTCTTCTTCAAATATCTATCCGTTTGACCAATATAACATCCATTACAATCCCTACAATTAATTTTATAAACTACTCCCGATTTTATCATCCTTGTCTTTACAATTACTAAATAACCTTTCTAAATTATTATCGTTTCTAAGGAAAACTTGAATATTATGTTTACTAAAAACGCTTCTAATCCTTTCCGACAAACCTCTAACACATGGTAAACTAAAATATGCGTTCTTTCCATTTCTATTCCTTGTTTGATTACCTGCCCGCTTCTTCAATCCACCATTATAAATTTCCCACACTCTCTCATCAATCATTTTATCAATAAATGTTGCTGGATAACTATTCTTAATAAATGTTTCTCTAACTAAATTTAAATTCATGAAATCATCCTATGATCATTCGGAATAGCAATATCTTTCATTAGCTCCAACTATCTTTAATATATGAATTTGTTTTACCCACTATCTTGAACAATATATTAGATAAAAAACTCGCCAATCTATAAGTCGGAAAATTTATCGATGATATTATTCATTGGATTATTATTCATTGGATTATTATTTCATTGGATGTAGTGTCTTTGTTTACAAATATATCTCTAGAGTTGTTGAATGATATTATACAAGATAAATGGTCTGAAATTAAAGTACATACTAGTTTAACAAAAGATGAATTTGTAAAGGCACTTAATTTGGTTTTTAAAAACACAATTTTTTTTTTATAATAGTTTATATGAGCAAAGATATGATTGTCCAATGGGATCACCTTTGTCACCTGTTATAGCGAATTTAGTTATGGAAAAATTGGAAAGTGTTGCTTTTTCTAAGTTGGTTTTTCAGTCAATTATTTTTAAAAGATATGTTGATGACATTTTTGCAGTTGTACCTGAATGTTTTGTGGATAATATGGTGGATGTGTTTAATTCTATCCATGATGGAATTAAATTCACAAAAGCGGTCGAGTCAGATAATCAATTGAGTTTTTTAGATATTAGAGTCATTAGAGTTAAAAATAATAGAGTGAAATAGGATTGGTATAGGAAACCTACATGGTCAGGTAGATTTTTAAATTTTGATTCTCACCACCAATTCGGAAACAAGACAGGTGCGATCAAGGGTGTCATTGACAGAGCGATTAAATTGTCACATAAAGATTTTAGAAAAAAGAATTTAAATTTAGTTACAGAAACATTTATTAAGAATAGTTATCCGGTAAAATTTATTGATAAAATGATTGATGAGAGAGTGTGGGAAATTTATAATGGTGGATTGAAGAAGCGGGCAGGTAATCAAACAAGGAATAAAAATGGAAAGAATGCATATTTTAGTTTACAATATGTTAGAGGTTTGTCGGAAAGGATTAGAAGGGTTTTTAGTAAACATAATATTCAAGTTTTCTTTAGAAACGATAATAATTTAGAAAGGTTGTTTAGTAATTGTAAAGACAAGGATGATAAAGGTTTAAAATCGGGAGTAGTTTATAAAATTAATTGTAGGGATTGTAATGGATGTTATATTGGTCAAACGGGTAGATATTTGAAGAAGAGAATATATGAACATCAATATAGTTTATGTAGTACGAATTTTACATCGGGTTTGAAAGAACATTGTTTAAATATTTTGCATTCTTTCGATTTTGGGAGTGTGGATATTTTGGAACAAGGGATTAAGAATAAATATAAGAGTGAAAGTATTCACATTCTAAGGAATCGGAATAATGTAAATTTAATGGTAGAGCCAAGTAAATTAGATAACATTTATCATTCTTTATTAATTTAAGTGAGAATGGAAAGTTGGAGAGGCGAAGGTGGATGGTGGTGGGGGTAAGAGGAAATAAGTGGATATGGGTACATAAGGAGGTGTATCGCGGGTTTCATTTCAGTCCCTGAGAAGGAGCCGGGGCGGGCTCGAAACGTTGGGCAATTGGGCAATTTGGTGGTGGGGGCAGTCAGATAGTCCTTTGCTAATAAAGTTTTTTTTCCAGGTTTTAATTATGTTTTTATTTCAGATTCTGCGGGGGTGACTATAAACAAGGGCAATCTGACTGCCATAAATATTAATTATTTTAATTTACTTTATAAGACTGTAAGACCGATGGAAAAATTCTCATGAGTTGATAGTAAGTTGCAGTCGACATAAGTAATATTTTTAATGATTTGACACTTATTTTATTTAAAAAAAAGTAATATTTTAAAATATAAAATGAAAAAATTGCTATCTACTCTGAGATCAACATACTCATATTTTCAAAATCATATCGACGGCTGAGTAGAACAAGGTCGTATCTCAGCGCGCGGACGAAGAACGTCATATCTCACCGTGCGGATGAAGAACGTCGTATCTCAGCGTGCGGACGAAGAACGTCGTATCTCACCGCGCGGACGAAGAACGTCATATCTCACCGCACGGATGAAGAACGTCGGACTATACTAGGTAGTAGTCCTCCATGAAAAATTCACAAATATATTTTTTTTATCGGCAACAAGGCCTTTTTTCCACGCCGAAAGTTCACATTGAAAAATGATTTTTTCGATATGTCTCTGTTTCTATTGAATTTTTTTTATGAAACAAATTGTAAAATGTTTCTTATAAAAAGTACAAGTAATCTAGAGTATATATATGTGTCTAAGTATATATATATATATATATATATATATATATATATGTGTGTACTAGGGGCTTCGCCCCCTGATCGCTCCGTTCGCCAACCCCCATATTTAGAGATAATTGTTAATAACAATATATTACCATTGAAGAATAAAATTGAAAGTAAATACTGTTGTTATATTAATTAGGAATATAAATACAGTAGTGATGTTGAAATCGCATGTTTTTCTGAAATGTATAATGTATACGTTCAAGTTCATTCTGATCACGATCAAACTGACGTTTTCTTTGGAAATATTTTGCAATCATTTAAATTGGTTTTATTATTTAGTGGTGAACTAGATGCTGGTCATTATGATATACTTGAATTGAATAATGATAATATAAAAGCTTATCTCATTAATTTAAAAAACCGCTGCCAATTCATTGGCCCGTAGCTTCCTCAACCGTAATTTGTTGATTCCTTTAATGAATTTTTAATAACAAAATTTATAATTTTTTAAAAAATTTATTGCATAATTATAATTAAATTCATCTATGAATATTAAAAATTGTTAATTTTTAAATTTATTTATTTATTTATTATTTATTTATATCAAATTTATATAAATTTTGATCTGATAAATAAAGTTATCATTTGAAGTAGAAGTAAAGTATCTATATTTTATAATAAAACAAATAGCTATCACGGTTGTTTTGTTATTAACAAAAACGTGTTTTTTTTAGGCACGACCGTTGCTCGGAAGAGCCTTATAATTTCACCAGAGCGAAAATTGTCTGACTTCAAAAACTAATAATTTGATACAAGAAAAGTCTTTTCCAGTCAAAATGAGTGCGTTTTAAGCGTTTTCTGTGACGTATGTATGTCTGTACGCCCATATGTAGGCAAGTTCCTCGATTATCTCAATGAATTTTCAACCGATTCCATCGAGATCGCGGAAAAATACTCCTCTAATTATACCTAAGTCCTGGTTCTCAATTGAGATAGATCGATGAAAAATTAAAAAAATGCGAGCACAAAGAAATATTTCAAAATATCGATTTTTAAGCTTAATGACTAGAAAAATTAATTTTAAGCTTATATCTACAGATCTAACTGCTAAAACTAATTAAAATACACCTTTTATCTGTTGGACACTTTTTTCTACGAGCAATATTTGCCAAGATAACTACGAAAAACGGCAAAAAAGGTCAAAAATGGGCGATTTTCGGCTATCACTTGACAGAATTTGATTTTACACAAAAATGTTAAATACAAAAGTTGGCGATAATATTTAGAAAAAACTTTTTCCTATTTATCACTTTTGTGTAAAATGAACTCCTGATAAGTTACACTTATAAAAACGATTTTAAACGCCAAAATATACATAAAATGGACGATTTTCGGCTATAACTTGACAGGATTTGATTTTACACAAAAGTGTTAAATACAAAAGTTTTAGATAATATTAAAACAAAACTTTTTCCTATTTAACATTTTTGTGTAAAATCAACTTCTAATGAGCTAATCCGATGAAAACGATTTTAAACGCCAAAATATACATAAAATAGACGATTTTCGGCTATAACTTGACAGAATTTGATTTTACACAAAAATATTAAATACAAAAGTTGTACATAATATTAAAACAAATCTTTTTCCTATTTAACATTTTTGTGTAAAATCAACTCCTAATGAGCTAATCCGATAAAAACGATTTTAAACGCTACAATATACATAAACTGGACAATTTTCAGCTACACTGGGAGCGAAGTGGGAGAGCTGCTCGCCAAAACACACCTAGCACAGCGCTCTCTTGCTTTGAGACGGCTGCGCTCTCAGTTTTGGCACGCAGCGTTCCAAAAATTTGAGCGCGCTGCGTGTTTGTGTGCAGGAGAGCTGCATTCTTTACACTACTATAGAAACATTGCGTTCTCGCGCAGCACGAGCGCTTTATTCTCGCGATAGGACTAACGCGTCTTCATGCGCAAGAGCGCGTTCATTGTCAAAAGTTAACTATAATATCATTAATATATAATTATAAAAATATATAAAATATTTTTTAAATATATATAAAATTTTAAAAAAAGAAAACAGAATAAATTATTGTTTGTTGCAAAAAAAAAAAAATAAATAAAAAATACGAAAACTTGTAATTTGGAAAATTATTTTTTGTATTATGTTATGAAATATAGGGTAAGAGACCGTATTAGTGTGCCTGACCCTTTTTGTGTGCTTTTTTAATTAAACCATTCGCACAAAAAAGCATATGAAAATAATTAAATGAAATAATTTTTTTAGTAAAATTTAAGTATTTTATTATATTGATAATAAGAAAAAGTTGCATTTAAAGACTTTAAAAGTATAGTTTATACGTTTTTAAAAAATGATCTTTCGATTTGACGAAATTTATCGTGTTCTCTATGAAAAACTCTTAGATATCACGACTTTTTATAAGTAAATAAATAGCTTATATTAACTATTTTCTTCAAATAAAGTGTATTTTATGCAATAAAAATAGTGTTTTAGCTAAACATTAGTAAAAAAAGTATATATAAAACTTTTTCTTTATTTTATAAATGAAATCCACTAATAGGGTCAACTTTTAAGACTTGTTCGCATTTGTGTGTTGTCATGCGCCCCTCGCGATCGCGAACCTAACCTTCACTTATCCTGGACGTGATGACTACATCTAACGCAGTGCTGAATGTGTAACAATTATTCATAGAATTATTGTTAAAAAGTTTCATATTAATCATAAAATAAATTTTTATTACACCTCTTTCAAATTTTAAATCAACCGTAACCTATAATTCAGTCATTAATTTTAAAAGGCACATTAATGCGGGGCTCACACATAGGGACAGGCACACAAATCGGGAACACACAAATACATCCAGTGAGAGCTGCCAGGGCACACAAATAGGGTCACAATAATTATTTTTTATTTCATCTATATTTACATTAAATATTTTTTATTCATATAAATAAAAATACTGGAAGCAAAAGAAAGAGTCCAATTATTTGACTAAACTTTGAGTTAAGAAAATAAAAATTATAGCGCTGTCTATTTCATGTATAAGTGGATGTTTTCTCTTACTGGCACACTAATCGGGTCTCTTACCCTAGGTACGTGAATAAAAATTCGAAAAAAAAAATTTTATGGAATTTTTTTTATTTTAAAATTATCAAAATATGATGAAAAATAATTGTACATAACTTCAAAATTACAGACAATAACGGGTCACAACGTAATGTGTGTTATTATTCTTCAGAGAATAGCACGGAGCAATTTTGGGAAGTTGTGAGAATTTGAAAACTTTAGAATTTTTGCTATCCCAATCAATAATATAAGAATGAAAGTGTTCATCGAATGTTGTTTCTTTGAAAGTCTTGATATCAAAGTAAATAACATCGTTTACTTTTATAATTTTAACAATTTCTCCAAATTCTTTTTCACTTTCTTCCATATTCACAACAAGAAAAGTGCCAATTTTATATAAGTATCCAGATATTTCTATTCTGTTGTAGTATTTTACTTCGACGGTTGATTGCTCTTCAATGATAAATGATGGTATTTCGTACTCGCTAGTATCACACGAACCAAACTTGATATTTTCTTCGCATTCTATCTTATGAACCATTTCACATATTTTAAATACTTGTTTCTTGGCAATAGTTACTATCAAATTTTGACTTCCACTTGCTGCTACGGCGTTCGCTTTTACTTGACGATGATAAGACTCGAAGCGCATAGTCCAGTACCTGATACATGGTCCATTTTCTAATAAAATTCTTGGATAATGGATTAAATTGTGGAATTTAGGAGTTAATGCACCGTGTAACTTTATATACAATGCGTGGTGCTTTTTTATTAAATTTGTCAAACTTTTTACATCACTTTTTACTATTCGAGGAGACATCAAGATATCGATAATATTTCGCAAATATTTATAAAGTTTCCAGTTTTCATCTTGTCTCGGTATTTTATGTCCAACAAATAATCCGAAGAAGCGTATGAAATACAACATTTCTGAAGCAGACATTTTCAGCCCTGAGTTTTCCTTCAATCTATTTACATTAATAATTGATGGTTTATTGTATCCTTCATCGCTTCCAAAATTTAAATTTGCAATTCTGTTATTTAAATATTCTAAAGTAAAATATTTTTGTTCAAAAACATATGTATATATAATTTTTTCCAAAACATATCCACATACTCCTTCTAATACATCATGCATCATATCAATGCTAATGTTTTCTGTTATATGAAAATCGTCTATTGCGTGAAATGCACATGCTTCCTTTATTCCGCTTTCAGAATACTTAGGATCACGGCTATCATCTTCATAATTGGTTCTTGTCCTAAGCAACGAAGTATCTTCTTCCGTCATAACACTCGCTGCTGTCGACCTCGCTTTAAAGATTCTACAACAATAATGTGCTTTAAAAGATTCGACGAATCCGAAAATTCCGTTTAGTCCTAAATTATCACCCACAATGAGAATAACCTGAAACTTGACACGTATTTTACTATTATTTACATCAATATTAATTCCTTCTCGTTGCAGAAAATTTATTTCATTAATAAGTTCTCGATACATATCTTTGTTGTTACTTTTCTTTTTATCTTGAGCATATACTAATGTTGAAAATAAAATACTGTTTAATTTCGAAGCTATATGATCTGGTAATGTGGCGATCGAGACGTAAACAGCACCAAACTTATTTTTACCAGCGTGGCTTCCTAAAGGATCTCCTACTTCTAACTCGTCATAAAAGACGTAAATAGGTAAAACAATATCGTTTTTAAATTTGTTGATATATTTCCGGTTCCATAATTCAGCTTGTATTATGTTCGATATAATGTAGGTTTCCTTTCGTAACAGAGCGATATAATTTATAATTTGATCAAATAATCCTGGAATTTGTAAAAATAGTTTCAAAGATCTTTGCAAAGGCACACGTACTCCATAAATAGTTTCTGGTACATAAATCCAGTCATTTTCAACTAATTTACGTACTAAATGCTGACCAATTTTAATTTGTTCGGGTTCAAAGTATCCTTTATTTTTCAAAAGCGCTAATCTCTTCGGTTCAGTGGCAAGATCATCAGCTACTTTACTATAACGTTTAAAGCAACTATCTATTTCAATTAGACACTCATCAATATTACTTTTTCTCTTTTCTATTATATTTATAATCTCTTTTTTTAATAAAGGTAAATAAATATTTCTAAGAAAGTTATCAAAGAAATCAATAATTTCTTGGACAATTTTTCTAGGATAGATATTACTAGCGTATAGACTTAAAATAAATGTTAAAATACATTCGAGAATCTTTTTATCCATTTTGATATATTTAGATTAATTTAAAATATAATTTCAATAAATATTAAATAATAAATTACTTTAATATTCAGTCTTCTGGAAAATTTTTGTTTAACTCTATTATAAATTTATTTACTGCCGTATATGGTTTTTCGGCAGTCAATCCATAGACAGTCTTTTCAATAAAGTTCCAGACGTAATCACAATAAGGTGGCCTTACGTGTAATGCAAGCAAACACTTAAATGTTGCTTCGACCGCAGTCGTTAAAGAAAAATACATGTATTTTTGACCATTTAAAATAACAGATATCTGTACAAAATTATCCAATTCGCCACACACAATGATATATGGGTATATCGATTGATTGGATTGAATTAACCAATTTTCAAAGTTGTCTCTCTTTGTTTTTTCTTTTTTGATTTCCTGAAAGATATTATTTATTAAAACATGTTTTATATTCATACAGAGTTATTCAGTTATTTAAAATCATGATTTTTATTACCTTTACGTGGAAAATAATGTTTGAGATATTAGATCTTTAGAAAGATGTACAGTATCTTCATTTGTTTTCAGCGTTTTATTGATTGTCATGCATAAGGGCAATAAAAATAAAGCCAAAATTTCATCGTAAATACCTGAAAAGAGAAAGAAAAGAATAATAATGTAAGCATTATCTATTAATCTTACCGATATATCGTCTCACGAATAGTGTCTTATTGAATAAAATAAATATACAAAAATACCTGCTTTAACAAAATTCTCATTAACTTGTAAGAAAGCTTTTACTTCCTTAATACGAGATTTCTGGCAAAGCTGTACAATTTTTTTAGCTAATCCAGGCCATTTTGTTGTAAAGATAGAATTAAACGAAGATTCAACTTCTTTTCTTATTACGCCTTTCTTGACCAGTATAGCGGTTTCTTTTTTAAAATCAGTTTCCAACTACAAACACAATTAGATCTTAACATACAAATATATATTTTTTTAAATTAATATTAGTGTTTATATTTTTAAACATTTAAAACAAATTGTAGCGTAATGAAATTAAAAAATTGAAATAAGATAAATTTAAAAATAACTAAAATAAAAGAATATTTAACTCAATTATCTCTTAAAAATTAACGGAAGTACTTACCAAAGAAATTCCTAATGAAGGATACAAACAAGGGAAACTCCGAAAATATTCGGTTACAAACGAGCTTCTTTTCTTTTTGTCCTTCAGTAACTTATACCTCGTTTCGAAAGAAGCTTCCCAATCTTTAAGAACATCTGTCGGTGAATATTTTATGCGATCTTGGTCGTTTAAGGAAATAAAATTTATTTCTATTTCTTCCCCTGAAAAATATTAAATAGACTCTTATAAATAAAGAATAATTTAGAGTAATATTAAACATATAATTGATTTTATAACTGTTGAGCTTTAATAATTTAAAAGAAACGAGGAATTATTTACCAGATGTATTCACAATATCATCTGTTTCATTTTGTGAAAGTATACCAGCACGTTTTAACTGCAACCGCCAAAATTTGTAGGCATTATACAAAGAGCCACGTGGACCACAAACTTCACCGCTTTCAGTTTTGTGATATGGGATGAAGAATACAGTTGGATCCTCCGTGGGAAATAATTCTGCAAATTGATCACGCCACTCGAAAAATTTTGTTTGTTTTATCCTGGAAATAACGTATTTCATATAACGTATCTATGTGTGTATAATACAGTACTGTTGATATTCTTTTGAGAGAACATTTAACAAGAAGTACATTTAACATCTTACATTATGGAAACCGATTAAAAATACAATATGCATATATGTAAAGAAATATTAGCCTTTCTCATACCATGCATAAAATCCATACATTTACACCATTATATTTGGACTATTATGTTACACTAACGAATTAATTAAAATACAAAAAACAAACTATATTTTGATTTCTTTTATATTAATAATATCGAAATATATAAAAACATATGTGCATATAAAAATACAAATTATACATAAAAATGTACTAATTTTCAAAGTTACTTATGACTTGTTCGAGTTAAAATAAGTTACAATTTCTATATTTTTCTTTAATGTATTTCCGGTTCAAGAAACTTACATGTATTTTCTATGATTTTCTTTCTTGAATTCATTTAAAATAATCAATTCCTTCAGTCTAGCATAATCTAAATTCTTTGTGTTTTTGTAAATACCTAACAATATTTGACCTTCTAGACTCGAATTTAGTAAATCATACAATGCATTATTTTTGAAAGTGAAATCTAAAAAATCATAAAAATATATAAAATACAAAAGCAAAGTTATTTTCTAAAAATTTGATGCAGTAAACGAACCTGTATTTGAATCACTAAAAACGACAGATGGGGGTTCTAATGTAGCGTTTTCATTTACATTAACAGTACCTTGCATACACTTATTAACAATAGATTGACTCACAACCACATTCTCGTCCACAACTACATTTTCGCCCAGAATTACATTCTTGCCTTCACCATCATACAAAGAACTTTCCATGCTGATCAAACCATCCTCACTTGCAATGACAATGTTCAAATCACTGACCATGCAATCTAGATAAAAGAAAAAATAAGCATTTATGTCTATTTGTAATTAAATTCAATATGCATATTCTATTAGAGAAGTGTAGGTTCAAATAGCTTTAAATGAAATTTAATATCTGTTATCTCTATTCGAAACCATATATGACACTACGTACACTAAAAAGTCCAAAGTTTCCTTTTACTCATGGACTTCGATGGAAGCTATGAGATTCTATGATGCTATGTACTACAGTTATTATGAAATTATATACATTAAGTTTATACATAATGCAATTTATTAATAATTAATTAAAAAAATAAAAAAAATAATATGTACTGAACTGTAAATAAGTACAATCACTTGCACCAAATGAATTTTATAATGTTTTGAGTAAAGGTTTAAGGTTTTACTTCACTGTGCACTAGTTTTTTATCGAACTATATTGATTGCTTTATTTGAAGTTGTTTATTACTTTATTTATCAATATCAAATTCTTAACACAAATGCTTAGAATTGAAATATGTAAATGATAATAAAACTGCATTACACAGGATAATCTAACCTCAAAAACCTTCACGTGAAGTGTCAATTTCCAATAATAATAAGAAAGTTTATGAAAGTTTATGAAAATAGAAAAAAGTACTTATAGTAGATAGATAAATACTTACTTTGCGTCATTGCATGTCAATCGACTTCAATTTCTTCGCAGTTAATATCAAACTGTTTCAAACAATAAATGTACAGCACCAGGTCTGTTAAACGGTAAGGCTGTTGTATATTTGCGCGGGAACGCAGTTCTCTTACACACGAAAGACGGCAGCTTGCTTAGAAAAAGAACGCTGCGTGCCAAAACTGAGAGGGCAGCCGCCTCAAAACAAGAGAGCGCTGTGCTAGGTGTGTTTTGTCGAGCAGCGCTCTCACTTCGCTCCCAGTGTATAACTTGACAGTATTTGATTTTACACAAAAATATTAAATACAAAAGTTGTAGATAATATTTAAACAAAACTTTTTTCCATCTAATATTTTCATGTAAAATCAATTTCTGACGAGTTAGACTTATAAAAACGATTTTAAGCGCTTAAATATACATAACTAGTGATTGGCGTACTAATAGTAACAATAATAATAAAACCAAATTCGCTCTATCTTTTGTAATTAAATGGATATTCCTAAAAACTCCAATTGAAACAGCCTCTTTTATAATAACGTTATATAGTTCTAATGATTTACGACGTAAGGAAAATAATATAACTAGGGGGGCTGCGCCCCCTAGCGTGCCTTCGGCACGCCACCCCCCCGCCCCCACACACACCTGCTCCTCGCTTCGCACGTCGCCCCCCCCTCCCTATGTAAAAACTTCGTTTTTAGGCACGACCGCTTCTCGGGAGAGCCTTATATTTTCGTCAGGGCTAAAATTGTAACACTTCAAATTCTGAAAATTTACAACATAAAAACTATTTTCCACCCAAAAGAAGTACATTTTAAGCGTTTTCAGAGATGTATGTATGTCTGTACGTATGTATGTGATCAAGTATCCCGATTATCTCAGCGAAATTTCGACGGATCCAAACGGGCTTTGGGGAATATACTCGTCCAATTATAAGTAACTGACAGTTCTCTACCGAGCCAAATCGATCGACAAATAAAAAAACGCCAGAGCAAATAAAAATTTGAAAAAATCGATTTTTGAGCATACGGTGAACAAAATTAAATTTAAGTCAAAAACAACAAATGCATCTGCTAAAACTAATTAAAAGACGTCTTTTTTACATTGAACATTTTTTTTCTATGAACAATATTTAACAATGTAATAGCGAAAAAATCGCTAAAATCATCAAAAATAGTTGTTTTTTTCTATTACTTTACAGGATTTGAATTTACACAAAAATGTTAAATACAAAAGTTATAGATAATATTGAAACAAAACTTTTTTATATTGAATATTTTTTGCTACGACCAATTCCTGACGAGTTGAACTCATAAAAACGATTTTTAACGCCTAAATATACATAAAATGGACGATTTTCGGCTATAACTTGACAGGATTTGATTTTACAAAAAAATATTGAACGTAAAAGTTATAGATAATATTAAAACAAAACTTTTTCCTATTAAACATTTTTTTGTACAATCAATTCCCGACGAGTTAAATCCAAACAAACAATTTTTAACGCCAAAACATACATAAAATGGACGATTTTCGCTTATTTCAACGATTTGACTTTACACAAAAATATTGAATGCAAAAGATATACTTATGGATAACATCTAAACAAAACATTTCCCCAATTAATATTTTAATGTACAATCAATCCTGATTATCTAAACCTATAAATACGACACTTTACATATTCAATTTTCGCTTATTTAACATGATTCGATTTGACAAAGAATTATTCAATGCAATAGCTTTAAATAATATCGGAAAAATCAATATAACATTCGAAAGATCATATAATTATAAAAATATAATCATAAGATATAAAATTACATTTAATTACAATGTTAAAATAGTACATTACGATACTGCCACTGAAGTCACATGTATCGTACGATATTTTCTAGCACGTTTACCTAAATCCGCTGTCACGCCTATCCGTACCTTAATCAGTCCACTCGCTACGCTCGCGCGCTAACCTCACGGTGCAATAATCGACTACTTAAGTCACGGGTAGGCGTGACTTAAGTGCGGACTTAGGTCACACTGTGCTATAAAATGAGATAAACACATTGAAAACATAATTTAAAAAAAAGAAATATCTATTGTTTACAAAATGCCAAATATTATGTAAACTAAAACACTAATAAAAATATATAATAAGAAATATAAATTGATGTTGAAGTAACAAAAATTAAAAGATTAAATCCCTAAATGTTTTTTTACTTAAAATTATTCTAAGTTGGTCCAAGAAACAAATTATTTTTTTCTAAAAATTGGTCGTAGACAGGCAGCTAATATTGTATATAATCTAATCTTCTATTAACAATGTGATTAACCCATTAAGTCCTGAATGGACAAATTTTCACTAAAGTTTTCAACGCTTATATTTTATGTGAAAATGAATTGTAAAAAGTATATGGATAAGCGCATTCGATGTAAAATTTGATGAACTTTCAGAATCTTTTGTTAGATTTTTCAAAAAATTAAACTGTCGAACACTGTACATGATTTTTTCCAAAAAAACATGGTTTTAAAAAAAAAAAAAATTATTCATTTCGATTTTTCAAATGGAATGCATTTAAGATTTAATGATCAAAATGCAGAAAACGTGGCCTCGAGACCTAAACTTGAAAATCTAACGATTTAGGTTTTGAAAAAAATTTTAAAAGACATAAAATGGCGGCTGAGACGCAGAAAAATCATAAAAATCTTCTGGAATTATTTATTCGAAAAAGATGGACTTTAGAGAAAAACTTTACTGAAGAAAAAGTTCTTAGAATTGATCAGAGAACATGCTGAAATTTTTCCAGAACCTTTTGCCAAATTTCAGAATTTTTCAAAATTTTCAAATTTTGAAAAATTTAAAAACGCTTCTTATGTTTCTGAAAAAATTCCAGCGTGTTCTTTAATCAATTCTAAGAACTTTTTCTTCAGTAAAGTTTTTCTCTAAAGTCCATCTTTTTCAAGTAAATAATTTCAGAAGATTTTTATGATTTTTCTGCGTTTCAGCCGCCATTTTGTGTTTTAAAATTTTTTTCAAAACCTAAATCGTTAGATTTTCAAGTGTAGGTCTCGAGGCCACGTTTTCTGTATTTTGATCATTAAATCTTAAATGAATTCCATTTGAAAAATCGAAATGAAAAATTTTTTTTTTTTTGAAAACCATCTTTTTTTGGAAAAAATCATGTACAGTGTTCGACAGTTTAATTTTTTGAAAAATCTAACCAAAGATTCTAAAAGTTCATCAAATTTTACATCGAATACGCTTATTCATATACTTTTTACAATTCATTTTCACATAAAATATAAGCGTTGAAAACTTTAGTGAAAATTCGTCCATTCAGGACTTAATGGGTTAATAGAAGTTCTTCAAGTTTAAACCTTAAAAATAAAATTAAAAAACAAAGATTAAATTTTTGGTTAAATATAAAATTGAGCCAAAGAATAAGCAAATATAATATTCCATCCTCACGACTCGTAACCATATTCCTGATATCACACATTAAATGATATTCGATGACGAATGAATCTACGAAATCATTTTGTGACCATGAATGAAAATCCTTGAGGATATAGTTATTATGTTGAAATGTCCCATCTAGATAAAACAAAAGAAAAGAAACAATAAAGTTTGTTGTTGGTAGGTAATGAGGTATGGCGGGTTTGATGTGGGGCGCAGGGCGGGGTCCAGGGGCGGAGCCCTTGGTGGGGGTGTAGGGGGCGAAGCCCCCACGCAGGGGGGTGTGGGGGGCGAAGCCCCCCACCTGAAATAAAATTACTGATATATTAAAAAAAAAAAATATATATATATCAACAGCGATATATATAAACTTCTTTCTGAAATACGACCTTACTAAAGAAGTTAATTATTTTATTTTAATTTATTTACACTTTATTTAATCCAACTAAAAAAAAAAGAAATTTTACTTTAATAAAGTTGTAGCTATAAAATAGATAGAAAAAAAAACCGCTGCCAATTCATTGGCCCGTAGCTTCCTCAACCGTAATTTGTTGATTCCTTTAATTAATTTTTAATAACAAAATTTATAATTTTTTAAAAAATTTATTGCATAATTATAATTAAATTCATTTATGAATATTAAAAATTGTTAATTTTTAAATTTATTTATTTATTTATTATTTATTTATATCAAATTTATATAAATTTTGAGCTGATAAATAAAGTTATCATTTGAAATAGAAGTAAAATATCTATATTTTATAATAAAACAAATAGCTATCACGGTTGTTTTGTTATTAACAAAAACGTGTTTTTTTAAAAAAGTTCATGACTCAAAATAAATTATAATAATGCAGAATATAATGCATTCATAATGCATAATTCATAATTATAATAGATTATAATAGATATAATTTTTAAACATTTTAATTCATTTTGTTACACATCATTTGAGTTATGAGTTTTTAAAAAAAAAACACGTTTTTGTTTTTGATGATAACTAAAGAACCGTGATAGATAGAAAATTAATTTTTTTTAGAAAATATAGGTATTCTAATTCTCTTTCGAATGCCACCCACCCCATTCAGATACATAGAGCCGTTCTCGAGAAATTACAATTTTAAAAAATGTCAAAAAATTTTTAACCTCAAATATCTCTGAAATTTATGGACCAATCATTTTGCCCAAAGAACTCGACCGAGAACTATAAAAAATCTACCTCTAAAAGGAATTTTGAAGCCATTAAGTCAATTTTACTCTTGTAATCGTTGGACATACAAAACTGATTTTTTTCATTTTTCAATTTTTTACTCAAAATCTAGCCTACAGAATGTATTCAAATTTTAACAGATTATAGCTATTTATATTCTGTATTATCATGATTTTTCTCAAAAAAATTGACCGTTAAGTTTAGGAGTTATAAGCTTCTAAAAGAAAAACACGTTTTTGTTAATAACAAAAGAACCGTGATAGCTAGAAACTTTTTTTTCTTTTAGAAAATATAGGTATTTTAATTCTCTTTCGAACGCTACCCATCAGATTCGAATAACTCGATCCTATCATTTAAAAAATCAAAAAACAGTTTTGAGAAAATCGAAAATTTGAAAAAAAAAACAAAAACGCATCGTCCCAATCAAAAAACGGATTTTTGACCCGCCATCACGCAAAAAAAAACAAAAAAAATGAGACCTGTCCGGTCTAAATCAACCGAGTAGAAGCTGAGATCCAGGCGTATACACACACACACACACACACACACACATACACACACACACACACACACATCCATACAGACATTTTTCAAAAACCATGTATTTTGATTCCTAACACCTCGGAACAGAATTATAACATGTTTTTACAACAACTCAAAAATTTAATGTCACAAAGCTTCCTCTAGGAGGAAGCAAAATGTTTGAGTTGTTGTAAAAACATTAATTGTGTTCCGAGATGTTAGGAATCAAAATACATGGTTTTTGAAAAATGTGTGTGTGTGTGTGTGTGTGTGTGTGTACGCCTAGATCTCAATTTCTACTCGGTGAATTTTGACCGGGCAGGTCTCATTTTCCGGTCAAAATCCGTTTTTTTTTATTGGGGCGATGTGTTTTTGTTTTTTTTTCAAAGTTTCGATTTTTCTCAAAACTGCTTTTTGATTTTTTTTTTAATGATAGGATCGAGTTATTGGAATCGGATGGGTAGCATTCGAAAGAGAATTAAAATATATATATACCTATAATTTCTAAAAAAATTATTAACAATAACGTGTTTTTTTTTTTAGATGCTTATAACTCCCAAACTAAACGGTCAATTTTTTTTGAGAAAAATCATGATAATGGATAATATAAATAAATATAATCTGTAATGTTTTAATTCATTTTGTTGATTAGTTTTTTAGAAAAAAATTGAAAAATGAAAATTGATTTTTGTATATCCAACGATTACAGGAGTAACAATGACTTAATCGCTTCAAAATTCTTTGTAGTCGTAGATTTATAAATTTTGTTACTAAATATTAATTAAAGGAATCAACATATTAAGGTTGAGGAAACTACGGGCCAATCAATTGAAAGAGGTTTTTTTAATTAATGAATAAATATCGATAAAAAATTTATCGTACTAATACATTACGATACAAGTGCGATAAGTGGCCCATTATTTCATGGCGTAAAGTTAAGGCCCGAGCGTAGCGAGGATCCTTTCACGGCGTGTAATGTGTTACTTAACGCATTAGTATCGTACAATTTTTTATAACACTGTCTGCTTTAAGTCCGCTGTCACGCCTATCCGTGCGCTAAGCAGTTCATTATCGCACCGTGAGGTTAGCGCACGAGCGTAGCAAGTGCGATAAACACGGTGAAATAATGGACTGCATATCGCACGGATATTTTTTTTATTAAATTATAACTAGTTCTAGAAAGATGCAAATTGCATAAAAATACATACGATGGCTGAAATACATTATAGAAGCAGAGTTCTATTATTTTTATACTTAAGCACATTTACGCCAACTAAACATCGACAACACTGAATGATGAGTACACCTGCTAAATCTGACTGGTGGCTTTTATAACATTACAGGAGCAGGATTAATTTATCTTTTCATGTTGTAAATTTCAGACTAATTAATTAAATAGGTTTTCTCTTATGAAATCTGAAGGGCCATGTAGTGTGTCTGTCCGAAAGATTTATAGAGTATGCTTAAATAAATATTCAAATAAAAAGTCAATTAATACTGGTAGTTAATGGATAAGCTCATTGTTCATCAACTGCTACAATTCGACTGAATTTTACAGATTAAAATAACTTTTTTCACAATTTTTACACGTACTCAGATTTATTGTTATGGCGGGACAAGCTATAGATGTATAGAAGTTTCAGACACACTCATACTACACTACACTAAAGTATACGAATCAAAATTAAAAACTTAATAAGAAAATTCATCCGGCTCCTACAATATAAAAGCCACTTGTCAGATTTAGCAGGTGTATTGAGCATTCAATGTTATCGATATTTACTTTGAGGTGATGTGTCCGTACTTAATCCAAAAGACTAAGAATGATAGAAACCGGCTTCAGTAATGCATCTCAGACATTCCATGTATTTTTGAGTTGACTCTATCTTTTTGAAAGTACATGTAATTTAATAAAAAAAATAAAAATACAGTTCTATAAAAAATACACAAGCAGTGCCTGAATTAAATCTGAGAAATTGCATGACTTATTTCTTTCTTTTTATTAAATTATACCTACAAAAAAAAAAAATAAAATCAGCATAAAAATACATAAGATGCCTGAAATGCATTATAAAAGCAGATTTCTATCATTCTTATGTTCTTCTAAATGAAGTTTGAAAAGACATCCTCAAAGTAAATATCAACCACATCAATGAATGAGGAATAGATCTGTTAAATTTGACCGGTCGCCTCTTATAGTTGCTGCTTTTTCTGAAAGGATAATAAAAACCCTGAAACAAAAAATGAAGCTATAGTAATGGTTGAAAGCAGTAGATTACTGAAATAATAATTATTCAAAGAAGAGACCACAAAGTGGTCACAGTGAATTAAAATAAATACAGACTAGATCAACTTCCATTGATAATCTATAGAAAGATGAAGCTGCCAAGATGTGTGCATCAGGAAGCCCTTCACTCAAGGTTACCCACTGTAATGCCATTGTTGAGTTTCTCAAAGTTGCCATTCCCAATTTGGTTCTATTTTTTTGAAAGTCTCCTGCTTTATGATGGTCATATAATGACGCCCTCGAGGAAAGAACAATTATATGAAGACGTGTTGTCTTCTGCAGGAACTCTTCGCCCTAGGCCAAAAACATAATTACAACAAGAATAACTTGGCAAAGGAGGGAGTACAGAGAAGCCACACTCCTGTCAAAGGGGTAGGAAATTATTGCAGGATAGATACTAGCTTAAAAGTATAAACCAATAAACTTTCTTACAGTAAGCTACTCACCAGATAATTTTTTCAACGAGTTCAGAGGTTGTCAATGTCCCCATGAAATATGTCAATTAATCCAACATATAGTCCCAATAAAAAACGCTATCTGCAGGTGTTTAGGACGCCGTGATGTCGTCTGCAGGAGCTCTTCGCCCTAGACCAAAAACATAATTACAACAAGAATAACTTGGCAACGGAAGGAGTACAGAGAAGCCACACTCCTGTCAAAGGGGTAGAAAATTATTGCACGATAGATGCTAGCTGCAAAGTAAACGAGAAAACATTCTAACAGCAAACTACTCGCAATATAGTGTTAGCGTGTCGATAAGATCATTCATAGCACTATATATTTACCAAGATATATTGAGAGAATTGAAAGGGATCTTTGCACTCAAAAGTCGAGAAAGCGCATGTGTATTCTCAACTAAGACCTCTTCACCCTCACTTAAAGTTTACGAGAATGTTCACACACAATACAATACATACAGAGGGATTGTGTATGCAATTTCAGATCGACTCAATCAGCCGGTACGGAGAAAATGACATTTTTCTCAAAAATTTCTTGAAAAAGACACAGAAATTGCAATATCTCCAGACTTGCTGATTATGCATGTCTAAATCTTGATATACTGTCCCTCAGCATGTATTCCATCATGTATAGAAAGTTGAAGATACTTGTAGGGAATGGAAAGGGATCTTTACACTCAAAAGTCGAGAAAGCGCATGTGTATTCTCAACAAAGACCTCCTCACCCTCACTTAAAGTTTACCAGAATGTTCACACACAATACAATACATACAGAGGGATTGTGTATGCAATTTCAGATGGACTCAATCAGCCGATACGGAGAAAATGACATTTTTCTCAAAAATTTCTTGAAAAAGACACAGAAATTACAATATCTCCAGACTTGCTGATTATGTAGATCTCAAACTTGATATACTGTCTCTCAACATGTATTTCATCATGTATGGAAAGTTTAAGATACTTGTAGGGAATGGAAAGGGATCTTTGCACTCAAAAGTCGAGAAAGCGCATGTGTATTCTCAACTAAAACCTCCTCTCCCTTTCTCAAGATTTACAAGAATGTTCATACACATTGCAATGCATGCTGAGGCATTGTACATTAAGTTTCAGATATACTCAATCAGCCAAATTGGAGGAAATTACTTTTCTTTCTTAATAATTTCCTCAAAAAGCACACAGAAAATGCTGTAACTCCACACTTGCTGATTATTTAGATCTGAAATATGGTATATAATCCCTCAGAATGCATGATATGGTGACGTGTGTAAAGCTGAAGATATTTTCAGAGAAAGGAAAGGTATTTGTATACTTGAAAGTCGAAAAAGCTCATGTGCACTTCCAACTAAGACTAGCTTAACCCTCAAAGTTTAACAAAATGTCCTTGTGAAAAAAGATGAAAACCCTGCAAGATTAGAAAGGAGCTAGTATTATTGAAATAATACGTACTCAAGGATAAGACCACAACTGAATTAGCAGAGAACTTGAACAACATCAATATCGATCCATACAGCAATTTAGGAAACACAGTGACTGCAGATATAAACATCGATGACTGCCGTCTGCCGGACTGCCGTGTGCACATGGTTGACATGGTGCGGGTGAGAGCCAGATAGCAAGCGAAGCACTGTAGCGATAATACGCACGTAGTAGGCAGCTTTCTTGTGTTCACTCCGCACTGAAACTTTTTCACTAGAAGTTCGGCCCAGCCTTTTTCCCGCATCATCCGCGGCGCCGTGTCGCTTGCGCAAAGGAGCTACGAGCTATCAGCTGACGAGCCAGACGTGACGAGCAGGTGAGCTGCAGCGCATGCGCATGCGCGCACACTCACATGGGTAAAGCCAACAAGCCAGCAGTGTCACCGCCATCACGTGATTGGCGATGCTATACACGTTACCCATGTGAATAGATGATGTTGTAATTTTTATATCGTTTATTGCGATTATTGCGAATTGCGTAAAATCAAGCTCAGTCAAAATCAAGCTCAGTCAAAATCAAGTGATTGTCATCACTTTGCATAAACAGCTATATATTATACGTAATACGTTATACACGAACAATATGACATGATTTGATAACCATTGCGCGGTAACATGTCTCTAAGAGACGGTCACTAATGTTTTTTAGACGGTAAATTTTTCGCTTATTAGCTTTACTGTTTGCCATATGGTAACAAAAACTATTTTTTTTTTTTTTAATAGTATGCAAAATCATGAGTGCATTGCCCTTCGTAATGACATTATTAATCAATTTTTGCTTTTATAAAAATACAAGGTTCCCCTGAGTATTGCGGTCGTGCCTATTATGTAAAAACAAAGTTTTTACCTAGGGAGTAGGCGGGCGACGAGCGAAGCGAGGAGCAGGTGTGTGTGGGGGCGGGGGGGGGGGGGTGGCGTGCCGAAGGCACGCTGGGGGGCGCAGCCCCCCTAGTTTTATATTTCATAATTCATATTTTTTAAGAAAAAAAAAATTTATAGTTATCATTGTTCTTTTGTTATTAAGAAAAACGTGTTTTTTTTCAAAATTCATAACTCACAAATAAATTATAATAATGCAGAATATAATGCATTTATAATGCATAATTCATAATTATAATATATTATAATATATATAATTTTTAAACATTTCCCAATATGGGGACAAACTAATCCATAATTTCCTATGATATAATTTCCTATAATTTCCAATATGGCGACAAATTATCAAAGCACTAGAAATCCCTTATATGTACGCACAACGCACGACGCACCGCACCGTGTAGGCGTGTATGCAGTACTGCGGGATTCGTGAATATCCCACAGCTTGTTGGACCAGGCCGGAATACATACTGCACTACACACTACCCCGATCGGAGCGTCACCTACTCTTATACTATTTTAGTTATTCATCAGTTTTGAATACTTAAATTCAAGAATTCAATCTTGAAAATTCAAATATATTACATTTTGACGCCAATACTATATACTTTTATAATATACTGATGATAACATTATTGGAGTTATGAGTTTTTAAAAAAAAACACGTTTTTGTTTTTGATGATAACTAAAGAACCGTGATAGATAGAAAATTAATTTTTTTAGAAAATATAGGCATTTTAATTCTCATTGGAATGCCACCCACCCCATTCAGATACTTAGAGCCGTTCTCGAGAAATTACGATTTAAAAAAAATGTCAAAAAATTTTTAACCTCAAATATCTCTGAAATTTATGGACCAATCATTTTGCCCAAAGAACTCGACCGGGAACTATAAAAAATCTACCTCTAAAAGGAATTTTGAAGCCATTGAGTCAATTTTACTCTTGTAATCGTTGGACATACAAAACTGATTTTTTTCATTTTACAATTTTTTACTCAAAATCTAGCCTACAGAATGTATTCAAATTTTAACAGAGTATAGCTATTTATATTCTGTATTATCATGATTTTTCTCAAAAAAATTGACCGTTAAGTTTAGGAGTTATAAACTTCTAAAAAAAAAACACATTTTTGTTAATAACAAAAGAACCGTGGTAGCTAGAAACTTTTTTTTTAGAAAATATAAGTATTTTAATTCTCTTTCGAACGCTACCCATCAGATTCGAATAACTCGATCCTATCATTAAAAAAAATCAAAAAACGATTTTGCGAAAATCGAAAATTTGAAAAAAAAAAACAAAAACGCATCGCCCCAATCAAAAAACGGATTTTTGACCTGCCATCACGCAAAAAAAAACCAAAAAAATGAGACCTGTCCGGTCAAAATCGACCGAGTCGAAGCTGAGATCCAGGGGTACACACACACACACACAACACACACACACACACACACACACACACACACACACACACACACACACACACACACACACACACACACACACACACACACACACACACACACACACACACACACATTTTTCAAAAACCGTTTATCTTGATTTCTAACACCTCGGAACACAATTATAACATGTTTTTACAACAACTCAAAAATTTACTATCGCAAAGCTTCCTCTAGGAGGAAGCAAAAGAAAAAATATAGTCTCAAAAGGAAACTTTCACCTACTGATAACATAAATAATTCAAACTTATCAAAAAAGAAAAAATACATGCTTAAAACGGAGATGTCATAAATTCATAACATAAATAATTCAAAATCTCATTTCACTAATTTAAAGAAAACAAAATTTACTCTTAAACAGGAAATGTTACAAAATAATGATTTAAATATTAAAAAAAAAGTTTAATCTTTTAATTTTTGTAATAAAAATTACATTGATAAAAGTTTTAATAATCCATCATATTTTGGAGAAATGTACGTAACTTGTAGATTTTGTTCAGCTGTATTTTGGAAAGAAGAGCGAAATAAATCTAATTGTTGTTATAATGGTACGATAGAATTATCTCCTCTTAGTCCTTATGACCAAAATCTTAAAGACCTTTTATTTCATGATAATCATTTTAGACTTTTAATAAGGTATTATAATAATTTATTTTGCTTCGCAACTTTTTGTGCTAATGTAAAACACGAAAATCAAAAAGCCATTTTCAATTTAAAAATTCAAGGTCAAGTTGGTCATACGACTCCTAATACTTTACTACCATCACATAATGAGGAACCTACTTGTGGACAGTTATATGTATATTTATTATGATATTAGTTCCATAGAAAAGAGACTAAAAACTAATGACAAATTAACTAAAGAACATTTAGAAATATTAACAAATATTCTAAATAAAAATCCTTACGCTGTAAATTTCAAATCTTTATATCAATTATCTAATTTACAAAATTTTCCAAATTATAAATTATATTTTATTCGGAAAACGGATAAACAGAAACACCGTTACAATAAACCTCTTACAGCTTAATGCGGAGCAATAATTGTTTCAAAATCTAGTATTCCAAACGACTATGATCTTTGTATATATCCTAAAAATATTTCAAATTGTGAAAGTAAAAAAATATACATGAATTAATTATCTCATCATGTTGATCCGATGGTTTTTCCAATATTATTTCCATGAGGTGATTTAGGCTGAAGTATTGGATATAATAAAAAGCCAAAGATTAATAGAAATAAAATTTATAATACAAAGAGTTTGATTAATACTTTAAAATCTAACGAAGAAATTAATAATATAGATACTTCTATAAATATTTCAAATTCTATTGAAAAATCAGTAAATCTTACTGCTTTACAATATTATTCTTATAGATTATCGTACAGACCAGAAATTAAAAATTTTTCACCTTTGTTATATGCTGGAAGATTAACTCAACAATATGTTTTACAAGCTCTTATTATGGTAGAAAGCAATAGGATGAACTTTTTCAGAAATAATCAACGTCAACTTCGTATTTTAATTCAGCTTCAAATATTACTCAAAATTTTGAAAAAAAAGAGAGATTAGGAAATCTTTTTATTTTACCAGCAACATATATTGGTAGTCCTAGATATATGCAACAGCATTACCAGGATGCTATGGCAATAGTGAGAGCAACAACAAGGCCAGATTTACTAATTACTGTTACATGTAATCCGAAATGGAAAGAATTAAAATTAGTTTTCCAAAAATTTCCAAAAGGAACTTTACCTAATGACATTCCTAATATTACAGTTAGATTGTGTTATACAAAATTTAAATGTATTTTAGATGATATAGTAAAGAATACAATTTTTGGAAACGTAATCGCTTATGTTTATACTATTTAATTTCAGAAAAGAGGTTTACCACATGCTCATCTTGTAGTTACTGTTACGTATGTGACGTATCCTTAAATTTAAATGTTATATTTATATTAGCATCAGTAATTTTCTTTGACCCACAAAATTATGTGATTGCCAATTTAAACGACGCAGCATTTCGACAACGCAGCAGCGTGACGTAGTGAGCCACCAACTTCGCGAAGGCATACGCGTGTTGTAATTTTGTGCACTCAGCATTTCTCAACTTCGAAATCGAACGATTTACGTCATAATGTTTACTAAATTTGTTTAAAAAGATGATTTTCATCCATCGCCAAAATCATCTTTAACCTAATTTAATCGCTTAATAAATACGGCGACTCTCACCACACAAGTCAGTCATTCGTGAAAAGATGGCGAACTCCGTAAACACTCCAGCCGACAATAGGAGTAGGGATTATTGTTGTACAGGCCAATACAAGCCAAATCAGATTTCATATAAATTTTATATATCAATAAAGTGAATAATTTATCTAAAAAATTGATCATCAGTCTAATTATTTACGAGAGATCACCTCAAGGACGAAAGGTATAAACCAAATATCAATTGTGTATATATATATATATATATATATATATATATATATATATATATATATATATATATATATATATATATATATATATATATATATATATATATATATATATATATATATATATATATATATATATATATATATATATATATATATTTCTTTTACCAGATTTATGGAGCCCTTTTATACACATGAGCATATTTATGGAGCCCGTTTTCTTTTATGGAGCCCGTTTTCTTTTATGGAGCCCGGGTTCCATAAAATATTCTTATACGGCGTTTATGGAGCCCGATCTAGAGTTTCTATACCCAGAGAGGGATTATTTCTTTAGTCACTTGTATACGGGAACTCTGGGCATAGGTACTAATATACAGGGATGGGCTCCATAAAGGGGTTAAGTGATAATTTTATATATATATCATTCAAATATAACCATAATAAATTCAATAATTAAAAGAGTATATCCTCAACTCTCAAGACTTCACAGTTGGTTCCGGTACGAATCGAACATTAGTTCACTAGACTGCTTAAAATAAAAGAATAAAAATAACTATTTTCCGGAACGTAACAGTGGTTCCGGTACAAATCGAACATTTTATAGTTCACTAGATTATTTGAAATAAAAAAAAAAAAAATAACTATTTTCCGGAACGTAACAGTCGTTCTGGTACAAATCGAACGAAATCAGTTTAATCAAACTATAAAAGTTTTCAAATAAGCTCTTGAAAGACGAGGAAAATATTCTTATATAAATACAACTAACGTAGAATAAGTCCGAGCTTCTTGCTTTGCAGTAAGAAGTTGGGGGGATCATTGTAGCATGAATTGCCCAAACTTCGGAAGATAAGCAAGTACAGCTCGTCGAGTTATTAACAACAAATTATATAACAAATTATAGCTGAAATAGCAAGTGAAAAGATAAATTTACAGAGTGAAATCAAGCTATATTACGCGAAAAATAATAGCAGTCTAATAAGAAATTGGAAAAAAATCAATAATAAAAAGATATAAAGGTAAAACCAAAAGAAAATACTACAATATATAAACAAAATATTATAATAACAATTTATAATTACAAAAATTAAGAATAATGATCACATAAATCGAAAATACATCACGCGAAAAATAAACAAAGAATAACTTTCTACAAAACAAATGAATTTTTAACCAATACATTATACGAGAAATAAGAAATACAAATACTACAAAACGATGCGTCAGGCAAGTATCTTCTGTCTTTAAAAGAAAATTTCACAAAATTTTAAAAATTACATTAAGAGTTTAAGAAGATGTATAATTAAAATTCATATTTGCAGATAATAGGTAGATTGACTTGTGTAAGAAAAACTTACATGAATTTATGATGTATAACACCTCGTGTTTAAACTATTTTCCAGGGTGGTGACTTCTATGATCTATACTTCGAAAATGTTTACGCAAAAATTTTTTAACTTTTTGTGTTTCAATTACAGTTATTATGTTAGTATTTTTGTAATATTTTTTGTTAGACGTATAATTATTTTTTATACAAATTTGTATAGTAAATATATATTAACCAAATTTTATTTAAAAAATTCTCTTTATTATAATAATTGACTTGCCTGCACTTAATTAATTCCACCAGTTTCATGAGTTTATTTTTAGTAGTACTTACGATTTTTTGTTATAAAAATAATTCCATATTTCTATGTTACAAAAATGTACTTGTCTATATAAAATAATAATTGATTCCACTTCTTTCATGTGTTTTTTTTAAACTATGATATTCTTTTGGGGGAGAGAGGGGGAGAAAGAGGGAGATGGAGAGAAAGAGGGAGAGAAAGAGAGAGGAGGAGAGAGAGAAAGGGAGGGAGAGAGATAGGGTGAGAGAGAGAGAGAGAGAGAGGGAGAGAGAGATTACAAATATACTTATACTCGCCAAAGTTTTACTTTTTTAAAAAGTGTTATTTTAGGAAGATTCCACAAGTTTCTAAGAGCTTCAGTAATAATTACAAAGTTTTATAACGGTAAAGGATGATGATACCATATTTCATAGATTTAATTTTCGTGTGGGTACATGATGATAATTGCATCGTGTGAGGCTGCTGTATTTGTAAAAAAAATGGAATAACACTTTCATTGTATCAAGAAATCCCTGTTCCATTTTTAAATAGTGTATTATTATATATTTACCTCAATCAGTAATACAAACAAGTAGAGGTATTCCTCTAACTGTTATACTTATTAACAGTTTGGATTTTACATCCCTCAGCCAATTAGTTATATACCAAAAGCCATATATTGAAAATACCTTACGGATACATTATATGGTTTTAAGAACTAACATCTATAGCTGTTATATTAACAGCTTTGGATTTTACATCAGATATCCCCTTCAAGAATGAAGAAAATATATAGTTTAGTTTGAAAGCAATGATCAAGACGAACCAAGTTTCGTTGCAATTATTTATTGCCGACGTTACGACGTTTTTATTTAACGTCCTCATCAGGGCTTGTTAAACAAATTGTTAATCAATCCATTGTGTCTTTATCAATTTCGTTGGAGAGACTGATGGCCAACAGTGCCAAGTCAAATAGATTTTTCGTGCTGGAAGTTTTTTTCCTCGCTATGAGCTTTCCATCATTACGTTCTCGTACTGATTGAGTCAACTCAAATAAAATAAAAACGTCGAAACGTCGGCAATAAATAATTGCAACGAAACTTGGTTCGTCTTGATCATTGATTTCAAACTAAACTAATACCTCCACCACGAACGTTCGAGACTTCTACTTTCATAAGAAAATATATAGTTAGAATTAATTGCAAGTAATTTCTCACATTTGACATTATCTCTTATAATGTAAGCAAAGTGAGAATCTCCAAAACCTATTTCATTGATCGTAAAGGATTTTCAATGTTTTATGTTTGCAATATGACCAGTCGGGTGATAAGGCTTTTCTTGAGACAAAGTTTATATTCTTTGTATAAGTGGTTTATAGTTATGATTTGAAAAGTTAGAAAATATAAAAAATTTATTGTGAAATGGCATTGTGAAATAACTTGTTTTTTAAAATAATTAAAATTAGAAAATTTTTATGTTTGATACTTTTGAAATCATAACTATAAATCATTTATACAAAGAATATAAACTTTGTCTCAAGAATCACCCGACTGGTCATGTTGCAAACATAAAAAATTGAAAATCCTTTACGATGAATGAAATAGATTTTGGAGCTTCTCGCTTAGCTTATATTATGAGAGATAATGTCTTTGTTACAAATTACTGTAAAATAATTCTAAATATTTTCTTCTTTTATAAAGGGGTTATTTGATGTAAAATCAAAAACTATCATAATCCTCTAACTTGTTAGCATTACTGTTTGGTAAATATATATAATACACTATTCAAGAATGGAAACAATGTCCTTTACTAAACTCAGCTTACAGTCTCCTTGTATTTAATTTATAGTTCTGGTTCAGACAGTTGTACTTGAATAAATTATTTTAAGTAAGTCATTTGTTAAATGGTAAAAGCTTTACCAGATATGAGAAAAAGTAAAATTAACAAATTTTACATTTGTTATTAAAGACATTATCTTCCATAATATAAGTTAAGCGAGAAGCTCCAAAACCTATTTCATTCATCATAAAGGATTTTCAATGTTTTATGTTTGCAACAGGACCAGTCGGGTGAAGGCTTTTCTTGAGACAAAGTTTATGTTCTTTGTATAAATGGTTTATAGGTATGATTTGAAAAGTTCCAAAAGTAAAATTTGTTAATTTTACTTTTTCTCATATCTGGTAAAGCTTTTACCATTTAACAAATGACTTACTTGAAATATTTTATTCAAGTACAACTTTCTGAACCAGAACTATAAATTAAATATAAGGAGACTGTAAGTAAGATGAGTTTAATAAACGACTTTGCTTCCATTCTTGAATAGTGTATTATATATATTTACCTCAAACAGTAAGGCTAACAAGTTAGAGGAATATAACAGTTTTTGATTTTACATCAAATAACCCATTTATAAAAGAAGAAAATATTTAGAATTATTTTCAAGTAATTTATCACAAAGACATTATCTCTTATGATATAAGTTAAGCGAAAAGGTCCAAAACCTATTTGATTCATCGTAAAGGATTTTCAATGTTTTATTTATGCAACATGACCAGTCGGGTGAAGATTTTTCTTGAGGCAAAGTTTATATTCTTCATATAATGGTTTATAGTTATGATTTGAAAAGTGAGAAAGTATAAAAATTTATTGTGAAATGGCATTGTGAAATAACTTGTTTTTTAAAATAATTAAAATTAGAAAATTTATATGTTTGATACTTTTCAAATCATAACTATAACCATTTATACAAAGAATATAAACTTTGTCTCAAGAAAAGCCTTCACCCGACTGGTTATGTTGCAAACATAAAACATTGAAAATCCTTTACGATGAATGAAATAGGTGTTGGAGCTTCTTGCTTAGCCTACATTATGAGAGATAATCTCTTTGTGACAAATTACTTGAAAATTATACTTATCTAAACTCTTGTATTGTAGTAGCTGTATAGTTGGGATAGACTCAATTTCTAAGATCTGATCTGACAGTACTTAAAAAAATAAAAACAGAACTACATCTTGATCTCTGCTTTCCTCTGTTAATGTATATATTTTTTATACATATACACGGTGACCCATTTTAATCGCCGCACCCGGATTTCTCGGAACCTAAGCCAGATAGAGAAAAATGGTTCAGACAAAAGTTATAGGCGACAAGGGAGGCCACATAATGGCGCTAACGTCTTTGACCTTGAACTTGACCTTTGAGGTTATTTCAAGGTCAAAGTGGTTTCATCATATGGAAACACCTAGTTTTAACCCCGGATTCGGAAAGAGCGGGAAATTTTACGTTCAAAATCATATTGAGAAATTTTTTCCAAGGTCATTTCAAGGTCAAATCGAGGTCAAACTCAGAAAAGTCCGTTTAAAATCGTTTTTTTTTTCCATGAACCACAGGCTAAGCTGGTTCAAATTGATCGTAGGCTTAATAGAGGAACCCACACACGCCAAACCCACACCCAAAACTTACACATCCTAGTAAACAAAACTCAAACTCGCACATCCTAACCCCATATACTTCATGCCCTCACATGCTGAACTGTTACACCCCGGTTCCACAACCATATCCCACACCCCCCAGTTCCACACATCCCTACCCCACGCATGCTAATACCACACATCCTGAACCCTGAAAATTTTTTCTCAAGGGCAAAATGATTTTTTAACGGAAACTTTAAGATCGTTGAAGCATCTGTTATAAATGTATTAACCTTACTTTTTGCGCTACCCAGAAACAACGACGTGGACGTAGTAAGGATTGTTTCCTTTGGGGTGCTTAATTAAAGTGAGTCCCCTTGCCTCTCACTGATCGGGGTGCTTCATTATAGTGAGCCCCCTTTCCTCTCACTGTTCGGGGTGCTTGATTATAGTGAGTCCCCTCGCCTCTCACTAATGTAAATAAATTTTTATTTAACCTCGAAGAAAGTGTTCGAAATGACGACTATTTCCTTCAACGCACATAGTCAAACGCCTTTGAAAATGGCGAACTGTGTTCTGCAAAGTTTGTCTCGGAATGGCAGCGCATGCACGACGAATCCTATCCTGCATATCTGCTCTTGTAGTGGGTTGTTGCTCAAAAACAGCATTGTTTAAATACCTCCATAAATAGAAATCTGGTGATGTAAGATCGGGTGAGCAAGCAGGCCAGTTAACCGGACCTCCTCGACCAATCCATCTGTTACCACAGTGCTCATTCAAAAAAGCCCTTACAATTCGAGCGAATTGTGGTGCTGCGCTGGTGTCCTGCTGGAGCCACATTCTTCGTCGCGTTTCTAAATCAACATCTTCCATCAATCCAGGTAGTTCATCTCTTATTAGCGTCAAATAGGTATGTTAATTTACATTTGCTTCAAAAAAATAAGAGCCAATCAAATATCCATTGATAATTCCGCACCATACCATAATACTCCATCGTCTTTGATGGTTTACAGTTCTGACCCAATGAGGATTCACATCAGACCAATAATGGCAATTATGCCTATTCAGTTCCCTATCACTTCGAAATTGTGCCTCATCAGAAAAAAGAACAAAGTTAAAAAAGTCTGGATCTTTTTCTATCATTTGTAAAGCCCATTGGCAAAACACAATACGCTGTTGGAAATGCTGAAACTGTAGCTCCTGAACCAAAGTAATATGATACGCGTGATGTTGAAGCACCTTCATAATTCTTAAAAAAGTATTTCTTGGAATACCAATTTTCCTTTCGACTCGACGAGCGCTAATGTGTGCGTCAAGATGAATTATTGCAAGGATAGTTACAACTCGATTATCATTTTCATGATACTCATGGCGCCTACGTTGGCGAACCATGTGTCCACCACGAGCTCTTTGAGTTAAACGTCTGATAGCTCTATCGTCAAGATGTCGTCTGTCAGGATAGCTTTCAGCATAAAGTCTTGCCGCACCACGATAATTATTTTGGCTTGCTCCTAAAACCAAAATCATATCTACGGTCTCGTTGGACGGATAGTCAGCTATTTCAGAGCCAGCTATTAATTACTATTAAATTTAAATAGTAAAATGGTATAAAAAATATTAATAATTATAAGGCTCGCCCGTATACGGTCGCGCCTAAATAGGAAAAACGTTGGAAAATTACGGTAACTTTAATTAGCTAACTGTAATTGCCATAAATACTTCGTTTGTCACACTTTTTTAATTTTAAATTTTAAAATAAAATAATCGTTAAAACATTACAGGTATTCAATTCAATAAAGCATTATTTCTTATTTTAATTGCAAATAAAACTTCCTTTTATTTTTTTGTTTTATGTAAATAATGTGAATTAGTAGCGTTCGCATTTCAGAAATACTAATTTTGATAAAACACGTCTACGAAGAAAATAGGTTCAGTCAATGGTTCTTTTATATTTATTTTTCAGGTTTTAGCAGGATAGTGAAGCACCACATTTCACGCTCACAATAACAGCATTTTTTAATAAACACTTTAGTATTAGATGGATTGGTTGAGGAGGTCCGGTGAAATGACTTGCTTCTTCATCCTATACTTGACCATCAGACTTTTGTTTATGGGGGTATTTGAAAAATGCTATTTTTGAGCAACAACCCACTACAAGAGCAGATATGCAGGATAGGATTCGTCGAGCATGCGCTGCCATTCCGAGACAAACTTTGCAGAACACAGTTCGCCATTTTCAAAGGCGTTTGACTATGTGCCTTGAAGCAAATGGTCGTAATTTCGAACACTTGCTTCGAGGTTAAATAAAAATTTATTTACATTAGTGAGAGGCGAGGGGATTCACTATAATCAAGCACCCCGAACAGTGAGAGGCAAGGGGACTCACTATAATCAAGCACCCCGAACAGTGAGAGGCAAGGGGACTCACTTTAATCAAGCACCCCGAACAGTGAGAGGCAAGGGGACTCACTTTAATTAAGCACCCCAAAGGAAACAATCCTTATTTCGTCCACGTCGTTGTTTCTGGGTAGCGCAAACAGTAAGGTTAATACATTTATAATAGAAGCTTCAACGATCTTAAAGTTTCCGTTAACAAATCATTTTGTCCTTGAGAAAAATTTTTCAGGGTTCAGGATGTGTGGGTTTGGGGTATATGGGATCAGCATGCGTGGGGTAGGGATGTGTGGGACTGGGGGGTGTGGTGTATGGTTGTGGAACCGGGGTGTAACAGTTCAGCATGTGAGGGCATGAAGTGTATGGGGTTAGGATGTGCGAGTTTGAGTTTTGTTTACTAGGATGTGTAAGTTTTGGGTTTGGGGTGTGGGTTCCTCTATTAAGCCTACGATCAATTTGAACCAGCTTAGCCTGTGGTTCATGGAAAAAAACGATTTTAAACGGACTTTTCTGAGTTTGACCTAGATTTGACCTTGAAATGACCTTGGAAAAAGTTTCTCAATGTGATTTTGAACGTAAAAGTTCCCGCTCTTTCCGAATCCGGGGTCAAAACTAGGTATTTCCATATGAACAAACCACTTTGACCTTAAAATAACCTCAAAGGTCAAGTTCAAGGTCAAAGACGTTAGCGCCATTATGTGGCCCCCTTTGTCCCCTATAACTTTTGTCTGAACCATTTTTCTCTATCTGGCTTAGGTTCCGAGAAATCCGGGTGCGGCGATGAAAATGGGTCACCGTGTATATTAGGGGTTAGGTCATTAATACTTACCTAATTCTTATAGAGTAGTCGTATCTAGTTGGGATAGATATTCTTAGAGATTTGATCTCTGACAGTACTTAAAAAAATAAAAACAGAACTACATCGTTCTTGATCTCTGATTTCTACTGTCAGTTTAGGGGTTAGGTATATATGTATGTGTATTACTCTCCAAGTTCTCTAATATATTAGATACGATTACGAGTGTATGTGTGTGTGTGTATATATATATAGCCCTGTAGAAAAATTTATATAGCGCCACTCTCAGAAACAAGTAGAACCACTGTCTAATAGTGCCTATACGTACGTATATATGGTATAGGATTAAAATACGACGACGACGCGAAGACGACGAAGAAAATGAAAAATGAGATGAAAATTGAGAGGGCAAATTTACAATTAAAAGTATACGAAAACGAAAGAATCTTGAAACATAAAAAATGCAGATATGGATAGTACATAAAAGATTCTATCTAATGGAATGCATTTAAGTATCCAAATAAAGAGTAAAAAATGTTGTTATCAAGAATAGAAAAAAGTAAGGTTGGAGCGGACTATTCCAAAGAATAAAGTGTGCGTCAACGCCCCGCTTGCTCGTTAGTCACTTCGTTCTTTTACTCGCCAAGCAGGGCGCTGCCGCGCCCTTTGATACAGTCTAATACAAATGAGACAATTGAAATCGTAATACATATTACAATACTAATAAGAAGATTATAAATGAAAAAAGATACATATAAGACAATTGAAATCGTAATACATATATTACAAAACTCTTAAGAATATTAAAATGAAAAAAAACAGATAATAATACTACATTACAAAGAGTAATAAAAAAGTAAGGAAATATATATATAAATACAAACGATAAATAACAATTACACAAAAGATAAAAGAAGGGAAAATTCTAAACTATAAAAGAATAACAAATGCATAACAAAAATAAAACAAGCAGTTTTGAAAACGCTAAAGAGACAAGGAAAAGAAGGCTACTTAAATAGAATAAATTATCAACATGTTAAGAAACAATCAAACCAGTATTTCTTTTTGGGAAATTTCAATACCATCCAAAATAGTTCATTGTCAAATTTGTAAAAATCAAGGTCATGAAGCCTTACTTTGCTCATGTACAATATGTATTTATTGCAAAAGTGGAATTCAACAAAAGTAATCTAACTTATTGCCAATACTGTCAAATACTGTAAAAGTAAAGATCATATATCATATTTTTGCAAGAATGCTAAAAATAAAATAGAACTTTTCTGTAGACTCTATAATCATAGAGGACATTCTGTAGATAAGTGTACATTTAACCAAACAAATGAAGATGTGACGTCCAGACGGTCGTCTATACCTTGATACCATTTTTGCCGTTTTTAGCCTGGTATTACCCAAGAGCTAGGGATGGCCAAATCTTACAAACGTTTTATTTGAACTTATCACTGAAGGAGGGAGGGACAAAAAAGATAATATGTTTGAGGAGACAAGCGATTCCAGCTCTGCCCATTCGGCACAGAACGATCTGAATGCTCCTCGGAAGTGGGTATATGTGAAGGACTAAGTTCAGAAAAGATTGGAGAGAAGAAATGAAATTCGAAGACGATTTTTGACTTACACTTATAATTGCAGTTAGTTTTTAACTACCCTATCAAAGTAAAATCTAATAAAAACGTCAGAAAACTAAAATGGATATCTAATTATAAAAAATATTTAAAAGAATTATTAAAAATTACAAGATTAAAATTAAAATCTAAAGGTTACTACAATAAATTTACTATCAGAAAAAGGTTTAAAAAGGGAGACAAAACACGATCAAATGAGTTTTTCGTTCTTTCAGACTGCTCGCAATTCAACTTGGATAGGTTGTTTGTATGTGTAATGAAACACGTGGATCCTTTTGAGCAATTAAGGCCATGTGATACTCAATAAAAATTGTGTTGGGTTCAGTCGCTAATGTAGGTGGGTGCCAACTACTGTATGTTAAACAGTAGATGGCGCTGAAGCTATACTTAATCTATGTGTAGAACGTTTAGTTCCAAGAACACTCACAGATGGCGTCCACTGAAAACATTTTTTTAATAATAACATGGCCTCGTAACATTCGTAACATTAACATGCGTATATTTAAATATTTCGATATATACGCATTGTAATAGTTAAGTCACCGTGTTCTTTTAAACAATCTTAATGTATTGCTGTAAATATTGATATTGTAATAGTTACAATATGAGATTTGCCGTCTAAACTCTTCCTTATTAAAATATAATATGTAACAGTTACAATATTGTAGTTTCGAATTTAAACAGAAGATGTTGTTCTCTGAGTGCATAATATAAGCAATAATTTTTTTTCATAAAAAATTATGAAAATATTCATATCAAGTTTATACATTTTTTTCAAATAAGAATTCTTATAAGTAAATTTAGCGAGAATAAGACGTTATACGTTATTTTTATAATAAATGTTGAAGAAATTATTAAGGGCTGTAACAATTTCATTTGATTGCGGATCGATAAATAAAAAATACCTATATAAATACCATGCAACATTATGAAAACGATCTATGATTGCAAATTGATAAAGAAATTATCAATTTTGTCAGTATTTTGCGATGACATGCAATATTGTAAACATAATATTTCATTATAGATCGATAAATAAAAAATACTTATATAAATACCATGCAAAATTATGAAAACGATCTATGATTGCAAATTGATAAAGAACTTATCAATTACTGCAGTATTTTACGATAACATGCAATATCATAAAAATAATATTTGATCATAGATCGATAAATAAAAAATACTTATATAGATACCATGCAACATTATGAAAACGATCTATGATTGCAAATTTATAAAGAAATTATCAATTACTGCAGTATTTTACGATAACATGCCAGAACATAAAAATAATATTTGATTATAGAACGATAAATAAAAAGTACTTATATAGATACCATACAACATTATGAAAACGATCTATGATTGCAAATTTATAAAGAAATTATCAATTTTGGCAGTATTTTACGATAACATGCAATATCGTAAACATAATATTTCATTATAGATCGATAAATAAAAAATACTTATATAAATACCATGCAACATTATGAAAACGATCTATGATTGCAAATTTATAAAGAAATTATCGATTACTGCAGTATTTTACGATAACATGCAATATCATAAAAATAATATTTGATTATAAAACGATAAATAAAAAATACTTACATAGATACTGTGCAACATTATGAAAACGATCTATGATTGCAAATTTATAAAGAAATTATGTATTACTGCAGATTAAATCATAATAAATTATAATAACTATTTTTGATTGTAAAATAAAGAAATTATCGTGTGCTTCAGATCATAAAATATCATGGAAAATTAGGAAAACAGTCCTTGTTTGTTAATTGATAAGGGTATGATCAATTGTTGCTGCTGTTTATAACATGCAGAACCATAAAAACAATTTTCATTGCAGATCGATAAAACAATCAATTACTGCGATATTAAATAAAACCATGCAAAATTATTTCTACAACAATTGATTGCAGATTAAAAAACCATATTTACATATAAAAGAACATGCACATTTAGTTATAAAAAATATTTTATTGCAACTCAATAAAGAAGTGATCTATTGCTGCAGGATACATAATATACACAATTATGATAATTATTAATTGATAAAGAAATCATTAATTACTGTTTTTGTATTGAATAAAATCATGCAATAATGTACACATGCAAAACGATCTTTGATTATAAATTGTTAAACAAATTATCAATTACTACAGTATTTTACTATAACATGCAATATCATAAACATAATATTTGATTGCAGATCGATACAAAATCGATTCCTGCAGTATTGTAGTATATAAGTGACATAGCAGACAGCCATTAGCTGTCAACAATCACAGTAAAGACTGTCAACTAGGACAGCCTCTTCAGCAATGCCTTCACTAGTGTTGTTTGCAGCGTAGGACAGCTGTACACACAATAATGCCAGGAGTGCAAAGGTTGTAACATCACATGTTGTTACAATAAAGAAAATTTATATAGTTAGAGTCGACATATATAATACAGAAGCGTGGACTAGAAAATCTACACAGAGAGCTCAGATTTAGGGAAGGCTCTGAGCAGCTTAATCAACTCTCTAGGCGCAACGACTTACTTGTAATGTATTTTCCTAGCAATATGAGAGTGTTGATAGAGAGCATGCAAGCTCTCTATAGACTACAACGATTATTAGGGGATGGTAATAGGAGTTCAGCTGCCTGAGGCGTAGTGACGTTGGCCTCTTGACGGCTCCTCTTGCAGCCGCTTGGGCCTTGCAGACCCTTATCATTCTCATATGCTATATATCGTACCTGTAATATAAAGAAAAGGATTAGTTGGTCTAGAATCACTCATTGCATGGCGTATAAAAGAATAAGAATAAACAGTAGTTGAAACGATAGCTGTTACAATCACAATTGCCCTGTAAATGCTCTTGGAGGCTAGCCAGGCGTGCAACACACAACTTCATAATCCATTTTGCCTCTGCTGAAAGAAGAGTACGTGGCTGAAGCAACAATCCCAATATTATCACATTGAAAGTATACTCACCAGCTGAAAAGACAGCGACAGTTATTGGGAAGCTTCATTGGCACCAGGGGTTTAGCCACACGATGTTAAAAGAGATAAGAAATCGCTGCCAGTTCATTTTCATCCATCGCAGAAGTGTCGGCGATATCAGTGCCTTTAATTATGCACATCACAGATTTCTCACTAAGGTTTGCTCCATGTTGTTTGCAGCATAGGGCAGCTGTACACATTAATACTCCAGAAGCACTTTGCAACTTACACTTCACCAGGAGAACCTCTGCACAGCTAGGTGCCATGGAACAAAATGCGATCTCGTCGCAGCATCCCCAACGCTTCTCCATTGTATTGCCAATTTATATTAATGCTGCCCTCGAGAGAAATAGAATCTTATGAAGGCGTGTGATCATCTGCAGGAGCTCTTCGCTTTAGGCAGAACAAAATATATAAATAACGTGTCAAGTATTAGGGATGAGGAAAACAGTATCAAACTGCCAGGAAAAGGAGAGCAGATAGACAGAAATTTGGAGGTTAGGTTCAGCTATGCTACATAATAAAGTCCCAGTCCGAACCAAAATACTTACTCGAATTGGTTGCAGGAGCGTGGTTTTCATTCAACTGCACCATCTCTGACCCCGTCATGCTCGCCTCGGTGATGTCCTCGGGAAGTGGTAACTGCACCGGCAACTCTCGAAGGGCGTAGAATTATGTGAAAGCGCGTGGTCATGTACAGCAGCTCTTCGCTTTAGGCAGAACAAAATATATTAATAATGTGTCAAGCATTAGTAATGAGGAGAGCAGTATCGAACTTCACTCTTTCCTACTGTGCGCGTATGCGTTGTGTGTATGTTTGTGTCTGCTCTTCACTGTTCTCAAGGAGCCGCGGCGTGTCGGCATCGCCGCGTCCAGCGGTGTGGTTGTCGCTTCCTACTACGCGAAAGCGCAGTGTTGTCAAATCTCGGCTACGGAGTGCGGTGGCGCGACTGCGGCATCGACAACCCGGGCGCGCGCTTCGACGGCGCTCGGGGAGCTCGGAAGAATTCTGCGAATTGCCGCTGGCTGCTATGTTATCATATGAGCCCACGTAAACTGGTAACTGAGTTTCTTTGCCTCTCGCAAGCTGTTTTTCAGCTGTTAGCGATTTTGGTTGGCCCAGGCGCCGTAAGTTTTTCGCTTTTGTTTCCCCATGTACCTATATATGCTAATCCAATTGGAAAAAGTAATGATTGCTTTCGTCATGAGATGAGCGCGCAATACAGCGTAAAGTGACAATCTATTTTTTATAGATGGATTTCCATTTATATACCCGTAAATCTAAGGAACTCTTAACTTTTTGGGAGCTTAAGAGTTTAAAATTCAAAAGGCTGTAGCACATGTTCTTTGCAATAAGTACACAAATCAATGAAAGCTCAAAATATTTTGCAGCGTAGACAAAATTAAAAAAGGTCGATAATCCAGTTGTTCTTTATGTTTTTAATGTGTTTATTTATCTATATAGAAAAAGCAGCGCACATGCCATCAATATATAATTGGTTTTGCTTTTAATTTGAGCCTTGATAGATCGATATGCTATGAAAATAAGTCAGAACATAAGATTCTAGCGATATTGGAAATTTTTATATGAATAGTGCTAAGCAATTGGTTATAATATAGTACGCAATTACAAGACCGAAACCGACAGAGCTTGTCGGCGGCCAGCTACTCTATGGGTAGTCGAGTTCGGTCGAGCGTCGAACGGCTCTGGCCACCCGTAGACTACTAAATGTGTCTGCTATACAGTTTTCGTTTGTGATAAAAGAATGTGCAGTTTTCAATATACAGGAGTTCTGGTTCACGAATTTATGAAATAAAAGAGGTTAAATAGTGTTATTTTATCGTGAAATTCCCATTTTACCGACTATTATTCCTTTCAAATAGTGAGCCTGATATTTTTTAGATAAGTATGTACGAAAGAAAGGAAATATTTCGATAGAGCTGCATTTGGCAATACAGTTAATCATCGTGTATTATGGATGCTCGTTAATAACCAAAAATTCCTCTGAATAGAATTGCTCAGATACAAAATAGAAATTGGGATATAATTATAAGCAACATCTGGTTAGATGAAAACCATTCCCGTTATGATAGGGGTAAATGGTATTTTCTTCCATTACTGTAGACGCAAGGTATAGCCGGCTTCGCCCTTGTTTTATGAATAATGTAGTGGCAGGTACTTTTATTTCGGTGCACATATCATCCGAAATCGTCCCCATATCCGAATTCCGCGCGTGCGCACACGACGTGTGGACCTACGGCGGCGACTCGCCTCTCAGCCCGCGCGAAGAGAGCCGCTGCCGTAGGCCTCGATCTGACGCGGCCTATTTACCGGCTTCGCCCTTGTTTTATGAATAATGTAATGGCAAGTACTTTTATTTCGGTGCGCATATGACTCGAAAAAGTCCAGCTATCCGCATTTCGCGCGTGCGCATACTGCGTGGACGTTCTATGCTTCGCACAATCCATAATTAATTTTCGCTATTGTAATAAATCTTATTGATATTAAATTTTTGGTAATCTATGAATAAAGTCAAGACATACTGTTAGGCCAATGAATGTTATATAGTATCACACGAAACAAGGGCGAATCCGGTAAATAGGCCGCGTCCGACCGAGGCCTACGGCAGCGGCTCTCTTCGCGCGGGCTGAGAGGCGAGCCGCCGCCGTAGGTCCACGCCGTGTGAGCACGCGCGGAATTCGGATACCAGGATCTCTTCGGACGGTATGTACCGAAATAAAAGTACTTGGCACACTACATTATTCATAAAACAAGGGCGAAGCCGGTAAATAGGCCGTGTCAGATCGAGGTCTACGGCAGCGGCTCTCTTCGCGCGGGCCGAGAGGCGAGCCGCCGCCGTAGGTCTACGGAGTATGCGCACACTCGAAATGCCGATATAAGGACGATTTCGGGTGATATGTGCACCGAAATAAAAGAATTTACCATTAGATTTTATGCATTCAACAATTACAGCTGCATTCTCTCTTTCACTGGTGCCTGCAAAGGGCGGTGAGGCTGTTCTTTACGTTCTATGCTTCGCACAATCCATAATTAATTTTCGCTATTGTAATAAATCTTATTGATATTAAATTTTTGGTAATCTATGAATAAAGTCAAGACATACTGTTAAGCCAATGAATGCTATATAGTATCACACGAAACAAGGGCGAAGCCGGTAAATAAGCCGCGTCAGATCGAGGCCTACGGCAGCGGCTCTCTTCGCGCGGGCTGAGAGGCGAGCCGCCGCCGTAGGTCCACACGTCGTGTGCGCACACGCGGAATTCGGATATGGGGACGATTTTGGATGACATGAGCACCGAAATAAAAGTACTTGCCACTACATTATTCATAAAACAAGGGCGAAGCCGGCAAATAAGTCGCGTCAGATCGACGCCTACGGCAGCGGCTCTATTCGCGCGGGCTGAGAGGCGAGCCGCCGCCGTAGGTCCAGGCCGTGTGAGCACGCGCGGAATTGGGATACCAGGATCTGTTCGGACGATATGTACCGAAATAAAAGTATTTGGAACACTACATTATTCATAAAATAAGGGCGAAGCCGGTAAATAGGCCGTGTGAGATCGAGTCCTACGGCAGCGGATCTCTTCGCGCGGGCCGAGAGGCGAGCCGCCGCCGTAGGTCCACGCAGTATGCGCACGCGCGAAATGCGGATAGCTGGACTTTTTCGAGTCATATACGCACCGAAATAAAAGTACTTGCCGTTACATTATTCATAAAACAAGGGCGAAGCCGGTAAATAGGCCGTGTCAGATCGAGGCCTACGGCAGCGGCTCTCTTCGCGCGGGCCGAGAGGCGAGCCGCCGCCGTAGGTCCACGGAGTATGCGAACACTCGAAATGCGGATATAAGGACGATTTCGGGTGATATGTGCACCGAAATAAAAGAATTTACCATTAGATTTTATGCATTCAACAATTACAGCTGCATTCTCTCTTTCACTGGTGCCTGCAAAGGGCGGTGATGCTGTTCTTTACGTTCTATGCTTCGCACAATCCATAATTAATATTCGCTATTGTAATAAATCTTATTGATATTAAATTTTTGGTAATCTATGAATAAAGTCAAGACATACTGTTAGGCCAATGAATGCTATATAATATCACACGAAACAAGGGCGAAGCCGGTAAATAGGCCGCGTCAGATCGAGGCCTACGGCAGCGGCTCTCTTCGGGCTGAGAGGCGAGCCGCCGCCGAAGGGTCACACGTCGTATGCGCAAGCGCGGATTTCGGATATGGGGACGATTTCGGGTAACATGTGTACCGAAATAAAAGTACTTAACCGATAGAATCGCACAAAAAATTCCTGTGTGTAGTAATGACATATATTGACTGTCTAATTGACGTATTTTTTCAAAAAAATCTTATGTAAATACTAATAGAATCATTAAAAAAAATTCTGAGTATATTATTACTTGCATATAGGAAGGACTTAATTGACGTATTTTTCAAAATAAATGTTTGAAAGTTAGTTTAATAAATAATGAATTTGGGTTGATTTTAGACCTCACATCGCTTTACTAGTATATTTTCATCTATTGATATGTCGTAGATGTTGAACATTCGACGTTGTACATTTTGAGGTTAGTTTAACATTGTTGAGCTTGTAGTTAATCGTTATTTCTACAATTTTTAAATTATCTATAAGTAATCAGGAGTACAAATAATAAAGATCCCCAACTCAGGCTGGTTCTCTGAATACCTTAAATTAGCTCAGTACTTACGCATTTTTCATTATACATTTTCTTGAACGCTTATATTTATTTTTCTTGTTAGCCATGATGAATGTCAAGCACGACAAAGAACAACGTCGAGAAGTAAAATGATTTTTCAGTAATATATTAGCTCAAATATAATAATAGTCTAATAAACTATGATACAGTTTATTATAATATTTTGCAAGCAATTTTTAAACTTTGTGTACAAATATACAATACTACAAGCGCATAAGTATATTGATAAGAGACACGTTCATACGTGCAAAATTATTTTTTGCTGATGGCGCTAGTTAAGGGGATGCCTTATACCGACAGAGTTATCTGCCGTACCGACTACAATGTTTTTAATTAAATATTAATTGTTATAAGCTTTTTCTTTAATTGTAAGTATGGACGCACAAAGGCAACGTTATTATCTAAAATTTTACTGAGATTTAGATAATAAGTTTGCCTTTGTGCCTCCACATTTAGAATTAAAGAAAAAGCATGTAACAATTAATATTTAATTAAAAATATTGTGGTTGGTATGGCAGAGAACTCTGTCGATATAAGACATACCCTTAACTACAGGTCTATTTTTATACATAAATTACTACACCTACTATAAACAGAATTTTTAGGTTTTGTATTAAATATATCAGCAACTAAGAATACAAAAATGTATTTTTCCTACGTATCGTTTAAAACATAGGAAATGTCATGAGCGTTTTTTGCAGTTTATAAATGTAGATGGTTCATCTAAAAACTGTATATCTCCTGTTCTTTATATGATATACATATAAAGAACAGGAGATACAACGTTTTTTCTTATATACCGTTAAAAATGTTAATTATTTTTATCATTTTATCCAATTTTAAAATAAGAATATCTTATATAAATACTAATAAAATCATTAAAAAAAATTTCTGAGTATACAGGGTGTGTCAAAAGTTCCGGGACGGCCAGTTATCTCAGCGGGAATGCATTTTCGGAAAAAATGTTTCATACAAAAGATGTAGGATTTTTCCCTGGCTATCTGATGGTGACCTTGAATTTGACCTTGGGCTTGACCTTCACGGTCATTTGAAGGTCACGTCGAATTTTTTAAATGGGAACCCTCCTTTTTTATTGCGCAAACCGAAAGAGAGAAAAATTCTCTTTCCAACGATATAAGATACATACGCGGTCAAATGTGATCTAGAGGTCGTTTCAAGGTCAAGTCGGTAAAATGAGGTCAAATTGATCTTGGGCAGTCCAAAGCATGGAAACTAAGGGCGTTGGGAAAAAACTTTCCATACGAAAGTTTCCGCAAATCGAATGGAGCATCTGATGGTGACCATGAATTTGACCTTGGGCTTGACTTTCAAGGTCATTTGAAGGTCAAGTCGAATTTTTTGAATGGGAACCCTCTTTTTGTTGCAGAAATGCGGGAAAACTTACCTTTCCAGGGGTGTAAGATACATACAGGGTTAAAAGTGAGCCGAAGGTCATTTGAAGGTCAACGTTCTTATACTCCGATCATCTGGACACCCCATCGAATTTCGTGTATCAGGGCGTTAAAAAACTTTTTTGTGCAAACGTTTCTGGATCAAAACCCAGACCTGGGACCTGGCTAATCACCGCTGACCTTGGAACGACCTTGGGTCGACCCAACGGGGCAAACCGACCACAGATACGGGTTCAGCGACCCCGAAAACCCATGGGTCCGTGGTTTCAAGCACCTTCTGCAATTCCTTCTGATTTGACCTTGGAACGACCTTGGGTCGACCCAACGGTGCAAACCGACCCCAGATACGGGTTCAGCGACCCCGAAAACCCATGGGTCCGTGGTTTTAAGCACCTTCTGCAATTCCTTCTAGTTTGACCTTGGAACGACCTTGGGTCGATCCAGCGGGGGAAACCGACCCCAGATACGGGTTCAGCGACCCCGAAAACCCATGGGTCCGTGGCCCGCAATTCTGCAACAAAAAGAGGGTTCCCATTCAAAAAATTCGACTTGACATTCAAATGACCTTGAAGGTCAAGCCCAAGGTAAAATTCAAGGTCACCATCAGATGCTCCATTCGATTTGCGGAAACTTTCGTATGGAAAGTTTTTTCCCAACGCCCTTAGTTTCCATGCTATGGACTGCCAAAGATCAATTTGACCTCATTTTACCGACTTGACCTTGAAACGACCTCTAGATCACATTTGACCCCTTATGTATCTTATATCGGTGGAAAGAGAATTTTTGCCTCTTTCGGTTTCCGCAATAAAAAAGGGGGCTTCCCATTTAAAAAATTCGACTTGACCTTCAAATGACCTTGAAGGTCAAGCCCAAGGTCAAATTCAAGGTCACCATCAGATAGCCAGGGAAAAATCCTACATCTTTTGTATGAAACATTTTTTCCGAAAATGCATTCCCGCTGAGATAACTGGCCGTCCCGGAACTTTTGACACACCCTGTATTACTTGCATATACGAAGGGCTTAATTAACGTATTTTTCAGAATAAACGGGTGAAAGTTAGTTTAATAAATAATGAATTGGGGTTGATTTTGACCTCACATCGTCTTTATTCAGAAATTCTGCTCCAGACGCTGTAGAAAACCTACGTAATTAAAAATCTGCTTCTTCAGTATTGGAAATTGCTTGTTCGGATGTTTAACCCACAAGATTCTGATCCTCTCTTAAAAAAACGATGGCCGGATGTTGTGAAGCACTTAAAGAGTGATTTTGATTGGTCTGTAAGGAATAGGCGCGAAAATTCACTGCTTCCGCTACATTTGAATTTTTGGAGTTGAATTTTTATTCTTAACTATTTAAAACTAAATAATTAAATCAAATTAGAATAAAAAGATTAATTTTGTCATGCTTTAAAAAACGATCTGATTATCCTATCATTTAAACCAATTAAGATAAAATCATAATGAAAAATTATGTATTCATAACCTAAAAACAAAATAGTACACGCGCAGCGCGTTTGGATTTTGCTAGTGAACTAAAAATGCACGTTTAGAAGAATTTTATTCAATTTTTCAATTTTTAAAAATTTTGCAGGTGATTTCTCACCTACATGCGAACGTCATATTCTACTTCCCGGTCTAGCTGCGTAATATACTATTTATGTAACTTTATTAACTATGAGGAATTAATATTAAGACTAAATAAATTATAATTTTAATAGTAATTATTAAAATAGCATCTTCTGATTACTTTTCAACTGAAAATATTATGCGCATGTTATATAGATTCATCCTGTTTCTATCTTTAACTTAAACAATGCTTTGACCTTTTGAGTAGTTACTAACTACGAAAATTATATACTTTAAGAAAGTTTAAGACAAGAGTATAAGATATTTAATATTGAATTTTAATATTGATTTTTTTATTTTATTATATTTAAATATTATTTTTTTTATAATGTATATCGAATAAAATTGTATGTTGAATGATAAAAAAAAAATAAACTCGAAGTCTTACTTCGTTTTTATTCAGTATTATATGAGTAAACAGTTATAACAATCGGACTACTTATAACAATACAAAACAGGACAAAAGTTTATTTTAAATTGTTTGTCACAACCAATCATAATCGAATGAAAAAAAAAACATCACATACAATTGTATTCAGTGCTCCCGTAACCATAAGCTATACACCCCTTGAAGTCCACAATTTCAAAAACAATAAATTGAAGAATACAAAAGATTTATAGAGTTCAAAATCACGTACTTTAGTAGTCACCATATGCGGAGCCAACTAGTAACCGATAGAGATTCCTACACTGATTTAGCTTTATTTAAATTTATTTCAAGGCTTTTCAAATTTTTCGCAATCATTCGGTGTTCGCAAAGCAATAACGACACCCGCTGACTCGAGAATTTTTTATAAAAAATAAAAATTTTAAAAGAATAATGAGAAATAGTAAAATATCGTTAACTATATAATTCTATATAGACTCCGACATCCTCTTAACATGGTTCTTCGCAGCATTATAGTTTTTGTGCTCAACAAGAGCAAAACTATACCAAATGCGTCGTTTTGTCTCTCTTACCCTCGTGCACATCATCGGCTATTTGTGTTTATAAATATTCCTGATGGAAATCGCCCCTTTTTCTCCTATTTGTGAAACGATTTTTCACACATTTTCTAGCCATTTTATGGCTGATTGACCAAAATCACTAGGAAATAGCTAAAAAATGTGGAAAAAATCGTTTCACAAATAGGAGAAAAATGGGCGATTTCCACCAGGGATATATATTAACATAATTTTAAAAAGATCAGTTTCACATATATTTGATAAAAGTAAAAGAAAGAGCCGAATTTCATCTTTTTCTTCTTGAAGTACAGTTTCTTTTATGAGTAATACTGTTACTTTTTGTCACAGCTGATATAGCGCCCACACTCATGTGAAAATAACCATTTTCAAGAATTTTTTTCTCAAAAATTTATTGAGCAATATATGTAAACAAACATATGTTTGTATTTTTTTTAAAGCTTTTCCAGTTTTCACGATGTGATAAGAACCCCCTTCAATGGAGTCAGACATCTTTCAAATTTTTAGAATGAAACTACCTGAAAAAAGATTTCATCATTCAAATTACATAAAAATAATATGATGAAAATACATTAAATTTGTGATAAAATGTGATCCAAAACAACATTTTAGGCCTATTTTATCCAAAGATATAGTCCTTTCTAAATGTTGACTGTGGCGTAGACTCCATGTCTGAAACTTGATTGACTTTGATTGGATAGATCTTAAAAGGTTGGTATTCTATGTGGTTATTAGTAGAAGAGTTACCCAGATTAAATTTATTTAAGGAAATATTTTTTTACAACTAAAACTGTTAAAAAAGATTAAATACTGAAATTTCAGTTTTGAACAGTTTTCAGCCGTAAATAATTATTTACTCAAATAAATTTAATACACATAACTCTTGAGTCAATAGTGACACAAAAAAACCAATAATATAGGACCCATCCTAAATTATTACATTAAATAAAATTCTCAAATTCTTCTTTAATTCTTCTATAGGTATTTTCTAGCTTTAAATCTTTTATATTCTCAACAAATATTATGATTCCTAAGTAGGTAGAGTCACATAGTGCATCAAGTATCTTACAGTGGTCTGACAAAGTTCCTTTGGTCCTTTTGTATCAGTATGTTTTAATAAACTTTCTTACACGAATTTACACACACATATACACACGTATACACACATACACACACATATGCACACGCGCAAAAGTGAATATAAAATCTGTTGAGAAATTCAAAATCCTGAATACATGTTACCAAACCAATACAATATGGCCAAATACTTGAAAAAAAAATGCTTGTAGCGTAGCAATACTTTTATTGATTTCTTCTAGTAATCTTTGGTGGGTCAGCTTTTTACTTCTCAACCATTCTATTTCTCACATATAAACATTTATTTTAAATGAGAATAAGACGTATCTGTATTCATTGCAGTGTATGATTCTTTAGATTTCAAACAATAAAATGTCAATCATGTCACTATGATATTTAGTTGATAATTGATCATATTGGTTTTGTCGTAGAAGCAAAGGTTTTAATGTTCTTCTACACAATAACATAGTTTTCGATTCATTTAAAATTTTACTTAAATCTAGACACTAAATGTTTTCGTAATACTAATTAGAAGTTCAGAGTTGTGAAACTCCAATTTTCTTTTAAGACTCTAACGTCATCCCTGATAAAAGTTGGAGCCATTCCTATTTTCAAGAAAAAGAAAACAAGAAAAATTCATAACCAATACAGTCATACATTATTTTGATAAGAATAAAAAGTTTTATTTTCCACATACTTCAAAAGACCAGTAAATATACCTTATTATGTGTGATTGAATCTGTCCGTAGAGTATAAATTACATAAATGCATCTTCTGAGGTTGAAACAATCTTGATAAATGCTATGGTCACACATCTTATGTAACCAAAAGAGTAGTCATTAATAGTCTGTACTGCATATTTTGCTGGAATCTCTCTTGTATATGATATTTTACAGCGATCCTTATGTAACACGCAAGCCCTAATTGCATTTATAGTTTTGCAGTTTTTACCTAAATATTAAAAAGATTATTGATATTTAATTTTTGCATGAATCACCAAATTTCAATCTATCAATTTCACAAATAAATGCGTTAAAACTAAAATAAACCTTCAAATTTGTTTCGTTGATCACTCATTTTCCAAATATTTAGATAAGGTATTTGTGCAAATAAAAACTACATCATTTTGAACTTATTAACATCGATATTACCTTATCTAAATAAAATAAACCTTGTTAATAAATTAGAATTTATTAGAATTAATAATTAAATCATTTAGAGCCTAAGAGTGCATTACATTTAAAAAAAATAATTTTTTTTACCGAGCAGAAAGTTAACCAAGAAAACAATTTAAAATTAATTGTTACATAAATTTATATTTAAACATCATTTATATTACTTTATAGAATAAATAAAATAGAATTTCTATCGCAATCTGAAATAAAATATTGATAATAAAAATAATAAGAATCAATAATTAACAAAAGAAATAGAGTTTACCTTTATGGTTAAATCATATGCATACATATACATTTTTTTCTAAACAATTTTATCATCCAGATTATCCTATCTCTCATTTTCCATTGTGCCAGAATGCTGTATGTCAGTAAATCTGAATACAGAGCATCAGCAACAGATACAAGAATAAGAATGTCCGATACTTGCACACAGAGCTCGAGAATTTGCTTTTCAGGTGTTGAACAAAAGACTCGACATCCCCTAAGTTGGAAAAAAGCTCAAATCAGATGACAGCTAAGACGTCGTAATGTTTACCTTAGACAACATGACGTCAACTGTGAGGTTATGTAACACGGTGTTACTTATCTTCAAGCCTGAGAGGTACTCTACTGCTGTTTCTCTGCTGTCGTGCTGCTACCTGCAAGGAACACAACACCACACAAAAATAATCGCTTCGTCCGACCTTAGCTGCTACCTCGAATAAATTATTACTTCAGAGTGCTACTCTGTTATTATCGCGCTCCTTCATTTAGAATTTTATTCTGCAAAAGTGTAGTCACAGCGCCATCTACAGTAATTTATGAAAACAATAAAACGTAAACAAATATAGTGCATCAAAAATGGTTGGTACGACTTAGTTTGCACCGTACACAACCATCTTACGTTAGTAGTATAGAAGTACTGAACAGTTTTGCCAACCTCACAACTTCTTGTCGAAAGTTTATATGTGAAAAATAATAAAATTATACTTTTTGTTGATTTTCAAAAAAAGCGCGTAATTAGGCACTCGCAAATGTTATGGCGAGCATGTGTATAAAATTTCAGGCAAATCCGATGTATATTCGAGCTAAAATCCTTTTTCTAGATAAAAAATGTGACTAAAATACAAATATCTCGATGACAATCATCATTTCTGTTCTGAAAATTTAATATAATCATCTTCAAAGAATTTCCGAGGACCTAATTAAGCGTTTTTGTCATAAAAATTATTGTTAATTAAATTATTGTTTAATATATTATATGTTACCGACATATCGGTAACGTAGGGATTTTCACTTGAGTATCACATGGTTATATTAATTTACTATCAGTCAACGTTTCGGAATCATTGTAGGATTCCCTTTTCCAAAGACTAGAAAACAAGGATGTAACTTAATTCGTATAATCTAATTGCGCCACTATAATGACAAACAATACCACAGCCAAATCTTGCCTAATTAATTAAATTAACTAACACATCCGCTCAATTTCATAGCAATGTAGTTGCTCGTCAATACAAAAAGATTGAACACGTAGCTCTCTCAACATTTTCTTTCTAACGCAAGTCATATTTGCACTGTAATTAAATCAAAAAAATTATGATTAGAAGGCTGAATGTAAATTTCAAATAATCATCAACCGCACAAATTGTGAAATGAACTTACTAAATCAAAAACACAACCATGTTTGAAAAACTAAAAACTGACAGGAACTGTGATACATTGACCCGTTGTCAAGCTACTAGTTTTCCCCGGATGGTAGCCAACAGAGCTATCAAGGAAGGACTGCGGATAGGTGACATCGCAGGGGATTATTTATACCCAAAAATCGAGTGGGGGGATACGACAGTACAGGTGGTGCACCGCTCGCAGTGTCCGTGGATCGCCCCGCTACTACAAAGCATCCAAGAAACATAGCGAGTAGAGAGGCTCCTGGCGCTCCTCTTCGCCGTACACACATGCGTATACGCAGCAACTAAGTAGCACAACCTCAACATCGCTCATACCATCGTGCTACCCCGACTTCTCAGAATACGAGAACTCGACCCTCTAGGAACTAACTGTTTTTTCTATCTTTAATTACGTTATTGATAATATCTATGGAAGCCTTATAATCATTTTTCAACTTAATAGTATCAGTGATTCTATTCATAGTATTTTTTGTATTATAAATGTGGATCATTTCTGAAAATTCTCTTTTACCTTTCTTAATTTCTTTATCCAAAACATTAATCTTTTCAAAATTAATTCTGTGACGTGTTTCTGTGCCGTGTACGGCTAGTGCAGATTTAGTATCGCTATTTTTTACACTCAATTTATGCCCATTCATGCGAATTTTATCTATGAAATTGGGCGTATGTGTTAGTTAATTTAATTAATTAGGTAAGATTTGTGTTGTGGTATTGTTTGTCATTATAGTGGCGCAATTAGATCATACGAATTAAGTTACATCCTTGTTTTCTAGTCTTTGGAAAAGAGAATCCTACAATGATTCCGAAACGTTGACTGATAGTAAATTAATATAATAAAATACTTAATTGCTCAAAAGGATCCACGTGTTTCATTACACATACAAACAACCTATCAAAGAGACAAAAATGGCCTATTAAAGAACGAAATATGAATAAATTTCAAAAGGATCAGCATAATAAGAATTTTCAACGCTATTAAAATGAACAAAATAATATCTTATTCAATTGTGGGAATTAAGCAAAGACTATATTATAACAAATAATAACATAACATTTTTGTTTTAGGATATGGACAGCATACTCAATATTAATATCTATCATAATCTCTTCTTATTTTTCCAAATTTAATACAGCAATAGAGAATTATAATTACAGCTGAACTTTTCCATTTGAAGCAAAACCATCCTACTCCTTGGTTAACTAGAATATAATCCTAAGGTGATCCAAATTTTACCAAATATACAAAATTATAACCACTTATCCGTTTGTCTACAATTGTTCGTATCAACTTGCGATCGGAATAATATAAGTTCGAATAATGAAATTCTAAGAAATTTTTACGAAGACAGCAAAAAGATTCATACATGAAAGATTTTAGAAGTAATGCTACGACTAACAATAACATCGTTGACAATTAAAAAAAATATATATTGTTCTTTTCTTTTTTAACAACAACAAACAAAAATATTGCGATTAAATATTAGAATACCTCAGTGAAACAAGCAAGTTTTATTTGTAAAAATTATGTGTTATTAAATAATAGAAATATTTAATTAATTATTTAGTCACAAAGTAGAAAACATTTCAGGGATCAATTTAATAACTTATTATTCTATCTTTGAATAAGAAAATATAGAACTAATCCAAAAGAAAACGAAATAAAACTATTTCTAAACCTTGCAACCCTAACAAACATAGATAAAAATAATTTGACTGTAATTTTATGCAAAATCAAACTGTATTTACCTATAGAAATGGTTCGCATTCATAAAAGAAATTTTATGTATAGTTCAAGAACAAAAGAAAGAAAGAATTTAGGTAGCTGTACTCACATTGCTAAGATTAAATCGAATATAATGTATTGGAAGTGATCAGTTTCATCATATACTGACATGATCATCCTACAAGATACACTATTCGGCACTGTATTGAGTAAAACAATTTTCTACTCTAACGCATTGCATACTCTCTAATGCAAATATGTGAATGTTACTGATGCCCGAAAAAATCTTGAGTTTTAAAATGAACTTTTAAAACGGCTGAGATTTTCAAAGAAAGGTAATACATCGATGCATAAGAACAATAACACGTAAAAATTTACGAAAATCACTCCAACCTATTAACCTTCTTTTTCACAAAAAAATACCTACATGTTACGTATAATTAAATTTTTCTTTTGGAAATAATTAGAATTTTTCTCAGTATACGGTTGAGAAATATTTTTATAATGGTAATATCAAAAGCCCTTTAATGTTATTCTACTTAAACAAAGAGGACAAAATAATATATCTTTTGCCAAAATTCTCAGCAGGGACGAAAGTGAATGATCACTTGAATCATTCCCTATATATTTTTCCTTACCTTGTATTCACTACAGAATTATTTAATATACACATTATTTAAAAAATTAGTCAATGAATTGTAATTTATGTAAATACTGCAAAACAAAATATCCTTTGCCTTTAGAGTTTAACGATTATTAATAAAAAATTTTTTTTAATTGTGCGAAATTCTATATGCAGTCAAGGTATATATCTTTATAATGTATAAATGCAAACTATATTAATTAATGATATTTCAAGTTTTGTAATTTATTTATAATTTTATTACAGATTCATTATAAAAACGTTTTCTTAGATGCGCACTATAATAATCGCACAAGAAATACATACTATAATAATTGGAAATTATAAAAAAGAAAATTCACTTTTAGAACAAATAGCCAAATATCACTAAAAAATTATAAAATTAATCTTTTTACAAAATAAAATTGTACGATATGTACATTAGTTTCAAAATAACAGAATACGAAAATTGCGATTGTTGCGACTTTTTATATTAAACAAGTAATTATTATGTATTTATTTTATAAGAGTTAATTAAGATTAAATTATTGTATTATTTTAAGAGTAACCCATAAGCGAAAAAGGTATTTGAAAATTCTAAAATGTAACAGATACAAATCATCAAACTCAATCAGAGAATTATGCTTATTGTTACAATTAAAAAATTCTGTAACAGAAAATTACTGATGGTTTAACTATTCCTATACTTGTTGAATCTCTACGATATTCAACAGTATAGGGGGGGGGGCGTTACGTCTGTGACGTATCCTTAAATTTAAATGTTATATTCATATTAGCATCAGTAATTTTCTTTGACAACGCAACAGCGTGACGTAGTGAGCCACCAACTTCGCGAAGGCATACGCGTGTTGTAATTTTGTAATTTTTCAACTTCGAAATCGAACGATTTACGTCAAAATGTTTACTAAACTTGTTTAAAAAGATGACTTTGATCCATCGCCAAAATCATCTTTAACCTAATTTAATCGCTTAATAAATACGGCGATTTGCGCCATACAAACCAGTTATATAAAGATAATATAAAGTAAAGTAAACAATAATAGTAAAGAAATTATATCAATTTAATACGTTATCGGTATTATATATTGTTAAACAATGTGAATAAATTATAAATCGTATTGTCTTATTTATAAAACTTATATTAGCCAATAAATAGTGCATCTAACTAATCAGCTGTTTATTATTAGTAGATAAGCTAGGCCGGTTCTGGATCCCCCCACCACTCGCCCACTGACCCAGAGAAGCGCTCTGATTGGTCGAGACGGATAGGTGCGAATTAATTACAGGTGAGACAGTGACGTCATCGAACCTTCTCGAAGATTGCGTGCTCTTACGTAATAGCATCCAAAATGTTTTGAAACGTTTGCGTGTGACGTCAAATATGTGACGATGGGTGTCAAATTACAGAATCCAAGAAATAGCAGTTCAAGGTTAGGATATCAAATCTCCTCTCATTATTTGTAATTCGATACCTTCGTGCCCCCACCCCCCATCCCTGCATCGATGATGCAATTGCGTGAACGCGGATACCCATTGGAAACGTCTAGAACCCCGATTTGCGATGACATCATTAAATATTACGCCACCCTATTAAATATTGCAAAATATTATGCCATATATACCTATGTGTGTGTGTGTGTAAAAGAATGTATCGTCATCTTGATACACATTAACTTCTAATGAACATATATTGATGCCCACGTATATGCAATGCCCCATCCCCCATCCCTGATTTGCAATGACATCATTAAATATTACGCCACCCTGTTAAATATTGCAAAATATTACACCATATGTGTGTGTGTGAAAAGAATGTATCATCATCTTGATACATACTAGCGAACGTGTATTGATGCCCACGTACATGCGTTATCTATCGCACCTCCTCTTTGTTCAGATATTCGCACCACGCGATTCTTGGAACTCGAGAGTATTTCAATTGCGCTCTCCTTGTCCACTCTCTTTCGTTTTGTCTTATAAAATTTAGGATTATTAATTTGTTAATAAAAATTTTATTTGGCAATGCCAATGGGTAGATGGCCCGATAATCACATCTCATGAGGAACCAAAAATTTCATTATTTTTTCGATATCTTGAGCCGTTTACGAGATATAGAATAAAATTGATTTTAGCATGAACTTATTGCTGAGATTTAAAATAATTTACTATACATTGAGACGTATAAATGAAATTTTATAACGGTAAAATGTGACATATCAAAAGGGTATCAAATTACAGCCTTTTCTTGTCAACAAGTCTTTGGAAAGAATTTTTGCGGTATATCAAAGGGTCAACGCTTTTGTCAACAGTTCAAATGATGAACAAATGTGTCATCTTGAAGAGGTATAAAATTACAGCCATTTCCTGTCAACAACTCCTCTGTAAGAATTTTTATGTGTTTGCGGCATAGGGTATAAAGCAATCTTCATCAACACTTCTTAGAATTTGAATTGAAATAATAATGTCTGGTATGCAAAGGATATCAAATTAAAAGGGGATCTTGTAAACAGTTTATGTGAAGGTTCTAGAACGAGATTATCGGAGATTCCAATCAATTTTTGCGTCAGACACACCCTATAAATACGACGTTGCTGCTGCTATTCCTTCAGTATAAAGTAGAATCTCTAAGTGATCACTATGTCTGCAAACGACTGTAAGAACGTTGTCAATATAATGTTGGAAGCCTATAGGCTTCTAGCATATAAACAAGTTAATCCTGAGGAAGTTATCGAGTGGATTAAACTTGGAAATAAGAATTTAAGACTCTTGAGGTTGCTTTTGCAAAAAATGCAACAAGTGTCGCTGAAAAACAAAAATTTATATCCACGATTGGTCTACTCAAAGGTGTACAAGACAGACTAAAGTGTTTATTAAAGAGTGGTGCGGGTTTGCGTGAAAGACGTAGTGATAGAGTAAGATGGCAAAATGTGGAGTGTGCCTTTAATGAACGGCTTCGATCTGGAGTCATCACAAATTTAAACGACTTGGATATTACTGCATTCATGAAAGATGCTACAGCATTGTTTAAATCTAGAATAAATAATGCTTTAAAAAGGAAAAGGCTCTTAAAGTGTATACTATGTTATCAGCTGAAAATGTCAAAAAAAGCTGATGAAGATACAGTAGAAATCAAGTATTTCAATACCAAGGCTGAATCGATTTTCCCAACAACAGATTTGAAACAGTGGTTCACCGATAATGTACAACAGCCCATTCAGAGAGACATGGAGGAGTTTGAAGAGAGAGACTCTGGCTGGACACTTCGTGAAATTCTTAATTTATCTGTGAATATTAACAAGTATAATCTGATGCAAGGTAGCTCATACGTTAGTCTACCCCCACAAATACAAGCAAAACATGCATGTGTTAATGTACACAATTTTGACGCTAAATGTTTCAAGTGGGCTATACTATCAGCTTTACATCCAGTACACCTTAATGTAAATAGAGTATCATCGTACAAGGCCTACGAAAATGACTTGAATTTTAGGGGAATCGACTTTTCTATGAGACAAAAACAAATTCCAAAATTTGAAAAACAAAATAATATATCTATTAATGTTTATATATTGAAAAAGTGTAATGGGAAATTCACAGTTACACCACTTTACATTACATCGTGTAAAAAAGGAATCCATGTTAATCTTCTTCTAATACAAAATAATTATGTAGATGAGGAGGAGGAAGAGCTGGAGGAAGATAATTCAGTTATATCCCACTACGTTTGGATCAAAGACTTATCTCGCTTAGTGTCTTCACAACTTTCAAAACGAAGTCATAAACAGTTTATTTGTGATAGATGCCTGCATTACTTTAGAGGTAGCTCTAAATTAGAACTACATAAACAAGATTGTGCACAAATCAACAAGTGTAGAGTAAATCTACCAACATCAAAAGATCAAGTTTTACAATTTAAAAATTATAATAACAAAGAGAAAGTTCCATTTGTTATTTATGTAGATTTTGAGCGTCTCTTGAAACCTATACAAGATGGAAACGCCTATCAAAAGCATGAGGCATTCAGTGTGGGATATTAGTATTATATTAAAATGTATGGATATTCAAATGTAGCTATGATAACTCTTTATCTTATTATCGTAGCTATAGAGGACCAAATCCTGCTGAATGGTTTGCAAAGGCATTGCAAGATTTAGCTGATAATGTAGAGACTGCACTCAAATGTGCATTACCAATGGAACCATTAACTTTGGAGCAAGAACATGCTTTTCAAAATACAAAAATTTGTCAGATGTGTGGGGAACCCTTAGGTGAGAAGCGTGTTCGAGATCATTGTCAACTCACTGGAAGGTAAAATTTTATATATATGTAGCACACACACACAAATAAGCACTTTACAGTCAATGTGTATTTTATGTTTCAGATATCGAGGTGCTGCTCACGAAGATTGTAATCTAAATTATAAAGATTCATGCAGCATTCCAGTTATTTTTCACAATTTAACAGGCTATGATTCTCACTTTTTCATTAAAGATATTTCTCAAAGCTTTCCCGGATGAGTAGATTTGTTACCTTTAAACAAAGAGCGCTTCATCTCATTCACGAAACACATTGATGGTAGTGATATTAACTTTAGATTTATTGATTCCTTTCGATTCATGGCTTCATCATTGGACAAACTGTCATCTTATCTTGACGAAATTGATATTTTTCGACAAGAGTTTTCTCAAGATGAACCGCTAATCGAATAGAAATTTCAATTACTCAAACGAAAAGGGGTATTTCCTTATGATTATCTAGACTCTGAACAAAAACTTAATGTTTCAAAACTACCATTGAAAGATGAATTCTATAGTAAATTGAATATCTGTCACATATCAGATGAGGATTACGAACATGCAAAAAATATTTGGATAGCATTTAATATATCAAATTTAGGCGAATATTCAGATTTATACTTAAAAACAGATGTATTACTCTTAGCGGAAGTATTCGAAAATTTTCGCAATAGCTGTCTTAAAGCTTATGGTTTGGATCCAGCATACTATTATACAACTCCAGGTCTAACTTGGGATGCCATGCCCAAGTATACCAAAATACAGCTTGAGTTTGTCACTGATATTGATCAAGTTATGTTCATTGAGCGTGGAATACGAGGTGGAATAAGTCAGTGTTCCAATCGTTATGCCCGAGCCAATAACAAATACCTGGATAGTGACTATGATGCAGAAAAGGAGTCCAAATATCTCATGTATTTCGATGTAAACAATCTTTACGACTGGGCTATGCAAGAGTCATTATCATATGGCGGCTTTCAATGGATTGAAGATGTAGAGCATATAAATTTTAATATTCCAGATAATGCTCCAATAGGCTATATACTTGAAGTCGATTTGGAATATCCAGAAAATTTACATGATGCGCACAAAGACTTACCATTTTGTCCGGAACATAAAAAACCACCAGGCTCCTCACAAGCTAAATTGCTTACAACTGTTGAATCAAAATCGCGATACGTACTTCATTATCCTAACTTAAAGCAAGCTTTAGCCAATGGATTAAAACTTACAAAAATTCATAGAGTTTTAAAATTTAATCAAAGACCTTGGCTCAAAGAAGACATCGATTTAAGTAGTCAAATGAGACAAGCAGCTAAAAATGACTTCGAGAAAAATCTTTACAAGCTAATGAATAATGCCGTTTTTGATAAGACTATGCAAATGTTCGAAAAAAGGTCAATGTTAAATTACTGACCAAATGGGAAGGTCGATATGGAGCAGAAGCTCTTATTGCACGACCAGAATTCCATAGCCGTACAATCATTGATGAAAACCTTGTTCTCATAGAATTAGAGAAGACTGAAGTATACATGAATAAGCCAATTTATGTAGGTCTTTGTGTATTGGATTTATCAAAGACTTTAGTATATGATTTTCCCTACAACTACATGAAAAAGCAATTCGAAGATCGCTGCAAACTGTTATATACTGATACTGATAGTTTAATATATGAAATAAATGATGAAGATATATATATATATAAAGTGATAAAACATGACATGTCAAATTTTGATACTTCTGACTACCCAGTTGATAACATTTTTGGAATTCCTCAAGTCAATAAAAAAGTTGTAGGCCTAATGAAAGATGAATGTAATGGTCAAATTATGACTGAATTTGTTGGATTGCATAGTAAAATGTACAGTATTCGTGTAAATGGACAAGCTCATGTTAAAAAAGTTAAAGGTGTTAAAACTGGAGTTGTTGATAGAACCATTACTTTTGATGACTATGTTCATTGTCTATTAAATTTGTCAACATAACACAGAGAGCAGTGTGTAATACAATCTAAAGCACACGTAGTACAAACTGTAAGACAAAAAAAGTTAGCTTTAAGTCCCTATGATGATAAGCGATACTTAATACTTGGGGAAACAGAAACTTTACCTTGGGGGCATTATAAAACTATTGAAATTAATGAAGATTGATTGTAAATGTAGGTTTATAAATAAAAGAATTTATCTTATATATACATCACATGTTTTGTTTATTTAACCTTTACGTATCTGATTTGCTTATCCAACTATTGTGTGAGATATCAACCCTAACCATTTAACATAAATCTTATTTTTACTCTTCTTAAGCACCTTCTCCACAAGGTAGACATCTAGATATTTAGCTTTGAGCAGTTCTTGTTCGTAGAAACCACCGGCAATGGGTTGATCTCGATAGACTTTTAGCTTGTAGGTAACTGGATTAGTAGCCATCACTTGACTTATTGTAAAAATTTCTGTTCACCAATTAGGTGTATAACCCTTCTCAAATACTTGCTTTATCTTACTAACTCTTACTATATCTCCAATCCTAAATTTTGGCTTTTTCACTATTTTAGCCTGTATAGCAAACTTCGCAAGTACTCCTGCCTCATTAGCCAATGTTATATCTTTAGGCTTTATTCCAGTGGTGCGATGTTTGCTGTTATTGTACTCTTTTAGCAAATTGGACAAGATATCAAGCCACTTATACTTTCCACGCAAGCTGAATTGCATCCACATATTCTGCTTGAGTGTTCGATTGAAACGCTCACAAATAGATGCTTTGAGATTACTGTATGTCGAATAGAGATTAATTCCATATCGTTGCATGAGACTTTGAAATGTAGCATTGTAAAATTCTTTGCCTCGATCGGTCTGTAAATTTGTTGGTTTGCGCCCCTGCTGCAAGATAGACTCCATTGCTGCTGTGACATCACTGCCAGTCATTTGCTTTACCGGAACAGCCCATGCATACTTGGAGAATACATCGATGATAGTGAGCATATATCTATAGCCATTGTTATCTCTAGCATAAGGCTGCATCTCCACTAGATCGGCTTGCCATATCTCATCCAAGCCACGTACAATAAATTTGGGTCGTCGGCAATTTCGACGTGCAAGTGTATGAAGTTCCTTAACCACTTGCTGCTGCATGATCTTTTATGGTAATCTCTTGTAATTTTGCAATTCAGGCAAGGAAAAAGTATTCGAAGAAAATTTATTCATAAAATTTTTCCACTGTGATTCGCTCTTTTGTTTATCTTTTTGACTGTTGTCAGAAAATTTTGTATATGGTATATTACTGTTCGCAGTACTATTTGATTTATCCATTCTCAACGAGGGGTTGAACTATACTGCGATAAATTTATAATTTATCATATGAGAATTATACTATTCAGGAGTAATTTAGTTCAAATCTGGAGTCAATCCATCCACAGGAAAATTTCAAAGCTTACGGTTAGTGAAAAAACTTGTTTCATCGATGACTATGGTTCTGGACCATATAAAAGGCCCATCGGAGAAAGTCTTAAGGTAAGGTAAATATACCCACTTTTATATGTAAAAAGTATGAAATAATTAGTTTACATTTATGTATTAAAATGTGACTTCTTATTTCAGAGAAAAAAGGTGTCTAGCCCGCTTAATGTATGTAACCTGCTTCTTTGAGTTCTTCGATGATTGAATGAATCTCATTTGCGTGGCTCTGATTGCCAGCTTCTAATTCAGCCAAGAGTAAGCAAAGACGATCAACTAATTCATTAGGATCATCCCAGTATACATAATCCATACGCATATCTTTTCTTGCAATCTTATATTTAGGCAAGAGGCCTGAGCCACTAACACTTCTGTTTATTGATTTATCGAAATAAGGACCTATATTTGTTGTGAAGTCCTTATATTTGTTACTGTTACTCTTACGCAGAGGTTGAGTTTCACTATAATTTCTTCCAAAAGTATTCGTCACTTCTATTATTTTTCGATAATTTTCAATATCATTGGAACCTATGTGCATCAAGTCAGGTTGCTTCTGAAAAAGCAATTGAAGTAAACCTGCTATTTTTGGATAGTTTACATTTTGAACTTTCACATAAGTTTTTGTAAAATCTATAGGTGAGTCACCAATTTTCATTACATTATCTTCTATTCGTACCCCATAGATATTATCGAGTGAGTTGGGGCGTTTTTATATGGTCTGTAGGTAAGTTTGTTTAACAAATTCTGTTTCTTCGTCATCATCATTCTGTCCGCTTTCAGCTGTTTCAAATGATGCATCTACTCTTTTAGTCTTTACAGTTTCATCAAGATCACTTTGTGATTCCTCTTCATCTTCATTATCTGAGCTAAGTTTTTGAACATAACTTGGCTTTTGCTCCTCTTTGGTCTTTTTTTTAATTAGTTTCTTTTTCTCTGTTTGTGCAGCATCAACGAGTTTTTCAAGTGGACTTACAATAGGCTTAAATGTTTTCCCCAACACCTTTTCTACATCTGTTTTATCTTGCCTCAACTGCTTGTACTTTCGCTTAATTGCTTCTCTCGATTTTACAATTTGATTGAGAACGTTTTCCTGTTGCTTGAGGTGTGTCATATTGTCTGATGAACAATTGAAATCATACTAATCGGTTTTGCTTTGGGGCAGCTATATTTATAAGAAATTGATCGAACCCCTTTCTATATCGACCACTACCAAATGCCCTCTCTTTGTCGATAACAAGGAATCCATACTTATCATTATTTCAGCAACTTGAACACAAATCTCTAAATTGAGCATATGACATATCTGTGTTTACGTGATCATTATATACATGCTTTAAATTCATATCATCTTGTCGAAATAATACTAATAAATTAACATTATCTCGTATTAGATGCTTTGGAATGTGAGCATAAGATTGACACAGATAGAAGCAGTCCACATTCTTGTGTCTTCCCATAAAAAGAAATTTTTAATGTTTTCTTGTTTTTCACATGCAACATCATCAAATATGATAATTGAATTTGGAAGTACATCTTCACTTCATCATGATCCTTGAGTGGGAAATATTTAATTCCATTTATAGGCTTCAAGAGAAGCTTGAGAAATTTGTACTTGAGCTATTCCAGTGATTTTGAGTAAACATATACATTTTCAAATTTGAATCCACTAGGATGAGTAATGAGTGAGAGTAGAGCATTTGTTTTGCCACAGTTTGATGGACCACAGAATACAGCTCTAATATTATTGGGAAGTAATTCTCCATGACGTCTTTTTGATTTTTGTTGCGTCATTAATTTATCAAAATTCACAGCAGGTAGTTTAACGTGTTGCTCCTTAAACTCCATGTTCAATGTTTGACGTCTCAAAGAAAACTAGCCTTGAACGTATATATACATCATACTTATATACATTTCCAGTTAGTATGTATTTCTTAATACTGTGGACCTGGGACTAAACTTGCAAAGCGTCTTGCTCGAGGTGACCCTGGAATTAATCCTTTAGACCAAGCTTGTAAAGAACATGACATTGTCTACTCACGGAATCGAAAGAGCGTTGAGGCTAGAAACGCTGCTGATAGAGTATTAGCAGATAAAGCCTGGAAACGTGTTTTCGCTAAAGACGCAAGTATTGGTAAGAAAGCAGCAGCTTATACTGTAACAAATGCTATGAAATTAAAATCGAAGTTCGGTATGGAGCTGAAAAAGAGACCAACCACTACAATCGCTAAAATAGTTAAAGCAGCCTCAAAACCGATTTCCCATAGTAGTGATTCACACAAGGTAATTCAAGCTGCATTGAAAAGTGCTCGAGATGCTGTAAAGAAGGCTGGTGGTAAAGCTAAAGTACACATTCCTCGTGTACTACCAGTTCCACGAAAAATCGGTGGATTTCTACCTTTTTTGATTCCATTATTTGCGGGTCTAAGTGCAACTGGTGCACTGGCAGGTGGCGCTGCTACCATAGCTAAAGCAGTAAATGATGCAAAAGCTACTAAACGACAACTTGAAGAAAGTCAAAGGCATAACAGTGCGATGGAAACTATTGCTCTTGGTAAAGGTCTCTACCTTAAACCACACAAAACAGGTTGTGGTATCCATCTTAAACCCCATAGTGACAAAAAAAAAACTTAGATGTAAAATTGCCTCATAGAGCACTGACTGACACTGACTTGATAAAGTATGCTGGTATTATGCAAATTCCATACTTTCGAGGTGTATTCATGCGAAATACATTACCAGCAAAAGGTCCACATTACCGCGAATCAGCGATCGTTAAAGGATAACCTGGGCGTTAGCACCGTAAAGTATAATCACGATAGATATCAAGATTATAACTCATACAACTGCGGGCATCTCTGTTTAAAGTTTCTGAGTGAGGCTATATAAAACGATGTAAATGTTATACATAATCAGTATTAATTATGCAGTCCTGGGTGAATCATTGATGCTAAGTTTATCTGGAACGTCATCTATACTAGAAGCTCAATACTTTCCACCAATTGAACTCTTGGCAAATAAAAGATACGTTCTAGGATTGGTTGAACTTTTAACCTTCAATTCAATACCCAATATTGATATCGGAAATAACAAGTTTTACATCGGAGAAGAGTTAGTGACATTACCGACAGGTAGCTGGGAGATTGAAGATATTGAGCGCCATCTACAGGAAATACTTACATCTAAAGGCATAGTTCTCAGCCTTAAACCTAATAATAATACTCTTCGTAGTACTATAAAGTGCAGTCATACGATAGATTTTCAACCTGAAGATTCTATTGGAAGATTATTAGGTTTTACACAGCGTACTCTTTCAGCAAATATTACTCACGAATCAGATTTACCTGTAGCTATTCTCAAGATTAACGCTTTGCGAGTTGAGTGCAACATTACAGCTGGAGCCTACATAAACGAACGGAAAGTACATACAATACACGAATTTTTTCCAGCTGTTCCTCCAGGCTATAAGATCATTGAAATTCCAACAGAAGTTATTTATTTACCAATTACAGTTCATACTATCAATAATATACAGTTGCGAATTGTCGATCAAGACGGAAACTTTGTGAATTTTCGTGGAGAAATTATAAAATTAGACTACACATCAAAGCAGCATCATAATTATGGGAATCGTATATAACCGCAAAAGCTATATTAAGAACAAACCATGTCTCCAGAAGATCAGTTATCAACGAGCAGTGAAAGAGCTAACACCACAGAACATTCGCTTCCTGAGAAGCCTAGGCCTCCAAGTCAAAAGAAGCGTTGGAAGAAAATAAGTTGTCTGTTTTTCTGCTGTTTCAAAGATGGAAGATATATTGAATGTACAATCACCCGTGGAATTCGACGAATCTCTCGCTCATTATGAAGTGCATGCACATCAGCCTTACATTTCATCCGCTTTCAATAACAGTGATGAAATTCGTATCGCCATACAACATCAAGATTTCTGTCTACTACCTTCACGTAGTTCATTACATATTCATGGTCGATTAACTAAGGCAGATGATACAGCTGCTGTCAACACTAAGCTTGTAAACAACGCCCTCTGTCATCTTTTCGAAGAAATTCGATATGAAATTAATGCTGTAGAGATTGATAAATGTAAAAATGTGGGCTTGACAAGTCTAATGAAAGGTTTGGTGTCGTTCAATCCTACACAAAACTTGGAAAACGCAGGCTGGATTGAAATTGGAGAAACTCAAAAAATCTTCAATAATGCTGGCTACTTTGACGTGTCCATACCACTAAGTATGATTCTCGGCTTTGCGGAAGACTATCGTAAAATCATAGTCAATTGCAAGCATGAGCTTGTTCTCACAAGATCAAAGAATGATGTAAATGCTATCGTACAAATGCAAGCAGAAGAGTTTAAAATTAATCTAATTAAAATTGAATGGTTAATACCATTTGTGGTATTATCTGACAAGCATAAAATACGTCTCCTTCATTACCTACAGAAGGAAAAATCGATTGCTATGAGTTTCCGGAGTTGGGAGCTATACGAGTATCCATTACTCCCAACAACATCGAAGCATGTTTGGACTGTAAAGATATCGAATCAGCTGGAAAAATCTCGATTCGTCATTCTAGGCTTTCAGACTAATCGTAAAGGCCAAAATGGCGCTAACGCTAGTCGTTTTGACCATTGCAAAATAAGTAATGTGAAACTATTTCTCAATTCTCAATACTATCCCTACGGAAATCTCAATTTAAATATTGATCAAAATCAATTCGCTTTATTATATGATATGTATGTAAGCTTTCAAAATGTGTATTATGGAAAAGAGGCAGAACCTATGGTCAAGAAAGGAGAGTATATACAGCATGCTCCTCTAATTGTCATCGATTGTTTAAAACAGAATGAGTCGTTGAAGCAGGCTCCAGTTGACGTTCGTCTTGAATTCGAGGCTAAAGAAAATTTTCCAGCCCAGACATCAGCCTACTGCTTGATATTACACGACCGTATTATTGAATATAATCCCATAAGTGGGGATATTAAGAAATTAGTCTAATGAGGGGATGAAGGTATAAAAGATCCTGCAAAGCCATTTGAACAGTCAGTCAACATGGAGTACGTGGTGGATGTGCAAGGGTTCAAGCAACCCATCAATGAATTTGTTGTCAAAGAATTAGCCATTGTTCCTCTGAGTGGAAACGTGAAACCAGTGGTGTTTACCTTCAAGCCACCCACACCGTGGTGTAGACTTCCAGCAAGGTATGAAAGTCAAAATTGTTGGTTGAAACGTAATTATCATGGTTTATCATGGAGCTCTGACGAATTGCCATATGAGGAACTCGAAAATGTACTACGCAACAGCCTACATGATGCAAGTGTTGTTTACGTTAAAGGCCTGGAGAAAAAACAATGGCTTGAACAATATAACCTCAATGCATATGATATGAGTGATATGCGCTGTCCATCACTACAGAGACTCAAGTTTGATGTGTTGGAGCAGCTATGCCCGCATCATAGACTTGCTTATAAGGCAAATTGTGCACATAAGAATGTACTATTGCTCAGAAAATTTTATCACGATAATAAGCCATCGCTGGACATTTTTTCGCACTGAACATTTATCATTTATGAGTCCTACAGATATTGCTCAGTTGTCTAAGGTATTTCTCACAACGTTCGGAGCAAGTAGTCTTGAGCAGACGTGGGATAGGCTGCCTGAAGATTTAAAAAGTGACGAAGAAATTTTAAAATGTTTACGTTGTCGAGAGTACAATTATATGGAAACTGTAGTGCCACCTTTAAGAAGAGATTGTATTCAATGTAATGCTAATATAATATGAAAAACTTCCTTGTAAAAAATTGAAATTGAAATGAATGTAAAATTATTACACAATACATGTAAAAATTGTGGTTAATAAACATTTCTTATACTGAATATTACTGTTTTCATTTTTCTTTCCTCATATCTCATACGTCAATTAAAGTATTAAATAGCTTATAAGAAATTGTATGCGAAATCTCAGCAATAAACTCATGTTAAAATCAATTTTATTCTATATCTCGTAAACGGCTCAAGATATCGAAAAAATGATGAAATTTTTGGATCCTCATGAGACGTGATTATCGGGCCATCTACCCATTGACATTGTCAAATAAAATTTTTATTAATAAATTAATAATCTTAAATTTTATAAGACAAAACGAAAGAGATTGGATAAGGAGAGCGCAATTGAAATACTCTCGAGTTCCAAGAATCGCGTGGTGCGAATATCGGAACAAAGAGGAGGTGCGATAGATAACGCATGTACGTCGGCATCAATACACGTTCGCTAGTATGTATCAAGATGATGATACATTCTTTTCACACACACACATATGGTGTAATATTTTGCAATATTTAACAGGGTGGCGTAATATTTAATGATGTCATTGCAAATCAGGGATGGGGGATGGGGCATTGCATATACGTGGGCATCAATATATGTTCATTAGAAGTTAATGTGTATCAAGATGACGATACATTCTTTTACACACACACACACACACACACACACACACACACACACACACACACACACACACACACACACACACACACACACACACACACACACACACACACACACACACACACACACACACACACACACACACACACACACACACACACACAGGTGTATATGGCATAATATTTTGCAATATCTAATAGGATGGCGTAATATTTAATGACGTCATCGCAAATCGGGGTTCTAGATGTTTCCAATGGGTATCCGCGTTCACGCAATTGCATCATCGATGCAGGGATGGGGGGTGGGAGCGCGAAGGTGTCGAATTACAAATAATGAGAGGAGATTTGATATCCTAACCTTGAACTGCTATTTCTTGCATTCTGTAATTTGACACCCATCATCGCATATTTGACGTCACATGCAAACGTTTCAAAACGTTTTGGATGCTATCACGTAAGAGCATGCAATCTTCGAGAAGGTTCGATGACGTCACTGTCTCACCTGTAATTAATTCGCACCTGTCCGTCTCGACCAATCAGAGCGCTTCTCTGGGTCAGTGGGCGAGTGGTGGGGGGATCCAGAACCGGCCTAGCTTATCTACTATTATTTATGAGAGCCTACGCCCAGAGTAAAGGTAATATAAATCAAATATCTTTCAATATAAAAATATAATAAATTCAATAAATATAAGAGTATATTCCTCAATTTTCAAGACGTAACGTTACATTACATCCAAATAATAAAATAATGACTCCTAACACAATTGATAAATATATTTTTGCAGAAATTCCAAATAATGATAATAAAGAAATGCAAAAATTAGTAATTAAACATATGTTGCATGGACCTCATACAAATAAATCACCTTGTATTATTAAAGATAAATCTATATGTAAAAAGAAATTTCCTAAACAATTTCGTGATTTTACAATTTTAAAAGAAAATGTTTATCCAGAATATCGACGACAAGATAATTCTGCAGACAATCATGTATATAAAACAAAAACTGGTCCAATCGTTTCTGTTGATAATAAAATGGTAGTTCCATATAATAGTTTTTTACTACAGAAATATAAATGTCATATTAATATTGAATATTGTGCATCAATTCAAAGTATCAAATATGTGTTTGATTATATACATAAAGGAGGTGACAGAGCATTGTGTAAAATTAAGAAAATAAATAAAGTAGATGAAGAGATTTCTATAGTTTTTTATGAAATTTCACAATATATTGACGGTAGATATTTGAGCCCAATGGAAGCTGCTTGGCGTTTAGAAACATTTCCTTTGTATGGTAGAAGCCATACTGTCATTCATTTAGCCGTACATACAGAGAATCAACAAAAAATTGTTTTTGAAGAAAATAAAGAATTTGAAGCTTTGCGTAAAAGAGATACTACTTTAACAGCATGGTTTAAATTAAATAAAATCGATCAGTTTGCAAAAAATATCAAATATGTTGAAATTCCTCGATATTATATATTTACAAAATATAAAGTATGTAAACGAAGAGAACGTAATAAAAAATTTTATGCAATTGGGCGATTAAATGTTGTGTCACCTAAAGATATGAAAGATTTTTTCTCAAATTATTGTTGAATTGCATAAAAGGTGCTATTTCGTTCAAAGATTTACGGACATTTAATAATATCTCTTATGAAACATATAAAGAAGCAGCACTTGCTATGGGTTTAATAGAAGATGATTCTCAAATTTATATTATTTTTGATGAAGCAGGTAATATCATGCTTCCTTTTCAATTACGTAAATTTTTTGCATGGTTTATTTTAGCTGAAAATATTCAAGGTAATTTAATTTGGAAAAAATTCAAAGAATTTTTACTGAAGATTTTAAAGAAAATAAAAAAAATAATGCTATGTTACACATTCAAAGTATATTACAAACTGAAGATAAAAGTTGTAAAGATTATAGTTTGCCAGAACCATCAATAAATAATATCGAAGAAAGTCCTGAAAATGTAGCATACAGTAAAAATCTTTTTGAAATTTTGTTTAATCAATTAACTACTAACCAAAGATTAATTTTTAATGAAATCATAGCTAACAAAAATAAAATTTATTTTATTGATGAGCCTGGAGGTTCGGGAAAAACTTTTATATACAAGACATTAATATATTATTTTTTATCTTTGAACAAAAAAATTTTATCTATGGCTTGGACAGGAATCGCACCTATTTTATTACCTAAATGCATGACAAGTCATCGTACTTTTAGACTTCCTTTAGATTTAAAAAGTATTGTACAAGACACTATTAAATTTTCTCATTTATGGCCTCTCTTTAAAGTTTTAAAATTAACTGAAAATATTCGCTCAAAAATAAACAATTTGCTTCATTTTTATTAGAGTTAGGTGAAGGTAAAATTAATCCATTTATAATTCCAAATAAATGGAAGACTGAAAATTTATGTAATAAAATTTATGATGATATCAATTTCGAAAATTCTATAGATCGTATAATATTAGCTCCACATAATGACGATACTAAACTTATAAATAACAAAGTTTTAAACTTATTACCTGGAAAAACACATACATATTATAGTTTAGATTATGCAACTCACAAAGGAGTTGATCAAACAGATGAAAATATTCACTTAAATTACCCAATAGAAATGCTTAATAATATTAAAGAAGGTCTACCACCACACGAATTAAAATTAAAAATAAATGCAATTGTAATGTTAATCAGAAATATAAGTATATCAGAAGGAATGTGTAATGGTACACGCTTGAAAATTACGGGTTTATTTAATCATAATATTAAACCCGAAATAATTACGGGTGAAAGGATCGGTGAAGAAGTTTTTATACCGCGTATAACATTAAATACTGGAGATTCTTCTTCATTTCCATTTACACTTTTTATAAAACAATTTCCAGTTGTATTAGCTTTTGCTATAACAATAAATAAATCTCAAGGTCAAAGTTTTAATTCTTTCATCAATTATATGTTGCTTTATCCCGATGAAAAAATCCTAATAATATATTTATTGAAAATCTTTTAGAAAATTCCTCAATTATTGATAGCATTATTTGGAAAGAAATTTTTGACATTTAATCTACACTTTTAAATATATATTTTTTGAGAATTATTTTTTTCTTTATATATTGTTATTTAAATTTATATAAATCAAACCCAACTAAATTTATATTAATAATCATTTTATTTATAATATTATTCTTTTAAAAAAGTATAAGACATGTTATAATTTCTTATTAGTATAATATCATATAAATAATCTGATTATTTTATTACATATAATAAAAAAATTTTCAATATAAGTATATTTATATAAAATATTTTTTTTATTATATGTAATAAAGATGAGAATCAATTTCATTACATTTATTAAAAATTATTGTTACAAATTGATTATAACAAATTAAAATTGATAAAATTAATTAATGAAAATTGATTCACATCTTTTAAGGTGAAGGAAGGATGGGATAGGTTAGAGTCAAGGAGGATGGAGGGACGACTCCCATGGTTTTTGGGGCTATTGGCGATAAATTCCATGGTTATGTTTAGGCTTATTATATAACAAATGATTAACAATAATTTTATATCCTAAATATGTTGTAAGTGCTCGTGGTGCTATCTTAATAGTTTTGAATTTTTAATCGGACTTCAACGAGTCAATCTCTTATGTGTTAGTCGAATGTCTATTCTCAAATCGAGAAAGGTAGCTTTTGTTTAAGCTTCGTCCTCTCTCGATAAGAATTTTTTGACAAACGGCGACACACATAAGAGAAAAATTTGTTTAAAATGAATAACTATTAATTTCGGAATAAAATATAATATCGGGGAGTTTCGTCCTTGACGTACTTGGTGGACTCGTCAGGAAGACCCAAGTAGACATATCTTCGACTCCAAAATAATGAAATTACTGTGAATTCTTATAGTGTGTAAGTTGTAATTTTATATGTGGATCTGAAAAATTGGTTGCCATCTAGTGTTAAAAGGTTGGAACTAAGATTATACAAGGAAAGGCATTTTAGTGTCCGAATGCCATTTGATTCTAAATATGTTGTAAGCGCTCGTGGTGCTATCTTAATAGTTTTGAATTTTTAATCGGACTTCAACGAGCCAATCTCTTATGCGTTAGTCGAATGTCTATTCTCAAATCGAGAAAGGTAGCTTTTGTTTAAGCTTCCTCCTCTCTCGATAAGAATTTTTTGACAAACGGCGACACACATAAGAGAAAAATTTTTTTTAAATGAATAACTATTAATTTCGGAATAAAATATAATATCGGGGAGTTTCGTCCTTGTCGTACTTGGTGGACTCGTCAGGAAGACCCAAGTAGACATATCTTCGACTCCAAAATAATGAAATTACTGTGAATTCTTATAGTGTGTAAGTTGTAATTTTATATGTGGATTTGAAAAATTAGTTGCCATCTAGTGTTAAAGGGTTGGAACGATATTATATTTTATTCCGAAACTAATAGTTATTTATTTTAAAAAAATTTTTCTCTTATATGTGTCGCCGTTTGTCAAAAAATTCTTATCGAGAGAGGAGGAAGCTTAAACAAAAGCTACCTTTCTCGATTTGAGAATAGACATTCGACTAACGCATAAGAGATTGGCTCGTTGAAGTAGGAAGATATATATATATATGGGATAGTTTAGGTGGTCAGCAACTTAAACTTTTAAATCGCTCAAACCTCGTTTTCTTTTAGTTTTTTATGAAAAAAAAATGTTCCTCAAATTTTAGGTCGATATTTGCAAAAATAAAAAAGCTATGCAAGATTGAAAATTCAATTTTTTTTGCAATTTTTGGTTAAAATCCAAGTTTATTCATTTTTTAACTCAAAATCTTGAAACTTTTTGTATAGAACATTGATTAGCAAAAAGTTTGCATTTTTTCTGTAGAATATCCCAGTATTTATTTTATGACCCTTTTTGAAAGTCTCTGATTGCCTGCTTCTTATAATTAGTATACCTTCAAGGTATATTAAGAAAATTGAGGCTGCGGCCAAATATTTTTTATTCGACAAATTTTTTTTGCATTCTTCTTCGAAAACCCTTCAAAATGCTTTTTTGATCAATACTGGCCGAGCAAAGGGAAAAAAGTTACAATTTTTTGAAATATCAAGAAAAATCCATAATTTCAATTTTTGCTAACATGATTCATGAAACTAAATATTATTCATACATCTTATGGCATGAACCGTATCACTGAATTTTGTTAGAGCATCAAATAGAACATTATATATATATATATATATATATATATATATATATATATATATATATATATATATATATATATATATATATATATATATATATATAATATATTAACACAAGAAGCGATACCTAATTATAAATTAATAATAAATTAAGCTATAGAGGTTAATTACTGTAAAGCTGTCAAAATGAAATCAGGCAACAGACAGTTTGGCAGTGTATATTCCAATAACAAGACATAAATACTGCTCTATTATAAATTTTATTTATAATTTTATTTATAATTTTATTTCTAATTTGTAATTTTATTTTTTAAAAATTTACAATTTTTTTAAATATCAAGCAAAATCCGTAATTTCAATTTTTAATAACTTGATTAATGAAACTGAATATTATTCATACATCTTGTGGCATGGATCGTACCACTGAATTTTGTTAGAGCATCAAATAGAACATTATAAATATCTATTTTCAATAATATTAGGTTTACACAATAAGCGATACCTAATTATGAATGAAATTATGAGTGTTGCCTGATTTCATTTTGACAGCTTTATAGTAATTAACCTCTATAGCTTAATTTATCATTAATTCATAATTAGGTATCACTTATTGTGTAAGTCTAATATTATTGAAAAAAAAAAAAAAAAATATATATATATATATATATATATATATATATATATATATATATATATATATATATATATATATATATATATATATATATATATTGTTCTATTTGATGCTCTAACAAAATTCAGTGGTACGGTCCATACCACAAGATGTATGAATAATATTCAGTTTCATTAATCATGTTATCAAAAATTGAAATTATGGATTTTTCTTGATATTTCAAAAAATTGTAACCTTTTTCCTTTTGCTCGGCCAGTATTGATCAAAAAAGCATTTTGAAGGGTTTTCGAAGAAGAATACAAAAAAAAATTATATATATATATATATACAGTTTCAATTGTCTATTACTTATTTCTGAGTTTGCATTCCACTTTCATCAATAGTCCAGGCGGTAGAGCAGTAAAACCAAGCTTTGGTGGACCTTCTTTGAAGTAGAGCATATTATAACGTAGAAAGTTCCGAAATAATATGTAGAAAAAGAATCCGAGTTTGCCTATTAAAAAAAATGTCTGCTAAATTCAGTATAGCAACAAATGTACCGAAATAACGTAAAAAGGCCTATTTTTCGGCATATTTTCTCTTATAACTTGAGAAGGAAGCGTTTAATCGAAAATAGTCATAGGATATTTTTTGTTTATCTGATGTTTTTCTACAAAGTTAATGTATTTCCGAATCGAAAAATTTTATTTTGCGCTAACAATGAGTAAAAAACCCTTAAAAATGATATGTAAAATGTAACTAATTTTTAAGGGGCGTAAAAATCAATGAATGTTAATGAAAATTTGTGAAATGATAGCTCATTATATGATAATACTACATCAAAAAATTCAGGATGATCGACGGTGTAGTTTTCCAGTACGGCTGTTGTTAACTAAAAATTTATAACAATTTTGTCGCGTGCCATGGGTTTAAATAAAGACTCCACGCGGTCGCTGAATTTTTTACACATACTTTGACTTATAGTTAATAATATGCAATATCAAAAATAGCCTTTTTTGCATTATACGGGTGCTTTAGAATTTTTTTAAATTTTTTCAATTTTTTTTTTTTTATAAATAAATGCAATTACATGAAAACGGCTCGATGAAAATGCAATGTTAAAAAAGGCTTGAGAAGCTGATTAAAAAACGCTTTAATCGAGCTAAAACCGACCCGATTCAAATGACTACAACCGGAGATATTAGAGCTTTAAGTCAACCTAAATTTACGGCTGACTTAAACGTGAAGTAGACAAATAAAAAATGTAGTGTTGTAGCTAATTGTAAGAGCTTTCAATATCCGTTGAGTGCATTTCCGGCACTTATTTGCTTCATTAAATAAAAATTATGAAAGGAAGCCTGATCGTTGAAATTTCTCGGCGGAACGGCGCGGGAGGCGGAGTGGGGATGACTGCGAGCAGCTGTGCTGCTGCGCGGCACTGTCTCTTCAAAACGGATATGCGCGATAAAACTTAACTTTTCTCGGGAACGAATTAATTTATAGACTTCATTTTTTTTTAATTTGATATTGCGAATCGAGAGGAATAGGAATTTCGCATTTAAAATTATGTAAATAAATAAATTCTAAGTGAATTTTACGCATGAAGAATTAAGCAATTTTTTTTTTTCATTAAAAATTTATGTATGACATGAAATTAATGTTTTTAAAGTAAATTAATAACTAACAGATTATTCTAAATTAATGATTTTCCAATTTATTTGTAAAAAATGTGTATTTTTATTATAAATATATTTAAATTAAACAGTATATTTTTTCATTGTATGTAAATATATTTTTATGTTAACATCTATACTTTATTCGACAATTCCAATTTCCGAAAAACAGAAAAGTCTAAATTGTACGATTTCTTTGAGCCGGAAAATGTTCAAATTAATCTCGAAAATTGCCGGCATCTTGTAGATGGAGGCTATTTATTGCATAAAGTGCAGTGGCGCCAAAAAGATTTATTTGAAAATATATTAGGTAGCTACGTAAATTACGTTAAGAAGCACTATGCCTCTAATAGTATTGTTGTATTTGATGGATATTCGGAGAACAAAGCAACAAGTACAAAAAATGCAGAGCGTCAACGGGGACAAATGCGGCAGCAATGCAGAGAGATTATTTTTGATTTATCAATGTCATCCACGTTTCCACAAGAAAAATTTTTATCTAATGATAAAAATAAAAATCGCTTAATACAGTTTTTGAGAAGTAAATTGTAAAATGCTGGATTTGTAACTAAGCAGGCTGTCGAAGATGCTGATTGTCTTATTGTGGAGTCTGGACTCGAAATCAGCGAGCCACAAAAACCAACAATCATAGTTGCCGAAGATATCGACATTTTGATAATTTTAACACAAAAGGCGTCGCCAGAAAATTCTATTTATTTCTTAAAACCTGGAAAGAATAAAGACTCAGAAAAATTTTTTTCTTGTGATTTTTTGATCCATAAAAATTTAAAGGATGTTGTGGCATTTATTCATGCTTTTTCTGGGTGTGATACCACATCAGCTTTTTATAAGCAGGGGAAAGGAAAAATTCTTAAAATATTGCAAAACGATAGTGAATTGAGAGATAAAGTAAAAATTTTTTATTCAAGCAGTGCCACAAAAGCAGAATTAACAGCAACCGGCCAGGAAGTTATTAGAGCGTTATACAATCCTAAAAAAAAGAACAGCATAAGTTTGAATGAATTGAGGTACACAATTTTTAAAAAATGCTCACGACAAAAATCCTTTAATTTGGCTTCTTTACCCCCAACAGAGTCTGCATCTAATGTGCATTCATGTAGAGCATATCTACAAATCCAACAGTGGCTAGGTAATCCATTGAACCCGGTAGATTGGGGGTGGAAAATGCAGACAGACTGTTTGGCCCCAGTCTACGTTGAAGGTTCTTTGGTCCCTGATAATATTTAAAAAAATATCAGCTGCAGATGTACAGAAAAATGCAAGAAGACATGCGGCTGTGTAAAACACGGTTTGCGATGCACAGATTTCTGCAAAAATTGTCACGGGCAAACCTGCAGTAATAGCGATGTGCTGCAGGTTTTATTGGACGAAAATGTAGATGAGTTAGAGAACGTGGAAGTCGAAATAAATGAAGAAAGACCTACACCTATTTTTTCGGACAGTGAGAGCGACGAAGAACCACAAACAGAAATCGAAGCAAACGATACACAGCCTGTAAAAAAACGAAAATTTGTATAAATAGTTAATAAATTTATTAGAATGTTATTTTTTATACGTACTTTATTTTCCAGTTCCTCTCTCCATGTTTAATAGATTCATATTTACCCATATATAAACAGAAAAGATTACATTTTTTACAAATAAATTGGAAAATCATTAATTTAGAATAATCTGTTAGTTATTAATTTACTTTAAAAACATTAATTTCATGTCATAAATAAATTTTTAATGAAAAAAAAAAATTGCTTAATTCTTCATGCGTAAAATTCACTTAGAATTTATTTATTTACATAATTTTAAATGCGAAATTCCTATTCCTCTCGATTCGCAATATCAAATTAAAAAAAAATGAAGTCTATAAATTAATTCGTTCCCGAGAAAAGTTAAGTTTTATCGCGCATATCCGTTTTGAAGAGACAGTGCCGCGCAGCAGCACAGCTGCTCGCAGTCATCCCCACTCCGCCTCCCGCGCCGTTCCGCCGAGAAATTTCAACGATCAGGCTTCCTTTCATAATTTTTATTTAATGAAGCAAATAAGTGCCGGAAATGCACTCAACGGATATTGAAAGCTCTTACAATTAGCTACAACACTACATTTTTTATTTGTCTACTTCACGTTTAAGTCAGCCGTAAATTTAGGTTGACTTAAAGCTCTAATATCTCCGGTTTTAGTCATTTGAATCGGGTCGGTTTTAGCTCGATTAAAGCGTTTTTTAATCAGCTTCTCAAGCCTTTTTTAACATTGCATTTTCATCGAGCCGTTTTCATGTAATTGCATTTATTTATAAAAAAAAAAAATTGAAAAAATTTAAAAAAATTCTAAAGCACCCGTATGATGCAAAAAAGGCTATTTTTGATATTGACTATTATTATCTATAAGCCAAAGTATGTGTAAAAAATTCAGCGACCGCGTGGAGTCTTTATTTAAACCCATGGCACGCGACAAAATTGTTATAAATTTTTAGTTAACAACAGCCGTACTGGAAAACTACACCGTCGATCATCTTGAATTTTTTTATGTAGTATTATCATATAATGAGCTACCATTTCACAAATTTTCATTAACATTCATTGATTTTTACGCCCCTTAAAAATTAGTTACATTTTACATATAATTTTTAAGGGTTTTTTACTCATTGTTAGCGCAAAATAAAATTTTTCGATTCGGAAATACATTAACTTTGTAGAACAACATCAGATAAACAAAAAATGTCCTATGACTATTTTCGATTAAACGCTTCCTTCTCAAGTTATAAGAGAAAATATGCCGAAAAATAGGCCTTTTTACGTTATTTCGGTACATTTGTTGCTATACTGAATTTAGTAGACATTTTTTTGAATAGGCAAACTCGGATTCTTTTTCTACATATTATTTCGGAACTTTCTACGTTATAATATGCTCTACTTCAAAGAAGGTCCACCTCGAATGCTCTACCGCCTGGACTACAAGGCCTCGTTTTAAAAGTAACATTTTGTATCAAATTTTTAGCCTCTGTCGAGGGATATTAATCATGTCACAACCGCCTTAAGCATATTTTGTATGGTATTTTCTTACGTATAAATTAACAATATAATTGACATCAATCTGGAAAAATTCTGAGCAATTCTACTTACAATTTGTAAACTTTTTCCCATTTAATGTGCTATACAAAAAGTTTCAAGATTTTTAGTAAAAAAATCATGAAAATTGCTGTTTTTTGAAAAAAATCAAAATTTTCAAATTTTCAATTGATTCTAACTTTTTAACCATTGAGTATTTCGCTCTTAAACACTAGAGTTGTATTTTGGGGCTAATTTAGAACTAGAAAAACCCATTTTAAGCCATTTTAAAATTTCGACCTGTCACAGTTGACGTGCAGTTACCCATATATATATATATATATATATATATATATATATATATATATATATATATATATATATATGCAACACATATAATTTTTTTGATCCAACGATTTAGATGTTTTTCCTCATAAAATGTACCAGTAGCATACAGGACACATACTTTACTCGTAAACCCATCAGGATTGTATTCTTATTTATTTAAGGTGCGTCATCATCTTTTTTATAAACAAATTTTTATTTATAATTGATAAAAATCAATAATTTGATTCAAAATCGACGAATTTTCAATTTTTTTTAATTAATAATAGAAGTAATTATAATAGTAATAAATTATTAATATTTAACGTCTATAACATTATAAACTCGTGTGATTAATAATGTTGTCGTTATATCTATTACATTTACCTTTTTTTAAACATTTCAATATCACTTTTTCGAAATTGTCTACGTATATGTTTTGCGCTAATCATTTAAAATTATATTATTTATACAATTTTGACATAATAGTAACCCTACTATTACTATTATTGTTCGAAATGAAATGAATTGAGTAATTGTTCAATGCAATTTTTTACTGTTTCAAAGAAAGTGTGAAAGCCGATCACGCACATATACTTGATCTTCCTGACTTGGTTTTATTGTAGAGCAGAGTGACAGAGTGGGAGAAGATTAAGTATATGGCGTTGATTCATTTTACAATTGACTAACGAATACCCTAAAAAGAGGTTAAAGCTACCTTAAACTCAAAAAAGTTATATATTTTTTTAGTCATCCATTTTATTATCGACGATGTTTTTCACTATCATTCATAAATTATTATCCATATATTTATATTACCTTACATAATTACATATACGCATACATGCTGTAGTAACCAATTTTACATACAAACTTGTTTAAAATAAATTTTATCACATGACGATTAGATATGTAAAGCAAATAATACCAGAACAAATGATACAGAGGAGAATTTTATTATAAATATAAATTATTGTGTGTTACATCGTACCAATTCATGAGATCATGGATTATATGTTTTGCAATAATGATATTCATGGCAAAAATGTTGGAAACATAGCGTTTTTTTGCACCAGGAGCAAGTTATGATTGCTCTTTTTCCGCAAATATCGCATGTAACAAAATTAGAATTGAAACAAAACTTTTGGGGATTTTCAACCTTCTCTGGCCTTTTGTCAATATAACCTGCAGCATACCAAGCATATTTAAATAAATTTCTAAACCTGGGACTGGATAATTGATTATGCACTAATGACTGCATTTTAATAATATCATTTCGATTATGTAAATTGATGGCTTCATTCGTCAACAATATCATATCTGAAAACTTTCGAACAAAGTTCTTCCACATGTGAAAACCGTATACATCAAGAGGTAGAAGTTCGTCTGTTGTCCCTTCTGGAATCTGTAGAAGCATTAATGTTTTGTGTTTTGGTTTAACAATAGTATTTTGGCAGTGACCTCTCCATCAATTAAGCAGCAGATTTCTAGTTATCGTAGTATATGGGAAATATACATCTCTGGCCCAAGCTTCAAGGTGATTTTTAGTCAATTTACCTGATTTGGAAGCCATAACGTAAACGTTTTCAGCTTTGAATAAATTTCGCTCTACTACTGGCCTAAACTCTCCCTTTGGTTCTTGTAAAACTAATAAAAATGGAGATAAAAGTTTTCCTTCGGCAGATATGATTGGTTGAACGGTATACGAATGTGTGGTAGCGTGTGTTGATTGAACAGTACAATCGATTTATTTTTCTCCTTTACTAGCGAGGGTTCGCCCACTATGTAATTCGTAATTGAAGCCAGATTGGTCGGAATTGTATACACGTTCTGCACCATATTTTGTTATAGCATTTTTCACTTCATTGCGAAATTCCTCTATTTTTTTTAACATTTCTCTGTATTATCTCGAGATTTTGTTGTTGTAATTTTAGTTATTTTTCGAGAAACAATATTATGTCGACGTTTAAATTCAAGTAACCAATGGGAAGAAGCTTTAAATCCTTTCAAATTTATTTCTTGTGCTTTTTCTATTGCAATACGTCTAATATCGATATCGTGAATACGCATTCTATCCAATCTGGCTCTTTCAAATATACATAAACAATGTTCTTCAATTTGTTTCAATTTATTGATTCGGCTTCCTTCGGCGGTTATTTTCTCTCTCCACCTATACAGTTGACGTTCCGTTTTCAATTTCTTAAATTTATTTTGGATAGTTGTAAATTTCCTTTTTTTTTTACCGCTTGACCAAAATTCTATAGCCCGCTTTTTATAGTTCAAATCAATAAATTCCATCTTGCTGCTGCACTGATTTTCGGTTTCAGATATTTCCGTATCTTCAAAATTATATTTACATGTGAGTCATCCGCAGGTATGTCATTACGAGGTTCATATGAATTATCGTAATATAAATATTCATCTGTTTCTTCGAAAATATATTATCCTTTAAACTAGATACAATAATATTGTACACTATATTGGCAACATATTTTTCTGCATTGTTAACAGGTAGTCTCTTTTCTTGGCCTTGAAACATATTATTTAGGATGAATAATACATTCATCGCATTTATTAAATTCATCTTTCTGGATAATTACACAGGCCCACAAAAAAAAGTATATTGCTCTGGGGTTGAGACAACATTATTTCTATGTATTTTGACCCACTGAATACGAATCTGCAATAAAAAGGGGGATTGCCCAGCGAATTTCGAAGATAACCTCAAAAAATCGTAAAAAAACACGCTTTCTAGAGGTAAAGGCTTAAAAACAAAGAACATGATTTGTCTCATGTTGAGACGACATCGTGAAGGCTTAAAAAAAGAGAATTTAATATGTCTTAACCTGATATTTAGACTTGAAGAAAAACTGAAGACAATAGCAGGCTGAAGGCGAATCTGAAGATGGCATGGTTATACCTCTAAGAGCGGGAAAATTTGGTAATATTCGCATAGTTGCCATCTGTAAGTCCAGTATGGTGATCAGAAGATTACTGTAACAGAATTTAGTAACGAAAACCCTGCATGAGGCCTTAAATGAAGGTGATCTTATGAACAAGAACTAAATTGGTTTAATTGGTTTAGTTTTTTCTACCTCCTCTGCATATCAAACTTGGATTGATGAAACAATTTGTTAAAGCTCTTGATAAAGAAGGTCGATGCTTTAAGTACTTGGAAAGCGTCTTTACAACTGTAACTGCAGCTAAATTGAAGGAAGGTATTTTCAACGGACCTCAAATTCGCAAAATGTTTAGAGACGAAGAGTTTGTCAAAAGTATGAATGATACAGAGAAGGCAGCCTGGTTGAGCTTTAAAGATGTCGCGACAAAATTTTTGGGGAATAACAAAGATGAAAACTATAAGAGAATCGTAGAAAATATGGTAGAAAACTTTGAAATCGTAGGTTGCTTAATGAATTTGAAGCTCCACTTTCTTGATTCGCACCTTGATGAATTTCCACTGAATCTTGGGGATTTCACTGAAGAACAAGGTGAAAGATTTTATCAGAATCTGAAGGAATTTGAACGTAGATGGCAAGGAAACTGGAGCGTAAATATAATGGCAGACTATTGCTGGATGCTGAAAAGAGAAACACAACCAAGAGACAAAAAACGACGTAGAAATCCTTTACATAGGTCATTCGATGACAAACGCATACGCAAGCGTAAACCAATTTAGTTCTTGTTCATAAGATCACCTTCATTTAAGGCCTCATGTAGGTTTTTCGTCACTAAATTCTGTTACAGTAATCTTGTGATCACCATACTAGACTTACACACGACAACGATGCGAATGTTACCAAATTTTCCCGCTCTCAGAAGTATAACCATGCCATCTTCAGATTCGCCTGCAGCCTACTATTGTCTTCAGTTTTTCTTCAAGTCTAAATATCAGGTTAAGACATATTAAATTCTCTTTTTTAAAGCCTTCACGATGTCGTCTCAACCTGAGACAAATCATATTCTTTGTTTTTAAGCCTTTACCTCTAGAAAACGTGTTTTTTAACGATTTTTTGAGGTTATCTTCGAAATTCGCTGGGCAACCCCCTTTTTTATTGCAGAGTCGTATTCAGTGGGTCAAAATACATAGGAATAACGTTGTCTCAACTCCAGAGCAATATACTTTTTTTTGTGGGCCTGTGTTATTGTACTTATATTTTTCCTTTAGATAGTTTGTATGAAAATATAGTGCTGCAAAAAATTTTATTAAAGCATGAAACTCTTATAAAAGTTAATAAATAAAATTGCATAAATAATACATAAATGCAAAAAAGAATATCCTTGGTACAACCGGTTTTTTATAAGTCTTGTAATTATCATTATTAATATATTATTTTTTGAAATAGTTAAATTTTGTCAATGTTAATATAGTTCCGCAGTAAATTTCAATTGTAAGTTGATTCAACTCTTTTTACGTCTAAACGTAGGACTAAAATTTACTTGATATTTTATGAATAACTTTAATAAAATAAGTTAATAATATAATTTTTTTTATGGCGAATGGAGAATAATTCCATTCATACAGATTATACAAAATACATATATAAATAGTTATTCTGGCTGATACCCCACTTAATTACAAATTATAGATTATATTATTTTTCATCTATTTTTTAAATTAGAGTCATAAAATTGATAAAAGTAGTAAAAAAAATAATAATTGTTTTACCTGTTAAGGTATTTCTCTCTAAATTAATTTCAAGAAAATATTTATTTTCTTTCGTAGACGATTTTATGAGTCGACAATGATAAATATTGATTATTTTGACGTCTATTTTTTTAATCAAGGAAACGCTTAAGATTGTGCAATACTTTATTAATGTACAATTAGCGCCGTGGATCACTCGAGCTTTGATACGGAACTGCCTTCTTCTCGTTATCGTTAGTCTAAAATTAATCAACACTATATATACTTGATCTCCACCCACTCTAGTGGCTTAAAGTCACTCGAGCTTGGATACTGTCTTCTTTTCCTTATTATTAGTCTCAAATTAATCAATAGTATATACTTGATCTCCTCCCACTCTAATGACTCAAAGCAAAATTGTATAAATAATATAACTTTTCAAATATTTTTTAAACATTTTATATTAAATGATTAGCGCAAAACATATGCAGACACTTTCGAAAAAGTGATATTGAAATGTTTAAAAAAAAAGATAAATGTAATAGATATAACGACAACATTATTAATCACACGAATTTATAATGTTATAGACGTTAAATATTAATAATTTATTACTATTATAATTACTACTATTATGAATTAAAAAAAAAAATTGAAAATTCGTCGATTTTGAATCAAACTATTGATTTTTATCAATTATAAATAAAAATTTGTTTATAAAAAAGATGATGACACACCTTAAATAAATAGGGATACAACCCTGATGGGTTTACGAGTAAATTATGTGTCCTGTATGCTACTGGTACTTGGAATTTTCCGCTCTTTCACGTGATATATACCCAATGCGGTTGTTTTTTAACAACCTGTACACACACACACACACACACACACACACACACACACACACACACACACACACACACACACACACACACACACACACACACACACACACACACACACACACACACACACACACACACACACACACACACACACACACACACACGCGCGCACACACACACACACACACGCACGCACGCACACGCGCACACACACACACACACACTAGATTACTTGTACTTTTTATAAGAAACATTTTTCAATTTGTTTCATCAAAAAAAATTGAATAGAACACGCACACACTAGATTACTTGTACTTTTTATAAGAAACATTTTTCAATTTGTTTCATAAAAAAAAATTGAATAGAAGCAGAGATATATCGAAAAAATCATTTTCAATGTGAACTTCCGGCGTGGATTTAACCCTCAAAAAGGCATTGGTTGCCGATAAAAAAAATATATTTGTGAATGTCTCATGGAGGACTACTACCAAGTATAGTTTTTATAATTTTTTGAATTTGACAGTTCGGGGCGTTTCCTTGTTAATAAAAAAAGCAAATACAATATTATGTAAACACAAATATCATTGGCAGCTAATAAAAACATTATATAACTTAGTAAAGGCAAAATTAGTGTATATATAATTATATCCCCGTGAACCATAAACGTTTAAACTTTAAAATATTTATCTCAAAATTGAATGAGGGTAATTCTTATTATATTCCCTTCTTAAATCGCGAATATTCGAAAAATTAGTTCAAACAAGTTTAAACTTTAAAATTTGTACCTCAAAATTGAGTGAGGGTAATTCTTACTATATTCACTTCTTAAATCGCGATTATTCGAAAAATTAGTTCAAACTCAAAATAATTGGCCAGCGTATCTGACTGTTTCTGCAGAGTTCGCTGTAAATTAACCTCAATAAAAAACAAAAGCAAATAAATAACACGCGCGCGTATCGCGCGTCATTCCCATTTTCTAGTAACATATACATAAAACCGTTCGCGAAAAATTACGATTTGAAAAGAGGGCTAAAATAGTTTTAACAGTTTTAACCTCAAATAGCTCTGAAATTTATAAACTGATTCTTTTACCCTATAACGGGGAGATTTAGTCACGTGGGCAGCAACTAAATACTCCCGATTATATTTGGTGGACAAATAAAAATGATGATTTGCTTGAAAAGGCAAATACAACCACGACTAAAGGTAGTCGGCAGAATAAATTAATTTAAGATAAATCGTGATACAGAAGGCATCACACGGTATACTGGGCACCAGGCACTGTAATTTAATGTTCAATAACACGCACCTGAGCAGTGCCTCCCGAGGTGAACATTTATATGAACCATTACGATGAGTGATATAGTAATTACGCTCGGCAACTTACCAACTCGGAGAGGAGCGGGTTCCGACGGCAGGAGTCATCTCGATTTGAACACAACACAAACATGCAAAAATATTGATAGAGTAACCACATATCAGTAACTGAATAAAATTTCTTCTTTGATGCAATAGGCAATAAAATAATGTTTACAAAGCTGGCTTCCTAGGCAATAAATGATCAAATCTTTTCCAAAATAAATATCAGTTAAATTTCGTACAAAATAACTTAGAATTTACAGTTTAAGACTAGAAATCAACAAAAATATATCAATTGGCTACGTTGAGTAATGAATACCTCGTAGAGGCATTTTATTAAAGTATGACACGGCAATTTTGCTATTAAATTAACAAAGTTATGTATCAGCAAAATTCACCTTCACAAATATTCATCGCGGGTCACGCCTTCACAAAGTTATCAATTTAATACACTACTCCGCCTGACAATATTTTCGACGATGATTTTAAGGTTTAATATGAAAAATTATAGACGCGCAGGCATGAAGGCATCCTAGCGCAGTTCTACTGCCTCAAAATACGTAAAATCACACATTACTTACAATAAATACGCAAGCTTTACCACTTTCTCAATCCGCATGACCGACTGCATAGGCAGGAATGGAGACGAAACTAATCGCGGCATGATTATGCTGGTAAAAAGGTACAAAATCCTAATTAATTTAGGTAACAATAAATTTATTACTCGGGCAAATAGGCACTCGTGGGACTCTAATACTAAACGGCACGAACACGACGCGGATGATCGGTACTTCAAGATCCCTATGGTTGGTTCCACAATGTTGATCCGCCGGTGGCCAGGGAGAGGCTCGCCGAGCGCCACGTCGTCCTGCACTATGATGCCTCGCTCGTCATCGACGTGGTTTACGCTGATTGGTCGTCGAAAGTCACCTCAGCCGAAGTACGGTAGCTAAGGCCGCCTTTTTTGTATCTGGATCTTCTATCTCTCTCTCTCTCTCTCTCTCTCTCTTCCGCTGTTCTAGCTTCCGGCTTGAATTCCTTCGTTTCTATCGAAAGTGGAAAATTCCATAAAATTTCGACTCAAATAATTTTAACATAATTGAATTAAAATAATTCGTCTAGGCAAAAGTTAATAGTACAAAGATGGAAAGGCATCATCTATTTTTGCACTTTAACTAATATTTTGCTTATATTAAAAGAGAGGTAAGGCGAAATTAAATTATTAATTTAATTAATTAATTTGCGAAGGCAGACAATAAAAGTTTACGTAGCTTCGGCAATTGATGCGGGCTCCATTGAGGATGATGGTCTCAGTAGTCTTCCACCGCTGAAGTTGTCGTGACGGCGTTGAGGCAATCGTGTTTGCAATCGACGGACGCTTGCGGTAAGGAATAAGGCAGCTTCTTCATTAGCGTTTACTGAAACTTGAAGTTGCTCACCCGATACGATAAATGCATGAAAAATAACAAAATAATGAATAAAAATACAAAATTACGTGTGGCCCTGAACGCTGAAGGACTCTCCTTCTGGATTCCAGTTGAGGGCATTTCATTGTAGAAATCCGCTCATCGAAACGCGAAGGTAACGTGGTAAAAATCCACTACGTTACAACCCTGACAATCTCCTATTATATTAAAAGGTTAAGTGGTCTGTGGTCGCCCCCCCCCCCCCCCATATTGGTACTTATTGAGTGAATGGTTAAGTAAAAGATTAAGTGAAGGGTTAAGTAAAGGCTTAAAAAGAGTTTAAAAAAGGGTTAAGAAAGGGTTAAAAAAGAGTTAGAAAAAGGGATAAAATGGGGTTAAACGTCTCTATGTATCTGAATTGGATGGGTAGCATTCGAAAGAGAATTATAATACTCAAAAGATACGTGTTTTGTAGAGATTTCTTATAGTAAAATTCGTTTATGAATTTCAGAGGTATTTGAGGTTAAAACTGTTTTAGTCCTCTTTTCAAATCATAATTATTCGGGAACGGCTTTATGTATAAACATGAAATTTATAGACAATTTTGTGGGTGGTATAGGCAATATTGGATAAGTGACCGTATTAGTGTGCTCTTAAAGCAGACGACAGTCCATATTAGTGACACTTCTTAACTAACGATTATTAACAAATAATACATCGAACCGAGTAATTTATATGATAAATCGTCTTTTTACTGTTTCTTGTAATAGCCATTTATTATTTTTAAGGTTAGACCTTTTTCTTACATGGGAAATTTCAAAAAGAGCACACAAATACGTGCAGACACACTACTAGGGACAAGTACCCTATGTGTGAAATTTCACAAAGAAAATATAATTTGATGTAAAGGCTATTTAGGGATTTTAAGATAATATTACAATCAATTATTTTATTTATTTTTCACACATAATTTAAAAAAGAAATAATACATATTACTTTATTCATATTTTATACATAATTTAAAAATCAGTAATTTTTAATATTCATAAATGAATTTAATTATAATTATTATAACGGAGATCCAGGATAAAATACGGAGAAAATAAGAATCTCGGTTCTCCGTATTCTATTGAACTCATTTGACTCTCGTTCCCGCGAATTCGTGCATCTCGAGCGTTTGTTGACATCGCTCGAACGATGTATTCGCGAGCTGCGCGCTGGGACTGCGCGACTTTGGCGGTTGCAAAGTCGCGCTCGATTCATTTTTGAATCAGATTCTCTCGGGCCGTCGAACCGCGCGGACGCGAACGTAGATCGTCTAGTCCGAAGAAGACGGTATCGTGCATTCTCACCGGTGCAGAGCAGCGCCCGTACACGTACTGACCATGAAGAGCAGCGCACGTGAGCAATCCGAGCCACTCCTGGGGTCCGAAGCGTCTGTAGGTGAACGCTGGACGTTAAGACTCGGCCTGAACACTCCGAAGTCGACCGGAGGATAACGCCTGACGCAGGAGCGGATTCGTGAGCGAGCGACGAGAGAAGTGCACTCCTCTCCCGGTAAGCCTCTTTGTACTTCCCGCGCAGCCATTTATTTGTGTATTTTCGACTCACAGCAGCGACTGGCCGGTGGTGCATTCACCGGCCCAGCGAAAATAGATACCTTGATCCGCCCGCGCCGAGCGGCGGATCCCGTCTTCTTGTCGGCGCGCAACGCGACGCGTTTTTGATGTAAATGATTATTTAGAATAGACCTTGTTATTGTGCTGTGAAATAATTGAGGCTATTTTTCATTTATCGACCTTAACCTAACCTTCTCCCGGATACCGCCGCCTCCGGCGGAAAACACCTCCGCCGGTCGTTTTCATATCTGAGTCTAGTGGCCGCGCGCTTTACTCTTAAAGCGCGCGCTTTTCACTCAGCGATCCAATTAGTTGGAAAGCGAAGTTCGCTTGCGACCTTCGCGTTGTTTTCGGGATTCCAGGAGCAGATCCCCGGGCAAGTCATTTTAGTCTGACACCCGCGGCACCGTGTTCTAGGGCATCGCTGGCCTGTGGCTTTTTGGGATCTTACCCCACTAGCCATCCCGTTACATTATGTAATAAATTGTTGCAAAAATTATAAATTTTGTTATTAAAAATTAATGAAAGGAATCAGCAAATTAAGTTTGAGGAAGCCACAGGCCAATGAATTGGCAGCGGTTTTTTTTAATGCTATGTGTTCTCTAGTTTCTGCAGGTAGGTATTAAGGGATTATAGAAATAAATTTTATATTTATCAAACAATTCTCTGTCATTTATAGGGTTATGAAAATACAAATATAGGCAAATAGATTACATAAAACATTCGGAAATTGAACTTGTATAGCCTCTTCTAAACATTTGGCTCATTCATTGTGAGTAGTAATTAATTGCCTAGCATAAGCGGCTTCAAGGAAAGTCGGATAAGTGATATCTTCTAATGTCCTTAAACCAGCAAACGAACGAGCTCCTTTTACATGTAATAATAGTAATCTTAAGTGAAATTGTTCTCGATCTTTTGGATTTACAAGATACATCCGACTAAATAATGGTTTCCTATTTCTTTTTACGGTCCATGTTTTGGTTTTTTCATTAAGGTAGTTGTGTCTTTAGGGTACGGTCTACAATGACGCAGGGTGCTCACTACAATAGTTAATGCATCATAGTCTAAAAAAATCAGAGTATTACATGTGTGTATAAAAGAATGTGAGTGTACAGTATGCCTATAAATAATACGCAAACATGCAGTTACTTGTAAAAAGCATTTTTTTCTATGTTTTCCTCTCTCGAATCTGTCTTAGCTCAAATATTCCATACTTATACGACTTTTACAATAGCTTTTCTCGGAAACTATACGTGTCATATCTCTGAATTTTGGTGACAAGCTTTTAACCATAATGATAAATAATAGGTTAGTTTTTCGTTATGATCTTAAGTAACGTTTTCCAACAATGAATTTAAATGCTGTTTTTCCGATGGTTGTACCTATGCTTCCCATGCTACAATGCCCAACTTTGATATTGAATGTCTCAAAATCGGCACGTGTCATCTCTTGGAAATTTCGTTCCTAGGAAACTCGTTTTTTGACACAACTACCTTAAAAACATAATAATTAGAAATCTCAGGGTATAAATACTGTCTAGCTTCCATATCAGTTTCATTCAGTTGAAACCATGCTATTCACGTAGTATTTAAATTTTTATTAAATTATTCTTCTTCAGAAGATTCTTTAAAATATACGTATTGTTCATTTTCTAGATGTTCTGCTAATCTATAAATAACATGTGATATGTCATTCAGTGGATACTTGAACAAACGATAAATTGCTTCCGGAGGACTTACGTATATTTTCACCATCATTGTTTACTGAATAATCAATATCAGTCATTTTAATTAGAGCGCCATCATGTCATTTGTAACAATATTTAAATAAATATTTAACACAGTACTGTTGAACATATTTTTACATTAATATGACAATTATATTTAAACAATAAACGTGGATTATACGGTACAACAAATCTATTATCTTTTAGACCTTTCATTAAAAACAATCTTTTTTCCATCGTTCCTTTATCGGTAAATAGGGTATCCTATTGTGTTATAATTGGTAATTGCATTGAATGTTTTAGGAAAATTTTTAGTACATTTTTTCGTTTCACGATCAATACAAGGAGATGTCATATTATATTTTCCACAGGGTCCATGTAACATAAATTGGGGGGCTGCTTATAATAAGGGCTTAAATCGACTTAAGATCTTTTTCGATAAATTAGCTATATCGAACCAGGTTCTGAAGCTCTATCAAGTGATGTTAGTATCGTAAAGAAATATAGTGCAATTGAATTTGTTGAAAATTGATGAAAATTTAATAGTTCACGTTTTATATGTTGAAATTACATTAAATAAATGTAATTTAATAGTTTTCATAAATATTCTTATTTTTTGGAAAGAAATTTGGGTGAACCGATGTCCACCGGCGTAAGTCGGATACGCCAATTTTGATATAAGCGGAACATCCAACGGTTTAGCGGTCTGAAATTTCAAATTGGGTGATCTGTTTGCTCAATATTCGGCGTCTCACAGACGAAAGTGTGAGGACGCTGCAGTCCCGAAAAATTGGGCGGTCTGATAGCTCAAAAGAGGCGATCCGACGCCTAACGACGTGAGGGCGCTGTTCGCCGATTAGCTAAACGTCGGTTCGACGAAATTTCTTTCTGTGCAGGCATTTCAGCACTTATAATTTTATCAACATCATCTGAATTGTATGTTTTATTATTTTGATCTCCAAAAAGTAGTATGTGCATATGTGGCAATCCTCTTTTTTGGAACTCAATTACGTATGTATAGGCAATACATCTTCCAAAAATTTCTTTTCTAACTGCTTCATTTAAAAATTCCTTTACTTTTCCATGAAATACTTTTACTACAATATCAGGTCTATTAATCACCAAATCACTATTAAATAAATTTTCTTTAATTTCTTTCCAATTTGGATTACAAGTCATTGTAATAAAATAATCAGGTTTACCAAGTCTTTGTACACTTGTCATTGAATCTAAGAAATTTTGTTTCATTGATCGAGGACTTTCTGAAAAAGATGACAGTAATAAAACTATTTTTCCAATCACTCTATCATTATGATTTTTTTTTTATTTAAATAATCCATTACACCTTTATATAAATCGGTCCTCAATAAATATTGATTTTTTTCTAGTAATGTAATCGCGAGCCTTCCACTTTTACGCAAGCATCAATAATATACTGTAGAGTTAACTTTCCTAAGTTTAAAAATGGACTAAAATCTGTTCTATTAGCAAATTTGTAACAATAAAATTGCTGCATTGTTACATTATCTTTGCCATTACGTTGCTTCAAGTTTGGCATCCACCCAAAATCCTTATTTGAAAATATGAGCAAGTATGACATAGGATCTACATGTTTACTAATATAAGATATATTTACAGATATTTCATATTTCGAATAAACGAATATATCACGTTCTGCTAGAGGTAAACCTTCATTCCCAACAAAAACTGTGGCTACTTCGTTACATGTTGCATAATTGTATCTATTTTTATCCAAATTTGAGTTTCGAGTTACATACATTTTAATATCGTTAACATAATTTTCTTTACCATTAAGACGCTTTTGTTCTTCTACTTCTACTTCGTGCATTATTTTATATGATTTTGCATAAATATTAATTTCTCTAAGAATGTTATCTAATTCATATAACAGTTTCATTGAACACAAAACATTAGATTGATATTGTAATTGCGTTGTGACTTCATTGTCTATTAATATAGTTACCCATATTTCCTAAACTCGTTTTCGTTTGGGTGTAATGAATAAACATTATGGTTAATTTCACCGCATATTCTAATAATCTGTGGTCCTCTGCTAAATAGTGCAACAAAGGCTATAGCGGGACAAGATGGTCAAAATTGCACTCACCTGGATTTTTTTTTGGGATTGACCATTCGAAAGTACTTTATTGAAAACCTCTCTAGCCAAATTTTCAGCTCCCTAGGTGATGATTTGAGTCTCCTAACCTAAAAAACGTATTTTTTCGAAAAAAATTTTTTCCGCTTGACCCTTTCTTTAAAAAAATCTGAAAAAAATTCACGGACGTGTGTTTTTGAGCAAGAAAACAACCTGATTTTTTTGTCTATTTTTTGAAAATTGAGCTCAGGAAAAATTTTTTAATTTTTCAATGATATTTTAGGTTATGTAGGTAATTTTTGGCTAACTTGTAAATAATGATTTTTTGTGTATTTTTTCCCGTTCTTTCAAATGGCGGTGTCCGAATTTGCGTTTTCGAGCCGGAACATACTCAAAATTCGAAAAAACCGATTTTTTAAGCATTTTTCCCATGCTTTTGGCACATAACCTCAAAACCAATAGCTAAATAAGTGTTTATGAACAATTTTTTTCAATTTCTTTCTATATCTTCGAATTCCACTGTTAGAACTACCATTTTTGCATCAAATAATGCTATAAAATCAAATTATAAACATTTTTTTCGTGTTTTTACCATGTTTTTGGAACATAACCTTAAAGAAGATCGTTCAATACGTGTTAGGGCATACAAAAATATTCTAAAAATTTTTAGAATCGAGTATTACTTCGTCGGTAGCTACAAAGGGCCTGATATAGCCTTTTAATTAATTATTTTTATTCAAATTCATTTGTAGATAAATAAAAATGAGTAAATATTTCTAATAGAAATTAAGTATTATAAATATGTTATGAACATTTTGTGCTTTTATTAAAACAATAAAATAAGTATGTACTATTTCATATTTAACCTTTATTCTTGCGAGAATTGTTTTTAGAAGTTCTATTTGACAAAATTACATGAGTAATAATTTTTAATATTGAATTATAATAATATTTTTAATCCTCGTCACTATCTTCGTCTATTACAGGACCAATATCTGAAGTAGTAAATAATTCGGAAAGAACTTTCGCTGGCCTAATAATTTTTGACTTGCATCTCAGTAATGCAATATCTTGCATTACTGAGATAACATATGACTGCAGCAATGTGAGAACAGGATCCTACAGTTCGTAATCCATTGGCACAGTCACACGCATGGCGCAGGATACCGCTGTATCCAATTGAGTTAGGTTTGTATTCGATGTAGCATTTGTAAGTCTTACTGTTAATATGCCTGGACCTTATTAATACTTTAATGAAATTTGGTTTGATCTTAATATATTCCAAATTGATATTGTTACTATCATTCATTAACTCAGCCAAATAACATACGGCTTGACCTAATTGATAGGTACCTGAAAAAAATATTTTGAGATCTCTTTCAGTCATCTTCGGAAAGTCAATGATTTCTTGGGATGTTAGCTTGATCGTAGTAGTGGGCCGTCTAAACCATCTGATTGTCTCAGCTTCTAATGCTAAAGTATTTTCACTTTGATTAGAATTTAACATTCTTTCGATGATTATACCTTGTAAGCCACCGTCATCTTTATCGCTATTCAAACGCTTACCAAAAAGGTTGTTGAGAAAACATGCAATTCTACAATATGCACCAGCTTTTAGTAAAAGTTTATTATCTAATTGCTGGTGAAGAAGCTTATACTTTTTACCAAGAATGCCATGAACAGCCTCTACAACCCATCTCAATTTCGTAACGTAACGAGATTCATTCGATTCAGTTGTACTCAAGTTGGGTCTATTTCTCTTTAAGGCAGGCATGAGAATCTTAAAGCCAAGACTTTTTAAATAAGGTATCACATCCCTAAAACCTCTATCTACAACGCAAACATCACCTTCTCTCATGATAGTTTTATACCATCTGGATCATCCATTACTTTCTTCATGATGCTTGCATCATTTTCTGTGGCTACAAACGGACCAGGGACATCAACAACGAATCCGTCTGTGATGCAAATAGTGAATGGCTTGGCCAAAAGATATTTCTTCTGACCTGAATATGACTTTCTTTGGTATTCATTATTTTTACTTTTTTGGTGACGTAAGTTCCATCAAAAACCAAAACAAGCTCGTTCTTTAATTTAAACAGTTTTTTTGCATAAATGGAAGTGTGATCACGTATGCGACCCCTTTTAATACTTTTTACTCCAAAATATTTCGGTAGGACATCTTTTTCAAATGAATTAATTACTGATTCACAAAAATCTGAAACTTTTATTTCGTTTTCTATTGCGAAAATAGACGAAATAAAATTATTCGACGATCCAGTTCGTAATTTAAATAAACATATAACCAGGGCTTGTGTAACATCTCTAGAATCCGATGATCTCATGGAAACTAATAATTTTCTCAGCTCTTGCAATTGATCAGTCTAAAGACTAGTAAAAGAGAATAATTGTTTTTCGCTAAGCTCTGATGATTTTATTTTATCTAAAAATGTTTCCAAGGCTAAATCTGATTTTTTTTTTTAAAATAAACATATTTCATCTGCAGTTAAAAAACTCGTGTTACTGTATACCTGTATTAGTTTCAGATCATCATCAAAAAATCGTTTTTTTATTAAATGCTCGGTACAAACTCGATTGCCATTTGGAATAAAGATTTGCATTTCTTTGAAACATTGCAGTCTTGCAGTCAATGGTACACATGTCAAGTTATTTTTATTTCTACAAACCCAACATGCTATATGAGAAATCATAGTTCTTTTGAGGGGCAACTCGATGGAAGGTTTTTTTTCTACAGTTGGTTTTAATACTACCTCAACAACGCTCCCTGAACTCTGAGAGCACGGTATTTCCGAGCTTGACTGCGAACTCATTGGCTGACTTTGATCACTGGTTGAAGGTTCTACTTTTCGTGTCCCAAAAAAAAACAAGTCTTCTACATTTATCGCAAAGTTTAAACCCAATGTCAACATTATCTACATTTAACTGCTCACGAACTGCTTCGACTTCACTAGCTGAATTAATGATCTTAATCTGAGCTGATATTTTACTGAGATTCCGCTTGAAGCAATGGCACCGTTGATCAGTATCATCAAATTCATCCATGTTCGGTGTAAAAACTAAAATGGAGAATATTTAAGATATATTATGGGATCTTGAATATAATTACAAAAAATATCGGTGATCTTTAAACAGTTACTTGTGTAATAATCAATCTTTTTTAAAGCTAAGCCATTATGTAATTATCACAAAATTAATGAATTTGATTATTATTTTATATTAAAATGATTTTTTTCACCAAGAAATATAATGCACTTAAAACTATTTTGATAATAATTAATGAATGGTAAAAAATTAAATATTTCTTGAAGTGTGGACTGTATTCTGTTTTTTGTTAGGTATTGTTGGAAATTGAGATGACGATCTATTCTAATTGGCTCGAAAGTACAAGTATAGACATAGATAATTTAAGCAAAACGAAACCTTTATAAAGAGAGGGTTCTCTATTAAGAGAGAGCTTTTAAATACACTTCTTTTAACGCACACCTTTGTAAGAATGAGATTATCTATATATAAATACTTTTTTGGCAACTTGCTTGCAAAAAGCTAAGCAACATCTAGTGATTACAATTCCATACAATCACTAAAAAAAAGAGATATGTTCTTAATTATTTTTAATATTGTTTAAAACCTGGACCATCATTATTATCAATTTCCTTTAATATTAACTACTATTAAAATACTATTACAATACTAATAACATGTTGTGAAATTATATAGTGCAATATTTAATTATATTTAGGCTAGGCTTAAAACTGTGCATGACAATGCTTGATAGCAAGTTCCTTATAAATAAAATATATGTTTTCAATGAAAAGATTTGATCTTTTTTTATTAGTTAATAAAAGATTCATTGGATTTGCAACATATTCCAAGAAACTAAAAGTTAATTAAATCTATACAATATTGGACTTAATCATCAATTAAGTTACCAAATATGTTGCACAATGGGTGCATTTCTCAATTTAATAAAAACCTCTACTCATTGGAAAAAACCCATTTTATTTATGAGAAGATGATATTAAGTATAGTGATACGAATTCTTAAATCCCACATCTAATATTTTTAAAAACTTTCCAGACAAAAAAAGCTCGATTTATGACTGCATTACACAATGTTATTTCACAACGCATTAAAAAAAATTAGTAAACTGTTCAAGATTTGTTTAGGTTTTACAACATGGTAAATGAGATAAAATTAAAAAGAAATTTTGATCGCTTTACCTAGAAAGCATTAAAAGTTTACAGAAATGAAATATTTAATAAACTCGATGCTAGTAGATTTCATATATTTTGATAATCACCAATTTCTATCAATAGTATGTTCATGTACTTATCAAATTCAATTTTGCAATAAACAGTGGTTTACAGAGTGGTTTTCCAAAACATACATTAAAAATGTATAACCTGGCAATTAAATATTTAGTTTGTGTAATGGTGCAAAATAACCGATACTTTCCTTTGATAAAATTAAATAAGAAAAAAAAAGAATAGTAATATTCTTCATACATATATCCAGAAAAAAACTTACAACATACAAAACAGATGCAAAAACTAGCTGGCTTTGCAACAAAAGTTGTACTTAAATATTTGATAAAAAATTAATAAGTTTTCGACTATCCTTTTAAATAGACTTGCAACTAGCAAGAAATTGTGATGTACTTTTTTAGTAGCAAGTATTTAAAAAAGTATTGTTCTTCATTTTAGATAAACAATATACTCAGTCAAACTCATTTCAATAGGCCCGTTACACTAAAAAAAATATAAGGACCAGATACGGAAATACCATGGGTTAGTATATCTATATATATATGAGGAACAGTGCTTATTCCCGCTGTTCCTCGTATATATAGATATACTAACCCATGTTATTTCTGTTCGTTTCACAAGTGAACAGACCATTCCGGTCGTTTCTCCTGTCTAATTAACAAAATAAATTAGTTAAAATAGACAATTTGAGTTAAATAGAATGAAGAAAAGTAACATTTTTTTATTTTATTTTATTATATTATATTTTATCACAATTTGTCTATTTCAACTCTTTTTTTTTATAACTAGACAGCAGAATCGACTGAAATAGTCGGTTCACTAGCGAAACGACCAATAAAAAAAAACGCACCCAACATGTTGATATTCAATTACTGAACTATTTCAATCGTTTGTTACTTTAAAGCATATTTTTATCATTATAATTATGCAGATCGGTAGTTGAAGTACAGATGAATATATACTCCATGCGGCACTTGACTATCTGCATATCAACTCATAATAATTAATATTGATGCATAGTTACAAATACATACATATGATCATATGTTTCACGAATAATTCTGTAATATGCAGTTTCCCTGCGCCTGAAAAAGACTATATCAGGCCCTTTGTAGCTACCGGAGAAGTAATACTCAATTCTAAAAAATTTTTTTCATTAAAAAAATTTTTAGAATATTTTTTTTTGTATGTCCTAATACGTATTGAACGATCTTCTTTGAGGTTATGTTCCAAAAACATGGTAAAAAACACGAAAAAAATGTTTATAATTTAATTCTATAGCATTATTTGATGCAAAAATGGTAGTTCTGACAGTGGAAGTTGAAGATATAGAAAGAAATTGAAAAAAAATTGTTTATAAACACTTATTTAGCTATTGGTTTTGAGGTTCTGTGCCAAAAACATGAGAAAAATGCTTAAAAAATCGGTTTTTTCGAATTTTAAATATGTTCCGTCTCGAAAACGCAAATTCGGGCACCGCCATTTGAAAGAACGGGATAAAATACACAAAAAATCATTATTTACAAGTTAGCCAAAAATTACCTACATAACCTAAAATATCATTGAAAAATTAAAAAATTTTTCCTGAGCTCAATTTTTTTTTTTAAATCTGAAAAAATCAGGCTGTTTTCTTACTCAAAAACACATGTCTGTGAATTTTTTCAGATTTTTTAAAATAAAGGGTCGAGCGGAAAAAATTTTTTTCGAAAAAACACGTTTTTTAGGTTAGGAGACTCTAATCATCACCTAGGGAGCTGAAAATTTGGCTAGAGAGGTTTTTAATAATGTGCTTTCGAATGGTCAATCCCAAAAAAATCCAGGTGAGTGCAATTTTGACCATCTTATCCCGCTATAGCCTTTAGCACTAATGCTCTAATATTTTCATTAAAATGTCTACTATCATTTGTATTCCTTATAACTAATTCTTTGCAACGTGTTCGATACTCTAAATATGGGGATAATAAATCGACCTTACCTTTTCAACAACAATTTGAAAATTTGGTTAAAAAAAAGTGTTCATCGTTAGAGAATTGACATATAAATTATATATAATTATATTCCATGTTCTAAAATTTTCATCAAAAACAGATGCACTAAGTATATGGGTGAAAATCATCTAACGTGCATATTTGAGCCTTGAATAAGAAAAAAAAAATTTTAAATTGCGTTTTTTTGGTTTGTACGTGTTTTTCGCAGTATCTAGAATACCTGTTTACAGTGATAAATATTAAAGTTTTAAGGTTATTATATAAATTATATTGTGTGACAGGAAAATTACATGTATCAAAGTCTAGGTGTTCCGAGTACCCGATGATGGAGTTTGGATGGTGCGCACCCTGGGTTTTTGCCTCTAGGTATTGGAACTCAACGAATGCGTGGTCTATGTGTTTAGGGTGGCCGATGACGGAGTCTAGGTGGTGCGCTCGGTAGTTTTTGACCTCTAGGTATTGAACAGCATCCAATGCTTGATCTACGTGTTGGGGGTTGCTGATGATGGAGCCTAGGTGGTGCGTACCGTACGTTTTTGCCTCTAGGTGTTGGAAATCATCGAATGCTTCGTCTACGTGTTCCGGATGGCCAATGACCGAGTCTAGGTGGAGCGCTCCATAGTTTGTGGCGACTCGGGGTCGGAATGCATTTCATGCGTGGTCTAGATGGTCGGAGTAGCTGATGTCTAAGTGATGCACTCCGTAGTTTTCATCGTCCACCACGTTTTCAATGCGTTCCAATACCTAGAGCCAAAAACTACGGAGCCCACCATCTAGACTTCACCATCGGCCACCCCAAAGACCTAGACCACGGAATCGATGCGTTCGAATACCTAGAGGCTAAAAACTACGGAGCGCACCACCTAGACATCATGATTGGCTACCCCGAACATCGACACCACGTATTAGGTGCGCCCTGATGTCTAAGCGCAAAAGACTACGCAGCTCATCGTCTGGGCTCCATCATCAGCTTCCCCAAAGACCTACACCACGCATTTTATGCATTCCAAGACATAGAGGCAAAAAACTAAGGATATAAGGATCGTACCACCTAGACTCCATCATCGGCCACCCCACGTTAACCATCTAGAACGCCTGTCAATAGGCCTTTCAATGTGTAGTGTTCGTCAAGACAGAAAAGTATTTATTGATTGGAATCGATTGTTTCCTATGAATGAACTTATGCCAGAGAATGTTACACGCCATGGGATATTAAATGTATGATTTCGTTTACTTTATCATGATAAAAATCATAATTTCCAAATTTGACTCGTATTATTTTTATGTGCCTATTTTTCCTGACATTTCCTATATGCATTGGTCTTAAAAATCTTATTTGTCTTTGAGTTATAATTTGCCAGGAAAATTATATTTAAAATGGTACCCGATCTATTAACGCAGAAAAGATCCTGTATTTTTTATGTAACATCTTGATATATTAAAATTGAAGTTTTTACGTTTAAAGTAAGTCTGAAGTTTATAATTGCACTTGGTTAAAAAAGATTTCTAGGCACGCATTCCTTTTTTACGGATATTAATCATAACATAGCTGTTGTGTAAAAAAAATTTGTTACAAAGTTCAGCAGGTGCTGTACACTAAAAAATTCATAAAAGTGCTGACCTTGACAGTAATTTAAATTGTCAATATCAAAGTAAAAAAATTAAGACTTACAAGGAAAGGATACTTGGTGTCCGCCTCCGATTTTCATGAAACTTCGACACATATGAGGTATATAAGGGGTGAAAACCTCCCTTAAAGATCACCACCAAAAACCGTTTTTTTTTAATGTCTCAAGATGGAATCGGAAGTTTTTAATGAAATCAACACCTATTTGTTTCTTATGAAAAGTCGAGTTCTTCGGCACAGTTTTAATGCTGGGGGCTTGCATCCCCTATTTTTTATAAGGGTAAATATGATATTTTCCTTTGTATTTTTGATATAAAAATGTTTTAATGAGCTAAATTTGATTGAAAATTGCCATGCTATAAAGAAAATTGAAAATTATATTTGACCTGTTTCGAGATTTAAAAATAAAAACACGTTGACGGGGTGAATTACCCCTAATTTAATTAATCACCTTTTTGTTAGTGTCTGCCTCCGATTTTCATGAAACTTTGCAACTGGTTAGAGTATCGAAAAATATTTGACACGTATTTTTTTTCTGTGGGGAAAGACATCTGGGGGTGAAAACCACCCTTAAAGTTAACCCCCAAAAACAGTTTTTTTTAATATCTCGAGTTGGAATCGAAATTTTTTAATGAAACCAACACCTATTTGTTTCTTATAAAAAGACGAGTATTTGGACACAATTTTAATGATAAGGGGGTTGCACCCCCTATTTTTATGCGGTTAAATATAAGTTCTTTCACCCTGTTTTTAAAATAACAAAGTTTTGACGTGCCATATTTAATTAAAAAATGCCATGTTGTAAAGAAAATTAAAAATTATAGTTGACCTGTTTCGAGGTTTAATAAAAACACATAGAAGGGGTGAGCTACACTTACTTTAGTTATTTATATTTTAGTGATTAAAAAAAATTGATCACAAGGTTTCATTCTTACCGAAATATGCAATATAATTATAATTATATTAAATTTACGTTACGATTTTCAATGTCATCACGCTTCTACGAATATTTTTTTCGCGACGACATTTATAAAAATATTGATAAGTTAAAAATAAACTTTGAATACGAGATAATTCTCGAGTAAACAAGAGATATTTTTATTCGACTGTGGTCAGTTTGTAGTGTTTCTTTGTATTGACTGCACGCTAGTTACTAAACTGATTACATATTGTTGGTGTTTATACAATTGTTTAAATTGATATAATTATACATTTTATTATATACTCTTCAAAAAAAATTTTAAATTACGCATTGAGGATACAGAAAATATATTATTAAAAAGGCCTTGTAAGTATTGCTATTTTATTTTTAGTCATATGGGCGAAACGTTTAAACAAATAAGAACTTTCTTGAAAAAAAATAAAATAGTTTAAATATTAAAATGATATCTAAAGTCAAATAGTAAGTTTGATTAAAAGAAGTGATATAATGTAAATAGGATTATTATAAAAACGTAAAATAAAATAATGATTCTAATAATGTTCAATTTATTAATATAACCATGATAATAAGAATATTTGTAAAAAAAATATCGACTTGTTTTCATTTTTTTTCTGGAGTTCTTGTGGAAGTGTATTACTGTAGTCATCCTCAAAAAGTAAAGTATATTCTTCTTCTGTATGTAAATTGTAATTTACACTCTCCTTTATTATATTTTCTATTACATGATATAAAGTTATCTCTTGTTCGTTAGCTTGTGATTCTTCAATTTTAACATTGTTAGGATTAAAGATTACAGATAATAAAGATATTACAACCAGTGGATTAATAGCCATTTTTTAATTTTATTTGAGGCAATGACGTTCAAGCAACAGCCGTAGATTATTTATTCTATAATTATTATTTTACTTAAAATAACTTTATTTTATTTTCATGAACGTCAATTGAACTTACTTTTATTTCAGGTATTTCATAATTTTATCCCCTTTATTAAAATTGATGGGTATGTTATTTCACGTTTTATTCGTAATCTGATTGGTCGGAAGCGTTGCCATGCTGTAGCTATATACATGGCAACGTAATATTGTTTGTTTATATTTTTCTTATAAGGTTATTTCCCAATTTTTGAATATTGTATTCAATTAAATAAAGATTATGCAAAGGTTCCTGCTTGTTTACCGAATGAAGAAGATGTAGACTTTGAATATAAGAAACAGGCAGTGCAGTATTGGCAAAGTGGAAAAAGAAAGCCATTATCCTTGACAAGTATACAATCCGATCGTCAATTGCGACGGTGGAAATTACAAATTGAAGTAGGGGTACCAGAAAAACTATTCTATATGGTATAACAACTTATGTACTTCAAAAAGTTAAAGAAGCGATAGAATCAAAAATGACTCTGCATGATATTGATATAAAAAGATGGGCTCTCGTAAAGAAAGCAGAACTAAATATTCCGTGGTTTAAAGTTTCACATAGATGGATACAAATATTAAAAAAAAACATCACATTGTTTCACATAAAATAACAAAATTTATTACTATGTCATCTACACACAAGGCAATAGAAGTAGAACAACACAAAGAAAATTTTGTTAAAAACGTTTACAATTCTGATCAATGTGGGTTCAATTTAGAGATACATAGTTGTCACACTCTTTGTTATGAGGGGATTAAAAATGTAGAAAACATCGTTCTGTCGGTATCTTCTACAACACATAGTTACACTATTCAACCAACAATATCAGCAGAGTGCAGCTTATGTTCCCGTTGTTTATAGTTTTGAAAGAGGCTCATGGGCAATTTGGACTTAAAGTAATGAAAATTGTATTCAAACCAGAAAATATATACGTAGAAGCATCAGCGTTCGGTAAATTATCAAAGGAACTATTGCAAATTTGGATTCAAAATGTATTTTTGATTCACGGTGGGAATTCACCTATATTGCTATTATATTCATGGAGTGGACAATGTGAAAACGCTATAAAAGAAGCTTTACCGAAAGAGTCAAATCTTATATTGAAAATGATACCAAAAGGCACAACTGGTGAGATACAGCCTCTTGATGTATATGGTTTTCGATTATGGAAAAACTTTATAAGAAAATTATCAGACATAACACTTCTTATGAATTATGATGCTAAATTACACGAGAGAAATAATATAATCAAACTACAATCTCTAACCCATAATTAATTTTCTTCACCAAGATTTCAAAATGTTTTTAAATATGCCTTGTATAAAAGTGGATACCTAACGAAAAAACCTCCAAGACATCAAAATCCAGTAGAGTTGTGTTTCCATGCTCAAGAGGAATTTGCGACATATGTGGAGGAATTGCAGTCATACGATGTGCATGGTGTAAAAAGCTATTATGTTTTAAACATTTTTTCGCAGATTATCATTATTGTCAAACGTATATTGAATAAAATTTGCAAATTCACCAATTTCTGTAATATTTATATATGTTACATTGACAAATCATCACATTGTACAAATTAATCAAAATGAAAAAAGTTTTCGCTCATAATCTAGTAATAATAATGTTAATAGGGGTAGCCACCCCCACTAAAATTAAAATATTTTTTATTTTTTTTTTAACTTTTAATAGTAAATATGAGTCGAAATAAGCATTAAAAAATTAAAAATCCAAAGGATTGTTGTGATTACTTTTTTTTTAATCACTAAAAGATAAGTAACTAAATAGGGGTAGCTCACCCCTTCTATGTGTTTTTTTAAACCTCGAAACAGGTCAACTATAATTTTTAATTTTCTTTACAACATGGCATTTTTTTACCAAATATGGCTCGTCAAAACTTTCTTATTTCAAAAACAGTGGGAAAAAAATTATATTTACCCCCATAAACATAGGGGGTGCAATCCCTTATCATTAAAACTGTGTCCAAATACTCGTCTTTCTATAAGAAACAAATAGGTGTTGGTTTCATTAAAAAATTCCGATTCCATCTCGAGATATTAAGAAAAACTGTTTCTGGGGGTGAACTTTAAGGGTGGTTTTCACCCCGAGATGTCTTTCTCCACAGATAAAAAAAAATACGTGTCAAATATTTTTCGATAATCTAACCAGTTGCAAAGTTTCATGAAAATCGGAGGCAGACACTAACAAAAAGGTAATTAATTAAATTAGGAGTAATCCACCCCGTCAACGTGTTTTTATTTTTAAATCTCGAAACAGGCCAACTATAATTTTCAATTTTCTTTATAACATGGCAATTTTCAATCAAATTTAGCTCATTATAACATTTTTATGTCAAAAATACAAGGGAAAATATCATATTTACCCTTATAAAAAATAGGGGATGCAACCCCTAGCTTTAAAACTGTGCCGAAAAACTCGACTTTTCATAAGAAACAAATAGGTATTGGTTTCATTAAAAAATTTCAATTCCATCTTGAGATATTAAAAAAAAAAAAACGGTTTTTGGTGGTGAACTTTAAGGGCGGTTTTCACCCCTTAGATATGTTTTTCCGCAGATAAAAAAAAATGCGCGTCGAATATTTTTTTACACTCTACTCATATGCAAAGTTTTTTGAAAATCGGAGGCGGACACCAAGTATCCTTTCCTTGCTAGTAAGGTTTTCGAAATCAAGAACTGCCCCTGCAGCGTCACGTGATAATATGAAATTGTGGCCGTGTTACAGCCAGGGGACGTTACATTTCATACTTTAATCAAGTTAAACATAACAATAAAATCCACTTTTATCAAGTATGATAATTGTATTACATAAAAGTACATATAATCTATTAATATGAATTTTTTTGTAATTTTATCTCTGATATTAAATTAAATATTTAGGTATTACAAGAATATGCACGTTAAATGATTTTCACCCATTCTCGTTCTGTCTCTATCACTCATATCTAATATTTTAGTTGGATTTAATTGATGTAAATGAGTACACACATTCAATATTAAATGTACAACGTTTCGATAACTTGATTGTTATCCTTTTCAAGTACTGAAATTTATTAAAGGAGTATTTTCTACAAGTCAATGATAATACATTCGTCACAAATAATAGTTTACCTATATTAAATTCCATGGACATCGTCATAAATTTATAGCCTCGACGTAAGAGTTTTTTTTCCTTTTCTAAACATTAATAAACAAAAATGAAGTGGATGTATGAATTGTTGCACAGAGGTTATCGTCAATTAAGTATAACTGATACCTTATAGTCATTTATAGTTAAAAATGTAACATTGCACATACTCAATAAATAGGGACAGCAATCGAATAAATTAACAAATATAAAAGAACACCAATAATAAGTTAACAGATAAAACAGCATATAATAAATTAACACAGAAACTAAACTAAAGCATTCAAGAGAGTAGAATAAAAGTAAACAAGTAACTGTCAATCTAATCACATTGTGACAACAATGATACCACAGTTATATTAAACTAAATATTATTTTCGTGATTTTAGTTTGTTGAGCAATTGCGAATAATAACTACTTAAGTTTTGTGTATCTTCTTTTATGTTTATCGGGTTACTTTGTAGTTTTATATTAATCATCTCTGATATTAATCTTTTTCTCCAATTTTCTTCATTATCTAATATTAAAGTGTTCTGAAAATCGAAATTATGTTTGAAATTTTTTACGTGTTCGTTTATAACAAATTTTTTATCATCTTTTTTCATATTCGCAATGTGCTCCTTAATCCTTGTATCTAACATCCGCTTACTTTCACCTACATAACTAGCATCGCAGTCCTTACAGTTTATTCTATATACAATGTTAGTTCGTTCATTCGTTTTTTGTCTATCTTTACCTCTTTTTATTATACTATTAAGATTATTTTTAATTTGCGGAACTGATCTAATACCAAACTTTCTTAGATTATTTGAGACCTTTTCAAAGATATGCGGTATATACGGTAAACTTAGTATTACATTTCTTTTTACTGTTTTTCTATTGTTATCTTTACTATTATAGTTAAGCTTGTTTAGTCTTTCTTTGACATAGAAATCTATGAATCTTTCTGGATATTGGTTGTTTTTTAATAGGTTCTTAACTAAATTGATGTTTTTTTCCCAAAATTGCCTGTTAGATAGTAAAATCGCTCTATCGACTAGATTATAAACCATTGCTCTTTTTTGTGATGTTGGATGATTTGATTTAAAATTTAAAAATCTACCTGGGAAGGTAAGTCATTTTTGTTTCTTAATGTTTAGAAAAGGAAAAAAACTCTTATGTCGAGACTATAAATTTATGACGATGTAATCCATGGAATTTAATATAGGTAAGACTATTATTTGTGACGAATGTATTATCATTGACTTGTAGAAAATACTCCTTTAATAAATTTCAGTACTTGAAAAGGATAACAATCAAGTTATCGAAACGTTGTACATTTAATATTGAATGTGTGTACTCATTTACATCAATTAAATCCAACTAAAAGATTTTCACCCATATATAAGCTAATAAGCGACAAAGAATAGTACACATCTAGTGGGTGAAACTGATTTTATCCTCGTGTGGGCGTTTGCGCCCGATCGAAGCAAGAGGAAAAGGGTTACACGAGGTTAAATTCACCTTCCCGCTCGTGTATTGAACTGCACTTTTTGATACGACGAATACAAAGCTTGATTTAGAGCATATTTTTTTATTCAAACGTACGTAAAGTTGAGGTTTGATTTTTAAAAAATCACTTTTTAAAATACTAAAATTTTAAATATCAAATATCTCTAATAGTAATCGTACGATCTTGATGAAATTAGCTTCAAAGAGTAAATTGAAAAATAAAATTTGGAAATTGAAAAATCACTATAAATCAAAAGAAAATCGATTTTGAGAAAAATTGGATGTTGGCCCCAATTGTGTAAGCAAAAACGAAAAAGTAAGCCTTGTCCGATTAAAATAGGTCGAGTGCATCATGATATATCAGCGTGTATTTCGATTCCAAATTTGTTAAACAAAATTTCTAACATATTTTTTCAAAAAGATTTATCTTCACTGTCACAAAGCTTCCTCTAAGAGGTAGCATATATATGGTGTCTCGTAATACTAACAGGATTTAGAGACTACTATTAGAGCATTAATTTGTTTAGCGTGGCATTAATTTCGAGTTAGTACAATATGTCACTGAAGCTAATTTGAATTTGTAAATACACTCGGGATGTAGATTCATTCGTCCTGTCCAATGATCTCTGGTGGATCCCTTTTCGAAGAAGCAAGCCCCAACCTTTAAAGCAAAAAGAGGAGTATCACGTATCATCGTTCACGGTTTATTTGCCTAACGGGCAAGTAATGGTAGACGATGAAGGGTCGCATGGATGAATGAAAAAAATTACCTCTCCTCATTTGTCGGAAACACGTAAAGTTATTAATTGAATTTGTCAAAATTACACTCTGTAAACCAAAGATTGACTACTATAAAATTTAATTCTTCCTACTGATCCACAAGATATCTAATAGTATTTACTATTTTCCAGTTATAACGTCGAGGAAGATTAATACAAAATACCAACATATTACGTATTTGATAAAACTTTAGCAAATATAAAAGACGCTATCACACATAAGATAGTTCAGCTCAAAGAGGTGTAGGCCCATGATAAATCACTCGAAGTTGAACGCAGAGCGCAACGAAAAAATTGTCTTAAAGGGGTCTTATATCGAAAAATTATCAAAAAATCGATTTTTTAATTTGATTTTTCATTTTACATGTGATTTTGAGTCGAAAAAAAGTTTGTACCCAAAATTTAAAAACACAAGATGATATGGCTTAAAGAGATGAATGCATAAATAGAAATAGCGAAAAACTTGATGTCCTTATTTTAGTCTATTTTGATATTAAAACATCGATATAAAATATACACTAAAATATTTTAAAGCAGAATTTTTTCGTCTAAAAAATACAGACGATCTGTTCACAATTTAATAGATTTTTCGATCAAATTGCGTATTATCCTTCAAATTTATATAACCACATCAATTTTTAGTCATTTTTCTTATATATAGTACATTAAATACTTTTTTAAAAAGATTTTGCTGCTTTATAAATATGTTAAAGCACTTCTCAAAAAAGTAAGCTCTGTAAAATTTCAGTTCTCGAAAGATCCTAGAAGTCGAGATTTGGACATTTAAATCTTGAAAAGTGGGCTATTTTTTAGCTATTTTATGTCAATTTTTAAAATCGAACCGTATCACGAGTTTTTAACATTTTCATCCGATCAAAAAACGTTTTTCCTCGACTTTGACTTAGCTTTTCATTCACGGGAAAGAAAAGTTAATTACGAAATTATTAAGCTGATGCATAACCTGAAACTAGAAAGTCTTTTTATTTACATTTTTGCTCATTTGCAAAGCTAAGTAGTATTTTCAATTTTCAATATTTTTTAACATTCAAAAAAAGTTTTTTTTCGTCATGCGAAAAACAAAGAAAAATCATTTTTATGAATTTTAAAAATATCAAGAATTGACGGAGAAGCGTCGTGTCAAATTTTGCTATTTTTGCAAAAATAGCTTTTTTTGCTGTTTTCAAATGGCTGTAAAAAAACTTGCTACAGTTTTGTTGTTGAAATTTGGCAGAGATATTCTTGAAAACATTTACAAAATGGTGTGTGTATTTTCGATATTTATATTATAGTGCGGAAAAAAGCTATAAGCCATTGAAATTTCTTTTTTTTTTCACTTTTTTACTCTATTTGGAGAGTATGCCATGTTATGCTTCAGCATCTTTTTCACATTGTCTTATATGACATTAGAGTTTTACGATAATAAATATTCATAGAGTACCTTTAGACTTCGAATTTGAACTCTGACTGAGATCCCTGAGACCTTTATAACTGATGTTACGATCATTTAATGATTTTTTTCGTAACATTCAAATTGACGTTATGTGGCTTCAAGGGAAGTTTCGAACTTATGGCTAACTTTATTTTGCAAATGACCTTGAGAATTATCAAAAATTAAATAAGTTTGATAACGCATTCTTGACTCCTATTCCGGATCATGCGAACATAGCACACTTGCCTTTGCGGAATACAACATGCGTCTTGAAGATTTTTCAGTTGTCACAAGTACTGTAATTAAAGTTAAAATTAGAGTATAAAAACAATAATAAAATTTATTGTAAAAAGCCAATGTTGCAATATGAAAACAACCGCTGCCAATTCATTGGCACGAGGCTTCCCCAAACTTAATTTACTGATTCCTATAATTACTTTTTAATGCCAAAATTTAAAATTATTGTTCCAGTTTTTGACACAATTCTAATTACATTCATTTATGAAGATTAAAAAGTATTAATTATTAAGTTATGTATAAAATATGAATAAAATAGTAGGAATGATTCAATATATGAAAAATGAATAAAATAATTCATTATAATATTAACTTCAAAACCTTTGAAAATTACTGAATAACCTTTACTTCAAATGATAATTTCGCGATGAAATTTCTCACATATATTGCCTGTACCACACACAAAATTGTCTATTAATTTCACTTTTTTTCATATCCAGTTTATTTGAGAACCGCCGTATATTTAATAAAATCTTTTTCTGATTTCTTTTTCTCTGTACATAAAAAATATTTTAAAAAATAGTCAAAAATTATTTTTCAATTGACAAATTGAAACGAACATTATTTTTCGTCGTTGTGAGCGCAATGGATCTCCATAAAACCTTTTTCTTGCAAACATATTGTCGACCCTTTACGAATCGATGGTACATAGCTACCATCCTTAGTTTTCCTTATTCTTTCTCAATTTTGAACTTTCTATAGTATAATATTATGCATCTTGGGAGGACAAGAGAAGAAAAGTCTAGAGCTGCTCTAGCAGGGGTGATCCTCCGTTCTCTCATACATACTTGGTGAGCCCGACGGTTTGCAGTTTACAGGTGGACTATTCCAATAAATGTACAATACTAAATTTTGGCATAAATTCATTAACAATGTTTATATGAGTCCATTATAAATAATTACGTTCGATTTAATTTTTAATTGGTTTCGTTTAAGTACAATATTCCTACAGGTTCTGTGTGCATTATCATGATTTATTGGGTATACAAATATGTTTACGCCGTTTTCATGAGATGGCTCCACCGACAAGATTACTTTGAAATCGTCAGATGTAAAATGTCACATAGAAAGTTTGGACACCTGGCAACAACATAACCTTAAAATACTATTGACTTTGTATTGGCAGTATACATTTTTTTTTGTTCGAAAATGTCGAGTTTTGTACCGAATAAGCGTCATTTGTGGGAAGTTTTGATTTATTTATTTCATTTAAAGAAATCTGCTGCTATGGCGCATCGCTCGCTTGTAGAAGTTTACGGTGATGCTACTTTAAGTGAGAGAAGTTGTCGTGAGTGGTTTCAAGAGTTTAAAAACGGCGAGTTTGACGTGGAAAATAAAGAACGCGAAGGAAGGCCAGTCAAGTTTGAAGACGCTGAGTTAGAGGCATTATTGGATCAAGACTCATGCCAAACTGAAGAGCAGCTCACAGAAAGCTTGGGAGTGATTCAACAAGCGATTTCACACCGTCTCAAGACCATTGGTATGGTACGAAAGCAAGGAAATTGGGTTCCGCATGAACTGAAACCCAGAGACGTCGAGCGCCGTCTTTTCACGTGCGAACAACTTCTCCAAAGACAAAGTCGAAAGGATTTTTTGCATCGAATAGTGACGGGGGATGAAAAGTGGATCTACTACGACAACCCAAAGCGTAGGAAATCATGGGGTAAGCCCGGCCATGTACCAACTTCAACGGCCAAACCGAATATTTATGGCAAAAAGTTAATGTTGTGCATTTGATGGAATAAGCTCGGAGTAATCTATTACGAGCTACTCGAGCCTAACGAAACTATCACTGGAGAACGTTATCAACAGCAACTGTTGCAATTGAGCAGAGAATTGAAGCTTAAACGACCCCAATATGCTAAAAGACATGACAAAGTGATTTTTCAGCACGACAACGCTCGGCCACATGTTGCAAAAGTCGTCAAGGATACACTGAGAGAAGAGTTTAGTTCCCTCAAATAAACATATTTATTTGATATTCCCTAAATTTAATTAATTTGTTCGAAATATTCTTTCATTAGGTCACGATAAATATAACTTTAAAATAATTAAATAATCGCTTTTGGAGAACTGAATAGATATTTATATGAAAAAAATATTTGGTAACTATTACCAAATCTTAATTGAGATAAATATTCCTGTGTTTATCGACCGCCAATCGACCCAATATGCTTATACATGTTCTATATATGTGTGTGTGCACACCGAACTATAGTTTTGAGTACACTGAAAAAAAAGTCTATTTCTGCTCGGAATCCAAGCGAAATCTGCTTTGGTAGCCGAAGCAAGCGGCGTAAAGCAACTTCTGCTCATCGACCCATGTTGTTTTTACTTGGCAGTAAAATGAGATATTTGCTTCGTAGAGGGCGATAGAATTAACCTGAGAAACAGTCGAAAATAATGGATGTATGTAGCTCACGTCTAGGCGTCGAACGTATCCATATAGCGTCGTCTAGGTGTGCGAGATCGACGATGATGGAGTCAAGGAAGTGCGTTCCGTACGTTTTTGCGTCTAGGTGTCGGAACGTATACAATGCGTGGTCCAGGTGTTCAAGGTGGCCAATGATGGAGTCTAGGTGGCGTGCTCCGTAGGTTTTTGTGTCCAGGTGGTGGAACATGTCCAAGGCGTGGTCTAGGTGTTCGAGGTCGCCGATAATGGAGCCTAGATGGTGCGCTCCGTAGTTTTTCGGGTCTACGTGTCGGAACGCATACAATGCGTGGTCCAGGTATTCGTGGTCGCCGATGATGGAGTCTAGGAAGTGCGCTCCGTAGATTTCTGAGTCTAGGTGTCGAAATGTAGCCAATACGTTGTCTAGGTATTCGGGGTCGCCGGTGATGGAGTCTAGGTGTGCGCTCCGTAGGTTTTTGAGTCTAGGTGTCGAAACGTACTCAATGCGTTGTCTAGGTATTCGAGGTCACCGATGATGGAGTCTAGGAAGTGCGCTCCGTAGGTTTTAGCGTCAAAGTATCAAAACGTACACGTCCCGACACCTAGACTCAAAAATCTACGGAGCGCACTTCCTAGACTCCATCATCGGCGACCACGAACACCTGGATCACGCATTGTATGCGTTCCGACACGTAGATGCGAAAACCTATGGAGCGCACTACCTAGACTTCATCATCGGCCACCCCGAACACGTAGATCATGCATTGGATACATTCCGACACGTAGACGCGAAAAACTGCCGTGCTGTCAGGTAATATATGCTTTAGTACCGCCTGGTCGGTAATGCTTTAAGAGTTAAGTAGATCGCACTCGAGACACAGACTTAAATTGCTTTTATGCCAAGCAAAAATTGCTTTGGAGGTGTAAAGCAAAATTCACGAATCGCGCGGAAGGTTGATTCGATTGTAATGAATACCTCAGACCGATGAAAATTCATGCAATAGCTGATGGTTGCAATGTCATTTCAAGAAGAGATTTGGAATAAAACGAAATAAACTAAATATTTAAGTGTTTTTTATTTTCCGACTACAAATAAATTTTCTGCAGTTGATCTTACTGTATATAAATATACGAATTAATAAAGAAAAATTTGATTTACTCTTAAAATTATATTTATATTGATACAAAACTTATTTTATTCATATATGTACATATTTCAATCAAATATGACATATTTATTGTAATTCTATGCTTATTTATTAGAAATTAGAATTTGGTAATTATTAACAAATATGTTATTGTGCCGAATGACTACGTTTGGTTTGTTCAAGTATGATTTGGAAACTGTTACTAAATATTCATTTGCTTGTATTTCAATTGATATTTGGTAGTAGTTACCAAATTTATTTGGCGTAACCAAATTCTTCTCTCAGTGCATGCAGACATTTTTCAAAAATTATGTATTTTGATTCCTAACACCTCGAAAAACAATTATAACATGTTTTTACAATAACTTAAAAATTACTATCACAAAGCTTCCTCTAGGAGGAAGCAAAAATATATTATACGTCGATAAGTGGAATACTTACGTTTGAAATTGTTCAGAGTCTAAGTCGTTTGCTGAGAGGCTCTCCATTCTCGAACTCGTCGTTCGAAGGACTGTGCAGAATGCTCTGCCGACTCTGCTTATGTAGCCTGTCGACGGCTTTTCCCTGTCCATCATACTCACTTATGATTGGCTCTTCCACCTCAATTTCTTCATCCTGTTGAATTAAATATCTGAGAAGTTGCATATCTTCCTCGTCGAAGATTGCATAATGCCCCCATGGTAATGTATCTGTACTGTTTATTAACAGATGGCGTTTATCATCATGGGAACTCAGGGCTACTTTGTTTTACTTCTCTGTATGGACGATATGAGTCCTGGAATGAATATTATTCTGTTGACAACTTACCGTTGTTTCATTAAACAGTCAGTCTCGATAGTTTTCAAAGATGATGCTCGTTTTGACAAGTAATGATTTTATTCCCTTGGCTTTCATTCTGAATGAGAACGCTATACATTTTGCTGCACAGTCCAATGAATTCAGTCATAATATTATCATTATACTCATCTTTCATAAGACCTATAACTTTCTTATTCATTCGTGGTAATCCATCCTCAGGATAGTCAGATGTATCGAACATGTGGATATCATCTTTCATGATATCATACGTATCAATTTTATCTTTAATTTTACATATAAGTCTGTATGTATCGGTGTATAGAAGTTGACTCCTGTTTTTAAAACGTTTTCTCATGTATGAGTAATGGAAATCATATATAAGAGTCTTGGAAATGTCGAGACCGGAGAGACCAACATAGATAGGCTTTCGAATCGTGATTTCTGTTCGTGCAAGTTGTATGGCAACCAAGTTCTCGTCAAAAATCGAACGACTGTGAAAATTAGGCATAGCAATCATCACCTCAGCTACATAGCGACCATCCCACTTATTAACGAGTTTCACATCTACTCGTTTGCGTTCATTCTCCATTGTCTTACCATACACGTCATTGAATAAAAGTTTAAAGAAGAGTTTTTCAAACTCTTTCTTCCCCTTCTCTGTGTTCAAATCAATGTAAGGCTTGATCCATGCACTTAGTTTGAATTGCAGTACTCTATGAATCTTCTTTAAAACTAAACCATATGTGAGAGCTTGTTTTAATGTCCGATAATGAATAATATACTTACTTCTGTTAAATAAAGTTGTTAGCAGCTTCTTTTGTCGAGAGCCTGGTGGAGCCATATGCTCAGGACATAATGGTAGGTCCTTATGATCATCATGAATATTCGTCCGATACTCTAAATTCACCTCTAATATATAGCCAATAGAACTATCATCTGGAATTTCAAAAAACCAGGCTCATCAGAATATTCAAGCCAGCGAAAACCTCCTTCAGGTAAATACTGCGTCATTGCCCATCCGTATAAATTATTGGCATCATAGTACATCAAATACTTCTCCTCCTCGTTTGGATTGTAACCCTCAGTCATAAATTTGTTATTAGCCCTAGCGTAACGGTCCGAACATTGGCTGACTTCACCTCTGATCCCTCATTCAACGAATAACAGCATATCGATGACGATGAATAGTTGAAGTTAGACTTCTGTGCATTTTAACATAGCATCCTGCGATAATCCTGGGGTTGTGTATAGTCCGAGCGCTAGGCGGGGGGGTCGAGCATGCACTTTTAGGTCCCTTCGGTAACTTAATGTTACTTTATGTTTTTTGGTGTACTGAATCAATGTTTCAAGGGTCAATATTCAATCACATTTTTTCAAACTTTGGGAATTTTTTTCTCTAAAACTATGGATCGGAGAGAAAAATTTATAAAGACCATTTTTGCTCAGAAGATGACAGAGAATAACTTGCTATTTTTTAAAATAAAAAATATAACATTTTTTGATATTGTTTATAACAAAATGTTAATTAACAATTAATCTAACCACTTCTCGGCCTGGTACCCTTGAAAAATGGATTCAGCACACCAAAAAACATAAAGTAACATTAAGTTGCCGACGGGACCTAAAAGTGCCCCCCCCCCCCCCAGCGCCCGGACTAGTAATAATATGCAGGATCTAATCCGTAAGCTTCAATGCAAGTCGGTCGGAAATTCTCAAAAACATTTGCTAAGAGAAGCACATCTGTTTTAAGATACAAGTATGAATACTCACCAAGAGTTTTAATGTTAAACGTTTTCCAAACATTTACTGCATGATCATAATCAGCTTCTGCGATTTCAGAGTTTGTTGATTTGCTGAAGAAGTCATCTGTTGAGGGTAACTCTTTTTCGTTTAATGTTTCGAATGACGATACATAATCGTATGGGAAAATACCTTTTCGCATGAGTAGCTTAATATTATCTTTGGTATAATTATCATCATTTTTAAATATAGTGCAACCCCGGAATAAGCGCTCTCGCAATAAGCGCGTTTCCCTAGTTTCTCGCTCAATTCTAAGAACAGGGTATCCCCACTCCGACTCAAACTACCAGCTCGAGTTAGACTTCACAACCTGTCCTCTCAATAAGCGCGCCAAGCAAAACAGATTTTAGAAGAGACGTTTTAATAGACAAAATTCATTTTAATCAACACGTAGACTTAAAAATCCTTATAAGTATAAATTTTTATGCACAGCACAATTTCCTATACTGCAAACGATATTCACTCTCAAAACGTTGTATTACATGCACTTCAACGTTGTCAATAAACTGACGATCGTCAGAACTCTTATTGAGAGGTCACGTGCCGAAGGAAGAGAGGAAGAGAGAGAGAGACAGAAAGCGCTAGATACTCGAGGAGAAAGTGCGTGGAGGGGGTATAGGTTTATGTAAAAAATTCTTCCCTTTACGGGCCTAGACGCGCTTATTACGGGGTTGCACTGTATATTGCTAGTGATCTTTTTTTCATCTACATATTGATGCCAGTGTCTCCAAAAATGACGCCATAAATCTGAAAGAATCTATTAATCTAAAGTTAAAATCGCTGTCTTCGATATATTTTGTGAAAGATATATCTTTCTTTATTTTCAGCAATAAGTTGTACACGTCCTTTTAAAATTCTATCACTTGTAAGTTCCTTAATGATAAAATGAGAGTCAGTACCAGTCAGGTATGAAACACTACTGTGATAAACCTGGCATCTTTAAAGTTGATGTTACATCCCTCGTAAGCAGCTTCTCTATACCTGAAATCATATCCATAATTAATTTAATATATTTTAAATAACATGAATTAATAATATATTTAATTACTTACTTTCCAGTAATATGGCAATAGTCTTTTACTTTCTTATCCTTAACAGAAAGCTGCTTACTGCAAATATTGCATAATTTAACTGCTTTAAAGTCTGCCATCTCTTCATGAATGAGAAGCATAGGTTTAGGGGAATTATACATCTCTTCTAGATGAGTAGCCAATTCTTGAAGTTTTACAATGAACCAGATAGCAGGGCCCATTTCACCATCATCTTTGTGACGATAGCTGTGATGATCGACTGTTATCGAAACTACATTTTAAATAATATCCAATACTGTAAGCTTCGTGTTCTTGAAATGCACGCGATGCTTCGTCTTCTACAGGTTTCAGGAGACATTCAAAATCCGCATAGATAACGTAAGGTTATATAGTATGTCGGTTATACTTTTTAAATGACAGCATATTATCTTGTGATATAGGTAATTTAATCTTACACTTATTCAATTCTATACAGTCGACTTCATGATTTAGGTTTTATTCTGTTTTAAGGCGGTCTTACACCCAAAAATTTTGAAAAAATCAAATTTTTTTTATTGAATTTTTTGATTATATATGTTATTTCGAACCAAAAAAACTATAGTTTGGATCAATAATTAAAAAAATTTTAAATAAACCGCTGAAAGAGCTTACTATCTTTAAAATGACGAGAAAATTGATTTTCTTGTTTTTTGCCTTTTTTATAGACTTCTGATAGGAAAACGTTATTTACTTAAATGCGTGTGACGGAACCGTCTACATTACTGCATAAACAAATTTTTCTTTTTTTATTTTTTTTGAGGATTAGTTAAAAATATTTCGTAGTCAATGAATCAAGATCATAACCCTGAACCGCTACTACCCTACCGACACTGCTGCACCAAGGGTTGTAGGTGTGACCTGCGCTATGGGGAGTTTCCCAAACTGCCATAAAAACGACGACGCGGCGCATGCAATTATCCGATTATACCCACGACTACGAGTGTAGTAAACTATATTAGAAAATCTGTTACCAAAGATTATTACTTTTTCTTATGCAAAATAAGTAATCCACTCTAGAAGAAATATTCACCAGATATTGATTATTAACATAACAACATTATGTACTAATCTGATTAAGGAAATTATATTTATATGCCGTAAAAATTGAAATAGCGAAACCTTTAGTAGAAGTATAATATTACTGCATCACGATTGTTATTAATAATACCTTAGTTTGCATTAAGGCACTAGTTATAAATTATAATTAAGTTTCTACAAAATATGTACTAAATAATAGCTTAAGTACAAATCGCTAATTGAAATTTTACTTTTATATGTTTGACTGAGTATTTTTGTATTTTTTATATATAAACTAAGTTTCGTCTGACAATAAGTACAGTACGCATTAATTAACACCCGTTCGGGTGTGGGATGAAAAGTTATAGGGTACAGCATTTGTGAAATTAGCTTTAAGGGACGCTTGCCTCGAGCGGATGCGTAATCTTGGGGCTGTAAAACACATGGCCCGCAACTAAATATAGATACGATGCTTTCCCACGCAGAGACGCGTTTTTCCGAATTTTGAATATACGACTTATATTATACACTGAAAATATTATTTTACATTATTAGACAATATCTCTCAAACCGTTAAAGATAAAATTGTTTTAACAACTACAAATATTAAATATAGCAGTAAGAAAACTAAGAAAAATAAGAAATTCTATATTTCTATGTTTCATTGCAATCTACAGCCTTTGTTTATTTCCGCGTTAATAATATAAAGATTTAATAACCAAGCTCAATAATATAACTGTTTAAATAACCACCTGCACTTTTGCAACTACAACTCTTAAGCATGAAACGGATTATCACTAACAAATAATAAATAATTATTATAATAAATACTATATTATGTAAAGCAACAAGTTATGTTAACCATTAGCTTAATTTTTATAACCGACTACTTTTTTTTATAAACCTATCGAATACAATTTCATTGTAATTTAGATTTTTAAGTATTAATAACTTTTATATTGCGAATAACTATCGTTAAACTAATCATAGCACTTTCGTTCAAAATGGTAATAGTTGCTACGCACAATATCTAATAAAAGAGAAAATTTCACATTTGTAAAACATTCAGGATTGTTAATAATAAGGAAATACTGAGACAAAGAGAGAGCTTATCTGTACCCCCTATCGCATGCACGTGGCATGCATAAAAATAGATTTACTCAAGTCCCTCCGCGTGGTGACGCATTTTCCAGCATCTTTTGGGACTCAATGTACTATAGCATAAGAATATTATTTTAGAATAACGCTAAATATCTCAATAACTATAAGTAGGAAAAATAATTTTGTTTAAGATAAAAGTTGTATTATGTTAAGTAAAAACTAGAAGATAATAAAAACCGTTATTATAATATGTTTTTGTAGTAACAATAATCCATTTGTTTACTTCTATTAGATTAACTTACTTAACTTTAAGTTCAAAATAATAAACTGTTTCGAATTTGAATAATACATTGTAAATCGTACATTCTCTAATAATAATGAACTCTTACGACTATTTATAAGAGATTCTCATTTGTTAATGCAAATTTTATGAACTGTACACATTAGATAAAACATTTTACTATACAACAGTTGTATTTTAACACATTGTTATTTACACAAATTAATTGAATTTCAAATATTTTAAATAAATATTAGAAAATCTAAGAAAAATGAATTAACTTAATAAGATAACTTAATATATTAGCTAGAATGAATAGGCTAATGTTTTTTATAAAAATTGCATAATAAATCTCATCAATAAATTTATAATTAAGTTCAACAAATTTGTAATGCGTTTAACTCCTGTTGTAATAGACCGATAACTTCCGTTCAAATTTGTATTTTCATTTTAAAACAAAATGTAATAGCATAACATATTTTATAATGTATAAGCTGCCAATATTATATAATTTTTAACAAGTAACAGAAAACCAGTCATTTTTGACTCAAAAGAAAGAGAAGGATATATCTTTTATCTCTCTCATCTCTCTTTCTCTGTCGCACATATAACGTTCTCTCTCACTCTTCAAGAAAGATACGAGCCGCCGGAAAAATACCCTAGAGAAGGGATGAGCGACCGCTCTCTGCCGCTCTCTGTGTTAAAACATAGGATTTTCCCCACTATCACAAAAATTGACGCTTGGAAGGGAGGCCATCCTCACACCATTGGACACCGCTTTCCCGCACCACTCGCTCCATTTAACATTACGGATATGCAAAGCATCAACCGCCGCCGAACAACACCATCGATGATTCGATGACTCAAGATGACGCAACCACCCGATTCGACACCGCAGCTTTTCCAGCCAAAGAAGAGGAGGAGCAATGTATTTAAATACGCCGAACGCGCACTGCTGCTTGTTCAGTCAGATTTACAAGCCTCCCAAGCTTTGCTGACTGCTCCAGGAGTCAGATCAACACAAGCCTCACAAGCTTTGCTGACTGCTCTAACAGATCGACACAAGCCTCACAAGCTTTAGGATACTGTACAAACTCAGAATTCTACCAATAAAATCAAAATTTTAAAAAATTTCAAACTTACTTTCAAATTATTTACTAAAATTTTCAAATTACTAAAATTTAAAGAAAGGTACAAGATTTTCTCAAATTCGTTCACGTTTCTAGCTTTACGAGCTCAGTCTACTGCGATTTGAGAAATTAAATATTATTTCAAACCCACTTCGTTCAGTGTGTCTTTACAAGTCACCGTACACTTGAGTCTGAATAATATTATTGTAATCTTTCCTATTTTTCTAAAAGAATTCAAGCATACAAACTATACCCTTGAGGAAAATTGTGAATACAAAGGTAATAATATTTTCCAGTTGCATTTCCCAATTACATTATGGTACTAAGCTTTACGAGCTCAGTCTACTGGTGTCTTTGAGAAATATATATCTCAATCAAACTCACTTCTGTCAGCGTGGCTTTACGAGCTTACCGTCTACTTGAGTTTGAGCGAATATATCAGCTTTAACAAAATTCGAAGAAAAGTAAAAGTTTTTCTCAAATTCGTTCACGTTCCTAGCTTTACGAGCTCAGTCTACTGCGATTTGAGAAATTTAATATTATTTCGAACTCACTTCGTTCAGTCTGTCATTACGAGTCACCGTACACTTGAGTTTGAGTAGTATTATTGTAAATCTTAGAATTTCGAAAGGTAAATTATAAAAATAAAATAATAAAAGATAGAGAGAACAAGAGTAATCAATTAAAACTTAGTCAGTAAATTCAATCGCGAGCTCTGCTCTTCATAGGGAAGGGTGAACCTGAGAAATAACCTGAGATTGGGCAAAAATTAGTACCCTACACGCATCATTTCCTGGGATCGTGACCTTATTCCTAGGCCATACGGGGATACGTGCGGCCAAACGATCTTTACGAGACGTTCGTGCTATCCACCGTTGGTCCTTATAGAAATCCAATCCTAATTTAAGAAAAATTAGTCAAACTCACATTATAACGACAACAGTGAATTTTAGTACTACGCTTACCATAGCTCGTTCGGCATGGTGTGGTTTGTGCACATAAGAATTATGCACATATTTATTGTGCACACTTTAGCATTGGTGTATATCTATATCTATGTGTATACTCCAATGCTAAAGTGTGCACAATAAATATGTGCATAATTCTTATGTGCACAAACCACACCATGCCGCTCGTTCATGGTTTATTAGCTGGCGCAGCTACGACCAAAAAGAGCATTAACTCTTAATTGAGTTAGTTATCCCAGTCGTGTCATGATTTAGGACGTGACATGTGTTATAAAATATCAAAAAACATTATTTATATAAGTATATACTTATATAAATCCTTATATAAGGATAAAAAGAATTAAATTCACATACAGTATTTATTATAAAAATTAAATAAACCATATTGTGGAATTCGAAATCCAGTGGAATCGTCTTGTGACCATTTTCCACTTCTGCTTCTAGTAAAGTGACCATTCCGTGACCGAAATTCGACAGCAATTCACTATATTAATACTCCCTTTTGTATGTACCTATACCTATATATATAACTAATGCCAGTATAAACCTTAGAGCATACACTACTGGAGGCAGCCTGTCGTGCTCGAAAGTGTGGCCAGGTGCGAGAGAGATAGCATGTACTCTTTGATACAATGTCGCGTGCGAGCGAGAAAGACAGCATGTACTCTTCCCTATAATATTGCCTGTCTCGAACTGACCACGCTTTTCGAGCACGGCAGACTGCCTCTAGTAGTATATGCTCTAAGGTGTAAACACAGTGGTACAGCCGCACAGCTGACAGCTCAAAAGCTCAAATGAGCTGAGATACATAACTATGTGATTTCAACAGTTTGTTTTGCAGAGTTTTGGCTTCCTCAAATAGAAAGATTTTTTTCATAATGTTTCATTATTTGTATTCATAAGTGAATTTAGGACTGAAAATTTAATGAATTATATGTGAAGATATATATGTAAAAGTATTTATAATTGTGATTATAATACAAGCGTGCAGTGACAGTTTTGTTTAAATTTGGAAATTATAGCTTCAGTTCAAGATGCATGAGATTGCTGTATGAAAGTTAATAGAGAAAAACAAGTGGATTTAGTCAAGTATTCGAAGGAAGAAGCTGTAATAATTCTTTACGGATAAAAATAAATACATCTTTTTTCTAAAAAAGATGAAAGTGAAATAATTGAGTTTAGCTTACTATAGGATATAATTCAATTCAGAAGAGTTGTGAATTACAATAAGTGTCAACAATTACAATATGTATCTACGCAGAAAAGCGACAAGCCTGCTTAGCACACAAGAAATATATAATACAGACTTGAATTCAAGATATATTTTATATACAATATGCGTAATCAAGTGATCATTGACAAAATGGGCTTATCGGCTTTTATGTATTTATGTACTTTTGGCCATAACAGTGATGGCTTCTTAAGTTGCGATTAGGATTTCATATTTCATAAGACCTGCCGCATATTCTACATTAATCTTAAGTATAATAAATAATAATATAACTCAGTACAATGTGTTAAAAAGTGACTCAACAGTGGATGAATCAAAAGTACAAAAGCGAAGGACAGATTAATTGTTAGCAATAACTTTGAATGGAACGCATGCTGTTAGATTAGCAATAACTTTTAAAGGAACGGATGCATGCAAGGTGCCAGAGCTTCTGTTTCAACATATTTATATAGAAGAACATATCTTAGGTGTACAGGAAACTGAGTTTCATGAAGGGAAAAAAATTGGGAACCTAATGATTGGTTATTTTTGAAGTTTTATGGTATTTTTCTTTGTAGGCTTATCTCTCAAAATGTCATTTTTTAAAGTTTGGCGTTACTTAAAAAAAAAAACTATTCCATTGATTTTGATGGGAGAGGGCCTGAATTACTTGAAATTTATTCATTTATGGCCGGAAGAGTTGGAAATATGAAAAATATTTTATTAAATAATTTTAAAATGGTAAAATCCACAAAAAAACATCAAAATTCATAAAATTCATGAATTTAAAGCAGTTTTTTCCATAAAAGAATATTAATTTTCAGAAATTTTATTTTTCCAACTCTTCCTGCTATAACTGCATAAATTTCAAGTAATTTAGTTCCTCTCCCATGAAAATCAATGTAATAGTTTTTTTTTAAAGTTACGCCAATTGAAGAAAATTGAAAATGCTATATCTCTGAGTAAAATTGGTCTACAGATTAAGTCTTGGGCCATATTATCAGAAATAGTGTATATTTATAGTATATATATTGTATTTTGTTTAAACTACATTTTTCTTTTTTTTATAGCTCATTTTGACCTCAGAAACCACTAGGTGTAAGACCGCCTTAAGAAAATGTAGACATCGGTCACAGATGAAACATTTTTTCTTGCAAGCTGTTAGCTGATTTCTCACCAAGCGTGACAAGTTTTTTATCCAAATGTAGTGAAACTTGGGCATTGGAGTATTTCGACTATCATTCTCATTACTTTCTTCTTCATTTTCATCTATACGTAGTAGTCTTGCATAAGAAGTAAACTAATATGCAAATTTTTCTTCAGAGATATAACATAACATGAACGAGTCTTGAACTTACTATCATACATTTTTAAAATGTATGAGCAATTCTCTAGAACTTCTAACTTTTACCGGACTGTAACATATTTTACGGTTCTCAGATATTTAGCTATCTAAGTCAAGCAAATATTTATAAAATCCACTTCCAGTAACATGTTCCAATACATAGAATTCACTTCTAAATAAGGATAAGCTCTATGGGCAATCGGAAAAGGCCTAAATTTAGAGGTTTCGCCTGCGTACTGTAGCAAATTTTCATCCTTCTTACATCATTAAAAAAAAACTCTTTTATAAATGCTTTACCAACTTTTTTAGATTATCATCCCTTATTTAGTATTCGAAAATATGTTGTCGGATTTGATTTAATGTGCCTACCTTTAAAAAAACCGCTGCCAATTCATTGGCAACGTGTGTGTGTGTGTGTCTGTGTGTGTGTGTGTGTGTGTGTGTGTGTGTGTGTGTGTGTGTGTGTGTGTGTGTGTGTGTGTGTGTGTGTCCGTATACGCGGATATCTCATGATCTACTTGACCGATCTTAACCAGAGGCATCATTTTTTTGCATTTTGTTTTCACGGTTGTGGTCAATAATCTATTTTTGTCAATTTCGATTTTCTTTTTTTATAGCCATTTTTCAATTTTGAAAATTTTTATTTTCGTATTTTTAAATATCTAGAACTAATATGCAGGATAAAATTCTCTACATTAAAAAAAAAAATGTCGATAGCTATATTCTGTCATAAGTTATTGATAAAAACGTCAATTTTTGAAAATAGGTTATATTTCGAAATTGAAAAAAGATATTGGCATGAATTTTTTTTTTGGTTGAAAAGAATATTGAGTACTATAATTTTCTAAATTTTCATCCTTTTTTTATTGATTATTTTTTTAGAAAAAAAATAATTTAAAAAAAAGTGTTTTTTTTTGTCGTTGCATAATTATAGTAAAATTTACTTAATCGCTTTGAAATTCCGTGTAGGGATAGATTTTATATACGAATCGAGTGCTTTTTTTGGGCAAAAGGATTGGTCCATAAATTTCAGAGACATTTGAGGTTAAAATTCTTTAAAAATGTTTTCTAAATCGTATTTCTCGAGAACAGATCGATGGATTATCCTGAAATTTATAGACGAATTTACATTTAAGATAGGCCATATGTGTAAAAAATTTGATCATGATTGATCGATTATTTTCAAAGATATTTAAGATTGAAAATTTTCAAAATTTTTTGAACAGTTTTTTTGAAATTGCAATTTATTGAGAACGGTTTGTTTTTATATATAATTTAAATATTTTAATTATTCTTACGTGTGGATTATTTTATTTTAATTCTATATTGGGCACATTTTAGAAGTAAATGTTAGATTATTATGCATTAATTATTATCTATTTCTGATAAAAATATAACACAAAATACTGTAACATTATTTATCCATTTAAAATGGTTTATTATTGTATCATTTATTTGAATATATTTATCATTCTTCATTAATACATTAGTATAATGTCCGTCATTAATTGTATTACCATGATGAAGAATTGAACTTACAGTTTTATAATTTTTATTGCCTATTGTTATATTTATTTGTGGTATAATTTCAATATTATAATTTATTATTTTTTTTAATTGACAGACAATGAATTAGATGTAGCTAACATCGAGAGCATGTTCTGGAGAACGTCTACGGTCGCAAAGCTATTTAAATCTTTTTTAAACAATTAAAAAATGCTAGAAGATTTGTAATAGTAAAAAAAAATTTTTGAGAAAATGTGTTAAGAATGTTGTTTAGCACATTTGAAATAAAAACAGCGTATTTTAGGAAATGTAAGTATGGATGTGTGTGTGTGTGTGTATGTACATAATACGCTGATATCTCATGATTTACTCGACTGATTTTAACTAGAGAGGGATCTTTTTTTTTACATTTTGATTTAACAGTTGGGGTCAATAGTCTATTTTTAATATTATACGATTTTTTTGAATGGCGAGTACGAAAATACAACTTCGCGATCTTTCGCAGGGAGAGAAAGTTGTACTTTCGGACGGATAGGCAAAAAATTAGTATACGCCAATGGGACGGAAAGTCCAATGTCATATTTGCGTGTTTGCCGTACTCAGCTTCGACTCGGACGGAAAACATAAATGCAAATGTGATATCATACTTCACAGCATAGTTACGTAATATACTATACCGAAATTTTTTTTTTTTTTTTTTTTCAAAAATTGCTTAAAGTGATTGAATAATAATATATTTATAATGTAAAAAATGGAGTTGTTATATATGATTTTGAAAATGTGAGTAAGCTGATCTCAGGGTGGATAACAATTTTTTAATTTCATATTTTAAAATATTACTTTTTTTTTTAAATAAAATAAATGTCAAATAACAAATAATTTCAATAATAAGAAAAAAATATGCAATTTTTTTTATATTAATGAATTATTAAATCATTGAAAAAAAGTATAATGAATAAACATATTTGATATTTAAAATATATACACATATAGTAACGATACATTAATTTGGAGGAAGCTACGTGCCAATGAATTGGCAGCAGTTTTTTGTATAGTGAGACTATGTTAAATAGTTTGTGACTTTTTATTTTTACTCTTTCTATTTTTTATCATTAAAAAGAAATTATTATTATACAATTTTATATTTTACAAAAAAAAAACAAAAATCATTGCCCACAATAAAACACAAAAAAGTGATCATCATGACCAGATATTCGAGATTAAAAATTTTTTTTTAATGTTTTTTAATACTAATCTCTCAGAGAATATTTGATCAATTTCAAATTTTAACCAATTGTTACAATTATTTATTACAATATTTAGTTAAATTTTCAAGAGATTATCTTTATTTCTTTTGATAAAAAAGTTATTTAAAAAAAACTTGCGTTTTTATTAAAAAATGTTTATCATCGATAACGGAAACCACCACAAGCAGCGATCGAGACATTTTTATTCATGAATTGTAAAATTTGTCTATTGGAATACGTTGTTGATATTGAAATAGCTTAGAAAGAATAGGTATTTTATGAAACTAGAGCTCAGACTTTCAGATTAATAAAATACTAGCGAAAATACCTCGCTCGCTCTCGCTCGCTCGGCTTAATTATGTTTTTTTGCCGGATGGTATTATAAATGTTTTAAGGGGGTCGGACACCTTTAGAATGACGAAAAATCAATTTTTTTTTATTACATATTTTACTAAAATAATACTTGTAGAATATGCCCCAATTAGTTTTAAAGCATTATCTATTTTTGTTTTAAGAATATACACAAAACACTGATAAAGCTTTTCATTTGTTTTTTGTTCAAATTACATTTTTCCCCTTGTATACGTAATTATATAATCATATATTATTTCTACTAATTTTTTTTTCATTTCACTGTTCTTAATATATTTAAAATTCTCACTCTAAATATCTGTATATACTTTAAAAGATCCAAAAATAATATTTTAAACATTAATATAAAGATAAAAAATAAATAGTATAATTTATGGACGGTATTTTTGACAAAAATAAAAATTTGATTTTAAAACTTATATAGCAGTTAAGTTGGCACCGTAACAACCTAACTTATCAACGACATCCTCTCACAGGCTCACGGCTCACTCCTTTATTGTAACAGAACTGATTTTAACCTATGTAAAAGTCCGTAAGCAATGTAAACATGCACAGCTGTCATTTCATATAAATACTGTGATATCAGCATCAACACTTTTTATATATAAAGTGTTGTTCTTAATTTTTATTGTTTCCAACGGATTTGGGAGTAAACATTTAGTGTATTATAATACGTAAAGGTATTTTAAATCAGCTTTTAAAAGTGTTTGAATAATACGTGTGACAGTTGAATTAAAGTTTTAGAAATAGCTTTTAGTACTTGAACTTTTATTGGAAACTTTATACTTAAAATAACAGGGATTGATACTAACGAAAAATTAAGTCTATACTGACTATTACAAAAAACATTTAGTGTACAGATTTAAATCAACTTTTAAAGGAAGCGAAAAATATGCTATTGTGCAGAAAAATGTTATAGAACCTTCGCTTCTGCCAGAAAGCTACCATTATCAGCCATTGCCTGAATCTCACTATGATATAATTGACATTTTATTTTCTGAAGTAAAAACAGTTATGCACTGCAATAAATATGTATCAGTCGTATTCTCTTTATTAATTAATAATATTATATGTGAAAAAGAATAATGAAGGACAAGTAAAGAAGTTCACCTTATCAGACATTAAAAGAAGATCAATATAGGAGTGTTGCTGCTATAAAAATTTTTTTCAAGCATTTGGCTGTGGCGATACTGGCTTCATAACATGCATGAAGGATTTTGGATTTCTCAACACATTCTTTATTTACCTCAGTATATGTATAAGAATCTAATATATGTCATAAAGATTATTAAAAACATATGAATTTAAAAGCAACAAAGGATCTACATGTTAAACCACTTAACAAACTTGACTGACTGATGTGGATATGACTGTTACGTGTGCTTACAAGTCTGATAGATCGCATACTGAGGTACCAGAATATTTGTTCTAAATGTAAAATATTTTGAGCTAAAAACAATACTTTTTTGTATTTCAGGGCAGAGATGGAGTTAAGAAATAAAGAAGAAGAAATAAAGAAGTATTTTAGTAATTTTATCTTTAAAGCTATTTTCTACGTAATGTAAAATTTTGAGCTCTGCCGTCGACTCCAGATTCAGGAACTGCATATATTTTAATGGGAGAGGTCCTAAAATTTTGGTATTTTATATGTCTATTGACTGAAGAATTGTATGTATCCAATTTGTTTGATTAAATAATTTTTTACGGTCAGAGATTGCTAAAAGATCTGAATTTCACTTAAATTTAAGATTTTTTAGCAATTTTTGACCGTAAAAAATTATTTAATCAAATAAATTGGATACGTACAACTCTTCAGTCAATAGTCATAAAATAACAACATTTTAGGACCTCTCCCATTAAAATATATGCAGTTCCTGAATCTGGAGTGTCGACGGCAGAGCAAAAATTTTGAAATGGCCATATATTTGGAAATGAGACGTTCGTAGTAATATTTTGTGATTAGGGGAATAGACTTCAACGAACGAGTTATTGTTTAAAAATTTATATATTTTAATCCAACATTTCGAGGGTTATTTTACCCTCCTCTTCAGGGCTTATGCTATCAAATTTTAACGCATAATAACGTCGTTAAAGTCAATCGCTATTGTAGTTGTTATACAAATATATACATGTGTGTAAAAACCAGTTGGACCAAAGTGATCCTTCCTTTCGTCTCACTTTTATTGTTGCTACAAGGAGACTTGTGACCATACACTTGTGGCCATATATTTGGTTAAAATCGATCAAAATTTTTTTTTTTGGATCTCATTTTATCATAAATTAAATATATTTTTAGGATATTACTTCTAAATATTTCTAATTATGAAAATTAATTTTTTTCAGGTCATTTTATGAAGAAAATTGTAAAGGTGTCTGACCCCCTTAATTACCTGTATTGTTTATCCTCTCTTAAAAAAGTGATGGAGGAAATCTGTCATCACAATAAGACTGTTTTGATTGGTTGTTGCTGGCTCATTTGATTGGTCTACATAGAATAAGCGCCAAAATCGAGAATGTTTGAATTTTGAAGATTGGATTCTTGACTTTGAATATTTAAAACTGAATAGTATAAGAAAAATTTCATGATTTTATTTATGAGACTTACGTTATTATCGTATAATTTAAACTATTTAAAACAAACTTTTAAAATGAAACTTGATCATGTTCATAACCTCAAAAACAAAAAAAAAACAAAGAGATAAATGATACGCGCGAAGCGCGCTAAAAGTAGCTAGTATTTCAAATTTTACATAAAAATGGCTACTCCCTTACGAAAAAAACCTGTAGGATGCCCTATACTATAGGAATCCTACAGGATTTCCTATAGGAATCCTATAGGATGTCCTATAAGACTCCTATAGGATTTTTATAGGATTCCTATAGGATTCCTATAGGACATCCTATAGTTATTTCGCGAGTTAAACCTGTAGGAATTCCTATAGGAAAATCTATAGGAAACAATGTATGATTTTTCCTGTAAAATCCTATAGGAATTCCTATAGGAATCCTATAGGAATCCTTTAAAAATCCTATAGGAGTCTTATAGGACATCCTATAGGATTCCTATAGGAAATCCTGTAGGATTCCTATAGGGCATCCTACAGGTTTTTTTCGTAAGGGCGCTGTTATAACAAAATATATTAATTCAAATACATTAATTTCAAAGTGGAATTTATGTGCTTTATAAGATGGATTACATGCTTATTTTATGTTTTTCAATATGTTTAAATTTCGGTATCTTTAATAAATAACTTAAGGCGGTCTTACACCTAAAAATTTTGAAAAAATCAAATTTTTTTTATGGAATTTTTTAATTATATATGTTATTCTAAATCTAAAAAATCTAGTTTGAATAAAAAATTTTAAAAATTCAAAATGATATCGTTAAAAGATCTTACTATCTTTAAAATAACGAAAACATTAATTTTCCTTTTTTTGGCCTTTTCTATAGGTTTCTGATATATATATATATATATATATATATATATATATATATATATATATATATATATATATATATATATATATATATATATATATATATATATATATATATATATATATATATATATATATATATATATATATATATATATATATATATATATATATATATATATATATATATATATATATATATATGTTTTATGTTAGTTTCCAGGACATTCCAGATGTTTAACGTTGGTTTCGGGGACATTTGTTAGTTTTGGGGACAGTCTCTGAATCTACATACAACGTCAGTTTTGAGGACATCGGCCCCCATAAGAGACATTATTTCTTTAGTCACGTATATGTATACAGTAACATGGGGTCCTGGGAACTAACGTTATACAAGTTTATATATATATATATATATATATATATAGGAACACGTTTACTTGTATGTGTTTTAAAATATCAAAAAACTTTATTTAAAGAATTGTAAAAAGAATAATTAAATTTACATAAAGGGTTTATTATAAAAATAATATCAATCATATTCTGGAATTTAAAATACAGTGGAATCGTCTTTTGAGTTGTGACAATTTTGCACTTCTGTTCTAGTAAAGTGACTATTCCGTTACCAAAATTTGACAGTAAGTTACTATATTATTAATACTCACTTTTCTATACCATGGAATAAAACTATAATACCATAGTGTCAACAGAGTTGCACAGCTGACCACTCAAAATCTCAAATAAGCCAAGATACATAACTATGTGATTTCAACAGTTTGTTTTGCAGAGTTTTTGCTTTCTGATGAAGAAAGATTTTTTTCATAGTGCTTGGTTATTTGAATTCATAAGTGAATTTAGTACTAAAAATGTAATGTATTGTGTATGCGAAGATATCTGTCTGAAAAGTGTAAGTGTAATTATAATACAAGCGTACAGTGACAGTTTCAGTTTCAGCGTACAGTTTTAGTTCAATGCTGTATGAAAATTAATACTGAAAAACATGTGCATTGGCAAGATTGAATTAAGTATTTTAAAGCAGAGGCAATAAAAATTTTCAGTGGATGAAAATAAATACATCTTCTTTCTAAGAGAGGTGAAAGTGAGATAATTAAGTCTAACTCACTATATAGGATTTATAATTCAATTCAAAAGATTTGTGAATTGTAATAAGTGTCCAGAAGTATCGATATACTTAAAAGCAACAAAGCCCCCTCACACAAGTATACAGGCTTAAATTCAAGATATATTTTATGTTCAAGATGTGTAATCATGGGAAAATTTAAAAAATGGGCTTGCCGGCTTTTATGTACTACTGTACTTATGTCTATAACAGTGATGGCTTCTTAAGTTTCGAGTTGGATGAGTGGGATTTCATATTTCATAAGACCTGGTACATATTCTGCAGTTATCTTAGTATTATAAATAATAATCTAACTCAGTACAATGTGTTAGAAGGTGATTTAACAGTGGATGAATCAAAAGTACAAAAGAAGGGCAGATTGAGCAGTAGTTTTTAATGGAATGAATGCTGCTGACTTAGTAGTATCCATGCAAGGTGCCAGAGCTTCTGTTGTAACCATTTTATATGGGAAAACAGATAAAAGATATACAGGAAGGTGAGTTTCAAGAAGGAAAAGAATGGGGATCAAATGGCTGATTATTTTTGGAGTTTTATGGTATTTTTCTTTGCAGGCTTATTTCTCAAAATGTCATTTTCTAAAGTTTGGCGTTATTTTTTAAAAAAGCTAGTTCATGGATTTGCATGGGAGAATGCCTGAATTACTTGAAATGCATTGAACTATGGCAAGAAGAGTTGGAATTATTAAAAAAAAAATTTAAATAATCTTAAAATGTTAAAAACCACTTTCAATTACTTAATTTTAAGAATTTTTGTGATTTTTTATGATTTTTAGCATTTTAAGATGATTGAAATTTTTTTTTCAATATTTCCAACTCTTCTTGCTATAGTTTGATAAATTTCAAGTAATTCAGGCCCTCCCCCATGCAAATCCATGAACTAGCTTTTTTGCAAAATGACGCCAAATGAAAAAAATTGAAAATTGAAAACAATATATTTACAATAACCAATTATTTTATGTGCTACTTACTCGCTTTTGCGGGTAGTTGCTGCAATTTTACTTTTTATTATGTAATTCGTTTTTTTTCTATTATAACGAATTATTTTATGCGCTACGCACACGGTTTTACGTGTAGTTGCTGCAATTTATAGTAATATATACACATCTACGCCTCCTGTTCATAAAATGCCAACTCAAACGCGAGAGCAACCAAATTCTAACTAAGCGGATCGTGTAATATAATTCTTATTCGAAGATTTGTGCAACAAAATTCCAATTGAAAAGTTTACGCAACGAAATTCTAATTCAAAATGTTCTGCAATAAAAGTCTAACTGGCGCGAAGAAGCAATAAAATTCTTATTCACTGAAAAATCATTATAATGCGAACTCGAAAAAGAGAACAATATAATGCTAACTCAAATATCTGCATTACAATTCCAATTCAAACGATTCGTGCAATAAAATGCTAACTCAACTACAAAATGCACATACAAAATTTAACGATTATCTGCAATACGTAAATAAATGTTTTTCTTTATAAATAATTATATTATACACTTTTTTATAATTAATTAAGCATATTATATAAGGTAATAAATAAACTTTTATAATAAATTGCCTTGGCTTCTGAAATCTTGATGCTAAATAAACTTTTGTATACATCATACATTTATTATTATTCCTATATTTTGATTTCGAGATAATTAATAAATAAAACTAATAAAAAAGTACTCAAAATTCATTCAGTGGTTGTAAAGTTAATGGAAAAAATAATAGCGAGATCCACGTAAAAATGCTTGCAGAAGCCAGCCATTAATTATTCGTGAAAAAAATGTTCATAACAAGAATAGGCGCGGTAGTCCCCTGCTTTACTAAATGGAGTAAGTTAAGATGCCTCGCAGTTGATGTTACAAATTTTTTGCTAAATTAAAGGTTTAAATTTAAACCTATATAATTGCAAATCATTTTTTTACTATTTACTGAAAACTCACTTTTAGTCACAACCGTTTTTCGGGAGAGCCTTATATTTTCATCAGAGCGACAGACTTGTAATTCTGAAAAGTTAATACATTAAAACTAATTTCCACACAAAATGAGTACATTTTAGGCGTTTTCCAGAAGGTATGTATGTTTGCCTGTACGCCTGTATGTGATCGAGTAACCAGATTATCTCAATGAAATTTGATCGGATCTGTCAAGAAAAGGTACCAGACCTTTGTCTTATTATACAGATACGCTGTATCTATTTTCATAAATGTTCGTTCAAATTGGAAATGCGTGAGCAAAGATACAAATTTGAAAAAATCGACACAGGGGAAAAAAAGAAAATTTTGTTCACAAAATGTTTTTACTTTTGCTCATAATTTTTAATCAAATTAAAAAATAGAAGCCCGTTTATGGAGTGCCAATATTTGTATGCACATAAATTTAATAGTTATTAACGATAATATGTTATATTCTACACAAAAAAAAAATTGCGCACTTTGCGGAAAAAGATGAAAATCAGTAATTTGCTCAAAATTGTTGTGCACAATAACATAAAATAATATCTCAATCAAAATAAGTCTTGCAGACTATGCTCATTTATCGTGCAAGTAACATATAGCGAAAAAACTTAATATATTAATAATATATACTGAAAAGGAACATAAAACAATTTTTTTTTAGAGAAATTAAGGCAAAGGTCACTATATATATGACACTTTCACAATTAAAGACACAAACATCAATAAATTTCCTAATTTTTTTGTTTTTTATCTGATCTTAACGAAATAAAGCTTATTTTGTGTATTAACAAATTTCAGGGGGGTCCACGTACACAAAGGGAGTTACGTAGACGTGCGGCACTATTATTTAAATAATTTTTAAACCCATCTAGCCGGGAGACGCGAGGTCTAAGTTAAGCTTCTCATACGTTGTCATGCGACACGAAGCAAGACGATTATTTGCAAAATTTTTAAACTCAAGAAGCTGGGGGACGCGAGGTCCATGCATGTAAGGGAGTTACGTAGACGTACGACACGATTATTTAGATAATTTTTAAACCCAAGTAGACGGGGGATGCGAGGTCCACCCATATAAAAGAATTACGTACACGAGCAACACTGTTATTTATAATAATTTTTAACACTCCGTGCGCAAATCTCGATTTCGTACACGCTCTAATAAAAAAGCATGCCCTAAATTAAGCTTCTCACGCGTCGTGTCAAAAATAGTGTTCGATACACGCTTTGCTCGGGCTTTGCTCGGGCGCAAACGTTTACACGAGGATAAAATCACTTTTTCGCACTTGTATCGAAAATAAGTATTTTTTAACGGAGTGTGCGAAACTCGCGTTCTCGTGCTTGTTTTGCGTGCGCGAAGTAGCTGTTTTACACACGGTGTGCGCGACAGTCACGCATGCGCAGGTCAATTTACTTTCGCGCACGCCGTGCGACGATATACCCTCAGTCTCCGTGCCACTGGCCGAGACGCGTGCACATGTGAAACCCCTTGTGCGCGCGGGGGAAGCCACGAGCCCTCATATGGATCCCCCCAAGCTCACGTCAGACCCTGCGCTCGTGTGTGTTCCTGCGTGTTCACGAGTAATATCTCGCACTGTCGCGCGGCCTGCGAGAAAAAACTGGAGAGGCCCAGCATAATTTCATTATATACTGCGACACTTCTTCCGTACAAGGGCATTGACGGTCAAATACTTATTTTCTTACGTACACGATCAATTGTGTAATAGAATTTGTGTCTTATCAAAATGTTTTCCAAACCAGAATTGTTACTATTGCTGGAAGATAACAATTATGCTCTGCAAATGATAATAAACTTATCAATAATTTTTACTAGCCTTATATAAGAAATAAATTCATGTCAATGCCCTTGTACGGAAGGAGTGCCGCAGTATATAATGAAATTAATGTAGAGGGATGAGTTAAACTACCACGACGTGCAAACGAAAGCGTTAAAGAAGTACCCTCGGTAATAGAATTTGAAATGAAAATCGTTTGATATTTGGGTGGCAGCTGTATTAAAGTGCACTAAAGCTCTGATTCAAATTTTGTGAAGATTCAGAGCTTCAGAAGCAAGAAATCAGTGATTGAAAAAACATGGGCTCTTATGGGAAAATGCACCTTTTGTAGTATATAAAAACATTGCGAAATGAAAAAATTCTGAAAAAATTCTGAGAAACGCAAAAATTTATCCCAGATTCATATCTGCTTACAAAATTATCATTCAGAGCCTCTTTTTTGAATAACACATGTTCTTTTGAAATATTAAATTAGGTTAGAATCACATAGGCATATAATATGGTACTACATTGCCAAACTTAAGACGGTTCCCGTGTGAGTCAATGACATGTCAAAGCGTTTTCTCAACTGACTATCTATGTACCGAGGGTACTCCCTTAAGTTGTGCAAAGAGAATCGTGGTTAGTTTAGCCACACGCGACGCTGGGGCTCTTCAGTTTTTTCTCGCAGGCCGCGCGATGGCGCGAGATATTACGCGAGCTTGCGAGGAAGTATTTTCGAACGCGAGAGCCCAAGCGCACGGCAGCCTACGAGAGCTTGCAGTGATTTGTACATATGCAATTGGCGCGCTGATGAAGAACGACGTATCTCGGCGCGAGGATGATGAACGACGTATCTCGGCGCTTTTCGCCTTATACTGGCCGTGTACTGGCCGTCAAAGCACCGAGATACGTGGTTCTTCATCCGGGCGCCGAGATACGTTCTTCTTCCCCTCAGCCGTCGATATGTGAGGGCGCGGGGTATGCGCGAGGACCCGGGGATACTCCTGCATACGCAGGGACACACACGAGCGCAGGGTCTTACGTGAGCTTGCAGGGATCCATATGAGGGCTCTTGGCTTTCCTCGCATGCACAAGGGGTTTCGCATGTGCGCGCGTCTTGGCTAGTGCGCACGAAGACTGGGGGTGTATACGCTCGAGTGCGGGCGCGCATGGCTCTGTCCGCAAGCTCAAGGGCACGATCACCGGATAAATCCCAAGCTCAAGCGTACACACGAACTCACTGAATTGAAATTCACCTAAATTTCGGTAAGCATAATTTTCTGCATCTTAAGACACCCATCATTCGAATAAACTTGATATGGTTGTATCAAATATAAAAGACAAAAAATAAAAATTCATTACGCATAGCTTTATATATCATGTGATGAACGTCCTTAAATAATTGTCTTACTGCTGCACGTCTATGTAATCTCTTATATGCGTGGACGTCGCATCCCCCGGCTACTTGGGTTTAAGACTTATTTAACTAATTCTCTTAACATGGTATATTAGGTACCTAGGACGGGAAAAATTAGGACAGTAAACAGCTCGTGTAAAATGCCACCCGAGTCGAAGACGAGAATGTAGCAAGGAGGCGAGGTATAAAGGCGAGTATTGAGCGCGTTTTTCTGCTTTTTTTAGCCGAGTACTGCGTGCGATTTTCTGGTTTTTCGAAACCTTAAATACGAATGTGAATCAATTATTTCGGGGTGCTATTAAATGAGCTCTCTGACTAAACTCGCCGTAGCTCGCTCTAGTTTTAAAGTAAAGATTTTGTGAGTGAGTTTCGCGCGCGAGAGTCTGCTTTTTAGGCGCAAAATAAACCCGATGTACTCACAAGAGCTTAGAGTAGCAGTCTCGAAAAGGGTTTCACGCGAGTGCGTTGGCACAAATAAAGACACTTTGATTCAGCACGGAGGTGAGCTTTTCAAGCCAAGTATCGCGTGCGTGTTTCAACATTTTTTATCTATTCTATTTGTCGATATCGAGCAACACCATTTTCGTCGGGTTAGTGGAATAAAGAGCCACCTCGTTTTTTATTTTGAAAAAGGGGACACCTCGGTTTTGAAGGTATAAATTTATACCAAAGCAGCTCTCTCGAAGTGAGTTTCCCACGCATGCGTTCGCTTCAATAAAACGGCATTAGTACAGCGAGTAGCCGATCTTTCAAAACCGATTAACGCGTGCGATTTTCTGGCCTTTTGAAAGCTTAAAAACGAATTAGAAACTATTATCTCAAGGTACTAGGAACTGAGCTTTTTGGATCAATTCGCCGCGGCTTATTCTACATTTAAAAAGCAGATTTTGTGAGAATATTTCGAGCGCGGGATTTTGCTTTTTTAGGCGCAACATGAACTCAATTTCGTTATACTTACAAGAGCTTAGAGTAGCTGTCTCGAAAGGACATTAACGTGAGTGTGTAAACTGCGAAATAAAACCTCGTTTATTTAACGAGGAGGAGATCTTTTAATGACGAGTATTACTTGTATTTTCTTATGGTATGCCAGTATCACAAATAAAAATTTATTCAAACTCGAATTTTTATAGCGAAATTACAACTAATCGTTAATGCAGTTAAGTGATTGTTTTGCAATTAATAAATAATTCAATGCTCTACTTTGAATATTATTATTTTTCGTGAAGGTTACTTATTTTTGCAAGCATGAAACTTGTTACTTTTTAGATTTTCGAAATTTAGTTCTACCTATAATGTTAATTTCTTGATGAAGTGAAGATTGATATTAAAACAAATGATTGGCTGTTATTCTCCTAACCCAAAACGCTGAATTCTTCTGGTCGACGCAAGATCGAATATTAATATTAAGGTGAAACTTATTATTCCCTGAGACTGATATCAATATAAAATTTCGCTATTTTCTTCATCCTACGCTTGTGATTTCGCTCCCAAATTATGAATGAAGCTATCGCTGGTACTTCACGAGATAAAAATAATTTTTGAATAACTTCAAAATTTTATTTCGAATTCCACTTTTGATCACGTGACTTATTTGTACGTAAATGGAATAGTTTCTGATTTTGCATATGTTTGTCTCTCATTTATATTTCAGCCTACAAAATTTAAAATAAAAAATTAACAGTTAAGGCTAATCTTTAGATTCGACATTTTTCAAATTCGCACTATAAAGTGAATCGTATTCATGGTTCAGAAGGTTGATTGCTTTTATTTTTAAATTCGTAATTTCAAAAACATCTAAATTTTTTCGCAATTTATATGGGAACGCTATAAAGTAAAATGGAATAGGCTTGAAAATTTACATGGTTTAAAATATATTAAATGATTTTTAGAGTATGATATATCGGAAGAAAAGGAATTTCGGGATTTAAAGGAAGTAAAGTTAGTCGGAGGATTCGAGGAAAACCAGTTAAAAACCGAGGTCGAGGAAAGCAGTTTTACTGATGGCATTGAACCACAGTTTGCACCGCCTGTTACGATGCATCTACTGCTGATAACTTGAAAACCATGCTGAATCAAGAATTTAATTTTGATTTTACAGAAACAGTCTCGGATTCAGAAAAAAACAATGATTCGTCGGATGATACTTCTGTCGAAGAAGAACAAGTTTTTGAAAGCTCTGACGATGAGAGGAACGAAGTTTAACTCCAAACGAAACTCATAGTAATTTTAATGACGATAACGATGATCGAAATCAGGAAAATCCCAGCACTTCAGGAGTAAAACGAAAAGATTCGCTCACCGAGCACTCTTCGAGAAAGCGAGTATGTCATCCAGAAAACTGGATAAGAAATATTAGGAAGGAAGCTGTAAGCACTGGGCAAGAGTACGTTCTAGCCACCACTAAGAACGTTGTTCAAGCTCGATCAGTGCAAGAATCATGTGGGCCCGGCTGTAGGTTTCAGTGCTGCAAGAAAGTTACCGAAGAGGCGAGACAACATTTTTTTGCTGACTTCTGGAGTATTTTAGATCACGGTAAAAAATATGATTTAATTTTAAGACACGTGCACGAGAAACAAAATAAGGAAACCTTGGACGACGATTCAAAAAGAAACTTCTCTCGTTCTTATACTATTTCTTTCAGAAATGAAAGCATTAAAGTTTGCCAAACTATGTTCGTGAGAACATTAAATATAAGCAAACAAATGATAAATACAGCATTTAACAAATTAAGAAAAAGCTCATCTCAGTTAATTGACAAGAGAGGACCATCGAAAATTAGACCAAGAACTAACGAGGCTAAGACTCAGAGTGTAATGGAACACATAAACCTGTTTCCACGAATGGAGTCTCATTATATTCGTAGTGATAACCAAAGAAAATACCTAGAAGAAGGCTTAAGTATTAGTAGCATGTATGCGTTCTACGTCAAATGGGCGAAAGAAAATAAAAAAGAAGTGGCAAGTAAACATCATTACACTGATATTTTTAATACGAAATTCAATCTTGGATTTTTTAGGCCAAAAAAGATCAATGCGACTTATGCGAAGATTACAAAAATTCTACAGAGGAAAAAAAACAAGAGCTTGAAGAGAAGTATACTCTGCACATAAAAAATAAGGAAACATCGAGAAAAATAAAAGAAGAAGATAAAGAACTAGCTAAAACTAGCGAAAGCACATGCATGGCATGCTTCGACTTTCAAAAAGTGCTCAGTACACCTAAACCTGAAGCTAGCTGTCTCTATTATAAGAGAAAATTATCAGTATTTAATTTTACAATTTACGATATTGGTTTACATGAAGGTGTTTATTACGTTTGGAGTGAAAACGACGCTAAAAAAGTGAGAACTGTAACTTTTGACCAAATATATGATTTCAACGATCTAATGTTGAAACTCAATTGGGAAAAGACGATAAGCACGAAGAAAAGTAAAAAACAAGTACCAATAGGAATATCGAAAGTCAAACAAATACTTTTTTCGAAGGAAAGACCAAATCAAATGGATTATAAAGTAGATTTCGATGAACAGTATGAAACTCTTATTATGAGAAAAGGAAAGGAACACACAGTTAATGGTATGTATTATAAACAAATTTTTGACGCTGCTATGGGTAACCCCTTAAGCCCGATCTTAGCAGATATAGTTATGGAGGATTTAGAAAATCGAGCGTTATCAAAAATTTGCTTTCCTGTCCCTTTCTACTATAGATATGTAGATGATATCATTATTTGTGTACCGGAGCGGATGATAGACTATACCGTTAACTTATTTAATAGCTTTGATAATAATTTACAATTCACAGTGGAGAGGTCTAACAACAATAAAATAAGTTTTCTTGATATTCTGATTATTCAAAATAAACAAAAAATTTCCATGGACTGGTACAAGAAACCAACTTTTTCAGATAGATTTCTAAACTTTAATTCTCACCATCCTGTTAGTAATAAAATTGGTATAATTTGTTCATTAGTTGATAAATGTATTAACTTAGCTGATATACAGTTTCATGAGAATAATCTTAATCTAATTAGAGATTTATTATTGGAAAATGATTATCCTATTTACTTTATAAATAAACACATAAATAAACGTTTGCTACAATTTAAAAATAATAACAAAAATACCTGTAATTCTAATAATATCAATTACAGTAGTATTTTGGTTTTTCCATATATTAAATATCTTAACTCTGAATTAAAAAATATCTGCAATAAGAATAACTTAATCATGATTAACTCAATTTCCAATAAATTTAATCAGATAATTAGATTAGGAAAAGACAAATACCAAAAAAATGAAAAAGCTCATGTTGTTTACAAAATTAACTGCGGCGATTGTGATGCTTCTTACGTGGGACAAACATCCCGAAAATTAATTATAAGAAGTAAAGAACATGCAAGTGATTGTAAGTTTAAGAGAGACAGATCAGTTTTATATGAACACATAGCGATTACAAATCATAAAATTGATTTCAATAACATTAAAATTCTAGATCAGGAACAAAATTTAAAGAAAAGATTATTATCAGAAATGCTCCATATTCACTCACAACATAATAGCTTAAACAGACAGTTCGATACTCATTTCCTAAAGTCAGAATATAAAACGTTTATTAATAATTATAAGCTATAGCTATAAAATCCATTCTATGTTTAGAATAATAATACTGTTCACATTTACATATACGCGTCGTGGCATCGTTGTACAATAGCATATCTCTCTTACCCCCTCCCTTGCATGATTCACACTGTGGCATAGTCTAGTATAAATACGACGAAATCGTATTTATAATTTCATATTGACTAGTGGTCACTTAGGATGCCCACTTAAACATAGTTTTTTACGATATGTTTTGGTAAGCGTTGTAAATTATTCGTCTTAAGTATGTGATTCTTAAGTAAATTTGTGGTTTTTATTTGTATATTGTTTATAGACCTTGAAGAGGGACGAAAATAAATCGTCCGAAACGTTGGATAAATAATTGGTATTTGTTTTTCTTTACTAAATAGGCAGTAGAAACCATTAACGTCCTATCCTACAATACAGAAAAGGAACACGTAAATCTTAAAAAGTACACGGAAAAAAATTTGGAAGCCTGGGATGTCGGAGGTATGGAATTAACAGAAATCCAAAAAATACCGTATCTGTACGCGTCCAAAATTGAATGTAGTCACTTCCAAATTGAATTGCGTGGACTCCAACAATTTCGGTTGTGTACGGATCTCAAAATGGGATTATATGTATGCTATGTTGGAATGGCGGGGACTCCGAGACCTTCGGTACCGTCGGGATCCGCCCGATGGAGTCCTCAGGCCCCCATTCTTGGTATCTCGGCGGGTCGACTATACATTCGGACGTATTTCACGCACGCCGCTTCATAAATATAATAATATAATATATATAAACGGTTCAAAACGTGTATGCTATATTATACTATAATAAATAATACTTTGATATATAATGATGAAACGCATATATATGTGAGAAAAACGCGCGCGAATGCGGACCGTTCCCCTTCTCTCAACGCTGTCGCGCCACGATACCAGAGATGAGGGCCCCAGACGTCCAAAGTGGAATCGCTACAATACCGGAAATCTCGGAGTCTGGGGATCACCGAATTGGAGTTCAGAACATACGTTTTTGAATCGTGAAGACTCCAAAGATATTGGATTCTTACAGGTTCAACTTTGGATGCGCCTTAATTCCAAATTCGTCATAAATTAAGACGATCGATGGTATTGCACGGAGTCCATATATACCGGTGGTCTGGAGATCCTAATTTTTTTTCCGTGTACAGCCTAGTAAAAGCTTACGAAGACATACAAGGGCTCCCCGCTGCAAAGAAAAAAGATTTATTAACTCTGTGTAAAAGTAATATTATACCGTCAAATTATCATGCTTACTACGATTCATTTCATGTCAAAAGAAACGCCGGACAAGATGAGAGCGATGAGAAAAACTAAATAGAGATAAAAACATACATAAATATATAGATCAACTAGAATATTGTAATTTCAAAATAATTCTTTTTATTGTTCAAACACATGTTGTCATTAATATTTTTCATACATAAATATTATCAAATAAACTGTCAATTATGACGTTTCTGTTTACTCACAATAATGTTTTACTTATTTCGTCAAAAAATTTATTTGAAAGAGCAGAAAGACGCGAGCGATACTCTGCTTAAAAAGCTCGCCTTCTAAATGAACTCCTGGCTTTATTTATGCGAACTTACGAGCGGGAAAAAAAGCTCGCCTCCTTGTTGAATCACAATGTCTTTATTTGTGCCAACGCACTCGCGTGAAACCCTTTTCGAGACTGCTACTCTAAGCTCTCGTGAGTACATCGGGTTTATTTTGCGCCTAAAAAGCAGACTCGCGCGCGAAACTCACTCACAAAATCTGTATTTTAAAACTAGAGCGATCCGCGGCGAGTTTAGTCAGAGAGCTCATTTAATAGCACCCCGAAATAATTGATTTACATTCGTATTTAAGGTTTCGAATAACCAGAAAATCGCACGCAATACTCGGCTAAAAAAAGCAGAAAAACGCTCTCGATACTCGCCTTTATACCTCGCCTCCTCGCTAAATTCTCGTCTTCGGCTCGGGTGGCAATTTACACGAGCTGTTTACTGTTCCAATTATTCCCGTCCTAGGTGCGTAATATACCATGTTAAGACAATTATTTAAATAAGTCTTAAATCCGAGCAGCCGGGGGATGCGACGTCCACGCATATAAGAGATTACGTAGACGTGCAGCAGTAAGACAATTATTTAAGGACGTTCATCACACGATGTATAAAGCTATTCGTAATGAATTTTTATTTTGTGTCTTTTATATTTGATACAACCAGATCAAGTTTATTCGAATGATGGGTGTCTTAAGATGTAGAAAATTATGTTTATCGGAATTCACGTGAATTTCGATAAACAATGAGATCTAGCAAAGCTCAGATCGGTTATACAACAATATCGTTACCGCGAACCTACCCGCAAATTTCATAAGGAAAATGAGCCGCATTACGTTGGAATTGAACGAAAAATAAAAATTTCCATAGAAGCAACGTATTAGTGAAATTAATTGTTGATATTAGCGCCAATACTACATAATTTTGGATGAAGAAAATGTATCAAGTTCCGTACACGTCGTATCAAAATAGTACATTTCGATACAAGTGCGATAAAATGATTTTGCCACAAGTGTGGGTTTGTCGTCCGCGCGAAGCGAGGGTGACAATCACACTTATGAAAGAATCATTTTTCTCACGCGTATCGAACATTATTTATTTTAACGGAGTGTGCGAAACTCGCCTTCTCGTGCTTGTTTTGCGTGCGCGAAGTAGCTGTTTTACACACGTCTTGCGCGAAAGTCGCGCATGCGCAGATCAATTTACTTTCGCGCATGCCGTGCGAGAAACAGCTACTTCGCGCACGCAAAACAAACAACAAGGCTAGTTTGACACACTCCGTTAAAAAAAATAGAGTTCGATACACGTGACCGAAAAGGATCATCATTGCACGGGTGTTTTTGTCACCCTCGCTTCGCTCGGGCGACAAACTACACCCCTGCGACAATGACCCACTTCGCACACTTATATCGAAAATAACTATTTTAACACGGCGTGTGCAAAATGCCGTTTTCGCGCACGCTTGCGAAGGCAAGCGTGCGCGAAAACGCATTTAGCACACGGAGTATGAAAAAATACTGTTCGATACGCGAGCGAGAAGGAGATTCAAGCCTCTTGAGTAACATCTACACGAGGATAAAATATTTTACATACTCAATTCGATGCAGATTAGTGTATCTTATAGGATAATCATGTTAAGATATGTCTGAACTGATCACTTCCAATACATATATTCTATTTAATCTTAGCAATGTGAACATAGCTACCTAGACAATTTTTCCTGTTCTTAAACTCTTTACAAAATTTTATGAGTGCGAACAATTGTTTTGTTTTTTAGGCAAATACAGTTTAATTTTGCATAAAATTATAGTCAAATTATTTTTTTTTTATCTTATGTGAAAAGGTTTGGGAATGTTTTTATATCTTTTCCTTTTAGATTAGTTCTATATTTTCTTATAAAATTATAAGTTATTAAATTGATCCCTCTAAAATTTTTCTACTTTGTGACTAAAATTTCTGTTAAATAATTTTTTTATTATTTAATAACACATCATTTTTACAAATAAAATTTTTGCTTGTTTCATTATTGCAGAACGAAAATTGAGATATTTTAATATGTAATCATAATTATTTTGTTTGTTGTTCTATATATTTCAAATTATCAACGATATTATTATTAGTTGTAGTATTATTTCTAAAATTTATCATGTATGAAAATATTCTTATAATTTCCTTATTTAAACTTATCTTATTTCGATCACGTCTTTCTAAAATTATCTTACTTAGGGAATATAGTTGCTTTTCACAAAATACTGATAAGTTGATACGAACAATGAATGATAAGTGATTCTAATTTTAAATTGTATATTTGATAAAATCTAGATCACCTTAGGTTTATATACTAGTTGACCAAGAAGTAGGATGATTTTGCTTCATATGAAAAATTAGGCTGCAATGATGCTATTTATGCAATGATGCTATTCCCTGTTGCTGTATTGAAAATTTTGAAAAATTATTAGAGATTATAATAAATTTTGAGTATGCTGTCCATATTCTAAAACAAAAATGTTGTATTATTATTTGTTATTATCTTTGCTTGTTGATATTATTTTGTTCCAATAGCATTGCGAATTCTTGTGTTGATCCCTTTCAACTTGTTCATATTTGGTTTTTTAATTGGCCATGTTTTGTCTCCTCTTTTGAAAATTTTCATGATTTTGAATTTATTGTAGCAATCTTTAGATTTCTATTTTAATCTTGTATTTTTTACAAATTCATTAAAATATTCTTTATAATTAGATATCCATTTTAGTTTTCTGACGTTTTTATTAGATTTTACTTTGATAGGATAGTTAAAAACTAACTGCAATTGGTGTACTTTATTAGGATTTGTATTTAGATTGATTATTACGTTATGATCTTGATTATCCAAGCTTTCTTTAAGTTGACTTTTATTTTCTAGATGTTTTTGAAGTTCGTGATTTTCAAACATATATTTTGATTGATTTTCATTTTCAAAAACTACCTTATTATTATTTAATAAGTTATTCACATTTTTTGTATCATTTAATAAAGAATCTTCGGAATATATTAATCCTACATTCTCTTTTAACAGATTTTCAAATGGCTTTTGTTCAAATTTAGTGTTAATTTGAACCTATTCGGAATCAGATGACTCGGCTAAACCAGAAATTTCGAATAAAATGTCCTTAAGATCATCATAAAAAGTTACTGTTTCCAATGAATTATTATTTTTTTCATTATTCTCATTTGAATTTTCATTCTTTTGGTTATTTATATCACATTCAATTAAGTTAATTTCATCATCATCCTCATAAGTTTCCATATTAGATTCATTGAAATTCATTTTATTATTAGTCTCATAATCTTTTACAGATTCCATAAATTCAATTAAATTTGTTTCCATAATTTTTTCAATTTCATGATTATTTTTGTTAAAGTCTATAAAATTAATTTCATTAATATTTTCATGATTTTTTATAATTATATTATTAACTTTTGGTTCATCAGTGATTTCATTCATTTTTATAAAAGGTTCGACAATTAAATTAATTTCTTCATCATTATTAATTATTTTAATTTCCTGTTTATTTTTTGTAATTAGTTTATTTTCATCGTAAATTTTAATATTAGTTGCATTAATTTTATTTTTCTGTATTTTGAAATCGTTAATTGATTCTTTTATTATATTATTATGCGATTCAACAGTATTATTATTCGGGTATTGTTTGAGTGACTCACATTCTTCAATTTTACCCAAATCTTTAAAAACCTTTGAAAATAAAGTTTTCGCCTCTTCACAATTCGATGCGTCGTGATCTTTTCCTGAGCAAATTTCACACCAAATTATTTTTTCCGTAGGTCTGCAGTAAGGCGATGAGCATTTTTTGGCTGAGTGATTCATGAGTACCCAATGATAACAGCCATGTTCAAATTTGATTCTAAGAGAACATTGCATAATTGTATGTCCTGTGCTTTGACAATACTGGCAATGAGTTAAATTACTTTTATTGAATTTACATACGTTTATAGTGTGTCCCTGTTTATTACACAGATTACATTCAAGTTTCATTTTAATGTTGACTGAATCGCAGTAGTGTGATATGTGGTTTCCACTTTTGCAATAAATACATCTTGTATATGGGCAAAGTAAAGCTTCATGACCTTGATTTTTACAAATTTGACAAAGGACTATTTCGGATGGTATTGAAATTTCCCAAAAAGAAATACTGGTTTGATTGTTTCTGAACATATTTATACGTAGTTTGTTCTATTTGAACTGCTTATTTTTGCTATGCATTTGTTATTCTTTTATAGTTTAGAGTTTTCTCTTCTTTATCTTTTTCTTTTATGTGATTCTTATGTATCTTTTATGTTTATACATTATTTTCTTATTTTATTATATTTCTCTTTATAATATCGTATTATATTTTTTTCCTTTGTAATATTCTCGTTTGTATTGTAATGTATATTTCCGTTGGCAATTACTTATTTGATAATATAGTTTATTTATTTATTTATTTGTCACTTTTATATCTCTATGGATTTTTTTTCCGTTTACTTAGTATTTTAATGTTATTTATTTGGTGACTATTCTTAATTTTTTTTGTAATTATAATTTGTTATTATAATATTTTGTTTATATATTGTAATATTTTCTTTTTGTTTCGTTATTTTCTCTTTTAAATCTTTTATTATTGATTTTTTTTTCTTTTTCTTATTTGGCATTTGGTCGCTATTATTTTTCGCGTAAGTAATATATTTTGACTTCACTATGTAATTTTATTTTGTCACTTGCTATTTCAATTATAATTTATTACATAATTGTGGTTAATAATTGTTTTCTTACTTTCTTGTTTTATTACTCCTTGTAGTGTCCTATTTTTTTTTCGATTGTAATATTTTTATTTGTATTGTAATATGTATTACGATTTCAATTTTCTAATCTGTGTTAGACTGTATTTGTATTTTGCGTAATGTATAAAATGTCATTTGTTTTGTAGAAAATTATTCTCATTTCTTGTATTTATCATTTGTTAGATATTTTGTTAATAACTCGACGAGCCGTACGCATTTATCTTTGGTAGTTTTGGTAATTCATGCTATAATGAATGGCCCCAACTACTTATTGCAAAATGTGAAGCTCGGACTTATTTTATGTTAGTTTATATAAGAATATTTCCCTCGTCTTTCAAGAGCTTGTTTCATCTACTTTAAAACGTTTAAAGTTTGATTTAGCTGATCTAACGAACTTTTGTTCGACTGTGTACCGGAACCACTGTTAAGTTCCGGAGAAAAGTTATTTTTATTCTTTAATTTGAAATAGTCTAGTGAACGATTGTTCGATCGGTACCGGAACCACTGTTAAGTCTTGAATGTCGAGGAAATACTCTTATATTTAATTGTTAGTTATATTTTGACTTATTTACCTTTTTTCCTGTTGGTGTGGATTCCCGAAATAAATAGATTAATGGTTCAATAATTGCACTATTTATTCGTTTATAAAATTAACAATAAATTGATATAGAGTCACAAAATAATTATATTCGATCTGTTCGATTAATATGTGTAATATATTCGTTTCTTGCGCGGATAATTTATACCGATAGATTATTGATTTTATAGATATAAGTATTTTCTCGTAGTCTGTTATAGGCTCGAATTGGCCTGTATAATAATCGTTTCTCCTCTTGTCGGCTGGAGTGGTACTGAGCTCGCGACTTTTGCACGATTACTGATTTGTGTGTTGAGAGTCGCCGTATTTATTAAGCGGTTAAATTAGGTTGAAGATGATTGAGATCATCTTATTTGGCAATGTAATTGTCTCCAATCGTATTAAATTCGGTAGTCGCATTGCGAAATGCTGATTCTAAAGAAAATATAATACGCAAGTTTGATGACCTATTACTACGTCACGATTGCCTCGTATTAAAAAATTTCAACGTTGTAAAGTTCGCTCGCTTCGGCGAGATGCCGCTTGCATTAAAAAGCAACGTTGTCAAAATTCGCATATACGACATTTGTATGTCAGAAAATTACTGGCGATAAATATGCATTGTTAATTTGATTTTAGAGATACGTCACGGACGTAACAGGATAACCCAAATACAAATAATCAAACGTAAACGAATATAAAAAAAGATTTCACATAAAGATAAAATAAAAATAAATCCAAATATATAAGTAAATAGCATCACGAAAATATATTTGACAAACAAGAAAAATAAAGTGAAAAATTGATATAGGGAAACATTAAGAAACAAATAAGTAAATAATATCAGTAAAAATAAATAACTAAAATATTAGTGAAAAAAAATAAACAAATGAATAAATAAATAAAAAGAAATTTAAATAAATAAAACAAATCCAACACGAATGAGAAAAATGAAATAATAATACAAAAGAATAATCATTGAATGGATAAATATTATATTTTACATAAACAAGAAATAAGAATATCAGAAATCAAATTACACGAAAAACATTAAGAATAGAGATATAAAATTGGCAAATAAATAAATAAATTGAAACAAATTAAAAATACATATTGAAATCAAAAGATATTATATGGAAAAAATAGCAGTCAAAGAAAATAAGACAAGTGAGAAAAAAAATCAATAATAAAATATTTAAAAGAAAAAATAATAAAACAAAAGAGAAAGATTACAATATATAAACAAAAATATTAAAAGAACAAACAAAGATTATAGGAAAAAGATTAAGAATAATTGTCAAATAAGTTGGAAATATATACGGGAAAAATTAAGAATAGAATAAAGGGTTAAACGTAAGAAAGGAAAATGAATAATAATTTAAAACAAAAATTGTTAATTAAATAATCCGTGTATAAATAAATAGTGTATTTTAAATAATAAGATATAAAAGCACTAGAAAAATAAAGTAAACGGAAAATAGAAGTGATGGAGATACAAAAGCAACAAATAAACAAATTATAAAATCATATAAAACAATTACAAAAATATAAGTATACACAAAAAATAGTAGAACTAATAATAAAACCATATTTAAAAAGAAACATTATAGATATCATAAACAAAGGAGTAATATGTCATGTCATATCAGAAAAACGCAGAAAACAAGGAAAAAAAGTGATTATAACCAGACAGACGACACAAAGTAACCCAGATTTAAAAAAAAAGCAAGTAGACGATATAAATAATCAAACGAACGCTTTCGAAATAAAAACTAAGAGTTTTAAGACTAGATTACTAACCATACTGATACATAAATAAAAAGAATAAAGAATAAAACATAAGAAACGAATGAAGAGAAATAAATAAAAAGAAATAAATAATAGAGAATTTACACGATACAAAATAGGAAACATATGAGAGATATAATCAGTGTATAAAATAATCGAGTAATTTTTAATCAAAATAAGGAAATCAAAATAATAATAAAAAATAACTAAACAAACGAAAAGTATTACAATAAAAGTAAGAATATTACAATGAAGAATCATACAAAAACAAGATTACAATAAAATATTACATTACAAAAGGGAATATAATAAAATAAGAAAATGAAAAAAATATTTAAATATTATAATATAAAAGATAAACAACACTCAAACGAGAAAATGAAAGAAAGACAATAATAAACAAAATAAAAGATAAATTCAAAAATAAACTACAATAATAATTACGAACATTTAATAAAATGAAAAAGCGATGATGAATAATCAAGCTAATATATTTTATAATTTTGAACAACAAAACCATTATTATACTAAAGTATTTCATTGTCAAATTTGCCGAGATCAATATCACGAAGCATTGTTTTCCTCTAATGCAGTTTGTGTTTTTTGTAAAAGTAAAGATCATATATCAGTTAGTTTTTAACTATCCTATCAAAGTAAAATTTAATAAAAATGTCAGAAAACTAAAATGGATATCTAATTATAAAAAATATTTAAAAGAATTATCAAAAATTACAAGATTAAAATTAAAATCTAAAGGTTACTACAATAAATTTACTATCAGAAAAAAGTTTAAAAAGGGAGATAAAACATGGCCTATTAAAGAACCAAATATGAATAAATTTCAAAAGGATCAGCATAATAAGAATTTTCAACGCCATTAAAATGAACAATATAATATCATATTTTTGCAAGAATGCTAAAAATAAAATGGAACTTTTCTGCAAACGCTGTAATCATAGAGGACATTCTGTAGATAAGTGTACATTTAACCAAACAAATGAAGTTTATTGCCAATACTGTCAAATCATAGGACATACAGCTACTCAATGCCCTGTTGTAAAGAAATATGAACTTGATTGTGATTATTGCGGAAGCACGGGTCACTCAACTAAAGACTGCTTGTCAGCAGTATGCACGAAATGCAATAAACTCGGGCATTGGATGATATACTGCCCTATAAACGAAAAAATAATGTGGTGCGCGTTATGTAAGGCAGAAGACCACGATGCATCAGATTGCAAGCGTGCGATTTTAAGAAATAGAACAATTTGCCAAATTTGCGAGGTGGTCACACATACTGCAGCATATTGCCCAGATCGAAATACAAGTTTAAAAATGAATACCAATTACACGAATATTAGCCCAAATTATAGAAGTTTAGAAAACAAATACACGTACCACACACAAAGCAATTCAAGGAATACAAACAGATTCAATAACATCAAACAATAAAATTACAAACCAAGAAATATGATTTTTATAATCAACAACCCAATACAGTAAATAGAAAAAGAATTCAATGTGAATATTGCAAAAGAATCGGGCATGATCTTGACAACTGCAGAAAACTTAAAAATCTTATAATGCAATATAATGCAATGGGAAATCATTGTGATCTTTGTAAAAATCCAGATCATACTACTGAAGAATGTGAGGAAATCAAACAATATCCAAGTATTAATACTGATGAATTATACCATAATGTTACAAAAGAAACGATTAACGAATCAAAAATTCAGAAAAACAAAGTTAATGCAATGGATATTGAAAGGTATAATAGTAATGAACTAATTACAGAAAATAAAGTAAATAAAAATAAACAGTAAACTAATATCATAGAGGAATCTACAATAATTAATGATGATAAAGAAATCAATTCAATTATCGTACCTTTTATAAAAATACATGAAATCACTGATGAACCAAAATATAATGATATGATTATAAAAAATCATGGAAATACTAATGAAATTAATTTTATAGACTTTAACGAAATTTTCAAAAATAATCATGAAATTGAAGAAATTATGGAAACAAATTTAATTGATTCTATTGAATCTACTGTAAAAAATGATGAGACTAATGAAGAAATGAATTTCAACGAATCTAATATAAAAACTCATGAGGATTGTGATGAAATTAATGTAATTGATTTTAATGAATCTGATATAAATAACCAAAAAATGAAATTTCGAATGAAAATAATAAAGAAGATAATAATTCGTTGGAAACAGTAACTTTTTATGATGATCTTAAAGTCATTTTGATATAACTTTTGCTTTAGCTGAACCATTTGAATCCGAAGATGATCTAATGGAAACTAAATTCCAACAAAACTCGCTTGAAAATTCGTTAAAAGAGAATATAGGATCAATATATTCTGAAGAGTCTTTATTAAATAATACAAAAAACCTAAAGAATTTACTAAATAATAGTGAAGTAATTTTCAAAAATGAAAATCAATCAAAAGATAGGTTTGGTAATCAAGAACATAAAAAACATTTAGAGAATAAAAGTCATCTAAAAATATTTGATAATCAAGAACACCAAGAACAGCTTGAGAATAAAAGTCAACTAAAAGAAACCTTGAGTAATCAAGATCATAACGTAATAATCAATCTAAATACAAATCCTAATAAAGTACACCAATTGCAGTTAGTTTTTAACTATCCTATCAAAGTAAAATTTAATAAAAATGTCAGAAAACTAAAATGGATATCTAATTATAAAAAATATTTAAAAGAATTATCAAAAATTACAAGATTAAAATTAAAATCTAAAGGTTACTACAATAAATTTACTATCAGAAAAAAGTTTAAAAAGGGAGATAAAACATGGCCTATTAAAGAACCAAATATGAATAAATTTCAAAAGGATCAGCATAATAAGAATTTTCAACGCCATTAAAATGAACAATATAATATCTTAACTAATTATGAAAAACAAGCAAAGAAAATATTATAACAAATAATAATATAACATTTTTATTTTAGGGTATGGACAACATACTCAATATTAACATCTATCATAATCTCTTCTTATTTTTCCAAATTTAATACAGCAATAGAGAATTATCATTGCAACCTTATCTTTCATTTGAAGCAAAATCATTCTACTTCTTGGTCAACTAGAATACAAACCTATGGTGATACAGATTTTACCAAAGATACAACTTAAAATTATAACGACTTATCATTTGTCTACAATTCTACGTATCAACTTGTCAGTATTTTATGAAAAGCAACTATATTCCCTAAGAAAGCTAATAATTTTAGAAAAATGCGATTGAAATAAGATATATTTGAATAATGAAATTTTAGAAATAATACATAAATATTGCGATTAGATATTAATACAAAGTAACTTTGGTCTTATAACAATCAAACAATCAAAAAATTTGACATGTGAAAATTATGTGTTATTAAATAATAAAAATACATAAAGTAATTATTTAATCACAAAGTAGAAAACATTACAGGGACGAATTGACTTATGATCAATTTAATAACTTATTATTCTATCTATCTTTGAATAAGAAAATATAGAACTAATCCAAAAGAAAACGAAATAAAACCATTCCTAAACCTTGCAACCCTAACAAACATAGATAAAAATAATTTGACTGTAATTTTATGCAAAATCAGATTGTATTTGCCTACAAAAATTGTTTGCATTCATAAAAGAAATTTTATGAATAGTTCAAGAACAAAAGAAAGAAAGAATTTAGGTAACTGTACTCACATTGCTAAGATTAAATCGAATATAATGTATTGGAAGTGATCAATTTCATCATATACTGACATGATCATCCTACAAGATACACTATTCGGCACTGTATTGAGTAAAGCAATTTTCTACTCTAACGCACTGCATACTCTCTAATACAAATATGTGAATGCTACTCATGCCACAAAAAATCTTGAGTTTTAAAATGAACTTTTAAAACGTCTGAAAGTTTTCAAACAAAGGTAAAATACAATGATGCATAAAAGCAATAACAAGTCAAAATTTATCAATATCATTTCAATTATTCACTTCCTTTTTACGAAAAAAACCTACACTATATATAATTGTATTTTTCTTTTGGAAATAATTATAATACGATTGTTAAAATAATTTTGTTATGATAACATCAAAAGCCCTTTAATGTTATTCTACTTAAACAGAGGAAAGAAAAAACATATCTCTTGCCAAATATCTCAGCAGGGAGGGAAGTGAATGATCACTTGAATCATTCCATATATATTTCTCATCGTTTATTTACTAAAAAAATTATTTAATAAGCACATTATTTCTAAGCTTAATTAATGAATGACTATTTTATGTAAATACAGCAAAACAAAAAAATTATTACATATTACCGATAACGAAATAATTAAATTATCGAAATCTATATATATCTCTATAGGAATTCTTTGAAATTTGAACGTTAGAAAAATCGATACAAAGTAAATCAGTAGGTTAAGTGCAAAACTAGTATTAGGAAGAAAATAATTAATTTATTTTAAAATATATAGACGATTCAAAAATTTATTTAAAATTATTAATTTTATATTGTTGGTTATTATTATTATTAAATCTTTTATAACGAAAAAATCACTGATAACTCCAATTAATCATTCAATTACTTCACTTGTTGAATTTCTACGACATTCAACAGTCTAAGGGGGGAGGTGTTACGTCCGAAGATGTATCATTGAAACATTCATTAAATAAAACGTAAATCAGTGATTTCTCGAGATACAGAATAATGTATACGCAGTACTTCGTTCGTGCGACATCGAGTCACCGACCTCGTAAAATCGTAAAATCAAGTTAAATGACAACTAAGTCCGAAAACACAGTGCCAATGCCAGCAGATAGGGAAGGGCTAAAATCAAGAAATTGCATTCCGACATCAAAATCTCCATAAGAACCGAGATGGAGGATCAGAAAGAAAAATTAATAGATCAAATCAACGTTCAACCAGACAACCTCAAAAATGCTGAAAGGGTTATTTGAAACTTAAACCTGATAACCACTAATTCAAAGTGAAACTGACGAGTATTATTATTATTGTTATTATCATTATTATTATTATTATTATCATCATTATTATTTTTATTATTTTTACTATAATTATTATCATTCATAACTCGTATTATTATATTTTATCATTTACTTATCAATAAATTTTTGTAACGGGAAATCTTTGATGCATAATACATTGTTGAATCTCTATGACATTCAACAGTCTAAGGGGGGAGGTGTTACGTCCGGAGACGTATTATAGAGATTTAGAATTTCATTCTGAAAGTTTATTCAAATCAGATATTTCCTGACATATAAACGCGAGAATGCAACGCAGCATTTCGCTCAGGCATCGTACCGTAGAGCGTGTGACGTAGAGAGCCATCGACCTCCAGAAGACAGTGGCGTGCAATTTTTTAACAAATCAGCATTTCACAATGCTACCGCTTAAATGCTACGCGTATAAGCCGCAACCGAAAATTTCTTAATAAAGATGATCTCAATTTATCATCTATAACCCAATTAAACCGCATAATAAAAACTGCGAAATGCATCACGCACGTCAGTCACAGCGTACAAGAAACCTGGAGAGCTCCGTAAAACTCAGACGACATTCGAGTCAAGTTGAAATCGTAAGCCTTACTCATCTAACAAGCAGATTTTATAAATTATTGAAATTGTAATCGTAAGCCTTACTCGTCTAGTAAGCAGATCTTATAAGTTATTTATAGTAAATTTATAAAACCAAGTGTAAATTCTAAACGTAAAGAACAATTATAGAAAAAGAATTGTAAGTAAAATTACAACGCATCGATCTACCAGAAGCCAGCAGATTGTATTGGTAAATAAATTATTGTACTTTATATAATAAACATACATAAAACCAATTACTATTTATTTCCACTTATTTCCGGACTTCACATTGTTATTAAAACTATAAAATTATTTTAATTTATATTCTACTTATTTTTTAGGTTGTGAATGTGGTTTCTCTGAAACATTTTTTGTTTGTAGCCCTTGTTGTGAATGAACATTGATACTTTGTGTTGATTTCTTTTAGATTGTATGAAGAATTTCTCACGGTGGGAGACGTCAAAATGTTTCAGAAGAGTTCTCAGTAAATATTGTGAAAATGTCTACGGATAAAAGTGCTCAGTTAATCCAATTTTATAATTTTCTCACGATGGGAGACGTCAAAATGTTTCAGAGGAGTTCTCAGTAAATATTTTTCTAAACAAGATTCAGATAATTATTTCAAAAAGTATACAAGAATGTTAAGAAAGCTTTTATTATCAGAAATTCTTAGTTCATCAACTGATACAAGATGTGTGGCAATCATGAGTTTCTACTATAAAAGAATGTCGAGAAAGCTTTTTCTCCCAATGATTCTTAGTTCATGAACTTTTGTTTTTAATTTTGCAAGATGTGTCTGATTGGTTATTAATTCAAGTGGTTTCTAGTTAAAATTTCAACGAATCTAAGTGTTGAAAATAATGTAATTATATAGTGATTGGCTTATGGTGATGGGCGCCAATAAATAAAATAAAGTAGCGGTATGATGTGTTAAATGAAGTGTTTATAACAAATTTCTAACCTCTACTTAAAATCAGAATTTAAAATATTGGTCAGAGCCTTGGTTAAAAAAAAACATTTTGTCTATACTTCAAGAAACTTTGTTGATATTAGCGCTGTGCTGTTGTACATATTTATTTACTTAAAGATCAATTAAAAGATTATGTCAAGTGAACATTAAAATACAGAAAAAAGAAAAAATGATGTGCTATTATTGTGAAAATTTCTACGAATGAAAGTGCTCAGTTAATCTAATTTTATAATTTTCTCATGGTGGGAGACGTCAAAATGTTTCAGAAGAGTTCTCAGTAAATATTGTGAAAATGTCTACGGATAAAAGTGCTCAGTTAATCTAATTTTATAATTTTCTCACGATGGGACACGTCAAAATGTTTCAGAGGAGTTCTCAGTAAATATTTTTCTACACAAGATCCAGATAATTATTTCAAAAAGTATACAAGAATGTTAAGAAAGCTTTTATTATCAGAAATTCTTAGTTCATAATCTGATTGTTTCTAATTTTACAAGATGTGTAGCAATCATGAGTTATTAATTTAAGTAGTATCAGTCAATAATTATTTCAAGATGTTTTATATTTTAAAAGAATGTCGAGAAAGCTTTTTTCTCCCAATGATTTTTAGTTCATAAACTTTTGTTTTTAATTTTGCAAGATGTGTCTGATTGGTTATTAATTCAAGTGGTTTCTAGTTAAAATTTCAACAAATCTAAGTGTTGAAAATAATGTAATTATATAGTGATTAGCTTATGGTGATGGGCGCCAAATGTTTCAGAGTAGCTATCAGTTTTGTGAATCTACCGTACATGAAACCATAATATATAAATTACTGTAATGGCTACTTTTTGAATCTGCAACCAATATTTTAATTTGCTAGCGGATTGTGTTGCAGTAGTGTGGCTAGTTACAATGCATTTATTTTATAATAAATCATTGAATGTCAGTGTTATAGAATCCGTGCACAATGAAGAAGAACAAAGTAATAATAAACCCAAAAAAGTTGTGAAATCAATTAAAGTGTAATTTTATATACTTAATAAACATTATTTATAATGTACTTTTACTCTTAAAAAGTTGTGTAATCTCTCTAAAAAATTTTTTTACAAAAGTAAAAACTTATAGGCAAGAATAAGTTTGGTTACTATTCTACATAGTTTTATACTTAACAAACATTATTTACTAAACTCTCTCACCCTCTCTTTCTTCCCCTCCTCTCTCTCCCTCTGTACCATAAACTTTAATGAGAGCTTAAATATTTTTTCAAAACAATCAGCACGTTCTTTAAAAAACTAATTTTTTAAATATATTCTAACAACACAATTTGTCTGTAGTCCTTTTATTTATTCTGATCTCATCGATTCAACAAGCACTCTCTACAAATGGTAATAATTTTTCATGACTGTACAAATAATAATATTGTTAATAAAACTTTCTACGAAAGTATAAAATAAGGCAAGTATAGAAGTTTTTTCTGTATAATCTATAAAATAATATTTTTGATTTTTTAAAAGAAGTCAAATAAATACTATAGTAAAAAAGTCTTTTATTACTTCTTTGAGTCAATGTATGCTCAACAAATTATATGTAAGTACATTCAAATTGTTCACTGCAAATCAAACAAACGAAAGTTGTGAAATCAATTATCGATAGTCAAGTAATGCAAACCATTCTCCGAAAAACTGTATGACTATGTCCTCAGAAATGTATTCAAATTTCTTCATTCTTCTATACAAGTTAAACACAAGAAAGTACTGAAATCAATTAATTATAGTCAAATACCGGCCATAAGGACTTTTCGTACCTCTCATGTAAAATTACAGTTTATACCCACGTTGTAACTTTAAAATTATTCAGCCAGCGGGTATAAAATGCTACATAACGGCCAAGAGGCCCAATAGCTCACACAGCTCCTACAAAACTTTATAGTACCTACGTACTTTACCCCCGTGTAGGCGAAAATTATTTTAATTATATAACTATAATGCCTTCTTTTAATTTCTAAAATTCATAAGAATTTTTTCAGGTATTTACGAGAAGTCAAAGCCTATATAACAAAATTATATAGTTACCAACACATCACTATTTTTCATTATTCCTCCTCAATTTTGAAGTTTCTATAATATTACGCATCTAGGAAGGACAAGAAAAGTCTAGAGCTACTCTAGCAGGGGTGGTCCTTCGATCTCCCGTACATACTTGGCGGGCCCGACGGTTTGCAGTTCAAGATGTAAGGCATGGTCATTTTCATATAAATATTCATATGTTTAAAGATAAGATAAAATGTATAAATGGGTTGCTTCTACATATTAACTACTGATCTATGAATCTATCACTCTGTTTTCAAATAGAAAGTACACACCCGCGTGAAAATATCATATGAGATCTCGTATGAGATCCCGTAATACGTAAAATTGCATATGACATCACATATAAGATCTCATACGAGATATGCGCTGCCTGAAATTCTCATATGAGATCTTATATGATATTTACACGGGGGAAAAGGATATAAAATATGTAGTTTATAAAACGGTTAGTAAAATGTAAAGGACTTTTGAGCAGGCTATAAATTTATATGAATTTTTAATTTTATTCTCGTTTAAAAAGGACGGACACAAGGAAAAATATGTTTAGTAATGAAATATAAATCATAATTTTGCACATGCACGGATATGTTGTACTTAACGGCATCAATTAAAAATTAGAGCCAATGTAATTATTTATGGTGGTTTTATAGGTATAAATATTGTTAATGAATTTATGCAAAAATTTAGTATTCTACATTTAAGTAGCCCATGTAATTGCAAACCGTCGGGCCCGCCAAGTATGTACGGGAGATCGGAGGACCACCCCTGCTAGTGTAGCTCTAGACTTCTCTTGTCCTTCCTAGATGCGTAATATTATAGAAAGTCAAAATTGAGGAGCAATAATGAAAAATAGTGATGTGTTGGTAACTATGTAATTTCGTTATAGAGGCTTTGACTTTTCGTAAATACCTGAACAAATTCTTATGAATTTTAGAAATAAAAAGAAGGCATTATGGTGATATAATTAAAATAATTTTCGCCCACACGGGTGTAAAGTACGTAGGTACTATAAAGTTTTGTAGGAGCTGTGTGAGCTATTGGGCCTCTTGGTCGTTATGTAGCACTTTATGACCGCTGGCTGAATAATTTTAAAGTTACAACGTGGGTATAAAATGTAATTTTACATGAGAGGTACGAAAAGTCCTTATGGCCGGTACTTGACTGTAATTAATTGATTTCAGTACTTTCTTGGGTTTATTTTGTATAGAAGAATGAAGAAATTTGAATACATTTCTGAGAACATAGTCATACAGTTTTTCGGAGAATGGTTTGCATTACTTGACTATCGATAATTGATTTCACAACTTTCGTTTGTTTGATTTGCAGTGAACAATTTGAATGTACTTACATATAATTTGTTGAGCATACATTGACTCAAAGAAGTAATAAAAGACTTTTTTACTATAGTATTTATTTGACTTCTTTTAAAAAATCAAAAATATTATTTTATAGATTATACAGAAAAAACTTCTATACTTGCCTTATTTTATACTTTCGTAGAAAGTTTTATTAACAATATTATTATTTGTACAGTCATGAAAAAAAATTATTACCATTTGTAGAGAGTGCTTGTTGAATCGATGAGATCAGAATAAATAAAAGGACTACAGACAAATTGTGTTGTTAGAATATATTTAAAAAATTAGTTTTTTAAAGAACGTGCTGATTGTTTTGAAAAAATATTTAAGCTCTCATTAAAGTTTTTGGTACAGAGGGAGAGAGAGGAGGGGAAGAAAGAGAGGGTGGGAGAGTTTAGTAAATAATGTTTGTTAAGTATAAAACTATGTAGAATAGTAACCAAATTTATTCTTGCCTATAAGTTTTTACTTTTGTAAAAAAATTTTTTAGAGAGATTTCACAACTTTTTAAGAGTTTTTTATTCTTTCAATTAAATAATTTAAAAATACTCATTCAAAAAATATTCAAATGTAAGCTAGCTTCATTTCGTGAAATAAAATTTAATTTATATAAGTTACAATTTAGAAATGTAAATTAAAAATTAACGGTTTTAAAATTATAATAAGTTGGGATTAAGAGGAAGGCAAGGAAGACAAAAAGAAGTACATGGTAAGTATATTCAAATTTTTCTATGTATTATCAAATAATATGGTATTTAATACATCAACAATTCTTGACATGTGTAATGATACAATCTGATACAAAACATCAGCAACGTCGCGTTTAGGTAGAGACGCTTGATCTTTTTCTTTACATTGCTTTTCTACACTAGAGGTTATTTCGTCTATTACATCATTATCAACTAAATTTACAACGTCTTTTACAATACTTGGTTAATACAGTTTTACTTGTGCTTCATGCATGAGACTACTTTTAGTTTTAATAAACTTCATAACGTCGCAAGTAAGATATTGTACACTACTCGCAATAGAATTTAAATATTTAAGACGAGTATCGATACACTTTACAATAAATTCTTGGAGACAATCAAAAGTAACTTTTTTCATTACCAAACTATGGCGAAACCGTTTGATTCGACCAACACCAGGCCTCCTGTCTTCTTCAATTTCAATTGCTTTTTCCTGGTGATTTGTGGTGAATTTTAATGTCCAGCCGTTTCCGTAAATTTTCTGGTCCTTTAAACTATTATCAAGTCCACGAACATATTTATCAATGTCGTCGAAACTTGTTTTGAATTCTTCCCAGTCGTTGTATAAAAATGCAACACCTTCAAAGTCATTCGATAATAGTCGAACCACAGGTTTGTAGCACTTGTCGTCGAACTTGTCGACGAGCACGTCATATTCCAAACCAACAATTACCTTCTTGGTGAACGATTTATTTAAGGCGTACAACGTAGAAAAGACTTGATGTGGGTGTTGTGCAGCTCGTGGTAGGGTCGCCATGACGATCCGCGTATCTTCACGAGTAGAAAGCGACTGTTGCTAAACACTCTGAAGTGATCCTTTAAATACAGCTTTTAAAACTATGCACACGGTTAAAAAAGTGCAGACGTTTGAGAAGTAAAGAATGAAATGAGCAAGGTTAAACAACGACGCACATGTAGTTGAAACGGTTAAATTTCCATGACACACGTTGTATCATCTTACACCAAAACTTCTTTCGCGTGATAATAGAAATGCTGACAATTATAACAAAGACATTTTAGAGCGAGAATTTTGCAAACATCTGACGAAGCATCCACCGTTGCCAATGAAATTTCCGTCAGCTTTTTTATAGCGCACATAGCGTCTAACCACGTTATCGTTTTTCTCCAAGTTGACAGAAAAATTATCCAGAAACTTCTTGAAACCTAAACCATTAATCATATAGCTTAAAAACATAATACAATATTGACCACATACATCGGATGCATTATTTTGAAGTTGTATTGCGTTCCAACGAAATGTTTTACAATTTTTTCGCAAACGGCTTATGTGATCGGGTATTATAGGTGGTAATCTAAAACTATCAAAGTATAGACCGTTAGAAGATCTATCGACGTAGAACGCAACCCGATGCATGCCAGGCTTGGTATGGTCGTCAGTGTTAACGATGAACGCCGTTGGCTTGGTCCACACCCGCGGGATTTGATCGGCTGGGAATACACCTACAGTATGCGACTGGATTGGTGAAAGGATCTTCAATATTTGAAGGCTGTCCATTATGAAGATCGATTAAATTTTTATTTAGATAACCAAGGTATGAAGATAAGTAGCCTTTCAAACGATAAGCGTGATTTAACGCTATTTATGACCCGAAAATTTTAAAGCGTGATGCATACAATATACATTAGATGATAACTTATCGAACGGAGGACAATCTACGTCATACTCCAAATTGATGATTTCGTTTGCTATAATTTTATGAAGCATCAACCACTTTTCACTACCTCTAACGTAAATTTTTCGAGCACTTTTTGATAAATCTTGCAGAGTTTTATGAAACACTTGAAATCAACTTCACCTTCCAAGTAATTAATGCCGTGGCAATGCTGAGTTAACCAATTATTTTGTCTTCTAATTTCAGCGCTCAAATCATCTACACAAGCCATCGAAGGCCATGACCATGAAAATCACTATTAAGAGCAACAACAGCGATTTCTTTTGGTGCATTGTTATTGTCAGTATCTTTGAGACACTGGATATCTATAACTAAATCCATCGTTTTTATGTAGCTTGCAATGACGATCACGACTCGTAACATACTGGCCATCAAGAAACAAATCTTCCACGTATATGTAGCACAACAACGCCATCTATACTTTGTTATTCTAACCACTAAAGTCTACAATAGCTTGACGCGATGCATCTACTTCCAAAAGTAACAAGATTAAAAAGACAGCGGTGACCAGTGATGTGGATTGACCGGTCAGACAAAATTTTCTGACTTGACGGTCATTTTGACAAAAAGTTGACCGTCATTGACAGTCAGAATTTACAATCCCTGAATGTAAAAATGACCGTTAGTGAGCTTTCTGACCGGTCATTGGTCAGAAAGTTTAGAAGGATAAAAAAACGACCAAAACTTTGATAAAACAGTTTATTCTATTATATGTTTTACAGAGCAGTCTTTTCGTACAAAACAGTCTATATTAAATAATAAGTCAAGGATGACGAAAACGTGTGTTCAATTCCTGGTGGTAAAACCATACTTTTCCCCGTTCGTCTATCCTTAGCGGAACTAGGATTTGCAAATAACTGTTAATAACTGCAAATAACTGCAAATAACTGAAATAAACAGTTAGGTTTGATAAAATATTGATAAAATATTATCGTACTCAGCATAGACAATACAATTTATAGTATTGGCTAATGCTTCAGCGAATCGTACATCTAATCTGACGCTACCGTGCTTAATCAAATTCTAATGAGTGCATTCGTTAGCCGATAGGTCGGGAGTTACATCAAACGCGAAAAGACAATAGCCGTTAGGATATGATTCACGCGAGATTTGGTTACCCTCGTTAAGAAAATATATGCCTGTTCCAGAAAATAACGTATTATAAGCATCAATGTATAATTTGCTAGCTCCGAAATTAGGTTGTAGTGGTTTAGAAGTTTTTTATACACCGTCAACGTATAAGCATAGAAAATTTATATTAAAATGTTCAAAGTTAAACGGATTTAGAGCTCGATCGCCATTGAAAGCCTTATTGTCAACAAACCCGATTATAATTCGCTTTGGCAGTTGACCTAATATTATATTATCCAAAGTTTCACCGTGAATAACTCTATGCATTGTTACAGCTTTAACCTCAACCCTCGTGAGAGGATATTTCGCAGTTTTCTTTGAAAGTGATTGGGCGTGTGCTAATAATATACCCGGACTAATTTTGACTCGCCTAACTAAAAGATTAGCTTCGTCGATATGTACAGAGTAACAGCCCGTAGGATCCATGAGACAAAAACTGTTGCGAGACCTTACTAATCGCACTCTTACCTCGACACCGTTTATTAATAATTTTTCTTGATTGAGCACATCGCAGTGAAGATGGCCAATCATGTCAACTGATTTTGTTGCCGACAGTAATTTGCGACGTTGCACAAGGCCTGCATTTGCATCTTGATCGTCGTCCATTTTTCCAGCAGTATCGTTGTACCACAGCACACTCGTCAAATGCGAATTTTTTGCAGCAGGTCCATAATTTAATAAAGTTTCAAGGTACGCTCGGTAAGCGTACAGGTTTGTAGGCGGTGATACCGATTTTTGATTAAAAAACACATCCACTTGATTAAATAAAGAATGCATAAAATTATTGACAGGACCGATTTTGGGTACCTGGTCTGTAACGGCTTGTGGTACGTCAACCGTAGTTTGTAGACTTACTCGCAGACTAAGCATTGTGTGAGCAAGATCAATATATTCTTCACCATTGCCCGGTAACACAAATTCTATAGGTGAGTCATCAGTTAAAGACGATATTGGTTTATATTGTATCCAGTGTGAATTTTCTATCGTTGTTGACCTACTCAAAAGTAGGAGGAATTTCAAACAGAAACAACTCCGACTTGAGACACTCGCACGAATGGGTGTGTAAAAAAGGCCATCTTATATATCCAAAAATATCTCTCGTGGTTCTCTTCTTCTTTTGTTTCGTTTGTTTTCTCTTAGCCTTGCCTCTTTTCGAACTATTAGACTTGCGTTTTTTGTTTTCCTTTTTCTAGAGCTGCTCTTCTTCTTTTTACCTCTGTGATTTGTATCAGAGCCAGCGCCCATTCACAACTGAAGTGGTAAGCCGTAGCGTGGTAATTTATATCCAGACCCCTCCATTAGCTTATCCAATTTCTCCTCTGCTTTTCGTTTGAGAACTTCGCCAGATTCTTTAAAGCATTTGCGAATCGACTCTTTAAACGGAGTGTTTCGCTCGGTAACATCAGACATAATGTTCATACCAGTACGCACAGCCTCCTTCCCAACAGCTTTGGCTCCACGAGTGAAAAGTGGGAGAACGCGACGGAAAATTCCAGCCAAAAATGAACCAATACCGCCGTGCCCCCTTTGGTAGGGGGATCCAACGTAAATACGTCCGACCCCACCATTAATCCGTTGACCAAACACCTCCCCTCCGCTATATCCGCCGCCAACTTGCATGTTGAAGTATTCTTGGTAACGCTCCATCACTGTATTAAAAATGAGTTCTAGTCAAGTTTCTTGAAATGAAGTATCACCGTCAGAGTACCGTAATCGAATGGGATCGCACGGCCACTTTGGTCCCTTATATCGATTTCGATTGTCTGAAATGAGTTGAGTCATAAAGGTATGTACATGGGTGGGGAGAAACTCTTGATTCTCGTACTACCATACGTGTAATCATCGTCGATGTTTAACGATACTGCTCGCAACAATCGCGATTGAACGTCACCTATTACGTAAGGTTCGCAAATATCGCTATAAATCATAAGCATGGATGGAAACCCATTGGAGAGATGAGCAGGTCTATCACTTACTACTGATTCTTCATCTCTTATAAAAAAAACTATTCATGCTTTTGAATCCCAAAATTTTTCGCAACTTCTTGGATAAACAAAGTTGGTGACTGAATTCAGAGCAAGTTATCTTTGTACAAACTCTGTAGACTGTTACGTAACCACCGGGATCGACACCGAATTCCAAATGGCCCTCTATACAGTTTAAATTATTTAGCTCGCTTATTATAATGCTTACATCTCTGTAAATTCCTGGACGAACCAGCGACACTGTAGTACTAACATTTTTTGCCGTTGTCTCTAGAGTCGAGTGTGGAATGAGATTAAGCGAAACTGTCCTATCCGGTTGCTCGGAAGACACGTGCTGAAACGTCAGCGGAATTTGAACCTCCGTAAGCGCGACTGACCACGAACCTTGAAGACGTATCTGCTGAGGGAGTTGTGTGATGAAACGTGTCGTGGTATTTTCCGCAAAATAATTCATGCTGCTGTTGCTTGGCAGCACAATATAAAACTGATCTTTCATTTTAAAAATTTGTTATATATTCGTCAATTTATTCGCTCTAACCCAGGAATTGAACTTATCGCTGTATCCTTTCCACTTTACAACATATTCTTTAGACGAACCTTTGCCTCTAGTTTTCAAAATTTCATCAATTTCAAAAACGTCTGTAGTCAAATTTTTACGTACTCTGCACAATTCTTCGGCGTAGAAAAGGCCGTCAATTTCCTCACCTGCCAAGTCTTCTAAATAATAAACTGCAGGCGGACGCATCGTTGAGATTCGTGTAATTTTAAAAATATCTAGTGTCCAGCCACTCTCATATCCTTTAGCGAAAACGTTCTTTGCACGACTGACGCGTACCAAGTCACCGACACAGTATTTAAGAGTTTTAAAAACACGATTACCATATCGACGTTGTAAATTTTCACGAGCTTTGGCTGCATTGTACAGTGTTACGACTGCTGGCACCATTTTTGTGGCCGAATGTTTGGTATGATTGTACGCCTCTACAATATTCTGCAAAACATCAACATACCTTCGAGTATCTTTGTGAGTAAAATACCGCCATGTTCTTTCTTTTATAGTTCTTATGAATCTTTCCACAATGGCAGCTTTTACATCTGGACTGCGTACCACTTTAAACGCTATACCGTGCTTTGAGAGATCCCTCTGCAGCGCCTGGCCGATAAATTCTTTACCTTTATTAGTTTGAAGACATATTGGTTTCCGTCCGTTACTTCTCGACAAAATACGCACAAAAGCATCAGCGATATTTCTCGAAGTTTTGTCCTTGACAGGTTCAGCCCATGCGTATTTGCTGAGAACATCGATAACAGTCAAAACGTAGCTGTAGCCATCATTGTAAGATTTTATAGATCTCATGTCCATCAAATCAGCTTCCCACACGTCGTCGAAATTGCGCACATTATAATTACGTCTAGGAAAACAATGTCGAACAGGTCTATGCAAGTTATAAGCGTCTTGACTCTCAAGCCATTCAATAACACTTTGACGATCGTATTTTTTACGCGTAGCTCGCAAAAGTTTATCAGCACCAGTGTACGCCGAAGGCCGATGTGCTTCGTAATAAAGTTTTTCAAACGTTTTATTCATTGTTCGAGATTATTATTTTGTCTATTTTCTTCTTATCCTTTGGTTTCTGTTCCTTCGTCTTCTTATCCTTTTTTATTTGCCCAGGCTTTGGTTTTTTATCTTTCTTGTCTCATTTCCTGATAACATTCTTGATACGCGAAAAAAATTTTTCAATAGTTATCATGCTAACCATGCAGCAAGCTGTCATCATCGCGACTGTTCTTTCGTCAGACGGCGTTTCCTCAGCGAGCATGCGAGAGAAGGCATATCGCGCTAAAACTCGGTCGGCTTGACGGCGGTCACTGTTCGAGTCAGCATAAGCTAGATCATGCCGTCGGCAGGCCTCATCTAACGGATTGATTGCAACGTCGCCACGTTCGATACGCTCTGCTAGCTTAGTTCCGGGTCCGCAATATTTGTAATGCGGTACATGCATTTCAAACGGTAATAAATCAACGAGTGCATCTATAACGCTGTTTTTCTCTTGTTCTTCTTCTTGAGAATTTATTAGCGCAGCCCGAATGTCTTGCTCATTCCGCGCCATGACAGTATTTCAGAGTGTGGTGGTGAGACCTTCTTTTTCTCAGCTGACTTCTTTTTTCTTCTTTTTTCGGGTTGCGTTGGATCTGATTCATCAGCGGCGCTGTCGCCGCTACTCTGAACTCTCAAAATAGGAGCGGAAGGCGGTGTAGTAAAAGCGCTGTTTTCTAAATGTTCACTGGCCGGCGAGGGTCTGGTAACGTCGTTCCAAACACGTTTGTTACCTATAAACTCTCGGGGTACAGTTGTTTGGCGAAGAGCGACAGCGAACTGAAGATGACCAGGCGGAGCGCTCCTTTTTCTATCTCTCGTTGCGTCATTTACCAAGTCGACAATGTTGGCTCCGGGCACAATCGTGCCATCTATCGTTACAGCTCCGTTGGCATCCCAAACTACTTTACCACCAGCTCGCAAGCATCGCACGAGCTGTTTGGCTTTCGTTTTGTACTTTTTCGGGACGGTATAGATAATGTTTGCGTCAATGAGCTCATCGGTTTCCTGCTCCTCCTCCTCCTCCTCCTCTTGCTACTCATTATCGTCCACCGTATTAGATTCGCTCACGCTGTCATTCTTTTGTTCTTTTTTATACTTATCTCCTCCTTCGGTTCCTTTAAAGTGAAGATATCGCTGTAAAACTTGACGGTAGAGAGTCCACTTTTCGCGATCGCATTTGTATGTTGGCGAGTTTAATATTTCGCTCATTTCAGCATCAAGTCTACTCGTCACCGATCCCGGTGTTTGCACAGACTTTATCTTATCTTTTCCAAGCGTGGTTTGCAAACGTTCAAGGCTCTCTTGCGGTAGGAGAATCATCTCTCTCGCGTGTTTCGTCTTTATTTATTCACGAGATTAGCAAGAAGCGTGCCAATCAGAGGTGCTAGCAGAGCAGGCAAAAAACCACCACGTTGCACTATAATGTTTCTTCTTCGTTGTAAAGTGATATCCGGTGATGCTAGCTTTCGCAGAAGTTTTGCGTGCTTACTCAGCCGACCCTTGTGACCTTTACTTAACGGAACGTTACCTATCAATACGTTTAAAGCGCACTCGCAAATACGACAAACCAATTTTGCATCAGCTTTCTGTAAAACTGCTTTCCGCTGTTCTTTGTTAAAATGGTACAATGCCGCCAAGACGGTAGTATCTTTTCGACCAAAAGGATAACGCGTTTTTATAGTCATTACAACGCCACGATTGGAACTTGATTTTGACTGTTTGTCAGTTGTTTTCGCGGTACGTAAACGTACTGGTACTCATCATCGGGGAAAATGCACGGTCGAAATCGACAGTTATCCGATGTGGTTTGCTACAGATCCAACAAGAGGTAGCCAAAAGCTTGTGATGTTGCGTCCCGGTAGGCTTCGTCTAAAAATCGAGGATTTTCAGGATATACTTGCTTGGCAAGATGACGTATCTGGGCACGATCTCGCAAATTCCTAAAGATTACAATGTACTGAGCGTTCAAAGATATGTCGTGCTGACCTTTGCCTTGATGGAAGATATTTTGAGTGATAAAAATCACGCTCAAGTTGTTGTGATGACTGCCTTTCGTAAAGAGATTCACTATGGCTCCTCCAGAGGACGATTCGCGCATGAGGTCGTCGATGATGATTAACTTAGGTTTCGGATCGTTAAGCCAATCGGTGTTTTGCGGTAGATCTTCGCGAAATTCAACGTCTTTACCCAGATATCTGTATCCTGATTGCCATTCACCGTAATAAAGAATAATACACTCGAAGCGAGTGTCGCTCAAACGGTCAATGTATTTCAGAAATTTTTTAACAAATACTGTTTTACCGCAACCGGTGGGGCCACTCAACGTACACGTCCACGGATGTTTCCAGCGCGTGTCCATAATTCACACTGACTGGACACTCTGAAACACTTCTCACGAAGAGCTCGTAACCGTGCCCGGTGCCCCCCCCCCCCCCCCTCGTGCGGCCGCTCGCGAGTTCGCGAGCCTTGTGGTGGGGCTGGCTCTGCGGCAAAGCAGCTCTTTCGCCGGCGCAGCGGTGGCCAATGAGCTCTTAGCCGCTGCGCCTCCCGCGGCCGCTACATCAGCTTGTTGGGGCGCACAAGCAGCCAATGAGCTCTCTTCTGGTGCGCCGCCGCCGCCAATCACAACGATGGAGACACAGCGATAGCCAATGAGCTGTTTTTATACTGTAGCGCCACCGATCACGAGTGCGCTCCCTGCGTTGCTACACCAACGTCATAAGTTTTCCAGGGTGTGGTTCTCTGATGCGTCAGTAGTAGACGGACCGCGAATGTACCCGTATGGATAATTTTTACTTAACGCGACGAATCTTCTATTTCCGTACACGGTTTTACACGTCTTTGTTTCATTTTGCGTTATTACCTCGTGGAATGCTGTTCGTCGAATAGCAAAATTAGATAGCAATATCTCACTACCCGGTGAAGTGATCATCTCGCGAAGAGTGTCAAAATTTATTTGTAGACTATTGGCGTAATTTGGTTTTATGCCTTTTACTTTACACACGTACTCTTCATTTCCGTCCGGTTTTATAAATTTGTACGCGTAAAATTTTGGACCTCCGGATAAAAACGAGGTTATATACGTACCGTTTCCGTTACTAGCCAATTCGTCCGTGAGTTCACCTAGAGCTACACCTGTTGGTAAATCGCGCTTGCCACTAGCCTCTCTGCTAACATAAAGAAGGGATTCCGTATCGTAGTAGAGAGCTCGGGGCCCTAAAGCGTGCAAATACTTGAATAGCTCCAGTCGGGCCTGTGCCGTTGTAAAGGCAGCAATCACAACACTTGTCGTTGGAGATGTCAACAGAGCTTCTTCGTTGTAACACCAGTTGGCGTAGAGTGTTTCGTCATTGACCGGTAAAATTCCGTTAACGTCTATTTCTGGGCTGGTAAGTAACTCTGTCAATCTTTCTGGTTTAGAAATCACTTCTGTCTGTGTTATGTTTTCACGTTGACCAAATTTACCCCATAAAGAGTTTCGACATAGTTTTGCGACTGATCTTAGACCTGCGTTGTGTTGTATCGTGTCTTTATTTAAACTAATAGCTTCATTGATTTCCAATTCTTTTAAGTATTCTTCTTTATCTTGTTCGGTTAGACAACCAGGTGGAAAACCAGAGGCCATAGTTTTTTGTGCGAAAAGCTCGTTGATATACTCGGCAAATATTCCACCTTTGCGTTCATTTTGGTTATATTGCGTCATCTCGTATTGCCAAATCTCATAAACGCGTTGAACAGTATAACCCAGTTTGACAGCCTCTTTAACCTCTTCGGACACCCATGTTCCCCGTAAAATTCGATCGTTTAGGTCTTGACGCGAACAATCTTCTTGGATCATTTGTTCGCAACACGTGCGACATAGTGGAAATATTAGTTTACCATGCATTCTTACCGGTAATAAGGGGTGGTATAGTTTTTGTGGTGGAAGTACTTCGCACTTTATTAAACCGTTAACTTGAAATACGTCGTTGTTTATACCCATGACATGTCTACATTCCTCCCGGCCAACATATATTTTAGGATGTCCAATAGGGTATTTACCGCGCTTGCAAATAAACGGATATAACGAGCAAACATCCACGTACTAGATCTTCTCTTCCTCTTGACAATCATACATTTTGATGGTATTGCCTGTGCGTCCGCCGAAAAACGCATGTCGAGGGTCCAGTGATTTTTGGTTCTCGTCGTCCGTACTCTCTTGAATAAAATGCCGAAGCTCTTCGTTTTGTGATACTTCTTTTTGAAAGTCGCACTCCCATTTTTTGATCAATTCGTAATTACTCTCTTTTATCTTTCTACTTACGGCTAAAGTCCTTTCAAACCTATCTACCATTGAATCACCGGTTGACAAAGCTAAATCTCGATTTATTCTATAACATCGAGGGCAGCCATGCCAAAAACATCCGTGAAATTGTAATACCAAGCCTCGGTGATCTTCTTCATCTTTCGGTGAGCTGTAACCGTCGACGACGATACCTTCCCGTAATCTTCTTTCGCGACATCATCCGGCATGTTCGATGCGTCGTTTTAAAATTCTTTTCTCCATCCAGGACAACCAGTACACAGCCTTCTTGGATTGATTGTCAGTCCATCTATATCCACCAGGTGGTATAATACCTATTTGATTTTTTTTTTTAATTTTTTTCTAAAAAGACGCATACAAGCCGAGGCTATAGTTGTACACTCGGCAAAAGGATCCACACTGAATTTCATAAAATTTTTTCGAAAAGCTAAATACGCTAATCTTAAAATTGTAACGTCTTGTTTACAGTATTTTGCAATTTCTTTCTGAAAATTGAATAAATAACCGCACGATGTTTGTTCGATGTGCCATTTCAAAAGACGTTCTCTTTCCTTGCTACTCATAGAATCAGGTGAATATACACTTAGAGGCGGAAGTGGTCCCACGTACGACTGATTTTGAGGCGTGTTAAATAAGTGTGGGAATGTACCTTTTTCCAATTCTGGTAAATCGTACGCTTTTGGTAAGCTGCTCAAAGGCATGTGAAAATAATTCAAATTATCTATGAACTTTGCGTGTAGGATCTCTAATAAAATTATTTTTGAACCATTCATTACCACTGTCGGTGTGGTACGTTGATTATCGTATTTTTCGACGATACACTTGAATACAAATTGAGCGTCAAAACCTTGTGAGTTATGAGCGATGCATATAATATTTTTGAATTGCTGTCTTGGTGCTAATACAAACTCAACCAATTGTTTCACAGGATTACTTTGGAACACATACTCGCGAATACCGCAATGGTCGCATCTAACTGCAATATCGGTCTCCCAATATTTCTATCGTTTGTTCAGTCTCGAAGTCATAAAACAAATACATAAAAGTGTTTTTTGTTTCTTCTTTTGTTTGTATAGTTTGCATATAACACAGATGACCGTTTGGCATGTATAATTTACATGTCCTACAAAAAGATACACCGCACTCATGTTTTCTACTGTTTGTTAAACGTATTGTTCTAAAACAGATTTGGCATATTTTTATCTTATCGCATACACTGTTAGTCTTGTTAAATCATGATTTTTTTAAATGATTTTCATAACGTGAGTCGCCAAAAAACGATCTAAAACACAGTTTACATGTTTTGAGATTTCCAAACATATCACACGGTGGTATCGTCATGCACTTGTAACATTTATTAGAACATCTGTGGTCCTCCACTCGATAGTAACTTTTATTGCAATACCCGGTGCTTCCGCTCGCCCCTGTTAAACTGAGTATTGGTTCGTAGTGTTTTGCCGTAGTACATAATTCTCAATGTATGCACAATACTTCCATGTGAATCAATGACAAAACGGGTACCATCGTAAAGCGGTGGATGACCACGAGCGAAAGTAGAAAAGTTATACACCACTATAGCTGTAGCGTGAGTTGAGAACAAAATTTGAAAATTGTGAATTTCTTGAACACCACAGCCCTCTAACAGTATTCGCGTATGTGACAAATTCATAATCTCCTCTGCGGCTTCCTTTTGAACGTGTCAATAGCTTTGGCGAATAAGATTCCAATATTCGTGCAGTTTTCCTGTGCGAATTTGACCTCTAACAGCATACGCGTATGCTGCGGCTAAAACTCGTGGTAAACACAGATTATCGTCGTTCTTGATACACAGAATTGATTTTTTATTTACTGTATCTTCAGTCAGCCGCACTCGTTCACGCCCCGTTGTACCTTTTACAATAGCACTGTTGATCGATAGCTGATTACTAATAGTAAAATCATTTGCACTTTGCACTGCGTTGAACAACAGCTCCCAAATGTCCTTATAATTAAAATCTTTAATCGGTCTGAAGGACATCCATAGGGGTCCATGATTGAATCTTTCAGAGTCTATTGTTATGCCTATAAAATCAGTAGGTCTATCTCTGCTGCACAGTTGTCGATGAAGATTACGCATACAATCTTCTAACCAAACACAAATATTGGCGTTTGGCGGAGGTGAAGCTATAATTCCTTGAATTTCCCTCCCTTCGTATCCGAAACGACGATAATGACGTGTAGATTCGTTTTCAATGATAAAGCGAGGGCGCGATCCTTCACCGTGCTGAAAATAATCTCCCGTAAACTTAATCCAAAATTTTATATCTCATAAATAAACAAGAATCTATATAATCTTACCTCCGTTATCATTCATTTCTTCTCTAGCTGTATCAGTGCTACTACTGTCGGTGGTGTTGCTGCTACTGCTGGTATCGCTGCTACTGCTAGAATCACTGTTACTGCTAGAATCGGAGTCGTATTCCATTTCAGCCCGAGATGAAGACACTGCTTGCTCTAAAAGTATTCAATGAGCATTTAATAACGGTGTAAAAAATTATTAAATGAATACTCAATCAATACTTACGCTGTGTCTCTACGTTGTTTTGACGTATCGGTGTTGACGATGCTTCTGCTTCTGAAACTTAAGTATTGGGACATGCCATAATTATATTAAATTATTATTTTAATTTCAACAGTCTCAATACTTACTATGAGCCATGTTAGATGTTGAGGGCCCAGGTTGCTGATCGTCTTGAGTACTTATTTGCATTAATATTTCATCGCCTTTCGTATCGTCGTTCATCTGATTAATTACTGAAAAAATAATAACATCATTGTTTACGGTAAAATTAAAATCCATATATTTTTACGCTAGAGTGAATGTATACTTACGATGACGGTGAATTATACGTTTGGCAAGAGGGTTTGTGTGGTCGTTGCGTTGCTTTACAGCCTTTACAACGATTGACAGCACATCTGGATTATGAAAAAGACCAATACTATACATGTAGTAGATGCTTGATATGTCGCAATGTAAGAGAAGAAAATGCAATTTTTGTATAAAAACTCCGGCGACAACTTTTCGAGGTCGCTAGACCACACTCGTCCGCACATTGTACGTATATGAGCATATCCACCGAATTTTTAATTTTCGTGTTACTGAGCTAGATCTTTCATATAAATGAACCTAGTTAACGTTCAAATACATAGAACTATTAAACAAAATTTTCTTGAAATCGCACTTCATTTTTATCAAGATCAACAGTGGCGATCATGACTAAAAGATGTCTTGAATGGTCAGAATTAGGGGAGTCTCACGTGTACTTTACCAAGTTTTTTCCACTAAATAGTCTATAAAAAAAATAGCTATCCTCCAAACAGTACCAAAATTTGTTTAGACCATCCTGGCATTATATTTTTTCAGAAAAAATAACCCCCAAAGGTGTGCCTGTTTTCAAAACTGAAATAAAAGTAATTGAAACATCGTACTACAATTTATAAATTAAAAAAAAAATTTTTATTTGTACCGTTTAAAAAAAATAGGAATTTTTTTTTTGTAAATATAAAAAACGTAAAATATTCTTCTTGGACTAACGAAAAAAATGAAGCCTTACAAATATGTGTGCCTTATTTCTAAAATAATCTACAGCATTTGAAAGAAGACTACATTGAAGCGTAACTTGTTTAAAAAAAGTGTATTATTGGGTGGCACATCCACAGAAAGCATAATATCATCCTTAGCATAGATGTGAACTATAGATTTGATCATTTATAAAGATATTATCCATATGTTAAAATGTCATTCAACTTTACAGTGCCGAAATTATAAGGTCACGCGAGAACATTTCTCTGAATTTTACGAACATATAGAAAATCGTACGTAAACAAAAAGCGCGTAAAACCTATTATAAAAAATAGCTATTATAAAAAATGAGTAACTATTTTATTTTCATGTTCTTTTGATCTATATAGAATGAAGAAAAGTGCTTCAGAAGGTGTGCCTTAAAAAAATTTAGAAACTTTTTTTTCATGTCCAAAATTGAAAATTCGGTGGATGTGCTCATATACGAGTGTTGAGCATTTGCTATGCGCAAAACGTGTCTTAAAATTTTAATTAAATGAGATACACTGGCTCTAATTATCTTGAAGTGTTTTGCTTTCGATCGCTCAAACTGTACTGGCTAGTCGTTGATTCTAAGCCCCTCTTAAATATACAGCCAGGCAATGCATTGTCACGTGTGCCAATCTCTCACAATAAACCACCGTCGATGAGTCTTTGGGTATGGTATCCAATTTCAACTTCCTTTCCTCGACACTTTTCTCGAGAAAAAATTTTTTTCTATATGTAATTAAATAGCCAAAATAATGTGCAGCTGCAACTCGATGTAAGTGATATTTTCTCATAAATCAGCAAAATTCCACAGTGGGTTAAGCTTAAATGAAAGAGAAAAAAAGTCGACTCGTTTCTCATTCGAATAGCGGTAACCATATCTTGTATGTTTTCAATGAGTCATTAAAAAAATTTTACAATCTTCAATTTTTAAAAAATCCTTATTTTTTCGACGTAGATCATTTCTATTTTAAATAATAAACCCACATTTCAAATTTCAAATCGATATCTTGAAAATCAGAGAAAATACGTGATTTCCTGTTTTAACCAAAAATTTCTTACAAACTAAAAAATTAATTTTAAATGAACCGGAATAAAGGTGGTTGCGCGAATGTAGAGTGGCGAAGAAATTAGAATTAAAATACTTGAGAGTTTCGCGAGAGAATCCCCCGTGTTGTATTCTTATCTTATCTCCATGTCACTGATAAAACTACAAAATAAAAAGTTTTTCAGTTTTTGAAGTTTGGATAATTTTTTAACGTCATTATATTCAGATTATTTAAACATACCTACTGTGTTAAAATCACGCTCGTATCTTAAAATCAACTAAATTAAATAATAACAATTTTAGTTGTTTTATTAGCAAATTTTAAAGCATACATAAAAACTCAATATTTTAATTTTTAAGTTAATTGTATAATGCATCTTCACAATGAGGCATTATCAAAATTTAAAAATTTTTATTTATGAAAAACTATGTTTTTTCGAAGTCGGTTGAGTCTATTTGAAAAGATATAACTGTATTTTAAATTTCAAGTTGATATCTTGAAAAACGGGGGGAAATCAGTAATTTCCTGTTTTTGCCAAAAATATTTATCGACGTGAAAAACGAATTTTAAATGAAACAGAATACATGTTGGAAGCGTGTACCTTACGCTTAATTTTTAGATTGTTAATTTAAATGCGTCAAGTAACGTGATGATAAAGATTTACTTAATTATTAAATTGCTGATGGAAGTTTTAAAGGATATTATTCGCACGCTGCTTGAGGCGAATATGAATTTCTTTCTTGAACCTTTGACTTTCCTGTAAAGTTCAAGAGCACATACTTTCAATCACGTTGTGCTTACTTTCACACACGTGGAGCAGTAGTTGCATTTTTTAGAAAGACATAATAAGATGATCTGAATTCATAAGGATGTTATTTAAAGGATGTTATTCGCTCGCGGTTTGAGACGAATATGATATTTTTCTCTTAAACTCTTGACTGTCCTACAAAGTTTAAGAGCACATTCTTTCAATCATGTTGTGCTTGCTTTTACGCACGTGGAACAAAAGTTGTAGTTTCTTAGAAAGACATAACATAAGATGATTCCTTTACCATTTTTTCATATGACTAGTACTTTTTTAGTAACTGATGTGTTTAAATTCTTTGTTTTTAATAGAAAATGTATACCTATGTTTATAAAATGATATCTATAGATATACAATTCCTATTAAAAACAAACAATTTAAACACATCAGTTACTAAAAAAATACTAGTCATATGAAAAAATAGTAAAGGAACTTTTTTCTTAGAATTTTGCGCTCTACAGGATTATGTTTACAGACGCATACATTTTCCGAACAAGTTGTATACGGCTAGTAAAAATTATTGATAAGTTTATTATTGTTTGCAGAGCATAATTGGGATGTTGTATGAAAAATAAAATCAAATTCCATTATATATCCGTCAGATAAAATATTGAAAAATAATCGACATGTATTTTTTCTTTTTTGAATTTAACATTTATTAACGGGGTCTCATAGTCCTACCATTACCGACCGAGCAATTCACACAGTTTGAAGCAGATTAAAAATAAAATACGTCGAATCACAAAAAATCAAGAGAACACTTCGCTGCGGTTTTGAACGTTCTATCATCCAGTAAAAGTTTGGAGTCGAAATATCAAGTTGTTTTTGCAAAAACTTTGAACGAAACCGAATTTTGTTATGTTCAAAGTTTTTGCAAAAACCACTTAATATTTCGACTTAAAACTTTTAATAGGTGATAGAACTTTCAAAACCACAGCGAAGTGTTCTCTTGTTTTTTTGTAATTTTACGTATTTTATTTTTAATCAGCTTGAAACTGTGTGAATTTCTCGATCGGTAACGGTACGACTATGGCACCCCCTTAACAAAGATATAGTAATATAGAAAGATATAGAAGATATAGCGCTATATAGGTATACTGCGCCATTGTGACGTCACAATTGTCGTAAATTGAAACTTGCTATAACTTTGTTAATAAATGTTAAATTCGGGAAACAAAAAATACGTGTCGATTATTTTTCGATATTCTATCTGACCGATCTAATGGATTTTTTCATGCAAAATCCCAATTGTTATCTTCCAGCAATAGTAAAAATTGCGGTTTGGTAAAAATTTTGATAATACACAAAATAGTACATTTTGATACAAGTGTGCAAAACGGGTGATTTGCGTACGGGTGTGGAAAAACACCCGTGCAACGATCACCCGCTCCACCCACATGTATCCAACTTTATTTTTTGATAGCATTGAGTGGCATAAATCCGTATGGCGGATTTATGCAGTCAGTGCTATAAAATAATGTTAGATACACCTGTCATAAGGCGTTCTTTATGGCACGGCGTTAAGCGCACATGCTACGCTCGGGCGCTTATACACGCCGTGCCGTAAAGTGCGACTTATGCCACTAGTATCGTAATGTACTATTTTAACAAAGTGAGCGAAAGTTGGAGAACAATGATTACGTAGATACTTGACGAGTCTCGCTTCGCTGGAGCGACAATCCACGAGTCAAGGACAAGACAATGAGGTTGAAAGCAGAGCGTGCCTGCGTACTTGTCACCCTCTCCTACGAGAAACGTACGCGAAGTAAATTGACCTGCGCATGCGCGTCCTTGGCGCACGCAAAGCACAAAAAGGCGAGTTTTACAAACCCCGTTAAAAAATACTTATTTTCGATACAAGTGCGAAAAGTGATTTTTTTCTCGTGTGGACGTTTGCGTCCGAGCAAAGCCCGAGTAAAGCGTGTATCGAACACAATTTATTGACATGACGTGTGAGAAGTTTAATTTAGGGCATGCTTTTTTATTAGAGCGTGTACGAAATCGAGCTTTGCGCACGGAGTGTTAAAAAGTATTATAAATAACAGTGTTGTTCGTATACGTAATTCTCTTATATGCGTGGACCTCGCATCCCCCGTCTACTTGAATTTAAATATTATTTAAATAAGCGTGCCGCACGTCTACGTAACTCTCTTATATACGTGGACCACCCATCCCCCGGCTACTTAAGTTTAAAAATTATTCAAATAATTGTGTTGCACGTCTACGTAACTTTCTTATGAGGCGTTTCACGTCAACTGTCCCAGCGCGCGGCTCGCGAGCCCTAAATCGTGCTATTTCTAACTCATGTTTATGATACTAAAAAGTACTTAAAAAAATTGTTTGATAAGCGTTTTCGACGTATTTTTTCCTCAGCTTTCCAATGATGTAGGTAGTTTTTTCGAAATTTTCCATTTTCATCTTCAAAAACGCTTTCGCATTCTATTTCTCGCAAAAAACATCTCGGGCACTCTATGGAAAATATCCTTTTCTACGTAAAAAATGCTCAGCTTTCGATCTAGAGGGTAAAAAAAAATATTAAAAATACACTTTTTGAGATATAACATGTTTTATACTTTTTGAAGGTGAAAATGAAAGATTTTGGAAAAACTGCTTACGTCATTGGAAAGCTGAGGAAAAATACGTCGAAAACGTTTATCAAACAATTTTTTTAAGTACATTTTAGTATCATAAACATGAGTTAGAAATAGCACGATTTAGGGCTCGCGTGCCGCGCGCTGGGATAGTTGACGTGAAACGCCTCTTATATGCGTGGGTTACTCCCTCGCGTTCCCCGGCTTCTTGGGCTTCAAAATTTTGCAAATAATCGTCTTGCTTCGTGTCGCACGACTACGTGTGAGAAGCTTAATTTATACCTCGCGTCCCCCGGCTACATGGGTTTAAAAATTATTTAAATAATTGTGCCGCACGTCTACATAACTTCGTTATATACACGTGGACCCCCCCTGAAATTTCTCAATAAATAAAATAAGCTTTATTTCGTTAAGATCGGATAAAAAACAGAAAAATTAGGAAATTTATTGAAGTTTTTGTCTTTAATTGTGAAAGTATCATATATATAGTAACTTTTGCCTGAATTTGTCTGAAAAAAAATGGTTTTATGCTGCTTTACAGTATATATTATTAATATATTAAGTTTTTTCGCTATGTTACGTGCACGATAAATGAGCACAGTGTGCAAGACTTATTTTAATTGAGATGTTATTTTATGTTATTGTGCACAACAATTTTAGCACATTACTGAATTTCATCTTTTTCCGTAAAGTGCACAATTTTTTTTCTTGTGTAGAATATAGCATATTATCGTTAATAACTATTAAATTTGTGTGCATACAAATATTGGCACTCCATAAACGGGCTTCTATTTTTTATTTTGATTAAAAATTATGTGCAAAAGTAAAAACATTTTGAGAACAAAATTTTCTTTTTTTTCCCCTATGTCGATTTTTTCAAATTTGTATCTTTGCTCACGCATTTCCAATTTGAACGAACATTTATGAAAATAGATACAGCGTATCTGTATAATAAGACAAAGGTCTGGTATCTTTTCTTGACAGATCCGATCAAATTTCATTGAGATAATCTGGTTACTCGATCACATACAGGCATACAGGCAAACATACATACCTTCCGGAAAACGCCTAAAATGTACTCATTTTGAGTGTAAATTAGTTTTAATGTATTAACTTTTCAGAATTATAAGTCTGTCGCCCTGATGAAAATATAAAGCTGTCCCGAAAAACGGTTGTGACTAAAAGTGAGTTTTCAGTAAATAGTAAAAAATTGATTTGCAATTATATAGGTTTAAATTTAAACCTTTAATTTAGCAAAAAATTTGTAACATCAACTGCGAGGTATCTTAACTTAATCCATTTAGTAAAGCAGGGGACTACCGCGCCTATTCTTGTTATGAACATTTTTTTCACAAATAATTAATGGCTGGCTTACTTGCAAGCATTTTTACGTGAATCTCGCTATTATTTTTCCATTAACTTTACAATCACTGAATGAATTTTGAATACTTTTTTTATTAGTTTTATTTATTAATTATCTCGAAATCAAAATATAGGAATAATAATAAATGTATGACGTATAAAAAAGTTTATTTAGCATCAAGATTTCAGAAGCCAAGGCAATTATTATAAAAGTTTATTTATTACCTTATATAATATGTTTAAGGTAAATAATTGACTCGATTGATCACTTCGAACCATTTATTGTTGATTTGAAAATTCAAATCCGACGTTTCGACAGTGTTTTTGACTGTCTTCCTCAGGGCTACATAGAAATAACAATAAAATTATATACAAAAAATTTTTTTATAAATTATAATTTAAGTCGGTGCAAAAATGATAAACTGACCTTAAAAAAATTACGAAAAATACATAGTAACTTAGGCGTTACTTCGTCAATACAAAGTAGTCATGAATTTATATCGAGAATGTCTATTAGCTGACTAAAAACATATGGAAATTAAAATACATTGTAAACCAAAAATAAAAAAAAAATGAAAGAGAAAATAAATTAAAACGCTATTCTTACCATTACTCTCAGCATTGGACACATCGTGACTAAGTGAGAGCGGCGAAAATTGCGTTTTATATACTGTTGGGGAGAAAACTAAACGGAAAATTTAAATGCACGTATATGTTCACAAATTTCGAAAAGAGGCGCGAAAGAGGAAGACAGTCAAAAACACTGTCGAAACGTCGGATTTGAATTTTCAAATCAACAATAAATGGTTCGAAGTGATCGATCGAGTCAATTATTTACCTTAAATATTTAACTCCAACCAACGAACGGTCAAATCTACTACATTTTTGTATCTTATATAATATGCTTAATTAATTATAAAAAAGTGTATAATATAATTATTTATGAAGAAAAACATTTATTTACGTATTGCAGATAATCGTTAAATTTTGTATGTGCATTTTGTAGTTGAGTTAGCATTTTATTGCACGAATCGTTTGAATTGGAATTGTAATGCAGAGATATTTGAGTTAGAATTATATTGTTCTCTTTTTCGAGTTAGTATTATAATGATTTTTCAATGAATAGGAATTTTATTGCTTCTTCGTGCGAGTTAGACTTTTATTGCAGAACATTTTGAATTAGAATTTCGTTGCGTAAACTGTTCAATTGGAATGTTGTTGCACAAATCTTCGAATAAGAATTATATTACACGATCCGCTCAGTTAGAATTTGGTTGCTCTCGCATTTGAGTTGACATTTTATGAACAGGAGGTGTCGACATATGTAATGAATTTGTAAATAATAGGTTTAAGACTTATTTTTATACGACTTTATGAAATATATTTATAATAACCAATTATTTCTTGCGCCACGTACTTTTTTTTGCATGTAGTTACTGCATTTTTACTTTTTACTATTTCAATTCATTATGTCTATAAAAATTATGATCATTATTTTGCAAATATACTTTAGTATGATAAATTTATCATATGTAATTTTTAAGCGCTACTTACACGTTTTCATGTGTAGTTGCTGCAGTTATAAAATATAATTATAAGTTATGAGTTATAAAATATTTCTTCGTAGACTATATTTTTAGTTTAAATATTTCTCATTTCATTGACATTTTTTCTTAAAAATCTGCTTTGTTCTTTTTATGTTCTGTGTACTGAGTATACACTGGTATAGAGTTGCGAACATTCATTTTTAGGCACGACCGCTTCTCGGGAGAGCCTTATATTTTCACTCGAGCGAAAATTGTAACACTTCAAAAACGAACAATTTGTTGCATAAAAAGTATTTTCCCCCCAGAATTGGTTCATTTTAGGCGTTTTTTATGGTGTATGTGTGTATGTCTGTTCGTATGTAGTCAAGTTTATGGAATATCTCTGCGAATTTCCAATAGATCTTAAAGAATTTTGGCCCAGATACTCGTCTAATTATAAGTAAGCTCCAGTCTTATACCGAGCCGAATCGATCAACAAATAAAAAAACGCCAGAGCAAATAAAAATTTGAAAAAATCGATTTTTGAACATAATGTGAACAAAATTAATTTTATGTCAAAAAACAACAAATGCATCTGCTAAAACTAATTAAAACAAGTCTTTTTTACATGGAAAATTTTTTTCTATGAACAATATTTAACAATGTAATAGCGAAAAACCCGCTAAAATCATCAAAAATAGTCGTTTTTTTGCTATTTCATTACAGAATTTGATTTTACACAATAATATTAAATGTAAAAGTTATAGATAATATTAAAACAAAACTTTTTCCTGTTAAACATTTTTTTGTATAATCAATTCCTGACGAGTTAAACTCATAAAAACGATTTTTAACGCCTAAATATATACATAAAATGGACGATTTTCGGCTATAACTTGACAAGATTTGATTTTGTACAAAAATGTTAAATGTAAAAGTTGTAGATAATATTTAAACAAAACTTTTTTCTATTTAACATTTTCGTGTAAAATCAACTCCTGTCGAGTTAGACTTATAAAAACGATTTTAAACTTCAAAACATACATAAAATGGACGATTTTCGGCTAAAACTTGACAGGATTTGATTTTACACAAACATGTTCAATACAAAAGTTCTAGATAATATTTAATCAAAACTTTTTCCCATTTAACGTTTTCATATAAAATGGATTCCTGACCGCTTAGACCTATAAAAACGATTTTTAATGCCTAAATACACCTGAAATAGTCGATTTTCGTTTATCATACAAGAATTTGTCTTTCAATAAAATTGTTAAATACAAAGCATATAGATATAGTTTAAACAAAACTTATTCCCAATTAACATTTTTATGTACAATAATTTCTGGATCATCTAAACGTATAAACATGATTTTTAATACCCCAATACACGTATAGTGAATTTTCACTTATTATTTCACAGAATTAGATTTACACAGAAGTATTCGATACAATAGCTCTAAATAAGATGGAAAAAATCGACATAACATTCCAAAGATAATATAATTACAAAAACATAATAATAAGATACAAAATTACTTTTGATTACAATATTCAATAGGATAAACACATTGGAAGAATAATTAAAGAAACAAAATATCTATTTCCCTGCTTTCTACAAAAAGATTTTTAATAACAAATTAAAAAAATTTGATATAAGATTACCCAGCTTAACCTACTAACTATGTTCCCAGGACCTAAGCGATTGAATTAAAAGAATCAAAATTGTGTAATATTATATAAGTACATGTTAAAGGAATATCATAATACAAAAAAAAAACTTTTGTGTAATGTATGAGCTATAAATGTTGTAATATGGTAAATTTCAATGCATAAAGAACGCAATGTTCTAGCTGACTCAGTCTTACAGCATGTAGAAAACTATTAAATAGGCAAGTCTCACTGGGTAGAAGTCTGCGAAATACATAATGATGTATTTTAATACAACAGATACCCTGAAGCGAGTTCTTACACCCTGACTAAACTTAGAAATTAAATAGACGAGCTAATATTACCAGGGACAACTACCTACCCTTATCGTATTTAACAACACACACAGCACTTATATAATATTTCCTAGTTCCTGTTACCGATCCCCTCACACTTTAAAGCACTAACACTCGAAGATCACTTAGAGCTGCAGAAGTTGCAAAATAGGGCTGGACGGTCTAGGCTGGCACTACTCCATGGATGCCAATCTGCTGAGAATCATCTAACAGCGATCCACTGTGTCAGTAACCACACCACCTAGGAGGAAAGTACTGACAGAGACCGTCAATTGTGTTTCAATGTCAGGAACTGCCTCAGCCTAGGGATCAGCAAAGCGCATGAACAGCAGATCAATCCCTATTCTGGGGGACAACCGAGGAGAGTTGAGCACCTAAAAACCACATATGACTAATAAATAGATGACTCAAAAAAAACATACCATACAAAAGAAAAGCCTGCAGCAATGGCTGTTGTTCACTCACTGTACCAGCTTCCTGTAACAACTAGAGGGGAAGAACTGGTGGAGACCTTAAACCGTTGTTTCACTGAAGACGCTGAGGACACAAGCAGCAGCTTAACTGTACACATAGTCACTAGTGTAAGAGCCAAACAAGGAAAGTTGAGCCACACCCAAGAAACAGTCTGCAGCAGTGCCCGTCGTTTACACTACTCTCGCTGCCACAGATACCTGCAACAAGCGAAAATACTATCAGCTCACCCATCAGAGAGGTTAGGAACGAGAAAATGCTTACTAAATCTGCTCTGGCCGCTGACACACTGCCTTCCCATCTCCGACGAATCATCGACAATCGACGAACACGCTGAAAGGGCGATCACGATTCACCAGGGCGGCTTACTACAGCAGCCACAGTCATCGCTGGGGACGCCGGGAGCCAGACGATTCGATTGTTGAAAACACACCATGGACACATGTGCGCCACACCTGACGGCACGCCGCACTACTCAGCAGTAGTAGAAAGTGCGCTCGATCATATATATAGATATATTTTATACCTCGCGTTCGCACGAGTCGCATGCGTTTTTCCGCTGTTCTTGGTGTGCGAACGGTAATATACATATTGTGTGTGTGTGTGTGTGTCTTTGTGTGTGTGTGTGTTTGTGTGTGTGTGTGTGTGTGTGTGTGTGTGTGTGTGTGTGTGTGTGTGTGTGTGTGTGTGTGTGTGTGTGTGTGTGTGTGTGTGTGTGTGTGTGTGTGTGTGTGTGTATATAGTATATATATACTACTATATATATACTTTGTATATACTACTTATACTATATATAATAGTATATATATATAGTAGTATATATATATATATACACGGTGACCCATTTTAATCGCTACACCCGGATTTTTCGGATCCTAAGACAGATAGGAAAAAATGATTCAGACAAAAGTTGTAGGGGACGAAGGGGGCCAAATGATGGTCCTAACAGCTTTGACCTTGAACTTGACCTTCAAGGTTATTTCAAGGTCAAGTGGTTTTTTTTTAATAGGAACACCTATTTTTGACCCCGGATTCGGAAAGAGCGGGAAATTTTACGTTCAAAATCATATTGAGACATTTTTTTTCAAGGTCATTTCAAGGTCATTTCAAGGCCAAATGAAGGTCGAACTCCGAAAAATCCATTTTAAGTCGTTTTTTCCATGAGTCACAGGCTTAAGTGGTTCAAACTGATCGTAGGTTTAATAGGGAAACCCACACACCCAAAATTTTCACATCCTAGTAAACAAATATCAAACTTGCACATCCGAATCCCATGCTCTTCATAGCCTCACATGCTAAACTGTTACATCAGACATCCCCCAGTCCCACACATCTCTACCCCATGTCTGTTGTAAATGTGTCAACCTTACGTTTAGCGCTACCCAGAAACAACGACGTGGACGTAGTAAGGATTGTTTCCTTTGGGGTGCTTGATTAAAGTGAGTCCCCTTGCCTCTCACTGTTCAGGGTGCTTGATTTAAGTGAGTCCCTTCGCCTCTCACTGATCGGGGTGCTTGATTAAAGTGAGTCCCCTTGCCTCTCACTGTTCAGGGTGCTTGATTTAAGTGAGTCCCTTCGCCTCTCACTGATCGGGGTGCTTGATGAAAGTGAGTCCCCTTGCCTCTCACTGTTCAGGGTGCTTGATTTAAAGTGAGTCCCTTCGCATCTCACTGATCGGGGTGCTTGATTAAAGTGAGTCCCCTTGCCTCTCACTGTTCAGGGTGCTTGATTTAAGTGAGTCCCTTCGCCTCTCACTTATGTGTTTATCTAACCTCGAAGAAAATGTTCGAAATTACGACCATTTGCTTCCAGGCACATAGTCAAACGCCTTTGGAAGTGGCGAACGGTGTTTAGCAAAGTTTGCCTTGGAATGGCAGCGCATGCTCGACGAATTCTGTCCATCATGTCTACTCTTGTGGTGGGCCTTTCCTCAAAAACGGCATTTTTTGAATACCCCCATAAGTAAAAATCTGGTGATGTAAGATCTGGTGAGCAAGCAGGCCATTCAACCGGACCACCTCGACCAATCCATCTGTTACCATACTGCTCATTCAAAAAAGCCCTGACAATTCGAGCGAAATGTGGTGTTGCGCCGTCCTGCTGGAGCCACATTCTTCGTCGCGTTTCTAAGTCAACATCTTCCATCAATACAGGTAATTCATCTCTTATTAGCGTTAAGTACGTGTGTTGATTAACATTTTCTTCGAAAAAATAAGGGCCAATCACACATCCATTAATAATCCCACACCATACCATAATACTCCATCGTCTTTGATGGTTTACAGTTCTGACCCAATGAGGATTAACATCAGACCAGTAATGACAATTATGTCTATTCAATTCCCCATCACTTTGAAATTTTGCCTCATCAGAAAAAAGAACAAAATTAAAAAAGTCTGGATCATTTTCTATCATTTGTAAAGCCCATTGGCAAAACACAATACGCTGTTGAAAATGAGCAAACTGTAGCTCTTGGGCCAGAGTAATATGATACGCATGATATCTAAGCACCTTCATAATTCTTAAAAATTTACTTTTTGGAAGACCGATTTCCCTTTCGATTCGACGAGCGCTTATCTGTGGGTCAAGATGAATTATTGCCAGAATAGTCACAACCCGATTATCATTTTCATCATATTGATGGCGCCTACGTTGACGAACCATGTGTCCACCACGAGCTCTTTGAGTTAAACGTCTGATAGCCATAGCGTCAGGGTGTCGTCTGTCTGGATAGCGTTCAGCATAAATTCTTGCCGCAGCACGATAATTACTTCGGCTTTCTCCTAAAGCCAACATCATGTCAACGATCTCGTTGGGCGGATAGTAAGCCATTTCAGAGCCAGCTATTAATTACTATTAAATTTGAATAGTGAAATGGTATAAAAAATATTAATAATTATAATATTTTCCCGTATACGGTCGCGACTAAAAAAGAAAAATGTTCCTAAATTATGGTAACTTTATCTGACTAAGTGTATTTGCCAAAAGTACTCCGATTGTCACACTTTTGTAATTGTAAGTTTTATAATAAAGTAATAATCATTAAATTATTTCTAATTTGAACTGCACATAATACTAAAACTTGCTTTTATTTTAAATATTGTGAATTATTGCCGTTCAAACTTGAGAAATACTAATATTGATAATGTAATCATTAAAGGCACATTTACAAATAATTTCTGTTCCGTCAAGATTTTTGTACAAAAAGAAATGTTGTATCTTTATTCTTTTGAAAGTTATGAGTAAATTAAAGATATGAGCTGTAAAAAATGTCATTGTTTAAAAAGAAAAGTCATAACTTTCAAAAGAATAAAGATACAACATTTCTTTTTTGTACAAAAATCTTGACGGAACAGAAATTATTTGTAAATGTGCCTTTAATGATTACATTATCAATATTAGTATTTCTCAAGTTTGAACGGCAATAATTCACAATATTTAAAATAAAAGCAAGTTTTAGTATTATGTGCAGTTCAAATTAGAAATAATTTAATGATTATTACTTTATTATAAAACTTACAATTACAAAAGTGTGACAATCGGAGTACTTTTGGCAAATACACTTAGTCAGATAAAGTTACCATAATTTAGGAACATTTTTCTTTTTTGGTCGCGACCGTATACGGGCAAATATTATAATTATTAATATTTTTTATAATTATTAATTTAATAGTAATTAATAGCTGGCTCTGAAATGGCTGACTATCCGCCCAACGAGATCGTTGACATGATGTTGGCTTTAGGAGAAAGCCGAAGTAATTATCGTGCTGCGGCAAGAATTTATGCTGAACGCTATCCAGACAGACGACACCCTGACGCTATGGCTATCAGACGTTTAACTCAAAGAGCTCGTGGTGGACACATGGTTCGTCAACGTAGGCGCCATCAATATGATGAAAATGATAATCGGGTTGTGACTATTCTGGCAATAATTCATCTTGACCCACAGATAAGCGCTCGTCGAATCGAAAGGGAAATCGGTCTTCCAAAAAGTACATTTTTAAGAATTATGAAGGTGCTTAGATATCATGCGTATCATATTACTCTGGTCCAAGAGCTACAGTTTGCTCATTTTCAACAGCGTATTGTGTTTTGCCAATGGGCTTTACAAATGATAGAAAATGATCCAGACTTTTTTAATTTTGTTCTTTTTTCTGATGAGGCAAAATTTCAAAGTGATGGGGAATTGAATAGACATAATTGTCATTACTGGTCTGATGTTAATCCTCATTGGGTCAGAACTGTAAACCATCAAAGACGATGGAGTATTATGGTATGGTGTGGGATTATTAATGGATGTGTGATTGGCCCTTATTTTTCGAAGAAAATGTTAATCAACACACGTACTTAACGCTAATAAGAGATGAACTACCTGTATTGATGGAAGATGTTGACTTAGAAACGCGACGAAGAATGTGGCTCCAGCAGGACGGCGCAACACCACATTTCGCTCGAATTGTCAGGACTTTTTTGAATGAGCAGTATGGTAACAGATGGATTGGTCGAGGTGGTCCGGTTGAATGGCCTGCTTGCTCACCAGATCTTACATCACCAGATTTTTACTTATGGGGGTATTTAAAAAATGCCGTTTTTGAGGAAAGGCCCACCACAAGAGTAGACATGATGGACAGAATTCGTCGAGCATGCGCTGCCATTCCAAGGCAAACTTTGCTAAACACCGTTCGCCACTTCCAAAGGCGTTTGACTACGTGCCTGGAAGCAAATGGTCGTAATTTCGAACATTTTCTTCGAGGTTAGATAAACACATAAGTGATAGGCGAAGGGACTCACTTAAATCAAGCACCCTGAACAGTGAAAGGCAAGGGGACTCACTTTAATCAAGCACCCCGATCAGTGAGAGGCGAAGGGACTCACTTAAATCAAGCACCCTGAACAGTGAGAGGCAAGGGGACTCACTTTAATCAAGCACCCCGATCAGTGAGAGGCGAAGGGACTCACTTAAATCAAGCACCCTGAACAGTGAGAGGCAAGGGAGCTCACTTTAATCAAGCACCCCGATCAGTGAGAGGCGAAGGGACTCACTTAAATCAAGCACCCTGAACAGTGAGAGGCAAGGGGACTCACTTTAATCAAGCACCCCAAAGGAAACAATCCTTACTACGTCCACGTCGTTGTTTCTGGGTAGCGCTAAACGTAAGGTTGACACATTTACAACAGAAGCTTTAATGATCTTGAAGTTTCCGTTAAACAAAAATCAGACATGGGGTAGAGATGTGTGGGACTGGGGGATGTCTGATGTAACAGTTTAGCATGTGAGGCTATGAAGAGCATGGGGTTCGGATGTGCAAGTTTGATATTTGTTTACTAGGATGTGAAAGTTTTGGGTGTGTGGGTTTCCCTATTAAACCTACGATCAGTTTGAACTACTTAAGCCTGTGACTCATGGAAAAAACAACTTAAAATGGATTTTTCGGAGTTCGACCTTCATTTGGCCTTGAAATGACCTTGAAATGACCTTGAAAAAAAATGTCTCAATATGATTTTGAACGTAAAATTTCCCGCTCTTTCCGAATCCGGGGTCAAAAATAGGTGTTCCTATTAAAAAAAACCACTTGACCTTGAAATAACCTTGAAGGTCAAGTTCAAGGTCAAAGCTGTTAGGACCATCGTTTGGCCCCCTTCGTCCCCTACAACTTTTGTCTGAATCATTTTTTCCTATCTGTCTTAGGATCCGAAAAATCCGGGTGTAGCGATTAAAATGGGTCACCGTGTATATATCTCCCTATATTATATAGATGTTTCAAAATTCTTACCACCCAGCTCCCCTCGCGCCCCCTCAAAATAATGTCACTATGTTCAGCGTTTGGCTGAACGTATTGCCAAGTTGCCTATAATCGAGTCGCTTTCGACCGACGAAGAAGCTCACGCCACATTCTTAAGTCACCGATGTGACGTCACGCTTTTTTCTGTTGTACTTTCGGCTAGTAATGCCTATTCACTGTGGCGCGAGCTCCCCACTCCAGCTCAGCTGAAGGCTCTACTATTTACTATTTCCGGGCCCGAAACTTCAATCCGACATCACCATCGTAATAACGTTGTGGCGATTTTTTCGTATCGTAATGGTAACGGATATAGTGAAAATGTTTCGCCAATTTCTGGTTCATCCAGATGATCGCGACTGGCTGCGGTTAGTTTGAAGGGAAGATGCAACTTCACCGATCCAAGATTATCAAACAACCACGGTAACATGCGGCACTTCCTGTGCTCCGTTGTTGGCAAACAGATCGATTATTCAACTCGCAACGGACGGAAAAGTATCGCACGTGAAGGCTGCCTTTTTACTTTTGCATCTATCTTATATCGATGATGTATTTCTAGAAGACGATGAAGTAGTTGATGTCCAAGCTCTACGAAACGAGCTTATCGAACTTTTAGCTTCTGCTGGCATGAAGCTCGGTAAATGGGCAACCAATGCGCCGAAGCTCCTCCATGACCTCAGCGGAGAAGAAGTCGTCGAGCTGCCTACGTCCTCGAGCGACATTGTGTCCATTTTGGGACTCAAATGGAATACCGGCGCCGATGTCTTCCTATTCGAGGCGACGCTCCGCCAGTACCATCACTAATTTCGAAGCGCGCCGTGCTGTCGGATACGGCTCGACTTTTTGACCTACTCGGATTCATAGTTCCGATCTTGATTCAAGCAAAAATTTCATTGCAAGCTCTATGGATTCATCAACTCGACTAAGATGACTCGCTTCCGAGAGAACTGCTTGAGCGATGGCTGTCCTTCCGAGCTTCGCTGCCTCACTTAAAATTGGTACGAATACCTCGCTAGACTGGAGTCATATCACGACTCAAGCTCTGCGGCGCAACCTTATTGGTTCGACTGGCGAAGCACCTAATCAATGGCATGGCTCACCTGTCAATCTCGACGAATTTTTGGAGCGACTCCAAGGTGGTGCTCGGCTGGTTTAAGAGCCACCCATCTCGATAGCCGACCTTCGTGGCGAATCGCGTCAGCGAGGTCCACTCTATGTTCCCTCACGCCAGTTGGCGTCACGTCTCCTCTGGAGAGTCCAGCGAACTGTGCTTCTCGCGGGGTGAGTCCTCAGGAACTCTCCCAATTCAAGCTGTAGTGGGAAGGACCGAGGTGGCTACCTCAATCGAATACCGAATGGCCCACACAAACAGCTTCTTCGCAAGAGAGCCATGAACCATTATTCGCAGTCGAGGCACCAGACAACAATACTACAGCTGAAGATTTGCTACAATCACTTCAAAAATTTTCGAGTTTTCCTAAACTAATACGAATACTGGCGTACTGTCTAACGTAGAAACTTAAGCTTTCTTGCAATCAAACCACAATTACTACCCGATTGTCGGATTTCGAAATTAATTATGCGAAACACGCATTGTTCAAATTAATTCAATGTCAATTTTTCGTATCTGAAATTAACTCTATTTCCAGAAACAAGACCGTATCTCCAAAGAGCGCGCTTGCTCACCTGTCACCATTCGTCGACGAGCAGGGTCTCCTTCGAGTCGGAAGGCGGCTGCAAAACTCTCCACTTGAACATGCGGAACGTCATCCAATCATTCTCCCAGGACATAGCCTTTTCGTCCGGCTCCTGGTGGAGGAAACGCTCCGCATCACGTTACATGGAGGAGTACAATTAATGAAAAGTCTCATTAATAGAAGCTATTGGATTATTCGAGGTAACAGACTCTTTTCGGCAGTCTACCGAAACTGCACTACTTGCATTCGATCCGGCGCTAGTCCAGTGCACCAACAGATGGCTCCCTTACCAGCCGATCGACTAGAACAGGGACGACCTTTCTCGATCATTGGTTTAGACTGTACAGGTCCATTTTCCATCCTATTTTCCAAAGGACGAGATGCCAAAACCACCAAGGGATATGTGGCTATATTTATTTGCCTCGAAATCAAGGCCATTCGCCTAGAGGTAGTTTCCGATTTAGCGACCGAAGCATTCATCACCGCATTTTCCAGGTTCACTGCTCGGCGCGGCCTTTGCTCATACCTCCCTTCTGATAACGGAACTACCTTCAAGGGCACAAATGCGAAGCTACAACGCCTCTTCGAGCAGACTTCAGACTTTGTTTGAGAAGTCTTCATCCAGCTGGCAGCCTGAAGGACGGAGTGAAAATTTATCCCTCCTCGAGCTCCACACTTCGGGCTCTGGGAAGCGGCCGTAAGGTGCTTCAAGCATCACCTGCGACGAGTAGCCGGCAGTACTAAATTCACCTTCGAGGAATTCGCCACTCTGGTAACGAAGATCGAAGCCTGCCTCAACTCGTGGCCACTTTGCCCTTTGAGCAACGAGGCCAATGGTCTCGTTGCGCTCACTCCTGGGCTCTTCCTCGTTGGGACTGCTCCGTTGGCCTATCCAGAGCCATTACTCCACCTGTCTTCAACCCCAAGCCCCCAGAAGCGATGGCACTTGATAACTCACCAACGAGACTCATTTTGAGTGCGTTGGAGGAAGGAAATTTTCTGCCAACTTCAACAACGAGCGAAGTGACTCCAGACAACTTAGCCGTAGGTGACCTGGTGATTTTGAAGGACGACTTGTCGCCACCAGCTATGTAGCCCCTAGCTATCATCAACAAAACTCACCCCGGCAAGGACGGATTGGTCCGTATCGTCTCTCTACGGACAGCTACGTCACAGCTAGTTCGTCCCGTAGTCAAGGTACTGCGAGTACCGACCGACAGCATCGCTGATGCTACTCACGCCTACTTCACCGCAACCCATTGCACAGCAACCCGTCATCATCACTGAAGACACTCAAGTACTATTAAATTTTCGATTTCGCACGACCTTTATGTTCACGCGACCGTATGTAATTTGTATGGGAGAATTGCGTAGTATGTCGTATGTGGAGTGCTTATTACTTATAAATTTTTTTGTAAAGTGTAACTCGCGGTGTGTGAATACTGTGTGTGAGTAATCATGTAAGTATGCAGTATAGAAGTATGCTCTGGCTGTAATTGCCGCAATTTCGGCAAGGCGGTCGGTCTGTTCAGTGTTCGCCTGAACGTATTGCCAATAATCGAGTCGCTTTCGACCGACGGAGAGGCTCGCGCTACATTCCTAAGTCACCCGATGTGACGTCACGCTTTTTTCTCTTGTACTTTTGGCTAGTAATGCCTATTCACTGTAGCGCGAGCTCCCCACTCCAGCTTGGCCGAAGGCGCTCGTCTCCGACTTGACGCTCGAGTTCGCTCTCTCGTTCGTCGGCTTCCGTGCGAAACACATCTCGTGCCGCACTGCTCTCGCGCGCAAGCACATTTTCTTCGCTATACGAATTTCGAGCATTTCGGCCACGAGGTCACGCGGCGAATGCACATTTCTTTTTGTTTAAAGGTCACAATTACTAATTTTGTTTCTTTGTCGCAATTGTCCATCAGACAACAATCAATTTTATACAAAAATTGTTAATTTATTTTTATTTAAGAACGACGTAATTTTTCAACTTGTTGAATTCTACCAAATAAATAATATTTAAGTTTGTTATTACAACTTCACTGGTAATTACTTATTCAATCCAATTTTCCTATCCAAATCAAAAACGTAAACTTAGCACAAACAACCTTAGCACAAACCGAAAAAGCTGTTAAGAATCACTTATGAGTTTAATTTGGCATTTGAGCACAAGCGGAAAAGGAATAGCTTTTTTCTCAAGTTGCTCCTTTTCGATAATCGAATGTTTCTCGGTTAAAAAGTCAACACACATTATTTAAATAGTTTTCGACGCCACCCTAGAAGTACTGTTAATAGACGCGTGGGAATTATATTTCAAGTGGTATCCTTCGCCAGTAGCCCTACAACCACTTTCTAAAAATTTTGGAATAAATAGGATACCGTAATCAAAAAGATGATTCCTGTAGGGCAAGGCTTTTGTTAATAATCAAAGATCCTTCCAACTTTAAAACAATATGGATTTGAGAAAAACCTAAGCTTTTTTCGAAATATTAACCGCCATATTGGATCCGCCATTTTGAACTTCGAAAGCCCAATAGCAAAATCTTAATCAACGACCTCGAAAATCCCTGTATACCAATTTTCAAAAATCTAAGCTTTTTTCGAACTTCTAACGGCCATATTACATTTTTAATTGGAATAGTCTTATAGCAAGATTGTGATTAGTGACCTCGAAATATAAATCTTGATCAGCGAGCTAGAAAACCCCTGTATACAAACTTTAAGTAAAATCTAAGTTTCCTTCGAACCCTCTTATTCCAATTTTGAGAAAAATGTAAGCTTCCTTCGAACTTTTGACAGCCCTTTTGAATTTCGGAAGTCTGTTAGCAAAATCGTAATCAGCGACTTTGAAACCTCTGTAATCCATTTTGAGAAAACCCTAAGCTTTTTTCGAACTACTAACCGCCATATTGGACTCGCCATTTTGAATATCGAAAGTCCAATGGCAAATCTTGATCAGCGACCTCCAAAATACCTGTATACCAATTTTCAACAAAATCTAAGATTTTATTGGTCTTCTAACGGCCATATTGGATCCGCCATTTTTAATTTGAATAGTCTTATAGCCAGATTGTGATTAGCGATCTCGAAAGTCCCTGTATAAAAATTTTAAGTCAAATCTAAGATTTCTTCGAACTTTTGACAGCAAGAAACCTTCCAATTTTAAAACAATATGGATTTGTCGATACAAAAGTATTACACTATGGTCAAAGAGGTGATTCCTCCTAAGCAAGGCTCTTGTCGACAGTCAAAGAACCTTATAAATATACAATGTGGATATCTCAGGCGTAAAATTTTTCAACAATTCCGTTGAAAAAGCTTTCAGAAGGATTAAATATATAGTCAGAAGCAATTCTTTTCGAAAAACTTTTAGAAGAATATAAATAGAATATCGTGATCAAAAAGGTGATTCCTCCATGACAAGGCTTTTAAGGGGATGCCGACCTTGCCTGTTTTACCATCTGACCTAACCAATTCAGCGAAATCGATTTTTCAAACTTTTCTTTTGAACGAATCAATAGATTCTTTTGAAATTTGACAAGGTTATAGGAAATGGAAAAATGAAGCGCGGACAGCTCCCAAAAACACAAAAGTTTACAAAAAAATAAAAATTCTATTTACGCTCTCTGCCGCAGTGACGCAGTGGAGTACTTCGTTTGTTCTTTATCATAAAAATATACGTTCTTTATTTTGAAAAGTGGCACTTACTGTACTCACATGAGAATTCATAAGAAAATGTTAGCATACCTGATAATAGTCTTATATCTTCAGTAAGTTTGAAAAACTTTGTGATGTAGATTCGTCAGTTAGAAGCCATATTTGTTTTCTTCTGTCTATGAAGTTTCCGCTTACATCCAACAGATGGCACTGCATCTTACATGTGCGAGTGCGCGATGCCAACGCGATTGGGTTTGTTTACAGTCTTGAGTGAAATTACAGCTATTGAATTAGTTAAGTCCACTGTTAGATCAGATCACTAACGTCGCGTTATGGATGCGGCAGAAAGCGCAAATAGAATCTTTCTTTTTTTTTGTAAGTTTTTGTATTTTCGAGAACTGTCCGCCCTTCATTTTTCCACGTCCTACAAACTTGCCAAATTTTAAAAGAAACCGTTCATTCGATCAAAAAAAACTTTGATAAACGGATTTCACTGAATTGGTTAGGTTAGATGGTAAAACAGGCAAAGTCGGCGTCCCCTTAATAACAGTCGAAGAACCTTCTAACTTCAACAAAGAAAACATAAATTACGAGTTACAATTAAAAAAAGGTACCGTAATCAAAAAGGTGGTTTCTCCTTCCAACTTCAACAAAGTAAACGTAATATTTTGGACCGTATAATGTTATATTTTAGATAGAAGGATAAAAATGTATAGTCACAAGCAATTACTTTGGAAAACCTTTAAAAGGATATAAATAGAATACTGTGATTAAAAAGGTGGAACCCCCAAGGCAAGGCTTATGTTAATAGTGAAGAAACCTTCAAACTTTAACAAAGGAAACGTAAATTACGCATTACAATTGAAAAAAGCAAATCTCTCAAACAATATGGATTTTTCGAATCATTGCACTATGGTCGAACTGTCCCTTGAGAATATCCCTAATTTATCTCGGATATATAATATATCCCTAAAATATCTTGGACATATAATACAAAATAAATGATATAAGAAAAGGAATTAGATCTTTTTAATAAATAGTAATGAAGGAACAAACGTGCATTGCAGAACTAATAAGGTACTTCTCGCTACGGTCGAATTCCCGTTTTCTATTTACTTCGTAAAACATCTGGTAAAACATTTTTATATAAAACTTTGATATATTATTTTATTTCATTAAAAAAAATGTTTTTATTTAGTTTTGGACAGGAATAGCTTCTATTTTATTACCAAAGGTATGACCATCGTACATTTAGATTACCTTTAGATTTAAGTGATATTGAAAGTGAATTTGTGAAATTAGATTCTGATAAAAAAAAATTGAGAGGAACAGACATTATAATTTGAAACGAAGCTTCAATGATTCCAGAAAAGGCGTTAGAAATTATTGATCACACTTTAGATGTCACTTGCAAGGATGAACCTTTTGGAGGAAAGTTAATTGTTTTAGGTGGAAATTTTCGACAAATTTTACCAGTAGTTAAAAGTGGATTTAAAAATACTATTATAGAAGAACTTTCCAAAAGTTCATACCTTTAGCCATTATTTAATATTTCTAATTTAAAAATAAATATTTGTACACAAAATAAACATTTTGCGGCATTTTTATTAAATATTGGAGAAGGTATAATTAATCCGTTTTTTATTCCTGATAAATGTATTATAAATGATGTTTGCCATGACATTTATAAAAACATTAAGAAAAATTATCATAGAAAATATATTTATAGGTTTATTCTCTCAACAAAAGTAATCAGCAATTAAATTAATTTTATGCATAAAAATCATTACAATTTTCTTAATCGGGGGTTGGCGAGCGGATCGCGCAGGGGGCGAAGCTCCACTCGTATATATGCTTACATAAAAAGCGTACACCTATCGCACGTATATGCACTCATAAACCGTACACATAAATATGCGTGTACGATCACCAGCACACTTATACACTTATACGCATTCACATCATCGCGCTTATACACGCATCCATACACGCCCCCACACAAGCGTACATTCGTACCCGCATACTGCATCATAAATTTAGACATACAAGCGTCTGCACTCACACCCGCACGCTACACCGTACATTTAGACACACAAGCGCCTGCACTCGTACACGCCAGCTCTAGCACTCACACACGAGACGTCCCCAGGCCTGCACTCATACACACACACGTCCGCGTACTCGCACCGTGCACCCGCGCAAAAAACGTGCACACACATGCACCTACACTTTTATACCTTACACACACATATAAACATGCGTATATGATCACCGGCACATTTGTACACCTATACGCATTCACATCATCGCGCGTATATGCACTTGTACATGCGCCCACATAAACACATGTATACAATCACCCGCTAACATAAAGACTTACCTCGACATTATCAAGCTCAGGTGACGGTAGCCACATTGACTCAACCTCGTGCAACTATGAGGATGAGGATGATAGCGTCGGCTGCTGCTGCGAAGAGAAGGATGGCGGCATCGGCGACATCGGGGGCGTAAGGAAGGCAGCGGCGTCTGCCACATCCATAACAGCAACGGTGAATGTGGAGGAGGATCGTGGTGGCTGCTGCGGTCGCTGCTGCGAGGAGGAGGACGGTTCTGGTGAAGGCGGCTGCGGTAATCATGGCGGCGTCGAGGATTGCTGCTGCAAGTAGAAGGATGGCGGCATCAATGACTTAGCGTAGCAGTAGCGGTAGCGAGGAAGATGACTGCGATGTCTGATGCGAGGAGGGCCGCGGCTGCAGTTTCTCGTAAAATGCAAGGACGAAATCTCTCACATTTTGCGAGGTCGTTCGTCCTCACCGAGGAGAATTCTAAGCTCTTGGAGGAACTACTGAAAAGATTTATTCATGTCTTCCTCCCCGGCACTACCTCGAAGCTCCTCCAGTAGCTTAATGTCTAATTCCTCGTGCAGTTCTTCGTCGTCGTCCTGCTTCATCTTCTTCTCATCTTCTTCCTCCTGCTGCTCCACTGGAGCGCGGCATCAGCAATTTTGATGATCTCGGCATTGATGTTCTCGTCGAAATCACCATTGATGAGATCCATAAAAAAATCTGAGTCGAGACCTGTTGCCGCGTCCATGATGAGATACTAATAAGGTCCGTTAACGCGCCGGGCCCTTATTTATAGCGAGCGCGCGCGAGCGCCGAATGTTCGTTATGTAGTTCGCGGAATTCGGCAATGGTTACAGCCGTCTCGAATGTTGTTGCTGTTATACAACTGAATATTCGAGGCGAGCTTTAATCCATCATGGAATTCCGCGAAACACATCTCGAAGTTTCGGTGCTCGCACACTCTCGTTATAAATAAGGTCTCGTTGATCTCACGGTTCCCCGTTACCGCTGTCGCCGCTGCCATCCTCACTGCTCTCTATCATTGATATCATACATATAAACATACGCACGTGCGAAGCAGACGACATATGCCGGTATGCACAGCGAGTGGCCATGATGATAATCAGCATATAATCTCGCCGCGCTAAGTCACTGCGCACGCATGTGTAGGTTTGGCTGCGAGTGCTCTTACCAACTGTATATTCGTGCCATTTTATTACCGACGCTGCACACGTCACCAACTGTACGTTAACTGTCTTGCACTAATTCAAATAATTACGCGCTCTTATCGATTGTGCGTTAACAGTCTCGCATGTTATTAATCATGCTTTGCATACACTTCATATATATAAAATAATGTAGTAATTAATATTAATATTCAATTATGAAATATAATTATGTACTAAATATTAATAACCTTTATTAATATATATTTAACAATTATATTCAATTACGAAATATAATTATGCGTTAAATATTAATAATCTTTATTAAAAAAATTTATATGTTTAAAAATAATATTAAGTATGCGCTATCCCAGTAGGCTGGAACCCTCCTAGCTTACCTACTAGTATACATTGATTGTAAACCAGTTATTCGCGTAATATATGCATGGTCCTATGCCAGTCGAGTGGCACGTCATGGAGAGAGGGAACAAATAGCACGCGAACGTGAGCGTTTTCGAATGCGAATTCAAAGACTATCAGAAATTATCAAACGAGTACTCATACGTAAATATCATGCATATTTGTGCAATAGTATAAATTGATTAAACTTGTTGGTATTGCAGTCAGTTATATCATGAGTCTCGATCCATTCGAGCGTAACTTCGAGTGAGTAGGAGGTAGTCGCGGTCCTCTGGGTGTTGGGTTCAAAATCACTTCTGATGGACAATGCGGCATTGACAACAAGAGGTTATGTAAGGTTACCGAGCCTACTCAATCAAGCGATACTGTTTATTTGGAAACCCTGCAGCGAATAGTTAGAATGGAAATTAAGAGCTTGCATGAAGTTACTGTAAAATTAAGAGCAAATTTGGATAATTTAAATCTTATTGCTGAGGCTGATCGAGATGAGCTGGATACAACATTGTGAGGATACAGTATATAATTCGAAGTAAAGAAAATGCAGCAGCAGGTAGTTAAGGAGCTTCATAATCCTACAGGTCGAAATGGTCGACGATGCAAGTTTATCGTACGTGGTTTAGATGAGACGTGACAAGCTAATTTAGTGGAGATACAGCCTTATTCTCGAGTAAACGACATCTATAAGTATATGCTTACTACCATCAATGTATTTTCCAAGTATGCATGGGCTGTTTCTGTAAAGAAAAAGACTGGAAGCGTTGTCACAGCAGCAATGGAGTCTATCTTCCAGCAGGGTTGCAAACCAAAAAATTTACAGACTTATCGAGGCAAAGAATCTTACAATGCTACATTTCAAAGTCTCATGCAAAGTTATAGAATTAATCTGTATTCGACGTATAGTAATTTTACGCAAAAGATGTGGGTACAATTCAGCTTGCGTGGAAAGTATAAGTGACTTAATATCTTACCTAATTTGCTAAAAGAGTATAATAACAGCAAACATCGCACCATGGGAATAAAGACAAAAGATGAAACATTGGCCAATAAAGTAGAAATACTTGCAAGGTTTGTTCAACAGACGAAAATAGTTACAAAGCCGAAGTTTAAAATTGAATAAATAGTAAGAGTGAGCAAGATAAAGCATGTATTCGAGAAGGGTTATACATCTAATTGGTCAACAGAAATTTTTACAATCAGTCAAATTATGGCTACTAATCCAGAGGCTAATTATCCAGACATCTATCTTATGGAGAAGGTACTTATGAAGCGTGGAAATCAGATTTATGTTAAATAGTTAGGATTCGACAATTCACACAATAGTTGGATAAGTAAATCAGATCTTCCTGTCAAGTATAAAAGTAAAAATTGCTGGTTAGAGCGTAATTATCATGGTTTGTCGTGGAACTCTGGTGAAGTGTCCTGTGAAGTGATCGAAGTAGTAAGAATGCAAGTGTTGTCTATCTTAAGGGTCTCGAGAAAAAGCGATGGCTTGAAAAATACACTTTTAATATATATGATATGTGCTTTCTATCACTGCAGAAACTCAAGTTTGATGCACTAGAGCTGCTTTGCCCCATCATAATTTTTCTTACAAGGCAAATTGGGCAGATCGAAATGTGTTGGTGCTGAGAAAATTTTATCATGATAATACTCCATCACTTGAAAGATCACTCAAGATATTTTTTCGCACAGAGTATTTATCATTTATGAATCCTGCAGATATTGCTCAGCTTCTAAGGCATTTCTCACAACATTTGGAGCAAACAGTATCGAGCAAGCGTGGGATAAACTGTCCGAAGGTTTAAAAAGAGCTGTGGATCGGCGAAACCGAAACCCACTTGCTTACCTACTCTTAAGGCCATGTGGTACTCAACAAAAATCGTGCTGGGTTCAGTCGATAATGTAGGTGGAGCCAACTACTGTATATTAAACAGTAGATGGCGCTGAAGGTGAGCTTAATCTATGCGCAGAACTTTTAGTTCCAAAAAACATTCACAGATGGCGTGTGCTGACAGAAGTTATGTAATGTTAACATTATTATGTAATTATGGCAATGAATATTTCATAAAGTCAAATACAAACCAATTTAACATAATGTTAACATTGTATTGAGCCATGGCTATGTAACTATTGTTATTTGCCAATAAAAAAACTACTATACTATAATGTTAACTTGGCATCGTAACATTCATAATTATTAACATGCCTATATTTAAATATTTCCAAATATAGGCATTGTAACGTTAAGTAAGTCACCATATTCTTCAAAACAATTTCAATATATTGCTGTAAATATTGATATTGTAATAGGTATAATAACATATTGTAACAGTTACAATATTGCACTTTCCAATTCAGACAGAATATATTCCTCTCAGTGCATAAAATAAGAAATAATTTTTTCTCATAACAAATTATGAAAATATTCTTATCAAGTTTATAAATTTTGTTCAAACAACATTAAGTAAATTTTGCGAGAATAAATGAGATTTTAAACAGATCTTTGTAAACATCGTATCAACATAGATTTTAAGGTAATGTTTAGAAAGTTGTACTTTAGCATCTCGTTCATGATTTTTTTTTTGTAAAATTAATATTTTTCAAAAACTATTTCCAAATCATAAAATCGGTTTACAAATCAAAGTATACGTCATATCATGTAATGTAATTCGCTTACTGATAGTAATTTCGTAGTACAGAATAGTACTGAGTAAAGTGATAATGACACTTTTATTAGTATTATTAGAAACAACTTTTTTACAACATCCATTCTGAATTTTCTTATTTCTAATATATCATGTATTATTAATTTTGTTATTTCTTATAAATCATGCACTATTACTTATTTTTGTGTCATATATTATTAATCTTTAATGTCATATATCATGTTTTGTTAATACTTGTAAGCAATTGATCATATTATAAAAACGAAGATCATTGAATCAAAATCACATTTATTAATAGATTCTTAACTTATTCAGAGATCTTGCTGAAATAATTGTTTTCTTGTAAAATAAATATTTTTCAGAAACCAATTTCAAAGCTGAAAATCGGTTCACGAATCAATGTTTTCATCTTAAACTTTATAGAATTATTCTATCATGTAATGCAATGGCATACTGATAGTAATTTTATGGTACATAATACTACTGAATAAAGCGATAATAGCACATGTATTAGAATCATTAGATACAACTGTTTTACAACATGCATTATGAATTTTCTTATTTCTAACATATCATGCATTATTAATTTGCTTATTTCTAATATATCATGCATTATATTAATTTGCTTATTTAACCCTTTCAGTCACGAATTTATTCTGAAAATTCTGCTTTTTTTATACTAATTTGTTACTAACAATAATTGTTTTTAATAGATATGCAATATCATTCTTTTAACTCTTGTTGGATTCTTGAGAAGGCAGGGAACAAAACAACACGGAGAAATCGATAACAAACTGCTAGTAAACATTAAAAAATCGATAGTGTCTAGGTGGGACACTGGTGTCCCGCTGTGACTGAAAGGGTTAAATACTATACAAAATCATGATAATTATTAATTGATGAAGATATCATCAATTACTGTTTGTTGTTGAATGAAATGAAGCAATAATGTACAAATGCAAAACGATATTTGATTATAAATTGATAAACAAATTATCAAATAGTACAGTATTTTACGATAACGTGCCATATCATAAACATATTATTTGATTGCAAATCGATACGGGAATCGATTCTCGCAGTATTAAATAAAACCATGCAAAATTATAACTACAGCATTTAATTGCAGATAACAACAAATATTTACATATAAAATAATATGCACATTTAGTTACAAAAAATATTTTATTGCAAATCGATAAAGTGATCTATTGCAGAATAAATAATATACAAAACGATGATAATTATTAATTGATGAAGAAATCATCAATTACTGTTATATTGAATAAAATCATGCAATAATATTACACATGCAAAACGATCTTTGATTATAAATTGATGAATAAATTATCAATTACTACAGTATTTTACGATAACATACAATATCATAAACATAATATTTTATTGGAGATCGATACAAAATCGATTCCTGCAGTATTGCAGTATATAAGTGATATAGTAGACAGCCATTAGCTGTCAACAACCACAGCAAAGATTGTCAACTAGGACAGCCTCTTCAGCAATGCCTTCACTAGTGTTGTTTGCAGCGTAGGACAGCTGTACACACAATAACTCCAGGAGTGCAAAGATTGTAACATCACATGTTGATGTTACAGTAAAGAAAATGTATAGATTTAGAGTCGACATATATACTATTGAAGTGTGGACCAGAAAACCTACATAGAGAGCTCAGATTAATGGAAAGGCCTAAATCAACCCTCTAGGCGTGACGACTTACTTGTAAAGTATTTCACTAGTAATATTGGAGTGTTAATAGAGAGCATGCAAGCTCTCTATAGGCCCCAGCGATTATTAGGTGATGGTAATAGGGGCTCAGCTGCCTGAGGCGTACTGACGTTGGTCTCTTGGTGGCTCCTCTTGGGCCTTGCAGACCTTTATCCTTCTCATATGCTACATCGTACCTGTAATATAGAAAAAAGGATTAGTTGGAATAGAATCACTCACTGCATGGCGTATAAAAGAATAAGAAGAAACAGTAGTTGAAACGATAGCTTTTACAATCACCATTGCCCTGTAAATGCTCTTGGAGGCTAGCCAAGCGTGCAACCCACAACTTCATAATCCATGCTGCCTCTGCTGAAAGAAGAGTACGTAGCTGAAGCAACAATCCCAATAGTAAGACATTGAAAGTATACTCACCAGCTGAAGCGACAGCGACAGTTATGGGAAAGCTTCATTGGCACCAGGGGTTTAGCCACATTATTTTAAAATAGATGAGAACTCACTCACACAGCAATAACTCAGATAGCCCCTATACATATATATCGCCACCAGTTCATTTTCATCCATCGCAGAAGTGTCCGTGATAGTGTCAGTGCCTTTAATTATGCACATCACAGATTTCTCACTGAGGTTTGCCCCATCTTGTTCGCAGCGCAGGGCAGCTATACACATTGATACTCCAGAAGCACACCGCAACTTACACTTCACCAGGACACCTCTGCATAGCCAGATACCATGGAACGAAATGCGATCTCGTCACAGCGTCTCCAACGCTTCTCCATTGTATTACTAATTTGAATTAATGCGGCCCTCGAGAGGAATAGAATCGCATAAAGGTGGGTGATCATCTGCAGGAGCTCTTCGCTTTAGGCAGAACAAAATATATAAATAACGTGTCAAGCATTAGGGATGAGGAAAACAGTATCAAACCGCCAGCAACAGGGGAGCAGATAGACGGAAATTTGGAGGTTAGGTTCAGCTATACTACATAATAAAGTCCCAGTCCGAACCAAAGTACATACTCAAGTTGGTTGCAGGAGCGTGGACTTCATTCACCTGCACCACCGCCGGCGTTTCTCCGTCATGCTCACCTCGGTGATGTTCTCGGGAAGTCGTAGCTGCGCCGGCCGCCAACAGGAATAGAATTACGTGAAAGCGCGTCGTCATCTATAGCAGCTCTTCGCTTTAGGCAGAACAAAATCTATTAATAATGTGTCACGCATTAGGAATGAGGAGAGCAGTATCGAACTACTGCTAGGGACACGGAAGCAGGTAGATGGAAATTTGGAGGTTAGGTTCGATTATACCTCAGATACTACAGAATAAAGTCCCAGTCCGAAGTGAAGTACTTACTCGAGTTGGTCGCAGGAGCATGGACTTCATTCAACTGCATCATCTCCGGCGCGTCCACGTCATGCTCGCCTCAGTGATGTCCTCGGGAAGTGGTAGCTGCACCGGCCGCTCTCGTGGGGAGTAGAATTATGTGAAAGCGCGTGGTCATGTACAGCAACTCTTCGCTTTAGGCAGAACAAAATATATTAATAATGTGTCAAGCATTAGGAATGAGGAGAGCAGTATCGAACTGCTAGGGTCAGAAAATCAAGCAGATGGAAATTTGGAGGTTAGGTTTGGCTATACTACAGATACTTCTGAATAAAGTCCTAGTCCGAAGTGAAGTACTTACTCAAGTCGGTCGCGGGAGCGTAGACTTCCTTCAACTGCACCATCGCCGTCGCTTCCCAGTCGTGTTCGCCTCGGTGATGTCCTCGGGAAGTACACTCTTTCCAACTGTGGGCGTACGCGTTGTGTGCATGTGTATGTATGCCCATCACTGTTCTCGCGCAGCCGCGGCGTGACGCCATCGCCGCGTCCAGCCGTGTTGTTGTCGCTTCCTACTACGCGAAAGCGCAGTGTTGTCAAATCTCGCCTGCGGAGCACGTGAACTTTTATTATTATAGCTAATAATAAATATTTATTATCAAAAAATATTTCCGTAACTGGCAAATTTGTCTTTGATCGGGTTCTCAAGATCGATAAGCGAGTAAAACCTCCCTTTATTGAAAAAAATCGACAAAGGAATTTTTGCAAAAGCCTGCAGTGCGAATAACACGCCGAAGCTGCTATAATGGAATGAGCCTACGGGCGGAAACATTGCACGACGCCTGACCGGTGCTCACGCCTGTAGACTACCAGGCCCAATTTTCTCTCTCTGCTTACTCATTTTTACACCGTATTATTTTAATTTTGCGCCGTAGTAATTTACAACAATTTTAATTATTAGATAATAATTTTGTCTACAATTGTGAGAAAAACGTCGGCAGTTACAGTTATAATTTCAGATCTGAAACTTTGACGTAATTATATCTTCAAAGAATTCCTGAGCGCAAAATGCCGAAAAAATTGTTTAAACTATTGTGTCAAACTCAATTCTGCGATTTGACCGACCCATAGGTCGGTAAAGTAGGAAATACATACTATTCGTGAAATATGACACAAGCGCCATCTCTGGAAATAATAGATTTTAAAATAGATGGCGCTACATATTTCAAGAATATTAAAGATCTGTAGTATTATTATACTGTAATAATAATACACATCTGTATTTTCTATTGTTCAAATCAATATTTACGTATTTCGCCTATACGCATTTTTTTATTATAAATAATTGTACGTATTTCGCCTATACGCATATAGTATTGTAAATAAATGTGCGTATTTCGCATGTACGCATTTAATAAATTTGCGTATTTCGCCTATACGCATTTAATAAATTTGCGTATTTCGTCTGTACGCATTTTTTATTGTAAATAAATGTGCGTATTTCGCCTATACGCATTTTTTACTATAAATAAATTTGCGTATTTCGCCTATACGCATTTTTTACTATAAATAAATTTGCGTATTTCGCCTATACGCATTTTTTACTATAAATAAATGTGCGTATTTCGCCTATACGCATTTTTCATTTTAATTAATTTATTCGCTGTTATCTTGACCTTCTTGCCATGGATTTCCAGCGGGCCTCGAGAAATTCAACGTACATGTGAAACTGATCCCTGAAGATGGTGTAAAAGCAGAAAATTGAGAGGTCCAAAGTAACCGCTACCAAGAAATGCTGCCACGGAGTTCTAAAGGTCGGCGATATCCGCGAAAAATCCAGTAGCTGTCCTTGGTTGTAGAAAAATCGAAAGTCTTTCATAACGAAAAGATTTTCTAACTCTACTGTCGCTGGATGGCTGACGAGGCATGGTAGTAGAACGCGACGAATGGTGCTCCTATTGTAGAGAGCGTATAGGCTCTCTCTCTCTCTCTCTCTTTCTCTCTTCCCGTGCCGCTTTATGCTTTACTGGTGCCAGCGCCATTCTTTTACTCCTGGAAATGTGTATATCACTCTACTGTATGACGTGGGCTTCAGGACGCGGGATTCACATGATGTCGGGCACCATTCCCTTTCTTCTCGTTTCTCTTTCTTCCAAACGAGACACTCGTGAAGACATCGCCAGAAAAGTTGAAGTATTGAAGAAGCTCGTCGCTAAGAAGACTCGTAGATGGAGAAACCCTTCTTTATTGTCGGCCAACCAAGAGAAAGGCTCACCTGAAATTAATCAGAGAAAGGGCCAGATGAAAGGTGGAGAATTCTAATCGGCCAATGGAGGAACAGCCACTTGTTGATTACAGGGCAGGAAAATTTCTTCTTATGAATGCATCAGTGTGACGAAAACTTTCGCAAAGTTACTATAAATATCATGGTGGGTTTCCAAATTGCAGAAAATCCACTGTGTTTAATATTGCATGATCGAGCAATTTCGTTTTATTAATCATTCATAATACGTAATATGCAAGTTCTTGGAAGGTTAAGAATAGGAGTAAAACTCACACTGATGCCTACACACAGCATGTATATCTAATTTCAAAAACTTTTCAAAATAATATTTATTAGATGATTTATCACTTTTTTATGATGTACAAATCATTATACGAAATACAGAGCTGTTGAATTCTGACTTTTTGCTTTGCATACAGCTGCAATAATATTAAAAAAGTTAAGCAAATGAAGTTTATAATTCATTCATGTTTTTTTTTCATGGAATGAAGATTGATGACATGCAGTGATCCATTACCTCATATATCTTTGGACAAGTTTAATATAAGTGTGCAATGTCAATTTTGTTGAAATTTGAAAAATGCTTCAATTCAAGACAGGATTATACTATATGAAAATTAAATACAGCTATTTAAACCTCAAACATGAATTGTCAAGATTTAGTTAAATGTATGAAGAAAAAAGCAGTAATAATTCTGATCGAATGAATCAAAATATATCTATTTTATAAGAAAGATGAAAGTGAGATTATTGAGTTTTGCTCATTATAGGATATTATTCAATAATTCAGAAGAGTTGCACACTACAATGAGTATCAAGACGCATTTGCACATAAAAGCAACCAGGCTTTTTAGCACACAAGTAATATATAATGAAGGCTTGAATGCAAGATATAGTATGGATAATACGTATAAAGAAGTGATCATGGAAAAAATGTTTTTATCAACTTAGACGTATTAATATACTTTTGGCCAGGATGATGGTAGCTGGGCTTTCATATTTCATATGAGCTGCTGCATATTCCACAGTTATCTTAGTATTACAAATAATTATATAACTCACATCAGTATGATGTTTTAAAAAGTGACTCAACAGTAGATGGATGAAAAATACAAAAGAAGGACGAATTGTTAACAATAACTTTTAGTGGAACGGATGCTGTATATATGAACACATTGCAAGTCAGACCTTATATTTAAACCATTTCATGTGAGAGAATGGGTCTGAGGTATAGGAAACTGTGTTTCAAGAAGGAGAAATAAAAATTAAATTTTATGGCATTTATCTTTAAAGCCTTATTTCTGAAAATATTAAAATTTCAACTTTGTCGTTACTTTTCTCTGAGACTAGTTTATGAATTTTCATGGGATAAAAGACAAATTGTTCATAATTCATATAGTTATGGGCCTAAGAGTTGGAATTTTAAGATTTTCATGTGTAAGTATTTTTTCCATGCTAAAAACCCTAAAAATTTAAAAAAATGGAAACAAATATTGTAAAAAAATCAGTTTTTTTCATGAAAAAAATACTTTAACATAAAAACCTTAAATTGCAACTCTTAGGCCCATAACTACATAAATTATGAACAATTTGCTTTTTATCCCATGAAGATTCATCATGCGGCCTCAGAGAAAAATAACGACAAACTTTTTTTCTTGAAAATGCTATAACTGAGGATAAAATGAGTTTAAGGACCTCTGCTTTGGCTCATTTTATTCAAAATAAGTTATATTTACAATATATTTTAATTATTCTAGTATAATAATATTTATCATTTTTTTAGGTAATTTTGGCCAAAAAGGCCTATAGGTGTAAGACCGCCTTAATAACCTAAATAACCACCTAAATAACTAAGTTATTTAGCTCCCTTCTCGACAGGACAGGTTAGCGTAATACCAATTAACGGCATGCTATTAAAGGTCAGGATATTGCCTCGTACGATTATAAAAGCAATCCTAAAAATGGATTACAAAATTTCTAAAGATAAGCTTACCTATACACCCTATCGAAATAATGTACTTACTTAAATGAGCCTTTAGTGAGTATTACTGCTCACAGAATCGTAACTCCTTACCATAGAGAGCAGTAAGTGAACGCAGCTGAGAATGTAGCAAAACCGAGGCAGCAGCAAGTCAAGACGTCGTGATGTCGTCTACAGGGGCTCTTCGCTCTAGGCAATAAAATATAATTAAAATAGGAACAAGCTGGCAGTGGAGGGAGCGCAGAGAAGCCACGCTTCTGTCAAAGGGACGGGAATAGTTATAGTATAGGTTCCAGCTGTAGTAAAGCAGTAAATTTTCTTACAGCAAACTACTCACCGGAAAATTTTTCCAAAAAGTTTAAAGGGTGCCAATGTCCACATAAAATAGATGCCTCCACCTACTGGTCCCAATAACCAAAACGATAACAGCAGCACCTGAAGACGACGTGATGTCATCTACAGTTCTTCGCACTAGGCAAACAACAAAAAATTAGTCACGTCACCGACGGGCATGAGGCGGGAGAGAGAAAGGGGATTACAGAAGCGTGGGGAACTGCGGGGAGGAAATGAGTAAGAAGGTTAGGTTTGAAAGGTAGAATACACAACACCACTGAAGAAAAAAGGAAACTCGCGGGTAAAAACTCACCTATAGATGTAGCGCGGATCTAGAAGAGTCACCGAGTACTGAGTTGCCAGGAAAGATCTCCAGAAGATTCTGCATATCAGCTTCCATTGTGCTGGTGATAGCTGAGAGGCTCCCTTCGCATGTATTTGTAGACTCTGGTTCACACTTTTCACTTGATTCTGGTTCAGTCACAAGTTTCTTATCAGCCTGTTCGGCTTTACTTACAATGAAATGAATGATTGCATTGTCTGACTTCTCAGAACTCTGCGAGTCACCTGTACTTTTGTTCTCACTCGAATAGGTAGACTGTATAAGTGGCTCCTATTCCTTAATACGTTCAGTGCTGTCAGTGCTTTTGGTACTTTCTTCTGGCTTAGCATCCTTGAGTACTTCTGAGTATGTTTTGGGTTTACTAGATTCGTGCAATGTAAAGTCTTTTGCTTAGAAAGTGGTTTTGGATGGCGAGTTCAGACCATTTTCTACAGATGTCCTCACTTTGACCTACTGTATGCACGAGAGTAGCTGCAGTGGCTGTACAGTTTTTTTACCCAATTCTCTATCTCCGCCTCATTAGAATCTTGGCCATAATGAGAGATCTTGTCCTCCAGCAAACCATTGACCAAACCATCTCCATTTTCACTTCTTCTATCATATAGTCTAGGTTCTCTAGTAGACACCACCAGAACGTTCTTCTCAATGGCCTTCATAAACTTATCGATTCGATTGATTCGATGTCGTCCACAGCTCTTCGCCCTAAGCAACAAAAAATAATTACAATAGGTTGGTAGCGGAGGGAGGAGAGAAGCTACGCTCCTATCAAAGGGAAGGGAATATAGTTGCAGGACAACAAATAGAAGGAAGAGGGAATCTTGTGGAGAGCCAGTGCTGTATACCTGCTGCTTCTTTATTGAAACTCATAGGAAAGGAGAGAAAGTGAGAGAGCGAAAGAGAGAAAGAGAGAGAGAGAGAGAGCAGTATTTGGCAGTTGGCAACCTAACCTTAATAGCAAGGAATCAAAACGTGCGTTCGCGAATATATACATACCCATACGAGTAGCTGGCTGCTGTCACGCAGTTTCAAGTGGATAGATTCGCATTGGTTTGTAAAGTATTTTCCTGTGTCTGCCTTTCAGCATTCTCAACCCTCCCTTGCTGCTGGGCTATTAAAGCAGCATACTGTGCAGCTAAATTTTGCTCTGATTGACGAACTTGATCTTGAAGTGTAGTTTGCTGTGACTGAAGACTATCTACAATTCACTTTGAAGCCACCCTGACGATTTAACCATAGAATTTGGTGTCGTATGTCCAGGATCAGAGTTATGTGCTCCAGGTCCAGAATTTGGTGGCATGGGACTCCTGTTAATAAATTAAACTGTTTTAAAGTCACATGAAACAATTTAAGACGTTTCATAATCAAATTTCATTGTCAATTAACAATAAGTAGTACACTGAGAGAAGAATATTTTTATATAGTAACTATTACAATATCAATGTTTACTAATAGTTAACTTACATATTGTAAGTTAACTATTACAATGCGTATATTTAAACATATCTAAACATACGCATGTTAATAGTTACAATGCCACATTAGCAGTAATCAAATCCTTTTCTCAGTGTAGGATTGAAGTTAAACATCGTTAATCAAAAATCAGAGTTTGCAACGAAAGAATCTAGCAACTACGTTCATATTTTTTTATTCAAACTAAACGATAGAAGCAACAAAAGCCACCAACTTTATTTGAAAAAATAAAAAATCAATTTTAAGTCACTTACTTTAATGCAGTTCGGAATGCAACACCCCAACCTCAAAAGCCAGGACGGCCTCGCTGCTCCGAAAACTTCTATTCCCCGGAACGAGCGCAGCCGAGTGATACCCTACAAGCGCGAAATTTGAAATTGTGATTTTCTGTATTAAAAAAATTGCACCAAATAATTATTTTTAATGTTGCATAAATTAAAATAAGTCACAAGAAGAAAAGTTATCGTAAAAAAATAACTTATTTATCATTGTTTATTAATTTTCCTTTCTTGAAAGTTATCGCGTAGTGACTATTACATTTGACAAACACACGTCAAAAAACTAATGAAATGCGTGAAATCAATTGCATTTAATATTCTTGCATAACTAGAGATTATAATAGTATTAAATACCAATTATTTACAACAAAAAATGAATAAACAAATAAACGAAAGGATTCGTTGCGAGCAGCGTTGGCCCCGCACTATTCTGACTGCAAGGAATGTATATCTATATATACAGTATATATAGATATATAGTCAGGCATCACACCACAAACTCACACGTAAAAGAGAGTCGCCCCGAGGTGCTGTCTCACCTGCCGGCGCCTGGTCCATCTTCGTGCGGCTGCGGCCTACGGCTGACGACTCGCGCGACTCGCGGTCAGCGCCGCGCGCGCACTCTCCTTTCGTCACTAGCATGCGGCTGTCGGCTGCTCCGGCTTCCTACGATTCTTCCCATAATTCCATTACTTTTATTTTTTTTTAATTTCCCGAAGAAGCACAAAAATTGCAATATCTCCAGACTTGCTAATTATGTAGATCTGAAACTTGATAAACTGTCCCTCAGCATGTATTCCATTATATATGGAAAGTTTAAGATACTTGTAGGGAATGGAAAGGGATCTTTGGAATGAAATGTCGAAAAGCCGCATGTGCATTTGCGACGAAAACCTCCTCATAGTTTACCAGAATGTTCTCACACAGTGCAATGGATGCTGAGGCATTGTATATTAAATTTAGATCTTTTCAATCAGCCAGTGTAGGGGAAATAACTTTTTTTCCTGAACATTTCTTAAAAAGACCATACAAATTGCAATATTTCCACACTTGCTAATTATTTAGATCTGAAACTTGATAAACAGTCCCTCAGCATGTATTACATAGTGTGTGTGAAGTTTGAAATATTTGTAGAGAATGGAAAGGGATCTTTGAAATGAAAAGTCGAAAAAGCGCGTGTGCATTTCCAATGTAGACCTCCTTACCCTCGCTTAAAGTTTATGAGAATTTTTACACACAATCCAGTACATGCTGAGGCATTGTATATTAGGTTTCAGATCTACTCAATCAGCCAGTTTGGAGGAAATGACTTTTCTTGAATATATTTTGAAAAAGACACGGAAAATGCAGTATCTCCACACTTGCTGATTATTTAGATCTGTAACTTGGTGTTTAATCCCTCAGCATGCATAAGATAGTGTGTGTAAAGTTTAAGATATTTTTAGAGAATGGAAAGGGATTTTTGGAATGAAAAGTCGAAAAAGCGCATCAAATCTACAGTTACATCTACTTTTATAGGGTATAAGTTGGTTCAGACGTATGAGGTACGTTTTGAACTGAAGTACTCTAGTTAAAATAAATAAATTCTTGATTGACTTACTTATCTGTCTTACGGCGAGGCCAAGTCCAAGCGGCACGGTCCGTTGGGTGTGCAGGCACACGGTGCGGTACGGATGCTACGGTCTGCGAGGTGGGCGGCTGATGCGGCGGTCCAGGCGGCAGGCACACCGACGACACGTCGACGCAGCTCAGCTGTGCTGCAGCCAGCAGCGCATGCGCGTACACACACACGCGGGTAAGGCCGCGCCGCTAGCCGCTGCCGTCGCTGCCGTTGCCTACTCGCGAATCTCGCGATGCTACATATTACCCATGTGGTACAATAATCTATTTTTTTTTTAATATTATACATAATCATGAGTGCATTGTCTTCCGTAATGACATTATGAATTATATTTTACTTCAATTATTGTTTTTATAATACATATAATTTATAATTTTATTCTACAAAAGTGTAGTTATAGCGCCATCTAGCGTAATATCCGAAAACTATACAACCTAAACAAATATGAGGCGCCAAAAAAGGTTCGTACGACTTACTTTGCAGCCATTCTACGTTAGTGGAAAGCAGTTTTGCCAACCTCACAACTCATTGTCGAAAGTTTATTTATAGAAAAAAATAAAATAATACTTTTTATCGATTTTCGGAAAACGAAGTCTGTCAGGCGCTCGCAAATGGTACGGGGAGTATATGTGTAAAATTTCAGGCAGATCCGATGTATATTCGAGCTTATATCCACTTTTTAGATAAAAAATTTCACTAGAAAGTGGATAACTCGATGACAGTTACCCTTTCAATTCTGAAACTTTGGCATAATCATCTTCAAAGAATTCCCGAGTGCCTGGCAGAGCGTTTTTGTCCGAAAAATGATTAATAATTTAATTATTACTCAATATATAGTATTTTTTGACAAATCTGCAGCTTATGGCCAATCTTCTACCAAGGTCAAAGGTATTAATAACAAACACCTTTTTTATGAATTTGATCTTTTATTCAACGTTTCGGACATTTTTGGCTATGTCCCTCTTCAGGAATCTAATAAGAATTCAATACACACGTTTTGTAAACCAATAATTAAACAAATTACAATAAAAATTAAAAGTTATGTACACACTTACAAATAATTAAATTATTGTGGTCAACGTTGTTTTGCGGGCAACAATCCGCTCGTCAGTAACGATATATTACAAAATTCACGCTTATATACTAAATTATTTGTATGTGAAAATCGGTGTATCACACAGACAACTATGCTCAGATTCGGAGTGGGGTAAAACCCATTGGGAACGTCCGAGAGCGGAGAGAGGTAGCATTAATAGTCTTGACTAGAAGAACTTGTGTGTGAATAGTGTATATCTATGAGAGATGTTGTTAGACTTTCACCATACGTGCGCTCCTAATACCTCTTCACATCGATACATTGACATCATATCAAATAGAGACCAGAAATTCGCAATTATTTATCAAGGTGTTATATTCATTTGGCAGTCTGTTTATTTCAAATTGTTTATTAATAAAATTTTTTTGAGTATGAATAAATAATGCTTCAGAGAAGAGTCGTTTTCCTCTGTTGCATTCGGTGTCTAATATCTGAATGTTCTGAAAATTTATTGTATGATTATTATCAGTAGTGTGTATAAATAATGACAAATTTTGGTCTCCATCCGAATATTTTTTTAGATGTTCTTTTAATCTTACACTCAGTCTTCTGCTTGTCTGCCCTACATATGACGCATTACAATTGTTACATTTAATTTTGTAAACAACATTCGCATTATTACATTTTTGATTTTTATCCTTCCCTAATATTATAATATTATTTAATTTATTAGTTGTACTAAAAACGACATTTGTATTACATTTCTTAAAAAAACTTTTTATGAAAACTTCAAGTTCTTTTTTGCAACAAATTATGCCATAATTATAATTAAATTTATTTTGAAGATTAAAAGGTATTAATTTTCAAATTTATTCATTCTTTTACATATTTATATTAAGCGCCATGAATTTTCCAGGTTTAACATAATATATACATATATACATATATAACATCACTAGTATTCTCGAAGCGCGCGGTGAGCGCTGTGATTTTATCGAAACTACACCACTTTTGTTTTTGTGACCTAGCAACCCGTTACACCCACCAACCAAACCACTAATAAATTGATATCATAACTAATCCATCATTTTTGAAGATAGGAGATAGGATTAAGGAGTTATAAGCTTTTTTGAAAAAAACACGTTTCTGTTTTTGTTCATAACAAAAGAACTGTGACAGCTAGACATAAATTTTTTTTTCCAAATATAGATATTTTAATTCTATTTCGAATGCTACCCATCCGATCCAGATACATAGAACCGTTCTCGAGAAATTACGATTTGAAAAAAGGTTTAAAAATACTTTAACCTCAAATATCTCTGAAATTTCTAGATCAATCATTTTGCCCAAAGAACTCGACCGAGAACTATACAAAATCTACCTCTACAAGGAATGTTAAAGCGATTAAGTCAATTTTACTTCCGTAATCGTTGGACATAGAAAACTCGTTTTTTTCATTTTTCAATTTTTTTCTCAAAAACTAACCAAAAGAATGGATTCAAATTTTTAGAGCTTATAGCTATTTATATTCTGCATTATCGTGATTTTTCTCAAAAAAATTGACCGTTTAGTTTCGGAGTTATAAGCTTTTAAAAAAAAAATACGCTTTTGTCAATAACAAGAAAACCGGGATAGCTAGAGAAATTTTTTTTTTAATTATAGGTTTTTTTATGCTGTTTCGAATGCTACCCATTAGATTGAAATATCTCGATTCTATCATTGAAAAAAAGCCAAAAACAATTTTGAGAAAATCGAAAATTCGAAATAAAACAAAAACGAATCGGCCCAATCAAAAAACGGATTTTTGACCCGTCATCACACAGAAAAAACAAAAAGAATGAGACCTGTCCGGTTAAAATCGATCGAGTAGAAGCTGAGATCCAGGCGTATACACACACACACAGATACATCTATACAGACATTTTTCAAAAATCATGTATTTTGGGTCCTAACACCTCGAATATCAATTATAACATGTTTTTACAACAACTCAAAAAATTACTATCACAAAGCTTCCTCTAGGAGGAAGCAAAATCCCCGAATCTCACATATGTCTAAATAGGTATGCACATCCTCTATCACCACAAAAAAATTGAGCAAAAAAAATGGAATTTTCGAGAAAAATGTATTTTTCAGGATTTTCTTGGAATTTTGATACAACTAAAAAATGAAAAAAGATGTTGGAATATTTTTGGAGAAGAACATAAATATTTTAATTCCAAAATTATCAGTGTCATAGGCATACTCGGAAACCTGATTTGAGATGGATTCGGCCATTAGCAGCTGCCAAGAACAGTTGCGGAGACGATGGCGATAGCGAGAGGAGGTGAGGTCTTGGCGATGATGCCCCCATTGAAAGAATTCAGCAGAAACCTCACGCCAAGTCTCACGTAACAAAAGAAAAACGAAGTCCATAGCTGCTTACAAAATTTCTACATCGCGACTAAAAGAAGTTACTTCCCGTTGCATTATAAGAGAGAATAAATTTTTCTTTCGTACATTTTTATGGGCTACTAATAAATTGTACATATTAGAATATTCAATCTCGGTTGTAAATACCTTGTAAATATCTAATAATTGTTCAATGTGCTAACGATGTTATGTCAAGACTGATTTTGTTGTCCTAATAACCGTCCAATTGACTGCGTTTCACTCATAAACACTGTAAGTGCTGTTTTGGGAAAAGCTTAGTACAATGATATTGAAGAATCAGAGACTTAAGATTCAATTATAATTCATCACTTTTTCATGTTGCGTTAATACAGTATAGTACATTACGATACGAGTGCGCAAAGTAGGTGATTCCCGCATTCGGTTTTTTGTCGCCCGAGCGAAGCTCGGGCGACAAACTCCGCTCATGCGGGATCACCTACGCAGTACATGAGTATCGTATACTATTTTTCCTATCGAGTTGTGCAATGTTAGAGCCTGCACACGCATCTGCGCGCGCAAACCACCACTCTTCCACACGCTGAGACGTACGTGTAGAGTAGTAGCTGGGCGTGTGGGAATGAATCATTCCCGCATCATTAGTTACTTTTTGAAACTCCGTGCGAGAAGTTCGATTTCTCGCACGCTGCGTTAAACGATGTGTGCAAAAATCTCACTTCTCGCACGTCGTGTCAAAAAATACGGTTCGACACTTGTGTGAGAAGTTGATTTTCTCCTCGTGTGCTCTTTTCACCCTCGCTTCGCTCGGGTGCAAACAGTCACACGAGGGGAAAATCAAATCCTCGCACTAGTATCGAAATGTACTATTTCCACACGCACATCTCAGCGTGTGAAAAAGTGGTAGTTTGCGCACGCATTTGCGTGCGCAAACTCAAACTTTGCACACGATGATAGGAAAAAGTGTTTTTTTTACAAGAACATATTCTTCGACAGCTGTGACATTTCCTATGGCATGAAACTTACAATGAGAGGGTCTAAGGCGTATTTTCGTATGCTATCTTTGATTGCTTGTAACTGCTTGAAAAATCAATATTTTTTAATGAATCAGAGCTTAAATTTTAGCTTTTACTGTCTACTATTATAATCTTTTACTCGTTTTCGTATCATAAATATTTGCAATGTGACACTCAACAGAAGAGACATGATTTTTTAACGAAATAGAGAATATTTGAAATTAAATTGCCCATATCTCAACAAAAAGAGCCTATTGAATAAAATTGTCAGCACTGGGCTTCATTTTTAGGTACCAGAAATCGACTCTCCAATGCCCGATAAAATCCGTTTTCCGCAGGTTAGACCCTCTCCTTGTTAGTCTTTCTAAGAGTTAGTAAAATTGTTTAACAATAATTAAATTTGGTTTAATAAATTTTTTTTTTTACTTAAAGTACACTTCTTTCCAATTACAAATTGTAATATTCGAAACATTCACAATGAGCATCAGAACTTTGCTACTAACACATGTATTATTTGAGTTTAAACGCTTTCGGCTTCTCTTGTTGGTCTTTACTAATGCTACCGAGACTGTCTGCTTAGCGTAGGTTACAAATAAACCTGGACGGGTTGAACTCTGGTCTTGAGTTTATGTTAGAAATCCTGCGACGGGGAATCTAGTTTTTTTCTGCCTTTTTTCAAACCTAGCTTAAGCTTGTGCGGTTCGATGCGCTTGTTTGCACAGCTGCAGTTGTATGTAAAATACCATGTAAAAAAATAATATGTATATTCTCTACATAAATAATGCATAATGCGATATGCATAGACTATCTATGCAATTGAGCCTGCATAATCTGTGCATAGTCTATACATAATCTGCATATATTGTCTATGCACAACCTATGCATATCAGAAAGAAATCAGCCTATTGGGTCCTTGAATAAGTTCTCGCTGTTTCCTAACAGATGGCGTTACCAGGACTAAGTGTATGTAATTTCAGATACTAACGCATCTATAATAGGCCAGTCAAATTAGTTTTTCTTCGAACTTAATTGTAAGCCGACTTTTTCAAAGGGATTCTGGTTGGGGAAGCCATCAGGAACAATAATCCAGTGAGTGAGCCAACATCCTATGATAGCAACATTGTTTAAATAATTAATTCATGATCATAAACTCAGTTTTTTGACTATAGGAAAGAAACTATTGACTTTATAGAAAAAAGTTCTATATGAACTTTGTAGATATTAAAAAGATCTATAAAACGCGACCTCAAGATTTAAATTTAGTTAATTTGTTTATCTGCAAATCGCAAAAAACCGCTGAAAATGGCCATTTTTACGATTGTTTATAACTCTGTTAAAAAAATTGCTTGATAATTCGTGAACGTATAGCTATTATGGTAGTAAATAAGCAGTTAAAATTTCAGCTAAAAATATTCAATAGTTTTTGCATAATTGCTATTATTTATCAAATTTTGACCATATTTGCGTCATTTTTCCCAAGCCGTGAAGCATCGTACGAGGATGCACGAAAGCAATTATGAAAGATTAACATCTCTACTTTCACGAACAATAAATAGCTAACCGATTTTTTCACATTTAATTGTTTAAAATCGCAAAATAAAAAAAAAGTAATTTTTTTCGCTATAAATAAAAGCAATTGTGACTCGAATATTTGTTGTAGATAATCGACATTAGGTTCTATGGAAAGCTGGCATTTTTCTCGAAATTTTAAGGGGTCTCCGAACTCTCTAACATAAGTGCTCTAGGAGTCGAGATAATTCTTTTTTTTTTTCTTTTTTGTAAAAATCGCCGTGTCTTTAATTATTAATATTAAGAAACGAGACAGGGCCGAAAAATCGAATTAATAGTTGTACTATCATAAAAAAAATATTGCGTCACATTTATTGCAAAATTACATTGTTATAAAAAATCACAAATGTATGGCTCAAAAGTAGAATGAGGTGCAATGTCACGCGAAAGAACTGAGCATAGAAAGTTCAAATCCGACGCGCTCGAAAATTTTTTGATACCTTGGTAACTAATTGACTTAAACACTTCATTGTTTTTTTAATTTGGGATAGCTCGCGAAAATATTAACATCTGCCATACTCACTTCCTCGAAGAAGTTTATTTAACATATTTAATTAACAATCATATTTTTATTAACTTTTTACTCTTTTTTTCATAAATAAATAATTAACTGCATTTAATTTCATGCAATTTCACACGTTATTAACTAATTAAACATGTTTCTTTATAATTCTGTGTATATGAGTGTATTCGTGTGCGAGTAGATTTGAATTCTGGCGCGCTTTTATGTGTTCAGAATAATGTGTTCATGCGTCATCCTACGAGAGCATCGCGTTGAACAGTTTAGCCGTTGACCTGCTAGTGACGCCAAGCGCCAAGTGTACAGAAGAAGATTTTGTTTGAAATACTACAACTGTCTGAAGTTGACTTATAAATATTAATTTGTGTAGCTTGTTTTTTAACGGAAATTCAGATAAATTTTATATTGATTTCAATATAAAATTACAAGTGCAAGAGATACATTTTATGGAGTTTTAATCAGATCTACACAATGATGCGTCAAAACGTTGGTAAGTACATAATCGGTATAATTAGTTATTTGTATTGTTTTTAGAAAATTAATTCATAATTTATTTATCATTGCCAGAGAGAATATATAGTTTTTTGTTTATGTTTATAGTGAAGGCACAATGGTCTCAAGTTTATTTACAAAAATAAATTTGTTTAACGTCTTTTTTAACGGAAATTCAGATTGGTTTAAATATAAAATTACAACTACAAGATATACATTTTACGTAGTTTTAATCAGATTTACACACTGCATATATCAAAACGTTGGTAAGTACATAGTCGTTATAATTAGTTATTTATAGTGTTTTTAGAAAATTGATTCATAATTGATTTATCATTGTTAGAGAGAATATAGAGATTTCGTTTATGTTTACAGTAAAGACACATAATTGACTCCACTCTGTGATATGTTGGAGCATGAGGCCGCAGTGATCATCGCATCGTGCTAAAATTCTCGGGTTTCTGAATTGCACCAAGTTGTTAACTACATTTTTTGCAAATCTTTATTAGGTACGTTACTATGAGTAAAATAGTTAACTTTTTATTATTACATTAAATCGCGTAAAGTAAATGCATAAACATTTTTAAATTCAACATTTTTTAATGATTATGCAAATATCACTCTTATTTTTTATAGTAGGCTATACTTGCTTTATTAATACAACTTGCAATAATGATATATTACTAATTTTTTTTCTCTTTCAAATAATTACAGTAGTTTAAATAGTTTAAATTGTATTGTTGGAGATTGAAGCATTTTGAAAAGATGGAAACTGACGATGAGAATTTCTGTTTGCTGTGTGATAAAATTATAATCCCCGACCAGCAAACGAAATATTAAAGAAAAGGCTATAGAACGATTAACTGAAGCAAGTTTACAAAGGAAAGGCAATAAACATAAGCAGCTTGAAAACCACGATTCATTAAATATCCACAAAAATTGTCACAGCCATTACGTCAGAGAGTCAAGTATAAAGACTACGCAAAAAAATGCTGTAAGTTCAAAAATATCTGCAGGAGAAGTAGTATTAGCGCACTGCAATTTGATTTGAGTGTGAACTGTCTTTTTTGCGGAGAAGAAGCGGCCGACGAGTATGAAGCCAAAAGAGCAAAACAGAAAAAGATGTATCTTTCCAAAGTGAAAAATGTTACGAGCAATACTCTCAAAAATAATATTATGGAAAAAATCAGTTCACGATTAGAAAATCAGAATTTACAAGATAATCGTCGGGAAGAATATAATAAGATTAAGAAACGCATAGAAAACGTTGATTTAGTGGAGCGGGCCGCTCGTTACCATGATTTTTGTATTCGAAAATTTTCAATTTTTAGAGGTACTGATGAGGTTGGTCCACCGATGTCAAAAGATACAGCCGATGCCATACAGTATATAATAACGTGACGAGGAATGTCAATTTTCGATTAAAGATATTTTAAGTCAATACGAAGGAGAAGTTCCTACTAAATTACATACAATAGAAAATAGATTATTAGAATATTTTGGTAGCAGCATTACGGTTTGTAGAGTAAAAAATGATTTGATAGTTTGTTTTTCTTCTGTAAGAGATAAGATTCTGACTGACGAATGGTATACTAATAAAAACTGACATATAGATAAGGAGCATGAAAGGATTATTAACACAGCAGCGAAATTAATTCTGGATGAGATAAGATCAAAATATTACGACACAGCCAATTATCCTGCACCCAATTTTTTTTTATATAATGTTAATAATGACATACCACGGAAGTTACGATTATTTTTAGATGTTTTAATTAAAAGTCATAAAAGTTCAGAAACGTCTAATGAAATGTGGGATAAAAGGATTACAACATTTTGTCACATTATAGTAAATGCAGCCAGACCTCGGTCATTGTTATCCCCCATATTGCTAGGTCTGTCATCAATGATGTATAAAAAGCATGCTTCGAAAAATCTAATCGATTCGCTAGCGTATCTTGGCTTGTGTGTTTCATATTATAAAACGCAACTTTTTGAGTCTTCTGTAGTTTGTCAACCTGAAAGTTATGATTCAGGCAAATCGTATTTTCAATTTGTATATGATAATGCTGATCATAACACATGTACAATCGACGGGAAAAATACGTTTCATGCAATGGGTGGGGTGATATGTGCGACTCCTGCCTCCGAAATATCCAGCAATACGATAATAGAGCGCCTGCATCGCATTCCATCGGCACGTAATATAGTTACTTTTGGATTTGTTCCTTTGAAAAATTTTCAAAAAGGTATCCATGCGGGTTTGAAAAATATAAAAATTGAAGATATCAGTGAAATAAATCCAATAATAAACAATCAGGTAGAAGACTCCGATTTATTGTGGTTTTACGGTAATTACAGAGAACGAAAAAACATGAGCGGCTGGAATGGATTTATGGAACAGTGTACACAAGTTAAACTGTTTCACGTATCAAAAATAATACCCGTTCCATTCGTGAATGCACTACCAAGTAATTATGATACTATTTTTACGGTTTTAATAGAAGCTAATGAAAAATGCAAGAGCCAAAAACAAAGCCATGTTTTCGTGACTTTTGATTAACCTTTGTATCAAAAAGCTCGAGAGATCATCGAGTGTTGTAAAGGGACACAAAACGAAGGAAGATTAATAGAGTTATTGTGAGGCTTGGAGGGTTCCATTTCCTGATGTCATATCTTGGCGCAATAGGTTTTGTAATGGAAGGTAGCGGGTTAAAGGACGCGTTTTACGAACTTTATGCTGAAGTTTCAGCCGAAAAAGCATTGACTGGACATGCTTATTCGAGAGCAATCCGAGGGCATTTGTTAATTCAAAATGCTTTGGCAAATATGATTTTCTTTTCCATCGATATCTCAAACGAAGAGGTGCTTATTTTGAATGATTTGTTTAATCATGTAGGAAAACCAGAATTCCCTACATTGTTAAAAAACGACGATTTCAAAGAAATTAAAAAAAAGTTTTTAAACATAGTAGAAACAATAAAAGAAAATGGCCCGATAGCAAAATTATGGATTCTGTATTTTAAAATGGTCGATCTCGCAAAACAGTTTATTCAGGCTGAGAGAAGTGGAGATTGGTCCATGCATTTACAGTGTGTACAACAGATGGTGCCTTATTTTCATGCCAGCGGCCATAACCTATACGCTAAATGTGGCCATTTATATTTACAAGACATGTACAATCTTGAAAATATAATGGATATTATGGAATATCAAAAATTTAGCCATTTAGGTTATTTTACAATAAGGAGAATAGAGAAGTACCGATCTGGTACGTGGTCGGATATGATTATAGAGCAGATGTTGATGAGGCCCATGAAAGTTAGCGGGGGACTAACTCATGGGCGTGGTATCACTGAAAGTACTCTGTGTAAATGGATTTTATCGACAATTGTTTTGATCGAAGTAACAGATGCTATGGAGCAATTTTGCCATATCTTATACGCTACTTCAGATCAGCACATAGGTGCGAGTAATTGGCGAATTACGAGGGTCTTGCAAGATACAAAAAACTAATAAATTTTTTCGGAAATCATAATCCGTTTCCTGTGACCGATAATATTTTATCCATTAGCAGTGGAATAATAGGGGATGATAGAATTAATTGTTACGCGGCGTTAGAAGTAGGACTGTCTTCAATGAAGCAAATTATTGGTGGTGACTTTGGTAGTGTCATATTTAAAAAAAAAATACAAAGTTCTATCATTGAAGGCAGTGACTTCATCAGTGAAAATTGATAATGAAATCCTAACGATTGATCCTACTCTCATATTTCAAAGAATATCACTAAATATTCCAAATAAAGCAGATATGCGCAAATTTCTCCAATACGAACTAGCTCCATATCCGCTTTCCCTTTTCGACGAGGGCGGCATGCAGAAAGGCCGAAAATCGACCATTTATGATAATTTCACTAAACTTTCTAGTGTATCTCGTGGTGAAAATGATATTTATATTATCGATGGTGGCTTTTTACTTCACAAAGTACGCTGGGATACAAATAAGTCTATTGAAGTCATTTTAAATCAGTATGTTGATTATACCATACATAATTGTAGTAAAAAGTGCACAATAGTTTTCGACGGGTACCCAGAAGAAGTCAACATCAAAAGTACGAAAGCAGCAGAAAGGTCACGAAGAGAGAATAAAAATATGGGCCAGGAAATACAATTTAATAGAAATACCATTATCACAATATCTCAAGATAAGTTTTTGAGCAAAAACAAAAACAAGAAAAAATTGATTGAAATGCTGTGCGAAGAGTTTTAAAAAGAAAATTGTAGTACCGTGGTAGCAGAAGAGGACGCAGATTTTCTGATTGTTTGTACTGCTGAAAAATGTAGCTTAAACGGTATTACATGGATTATTGGAGAAGACGTCGATTTACCCGTCATCTTAACACAGCATTCATCAATAAGAACAATTTATTTCTTAAACCCCGGCAAAGAAAATGTCGACAACTCTGTATATGACAGCAGCAGCTTCAAATATCCGCAGTTAAAAAAATATATAGCCTTCCTGCACGCGCTTACGGGGTGTGACACAACTTCGTGTTTTTTTAAGCAGGGTAAAAACAAATTAATAAAAATGCTTGTCGAGGATATAGTGTTACAGCAAAAAGTAAACGATTTTTAGAACCTCCATATTAGCCCTGACCTTTTAGCTGCAAATGCTAATGCTTTAGTTACCAGGATGTACGGCACCAAGAAAGACAAACACAGTCTACACGAGCAACGTTTTCTTAATTTCAAGAAATTCGCTCTGAAAGGTTCTGTAAGACTGGAAAATTTGCTACCAACTGAAGGAGCTACGAAGCAGCACGCATACAGAACGTACTTGCAAGTACAACAGTGGCTTGGATATAAGAAAGATCCGATAGCCTGGGGCTGGAAAGAGCGACAAAATGTCCTCTATCCAGTACACACGCTGGAATCGCTTATTCTCGACGAGATAGTGAATAAAATTAGTTGTAGGTGTGAGTCCGGATGCAAAAAATGCATGTAGTTGCAGAAAACATGGACTACTGTGTTCCCAGATATGCTCGTCTTGTCACGGTAACAGTTGCACAAACAGCGAAGAAATCGTTATCGAAGATGTCACGGACACAGCCATCATTGATGACGTAATAGAAGATCCTATTTTTGAAAAAATGATGGAAATGTCAATGGACAATTGTGCAGAAGACGACGAAGTAGAATATGAAGCAGAAAACGAAGAAGAATAAGAAGATGAGGAACACGATCAAGAAGACGCAGATCAATCGAATACCGATGTAGTTCGAAATAAAAAGCGAAAAAATACCAATATAATATAATTTTCATATTTAATAAAAGTTTTTATAGAAGCGAATATATTAGTTTTTATTATTTAATCAATTAATAATAGTTACCCAAGCATATATTTATCATAAATTCATTTCTTATCTATGAAAAAAAGAGTAAAAAGTTAATAAAAATATGATTTTTAATTAAGTATGTTAAATAAACTTTTTCGAGGAAGTGAGTATGCCAGATGTTAATATTTTCGCGAGCTATCCCAAATTAAGAAAACAATGAAGCGTTTAAGTCAATTAGTTACCGAGATATCAAAAAATTTTCGAGCGCGTCAGATTTGAACTTCCTAGCTCAGTTCTTTCGCGTGACGTTGCACCTCGTTCTACTTTTGAGCCATATCTTTGTGATTATTTATAACAATGTAATTTTGCAACAAATGTGACGCAATATTTTTTTATGATAGTACAGCTATTAATTCGATTTTTCGGCCCTCTCTCGTTTCTTAATATTAATAATTAAAGACACGACGATTATTACAAAAAAAAAAATTATCTCGGCTCCTAGAGCACTTGCAAGGAAAGGATACTTGGTGTCCGCCTCCGATTTTCATGAAACTTCACAGATGAGTAGAGTGTCAAAAAACATTCTACACGTATTTTTTTTTATCTGCGGAAAAACATATCTCAGGGGTGAAACCGCCCTTAAAGTTCACCCCCAAAAACCGTTTTTTTTTTATATCTGAAGATGGAATCGGAATTTTTTAATGAAACCAACACCTATTTGTTTCTTATGAAAAGTCGAGTTCTTCGGCACAGTTTTAAAGCTGGGGTTGCATCCCCTATTTTTTATAAGGTTAAATATGATATTTTTCCTTGTATTTTTTATATAAAAATATTTTAATGAGCTAAATTTGATTGCAAATTGCCATGTTATAAAGAAAATTGAAAATTATAGTTGACCTGTTTCGAGATTTAAAAATAAAAACACGTTGACGGGGTGAATTACCCCTAATTTAATTAATTACCTTTTTGTTAGTGTCTGCCTCCGATTTTCATGAAACTTTGCAACTGGTTAGAGTGTCGAAAAATATTTGACACGTATTTGTTTTTATCTGTGGAGAAAGACATCTGGGATGAAAACCACCCTTAAAGTTCACCCCCAAAAACAGTTTTTTCTAATATCTCGAGATGGAATCGGAATTTTTTAATGAAACCAACACCTATTTGTTTCTTATAGAAAGACGAGTATTTGGATACAGTTTTAATGATAAGGGGTTGCACCCCCTATGTTTATGGGGATAAATATAATTTTTTCCCCACTATTTTTGAAATAACAAAGTATTGACGAGCCATATTTGGTAAAAAAATGCCATGTTGTAAAGAAAATTAACTAAATTAGAACTAAATAAACTAAATTAGAAATTATAGTTGACCTGTTTCGAGGTTTAAAAAAACACATAGAAGGGGTGAGCTACCTCTATTTAGTTACTTATCTTTTAGTGATTAAAAAAAATTAATCACAACATTCCTTTGGATTTTAATTTTGTAATGCTTATTTTGATTCATATTACTATTAATTTGTACAATGTGATGATTTGTCAATGTAACATGTATAAATATTACAGAAATTGGTGAATTTGCAGATTTTATTCAATATACGTTTGACAATAATGATAATCTGTGAAAAAATGTTTAAAACATAATAGCTTTTTACACCATGCACATCGTATGGCTGCAATTCCTCCACATATGTCGCAAATTGGTTCCTCTTGAGTATAGAAACAGAAATCTACTGGATTTTGATGTCTTGGAGGTTTTTTCGTTAGGTATCCACTTTTATACCAGGCATATTTAAAAAAAATTTGAAATCTTGGTGAAGAAAATTGATTATGGATTAGAGATTGTAGTTTGATTATACTATTTCTCTCGTGTAATTTAGCATCATAATTCATAAGAAGTGTTATGTCTGATAATTTTCTTATAAAGTTTTTCCATAATCGAAAACGATATACATCAAGACGCTGTATCTGACCAGTTGTGCCTTTTGGTATCGTTTTCAATATAAGATTTGACTTTTTCGGTAAAGCTTTTTTTACAGCGTTTTTACATTGTCCACTCCATGAATCTAATAGCAGTATAGGTGAATTTTCACTGTGAATCAAAAATACATTTTGAATCCAAATTTGAAATAGTTCCTTGGATAATTTACCGGACGCTGATGCTTCTACGTATATATTTTCTGGTTTGAATAAAGTTTTCATTACTTTAAGTCCAAATTGCCCATGAGCCTCTTTCAAAACTATAAATAACGGGGATATAAGCTGTCCCTCTATTGATATTGTTTGTTGAATAGTGTAACTATGTGTTATAGAAGATACCGACTGAACGATGTTTTCTACATTTTTAATCCCCTTATAACAAAGAGTGCGACCACTATGTATCTCTAAATTGAACCCACTTTGATCAGAATTGTAAACGTTTTGAGCACCATGTACTTTAATGAGATTTTTGACATCGTTAACAAAATTTTCTTTGTGTTGTTCTACTTCTATTGCCTTCTGCGTAGATGACATAGTAATAAATTTTGTTATTTTACGTGAAACAATGTGATGCTTTTTTTTAATATTTGTATCCATCTATGTGAAGCTTTCAACCACGGAATATTTAGTTCTCCTTTCTTTACGAGAGCCCATCTTTTTATATCAGTATCATGCAGAGTCATTTTTTATTCTATCGATTCTTTATCTTTTTGAAGTACATAAGTTGTTATTCCATATAGAATAGTTTTTCTGGTACCCCCTACTTCAATTTTTAATTTTCACTTGGATTGTACACTTGTCAAGGATAATGGCTTTCTTTTTCCACTTTGCCAATACTGCACTGCCTGTTTCTTATATTCAAAGTCTACATCTTCTTCATTCGGTAAACAACCAGGAACCTCTGCATAGTCTTTATTTAATTCATCCTCTTCTTCAATATGTTGTGGAAGTGTATCACTGTAGTCATCCTCAAAAAGTAAACTTTATTATATTTTCTATTACATGATATAAAGTTATCTCTTGTTCGTTAGCTTTTGATTCTTTAATTTTAACATTGTTAGCATTAAAGATTATAGATAATAAAGATATTACAACCAGTGGATTAATAGCCACTTTTTAATTTTATTTGAGACAATGACGTTCAAGCAACAGCCGTAGTATGACGGACCCGTCGTCCCTTTTGCATAAATAAAAATTTTTCTTTTTTCTTTTATTGTTTGACTAAAAACTTTTGTATTTTTATAAACTAAGTTAGCATTTAACAGATATTGTTCGTTTGACAATAACTAATATTATATAATAACTAGCAACCGTATCAAGCGTGGGGTGTAAAAGTTTATAAAATTAATTATTTACAAATAGATATAAAATTATAATAATTACTTTAAGACATATTCATGAAAGATTATTTCCCCTACCCAGGTTATAAAACTTATTTAAAATTCTCTTTTCATCCGCTATAAATAAATAAAATATTTTTATTTACATATAATAAATTTAATAAACATTTTGGATTTAAATAATTACATGTGTAGTTGGAGATATTCCTTCAAAGTGTGGAATTAACTTTAAGGAGGCGCAATCCCGAGCGCACGCGTTATCTGAGGGACGTAAAACACATGGCCCATACTAAAAATAGATATTGATGCTTTTCCACGCAGGGACGCGCTTTTCCGAGTTTTCAGAACATGACTTATACTATAGACTGAAATATTATTTTACATTATTAGACAATATCTCTTAAACCGTTACCAGTAAAATTATTTTAACAACAACAAATATGAAATATAGCAGTAAGGAAATTAGGAAAAATAATATTAATTCTATATTCTTTTGTTAAATTGCAATCAACAGCTTTTGTTTGTTTCTGCATTAATAATAATAGAGATCTATTAACAAAAACCCAAAAATATAGCTCTATAACTAACCAAATGCATTTTGTAAACGCAACCTTAAAACATAAAAAGAATCCTTATTAACAAACGTTAAATAATTACTGTAATACTTATTATATTACATAAGCAATAAGTTATGTTAACCACTAGTTTATTTTACACAACCGACTGTTTTTATAAATTTATCAAATGTAAATTCATTGTAAATTAGATTTTTAAGTATTAATAAATTTTATATTGCGAATAACCACCGAAAAAATAATCATAATGTGTTCGTTCAAATTTGTGATAATTTGCTACACAATTAGCTAATAAAGTAAATAATCCTACACTTGTAAAATATTCAGGATTGTTAATAATAAGAAAGTGCTGAGAAAAAGAGGGTGTTTATCTGTACAATCTGCCTCATGCACGTGGCATATCTAAAAATAGATTTCCTCAGTCTTCCTGCGTGGAGACGCGTTTTCCAGCATCTTTTGGGACCCAACCTATTATAGCATAAGAATATTATTTTAGAATAACGCTGAATATCTCACAACTACAATTAGGGAAATAATTTTGTTTAAGGTAAAAGTTGTATTATGTTAAATAAAAATTAGAAGCTGATAAAAACCATTATTATATTGTATGTTTATAGTAAATAATAATCCTTTCGCTTATTTCTTCTAGATTAATTAACTTGCCTTTAAGTTCAAATTATAAACCTATCAAGATTTGAATAATACACTATAATCTGTATGTTCCTTATCATTTATTAAACATTAACACTATTAATAAGAGATTCCCACTTGTTAATGCAAATTTTATGAACTATACACATTAGATAAATATTCTTACTAAACAATAGTTGTATTTTGACACATTGATACTCAAAGTAATTAATTAAATTTCAAATATTTTAAATAAACAATAGAAGACCGAAGAAAAATGTATTAACTTAATAAAATAATTTAGTAATATAATTGAATTATTAGTTAGAAAGAATAATCTAATGTTTTTATAAAGTTTGCATAAGAAATTTCATTGTTTAATGTATAATTAAGTTTAATAAAATTTGCAATGCGTTTAACTCCTGTTGTAATAGACCGATAACTTCCATTCAAATTTGTACTTTCATCTTAAAACAAAATGAAATAGAATAATGTATTTTATAATTCATAAACTGTCAGTACTACATAGCTTTTAATAAGTAATAGAAAAATTGATCGTTTTCAGCTCAAAAGAGAGAGAAGGACATATATTTTGTCTCTCTCATCTATCTTTCTCTGTCATTCATATAGCTTTCTCTCTCACTCTTTAAAGAAGATACGAGCCGCCGGAAAATACCCTAGAGAAAGCATAGGATTTTCTCCACTTGCCTAAAAATCCACGTTTGGAAGGGATGCCACCCTCACACCATTGGACACCGCTTTCCCGCACCACTCGCTCCATTTAACATTACGGATATGCAAAGCATAAACCGCCGCCGAACAGCATCATCAATGACTCGTTGACTCAAGCTGACGCAACTACCCGATTTGACACCGCAGTTTTTCAGCCAAAGAAGAGGAGGAGCAATGGATTTAAATACGCCGAGCGCGCAGTGCTCAGCAGTCAGATCAACACAAGCCTCACAAGCTTTGCTGACTGTACGAACAGATTACCACAAGCCTCACAAGCTTTTTCAGACTCTGTACTACAAAAATTTTCAAACTCAAATAAATATTAACTAATAAGAATTTTTCCATCGGTCTTACAGTCTTACAAATTAAATTAAAATAATATTAAAATAATTAATATTTATGGCAGTCAGATTGCCCTTGTTTATAATCACCCCCGCAGAATCTGAAATAAAAACTTAATTAAAACCTGGAAAAAACTTTGTTAGCAAAGGACGATCTGACTGCCCACCACCACCACATTGTCCGACGTTTCGAGCCTGCTCCGGCTCCTCCTCAGTCCCTGAGGAGACTGAGGAGGAGCCGGAGCAGGCTCGAAACGTCGGACAATGTGGTGGTGGTGGGCAGTCAGATCGTCCTTTGCTAACAAAGTTTTTTCCAGGTTTTAATTAAGTTTTTATTTCAGATTCTGCGGGGGTGATTATAAACAAGGGCAATCTGACTGCCATAAATATTAATTATTTTAATATTATTTTAATTTAATTTGTAAGACTGTAAGACCGATGAAAAAATTCTTATTAGTTGATATTAAATTGCAGTCGACATAAGTAATATTTTTAATGGTCAAATAAATATTCAAATTTTCAAAAATTCAAATTTGTTTTCAAAATTCAATTTTCCAAATTTAACTTCCAAAGCATAAAGAGAAAAGAGTTATAGAAATAAAGGTAATTAAAATCAAATTTCAAAAAAGTAAATAAATTAGTATTTGTTTTGGATTGTGAATAACCGATTGGCCTTGGTCTTACGGACTTTAATGGACAGAAGTTATTCATGATTCAGGTCACTCAGTGCGAGTTTTACGAACTTGGTGCAATTTGACTTGACAAAACAATATTAATTTTACTTTAAAGATTTATATTTCAAAGTTGAGAATATTATTCAAGTTCAATTCCAAGTAAATAAATTAGTATTTGTTTTGGATTTTGAATAACTGATTGGCCTTGGTCTTACGGACTTTAATAGACAGAAGTTATTCATGATATACAAGTCATTTAGTGCGAGTTTTACGAACTTGGTGCAATTTGACTTGACAAAACAATATTAATTTATTTTATAAAGAGAGTTACTAATATCGATTATCATTAAAAATAGAAAAAGAAATTATACAGAAATCAATTCTAATTTGATAGGTTCGGGAAGGGCAAAGCTGAGAATAATAACCTGAGTTGGGGGAAAAATTAGTATTTTCCAACATATCATTCCTGGGCTCGTGACCTTTCTCCTATCCATACAAGAGGCATGTGCAACAAAATTATTCTTACGAGACAAATGTGCAACTTCTGTTGATCCTGAATTATATCCCAATTTCCTACCTACAAAAATTAAAATTTACCATAAGCGCCTTTATACTTCCAAACCAAATGCTCAACCAAGGTTAAATAGCTAACGCAGCTACGGCCTAAAAAGAACATAACTCTTCATTGAGTTAATTATCCCAGTCGTTTTATGTTTTAGGACGTGACAGTAGATTATTTATTCTATAATTATTATTTTACTTAAAATAACTTTATTTTATTTTCATGAACGTCAATTGAGCTTACTTTTATTTAAGATATTTCATAATTTTATCACCTTTATTAGAATTGATGGCTATGTTATTTCACGTTTTATTCGTAATCTGATTGGTCGGAAGCGTTGCCATGCTGTAGCTATGTGCATGGCAAAGCAATGTTGTTTGTTTATATTTTTCTTATAAGATTATTTTCCCATTTTTGAATATTGCATTCAAAGCATAGATAATCTCCGCGCGCGCAGTGTGCGTTTGATCTAGTCTTTTTTTTTAAAATAAAGTTATGTTTCACTGAAATAAAAATATTATAATTACTACAATATTATGTGACACGCACAAATAATTTAATTTATTTTATTTGTTTATTATATGGTAGAGAGAATCGTGCCAGTTTAATATAATATATACATAAAATAATGAAATTGAATATATGTATTTATATTCAAGCGCGCGCACGCACTCACACGCTTACACCCGCACGCTCATACGATTTCATTAATTTTATTTAGTAATTGTATTAAATGGGCAAGATACTCATTACAATAAAATATTATACTAGTTTTATTTAAAACAGTTATTGAGGGCATGTCAAATAAAAATAAGAAACTTTACCGGCCACCACGTGTTTTAATTAAAAAATTAATTTGTAAACATTTATTTGATATAATCTCGACTTCAGACCTTCGATTTGTGCGGAGATAATTTTCAGAAATTTTGTGGATCATTTTTGTTATAGTATCTGTGAGATATTTGGCTTGAAAAATCTGATGACTTTTTTTAGATAATTGTAATTATTTAACATACACTCAATAAAAGGTAAACGAAAAATTTATTAATATATCATGATATGATATTTATGTATATAATAAATATTATAAATTCTATTAACTCTAGAAAAAAAAATGAAGATAAGTTGATGTTTTTTTTACAAATATTCTTCTTATCATGGTTATATTAATAAATTTTACATTATTAGAATCATTATTTTATTTTACGTGTTTATAATAATCCTATTTACATTATATCACTTCTTTTAATCAAACTTACTATTTGACTTTAGATATCATTTTAGTATTTAAGCTATTTTATTTTTTTCAAGAAAGTTCTTATTTGTTTAAACGTTTCGCCCATATGACTAAAAATAAAATAGCAATACTTACAAGCCCTTTTTAATAATATATTTTCTGTATCCTCAATGGGTAATTAAAAATTTTTTTTTGAAGAGTATATAATAAAATGTATAATTATATCAATTTAAACAATTGTCTAAACACCAACAATATGTAATCAGTTTAGTAACTAGCGTGTAGTCAATACAAAGAAACACTACAAACTGACCACAGTCGAATAAAAATATCTCTTGTTTACTCGAGAATTATCTCGTATTCAAAGTTTATTTTTAACTTACCAATATTTTTATAAATGTCATCGCGAAAAAAATATTCGTAGAAGCGTGATGACATTGAAAATTATAATGTAAATTTAATATAATTATAATTTTATTGCATATTTCGGTAAGAATGAAACCTTCGTTGATAAAAAAAACTTAAATTTTTATGACATCAACAATACAAGTATCAATAGGGGAAATGAAATATTATCCTAATATAATATCAAAAAAGATGAATTTTTAATAGAATTTTAACCAGAAAAATTCTTTGTTTATAAATAATTTCATCATTAATTTCATAACCAAAAAAAAAAAAAAATAATCGATACAAATTTTCTTGCATTTTTTCATTTAATGTATTAAATTTTAGTAGTGAATTTTAGTATTTCACGTAAAATATGATTTGAAATAAGCATCTCAACATTAAAAATCAAAAAGAATGTTGTGATCAATTTTTTTTAATCATTAAAAGATAAATAACTAAAGTAGGGGTAGCTCACCCCTTCTATGTGTTTTTTTTAAACCTCGAAACAGGTCAACTATAATTTTTAATTTTCTTTACAACATGGCATTTTTTAATCAAATATGGCTCGTCAAAACTTTTTTATTTTAAAAACAGAGTGAAAAGAATTATATTTACCTCCATAAAAATAGGGGGTGTAACCCATTATCATTAAAATTGTGTCCAAATACTCGTCTTTTTATAAGAAACAAATAGGTGTTGGTTTCATTAAAAAATTCCGATTCCAACTTGAGATAATAAAAAAAAACTGTTTTTGGGGGTGAACTTTAAGGGTGTTTTTCACTCCCAGATGTCTTTCTCCACAGAAAAAAGAATACGTGTCAAATATTTTTCGATACTCTAACCAGTTTTAAAGTTTCTTGAAAATAGGAGGCAAACATTAACAAAAAGGTGATTAATTAAATTAGGGGTAATTCACCCCGCTAACGTGTTTTTATTTTTAAATCTCGGAACAGGTCAACTATAATTTTCAATTTTCTTTATAGCATGGCAATTTTCAATCAAGTTTAGCTCAATAAAACATTTTTATATAAAAAATACAAGAGAAAATATCATATTTACCCTTATAAAAAATAGGGGATGCAACCCCCACTATTAAAGCTGTGCCGAAAAACTCGACTTTTCATAAGAAACAAATAGGTGTTGGTTTTATTAAAAAATTCCGATTCCATCTTGAGATATTAAAAAAGAACGGTTTTTGGGGGTGAACTTTAAGGGCGGTTTCACCTCTGAGATATGTTTTTCCACAGATAAAAAAAATATGTGTCGAATATTTTTTGACACTACTCATATGCGAAGTTTCATGAAAATCGGAGGCGGACACCAACTATCCTTTCCTTGTTAGGGAGTTTGGAGACCCCTTAAAATTTCGAGGAAAATGCCAGCTTTCCAAAGAACCTAATGTCGATTATCTGCAACAAATATTCGAGTGACAAATGCTTTTATTTATAACGAAAAACATGACGTTTTTTTATTTTGCGATTTTAAACAATTAAATGTGAAAAAATCGCTTAGCTATTTATTGTTCGTGAAAGTAGAGATGTTAATCTTTCATAATCGCTTTCGTACACCCTCGTATGATGCCCCACAGCTTGGGAAAAATGACGCAAATATGGTCAAAATCTGATAAATAATAGCAATTATGCAAAAACTATTGAATATTTTTAGCTGAAATTTTAACTGCTTATTTACTACCTAATAGCTATACGTTCACGAGTTATCAAGCGCCTAGCAATTTTTTTAACAGCGTTATAAACAATCGTAAAAATGGCCATTTTCAGCGATTTTTTACGATTTGCAGATAAATAAATTAACTAAATTTAAAATCGAGGTCGCGTTTTGTAGATCTTTTTAATATCGACAAAGTTCATATAGAACTTTTTTCTATAAAGTCAATAGTTTCTTTCCTATGGTAAAAAAACTGAGTTTTTGATCATTAATTTATTATTTGAACAATGTTGCTACCATAGGATCTTGGTTCACTCACTGGATTATTGTTCCTGATGGCTCCCCCAACCAGAATCCCTTTGAAAAAGTCGGCTTACAATTAAGTCGAAAAACAGGCGATAAAAAACTAATTTGACTGGCCTATAAGGAAGTACTGTCGGTAAGCTTGAACTTAAGTGTATGTTAGTTCGCCATAGTGTAAACAGCGCTTTTTGTTCTTACTACTAAAAATCTCAAGTTTTGTGCCAAGTAAAGAGTATTTGCGGGGAATTTTATTGCATTATTTTATTTAAAAAAAATCTGCAGCTCAAGCGCACAGGATTCTTGTTGAAACTTACGGTGACCATGCTCTGTCGGAAACGACATGCAGAGACTGGTTTCGATGCTTCAAAAATAACGATTTTGATTTTGGTGATAAAGAACGTATTGGTGCACCAAAATAGTTTAAAGACGAAGAATTGGAGGAATTACTAAATGAAGACAGTTTCGAAACGTTTGGAAACGTTAGGAATGATTCAGAAGCGAGGACATTGGATGCCGTATGAGTTGAAGCCGAGAGATGTCGAACGGCGTTTTCTCACGTGTGAAGTGCTGCTTCAACGGCAGAAAAGGAAAGGTTTTTTGCATCGTATCGTTACTGGCGATGAAAAGTGGATACAGTACGATAATCCTAAGCGTAAAAAATCGTGGGGTAAGCGCGGCCATGCATCAACATCGTCCGCAAAGCCAAATATCCATGGTTCGAAGCTACTCCTCTGCATTTGGTGGGATCAGCAGGGTATAATTTATTATAAACTGCTGAAATCGAACGAAACTATCATGGGAGATGGCTATTGACTGCAATTGATGTGTTTGAGCCGAGCCCTAAAGAAAAAACCGCCGCTGTACGAGCAGAGACACGACAAAGTGTTTTTGTTACATGAGAATGCTCGGCCACATGTTATAAAAGTCGTCAAAGAAACTTTGGAGACGCTACAATGGGATGTCCTACCTCACCCGCCGTATAGCCCAGAAATTGCTCCTTCCGACTACCACTTGTTCCGGTCGATGGCTCATGGCTTGGCTGAGCAGCACTTCCATTCTTATAAAGATGCCAAAAAATTGGTCTATTCTTGGATAGCTTCAAAAGACGAGCAGTTCTTCCGAGATAGAATCCGTAAATTGCCAGAAAGATGGGAGAAAGTGGTGACTAGTGATGGGCAATATTTTGAGTGACATGCTTTTTACTACATACTTTAAATACAGCATCCATTTTCACAAAAGAACAGCGAGAAGTTATTCAAGATTCCAATAAATTGATTAGTATTTGGTAAAAAGTGTGACTTTGAGGAACGATTTTTTAACAGAACCTCAAAAAATTCATGCAGAAACTCACGATCGTCCACATCGTAATTGCTGTTAGAAACTACTTTCATGTATTGTGAAATGCAAATTAATTTGAGATTGTTTTTAAATTGAATTGCATGAGGTATAACATTTTTCAGACGAACGATAGAAAATAAATTTTTCAAACAATCTTGGGTTAATCTGCATGGAAAAAAGTGAAATCACGATCTTAAAAATATTTTGATAGATCAACGAATGTTTGAGTTGCAATAATCAGTGCTGTTTGATACGGTTTCCAAGCTCCTTTACTACCAACGCGCATATTGGTAAAAAGTAGAATAGCTTCTTCCAGAAAGCTAGTAGTTTTTTAATACTTTTCAGGATCTTTATAACTTAAAGCTGTACTAATATGCCTACTACACATAATATTGAACCAGCGTGCTATAAAATCCACGAATCACGTAGTTGTGGTACGATCATCATTGGAATTATCAGTTAAATATTCTATAGCTGAAGCTTCATCTTGAGAGAAAACTCTCTTAGCATTCCCTACTTTCATTTTTTGAAAATGATTTTTAGTATTTAGGCATTCTTCGGTGAACTTTGGCGCTAATTTTAGTTCAAGATCCTTATTATTAACTCGTATAAATAATCCTTTTTCACAGTATTCGAAGGTAAACAATAGTATACAACAAAATCATTCGGTAATGTTATCTCAGAAACAGTTAAAAAACCCGATTCTGCATTTTTAAAAGCATGTGATGAGTCGGCGTAAAAATACAATTTTTGGGAATTATCGCATGGATGTACACAATGATTAATAATTTTTGAAAATCTCGAAGCATTAATATTGTACTCAGTCTACATCGCTTGATTAGCTGGGCCCATGTCCGATGTTATACTGTGTACTCTTAATCCAATATCTTCGACTTTAATGATGATTTCATCGATAATTTGTTTAAATATCCTACCATTTACCGAATTGCTAGTTAAATCAAAACGTACAATCTGCTTCCATCGGGCATCGAGACCAGCTATCATTATCACAAGCGCATGTATTGCTGCTTCTGTTTGGTCGTGCCCGGGTATTGTTACTAAGCCAAGAAATGTATTTTTCGAAACGTCGTAAAAGTTACCCGGAGTAATACTCATCTCATCCATTACGATCAGACAATCTTTGTACAAATCTTTCTCAAAACTATTTATTTTAATACTTAGAAATTCAAAAATTTCACCGATTATACGACCAGGTTTAAATTTTAAATTTTCCATTTTTTTACTTAAAGTTCTTATGCAAGGAAACGGTAGTTTTAATTTTAAAATTGTTTTATAGCCGGACATACCGCACGCGAACCTTAATTTAAAACAATTTAATAAAGTTTTTGTACACCATTTAGGATTTTTTTTTTGTACTCTTTAGTTAATAACACAATTTGATCATCGTTTAGAATTTTACGAAGAGATTCATTCAAGTTGTCGGAACCTACTTGCTCTTCAAGTTGTAACGGGGTGCAGTTAGGGAGAGGGTATTAATCCCTCTCAGGGGTAATATACGGGTGTATTCTACGCCCGGGCGACTCGCCGTTGTAGAATTACCTGTAGTTCGGCAGAAGCGCCTCGGCACAGGTTCCGAACATGCGAGCCCGGCTTCTATTGTAGAAAGCCTAGGCTGCTTTCTTCTAGAACCGGCGCTGCGCTCTGCTGCTGCTGCCAACTGCTGTCCGCGAACTACCGGCTGCTCGCTATGACCTAGCGTTACCAGCGCAGCCGGCCTCTCCCGCACAACGCCGCTCGGTATAACCTCCAAGCGGCTTATGAAATACTTACTCCCGCTACCGATGCTCCTCTAGGAGGCAATACCTGCGACTAGCTGCAGCTGCTGAAAAGAGTAGAGGGCGGTATTCGGGAAACATGCATAGGTTAGGCGAGCTAAATAAAAGGCTTGACTCGACTACTAAGATAAAAATGAAAGGGGTTTATTGCAATAAGACTATCGCGTTAAGGGGCGCGACACCCGAACAACTATTACACAATTGAGTACGCACAGACCGAGACTGGACAACGCACGCACGCTCGCGGCCGCCGATTCGCGGCGGCAACCACAATACAAAAATCTAAAGCCGACTTACGCTCGTGGGCTGCCAGCCATAGCCGCTATCTCTCTCGCTCTTCTCTGGAACGCGTGCCCCCGTTGCAAGGAGGGGCGGGGATGGAGCAAGCCTCACTGTCCCCATCCTTCTCGGATAGGCCGTCTCTTTCACTCTCGCTCTCTCGCGATTGGTGGCGGCGCGCTGGCGGTCACGGTTGCAGCGGTGGAGGCGCGGCATACTCTCTCTTTCACTCACACACTACGCGGTATCACAAGCACCGACACGCGGGACTACTTCTCGTGTCACGGCGAGAATCAACATGGCCACGGCGTCCCTTTCGCGACAGCACCGCGGCTTCTTCTTCGTGTGCGTCGATCACGCGCCGCGTGGCGCGCTACGAGGCATTCGACGTTCCGGCGCGCGAGATTCGAATCTCGCGACGCCGTATGCTCGGTTGACGCGATTCATATCGGCGTCCATCACAAAGTCTACGAACACGTTGCCTGGCAGCATTTAATTCCTTTTTCAATCCAATTCTAGATTTCTCACAGTTTTCGAATAATTTTTCAAGCTTAAAATTACGTATCTACAGTTCCCTTAATTCTCTGTCTTTTTCTAAACAACATTTATAGGTTCAGGAATCATTTTCTATCAACAGATTCCTCTTTCTCTGGATGAACATTATCTGCGAAGCATATAATAATGTGTATTTTAATAAATATATTTTTTGTAGACGAAAGTAAAGAAAAATATCAAAAGATGATTGTATAATACAAAAGCAAAAGATTAAGTTTTAGATTTCATAAATGATTCTAATGAAAAAAGGTTTTATTTAAATTTAAAAATAATATATTGATAAGAAATAAAATTTGTTATTATTGAAGAATACCTTTCTATTGTATATTCGAAGCATAGACTTGTCATGTTGTACCGTATATTTAATTATTACTACACTTATTTTGTTGTCATGGGTTATGAGATGTTAAGATGGTAATTCTTTTCTTTGGTCCTCTGACGTATCTTCAAGTTCAATAACATTGACATCTAGTATTTTATTTGCATCAGCATGTGGAATATACTAGCTATCTAAAGAACAAATGACATCAAATTACTTCTACGGTATTAACATTCTATATTAATACTGTTCAATTTATAAATTACCAGTTTATTTTAAATTCCATATATTAAGCCAATTTAATGATTTTTAAAATAAACTGGTAATCTATAAATTGAAAGAAAATAAAAAAGGAAAATTTCCAACATGAGAAAATACTATATTATCTATAGATCTTTATAGGAATAAAGAATGAATATACAGTATCTTCTTCTTGCGCTTCAAAAACATAGGCAGCTTCTTGTATTCCATATATCACAGAATTGTGTAAGATTGTAGGGACAGCATTTGGTGTAAGCTTTCTTTTACCTTCTGGAGTTCTTACTCATGAGTCATCTAAGAAATGTGCCTAAAACAAGACATGAATAGTAATATAACCTCTATTTTAACGAAATTATAAAAACCTGTGAAATAAAATCTCTTATGATAATTGATTATTTAATAATAACAACAGTATTATAATTATATTAATAAAACTGACTTACATCGCATAAAATTGCATTTGAACTAGGAATCCAATCAGCTCTATTGGCATTTTCTATCCAGATTTTCCTTTGTTTTGATTCTCGAGGAAACCTACACATTTGATGTCCTTTACTCGACGAATTAGCGCAGTAATCTGCACAACAATCCATCATTATGTTGCTATTAAAATCGTCTATAAAAAGATGGAAAATGTTATTGACTGTTTTTAGGTTAGAATAAACTTTCATTACGACAGAAAAAGTTTGGCATGTATATTATAGACAATAAGCAATTTACAATTATTAATCATTTATCATTGACTTTATAAATACTTACTACAGTGAATATTACAAGATTCCTTCGTGAAAATAGCAACATTCCTTTCGCACTTGATCACATTGTTTCCGAGCGACCAATTGTTGTTTATACTGCTATCTCACTCACACACATCTCATCTCTCTCTCTATATTTCTGCTTTTGAAACAATGTGATGTCGAACAATCAACTGCGGTTACGCAGTATTCTGATCACTTCCTGGAGCACCTCTAGGCGGCCTCAAAGACGGCTGCCCTCGCCCGCCTTATGGCGAACACGAAAGGACCGAAACCGAGCATACGGAGACTGCTTATGGCAGTGACCCACTCGGTGCTCTTGTACGAGGCCGAGATTTGGTGGGACGCGATGCGGATAAAGAAGTACCGCAAGGTGATCGCGGTTGCAAAGAAGGGGGGCACTGCGCATCGTGTCCGTGTACCGCACCGTCTCGGAGGCGGCAATGCTGGTGATCGCCGATGTTGTCCCAGTGGACCTCTTAGCTCTAGAGCGTAAGAGGATCTACGAAAACAGCGAAGAAATCGGAAGAACGAGAGCCTCCACACACGCACGGACAGAGACACTGGTAAGCTGGCAGGCCCACTGGACAGACAATGACAAAGACAAGTGGACAAGATGCCTTATAAAGGATGTTCGACCCTGGAGGGAGAGGGAAGCTGGGAAGGGTGTAACCCGTGACCCAGAGCCTCCGTCAGCCGTCTCTGTGATAGCGTTACTGTTTAAAGCATTGACAGGACAGAAGCCGTTACCAACTGTCACGTTCGTGGACGTTGAAGATTTACCTGTATTGGGTTGCCCTTATACAGGCTATAACAGCCTGAGGCTGATATTACTTTGAGTATAAAGGACTTACTGCGAGTAATTTACTGCGGTAATGCCAATCACTTTTTGTACTCAGTTTGTTATATTATTTATTAGTAGGTAAATAATTAGTAATGAATTTTATTAATAATTAATAATAAATATTAATATTTTATTTATTTATTGTTATTATTATTATTGTTATTAGTAATTAGTATTTGTTTGTTATATTATTTTTTCAGATATTAACAAATTTATATTTTTTAATAAACTGAATATATAATTATCTTGAATAAGTATTATATGACGAGAATGTATAATATTTGAAAAAGTACAACAATGTAAGTATTATTAAATTCTAGTGTATGTACCTATTGCTTAATAAAAAAACATTACAAACTTAAATAAATGATAAAAACGGTTGAATTGGGAAATTTTTTTATAAAAGTTGTTCATTGTTATTTGACTGTTATAATAGATTTGGCAATTACAGGAGAATGTGTGTAAACAGTAGGCTCGCCGCTCTCTCACTCAACGGACACCTGCTATACTATACCGATAGGCGCGCTGCTATACTGCTGCGGGCGAGCGACTCTCTCGCTTTGGGCGCTGGGGAGTGCCAAACGCTGGCACGCAGCAAGTTGCATGTTAGAAAGTGCGGAAGTCCCTATCGGGCGAACAGCGCACCCAAGGGGTTTTCAGTGCATACTTTTCCAACACTGTGGGCAATATTTTTTTACGCTGGTTTATTCGATCAACTTATGTATTCAACACATTATTCTAGCATTAAACTTTACGCCCATGGCACGAAAAACACTATTCTTCGTAATTAACCTTTAGGCTGCGGGGAAATTTCAGTACAAATTGACCTCTCAGAATATGTAAAATGTATACATAATATCACTGGATATCTCAGATAGAGTCGCTGACCTGACTGCTGGTCCATATATCGACCAGCCCCGCAGGCAACGTAAAGTACAATGTAAAAAAATTTGTCTCTTTTGTTATGAAGATTTGAGAGGGTATTTCTATGTAATTTCGCGCGTTGAATATGAAAAAAATAGTAACAAAATTCTCGCAGACACCCTTGACCTTGAAAATTTCAAGGTCAAGAATGTTTTGAGAAATTTTAAAACTATTTGTTATGTATTCAGAACATCAAATTTGATCTAAAAATTTCAAATATTCTTTGTCTCTAGAGTGGTCCATATATCGACCACCCCCGCAGCTAAAAGGTTAAATTGTTAGCAACGATACATCATATTCCAAAGCAAAATGATGACTTCTCTAAAAGTTGGCCAGAATTTGTTTTCATTTTAGCTGTCTTATAAATTTATAATTATTGTAACGTTTATTTTTGATACTATGGTTTTACGCGTATTTATAAACACAATCACGTGTTTATATTAGTTTTACGTTTTTCTTCTTAATAAATTTGATATCAATAGAAAAATCTTTAATTTATTTTTTCGAAAATTGTTATAGATACAGTATAGTGTCTCAAGAAGAATGGACAAAATTGACCAGTTTCTATCCAGTAGATTACACGATAAAAGTGTTTGGAGGAACGGCACCAAATGAATATATTACAGAACCAGGTAAATATTAGCTTTAAATATACTATTTAAACTCTATTATATAGAATATCATTTCTATCCATTTTCCTCATTCGTTATTCGCGTTGATAATTTAATTAGCTCTAGTTCAAACACACTACACTCTGTAAGACTGCTATTTGTGCATAGTTCAACCGTTTCTTGGCAAAAGACAAAAAGTCTGCCCTTCCCTATATAAAATGTGACTCACCCCGTTTGCCGCTGGGCATAACTTTGTAAAATTATTGTTTGCTGTTACTTGATTAACCTGAACAATAAGTGATTATCCTTAAACATCTCCAAAAATTTAGCACATTTCTCTTCAAACATTCCATTCCCAAGTAACATCTTTATCGCCGCTACTCCATCTGAGCATCTTGCTTTCGGCCCCTGCACTTCAGAAGTATATAAAAATCAAAAGCACTAATGCAGTCACAATGTCTAGATTGAAAAAACAATTTGTTTGATTCAAATCTGTATTTGAATACAGATAATTAAATAATTTTACTGAAACTAAAAAACTGCTGCTTTTAGGCAGCGGTTGAGTCCTGCTTACCAGCGGCACCTGAGAAGGGGGCTGTACCTTTCATAAAGATTGCCCCTAAATCTTCTTTTTTTTCCATATAAAGGGCTTGTTCTTCTCCTGTCATCTTCGGATCTTGCTTTCTCTTGTCGCTGTCTTTACATGCGCTTGAGTGTGTATTTCAGAGTGTGGCTGTGTGTGCGATTTCTATTAAAGGGATCGTTCCCTAAGGCGCACCTTCTTTTTATAAATAAATAACTAAATATGTATAAATAGTTTATAATGTATTATAATTCTACCTAACCTCCACATTCTGAATTCCACTTCGAGTTGCAGAAGGTTGATACCAGTTGCATAATCTCAGAACACACTGGCTGGTTTCACTGTTTAAATGCCAGTAATTGGTACTTCGATCCCTTTATAACACCAATTACTGGTTTGGCGTTGCCTTTCAGCTATTCTTAAATTTATTTTATTTTAAAAAATTTTATGCCAGCCAGTTCACCGCGGGTTCGAATCTACCCCTCAGTTCGATTCTTGTTCACGAGTTCGATTCCCTAGAGGGTGTTATCACTACTAGCCTTCACTAGGCTAGCAACTGGTATTGATTGAACGCTCTTCACAAATTTTGTCGAGGGCTCAATCCCCTGATGCTTTTCTTCACAATTTTTAATAATTATTTAAACAATTATTGTTGTTTAAACAAATAAAGATCACGTTCGCACTTCTATTCCGCCTAGGCGCACCGTATCTAACTATTTGTCACGATAATTTATTTAAAAAAAATCGAACTTTGTAGCCAACATCAATTTTTCCTTGATTTTTCACTAAAATCTTCTAACTTCTACCCCCAGAGGGTTTGCTGTTGGTTGGTTATCGTTCTTTAGTCACTTCCTAACTAAAAATCTAAAAAAAAATCGGAAAAACGCAAAAAGAAATTTTTGGGATTTGAACTTTGCTCCTTCGAAGTCAAAATTTCGCGATATTCCCAAGCACACACACGTTAGGGCGCCAGTTGTCACGGGGTGGATTTTCTGGCTAAGACGCGTTTTACCTGCCCGTCTTAGCGGTTCAACTCCGGGTCCTCCGGTTCAACTCTCGGAGACCCAATAGCCAGATTAAGCAGCAGACGCTACAACATCGTGCAATGCTTAACCTAATCTGTTTACTTACCATACAACACGTAAGTCGAAGACTTGCGCTTTATTTCTCACCAGTGACTCGAACTCTCCTCTCGTTCGCTGGTTCTTGTGCCGGCTACTCAGATGAAACGATTCGTTTTCTCTTACGTAACGACCGCGGAGGCGGCGGGGTCGTGAAATAACAACTCGAGCGGTTAAAGTTAATAATAAAAGACTATTGTTTATTGAATGAAAGGTAAAAGGTTAATTAAGCTGATTGAATAATAATAAGTTAGTCAGTTGAAGTATCGCGTTGAAATAGGTTAATTACCTACCTAACGGTGCGCCAGCACGTTATCTCAGACGCCAGCTGTCTCGGAGGCTGACGTCACGCTCGCCGTAATTTACGCCGCGCACGTGAGGTATAATACGCCACACGTGTGCGGTATCCTACCCGCATGTTCGCCGAGTAAAGCGGCGAAGTGAAAGAGCGGTCGCGATCGCCGCGCGACGCACACACGTATACCTGTTGTGCGCACTCACCGGCTTTGAAATAGCCGGTGATTCGACCTTGAGTCCAACCTTGATAACGTGCGAACTCGGAGTCCACACTCTCTCCTCACACTTGCTCTCTTCGCACTAGAGCGCCTACTCGAAACCCTTGTCCAGGTGCGATGAACCTGGACAAGCGGTTACGCGTTATTACTCGCGTTGCGGATGATACGTGCACGCTTACCATGTTAGGTCTTCGGCGAATTTGACTCGGTGGCCTAGCATCCTCGCGTGCATCCTCTCGACTCATCTGGCATCGTAGCTCGGTCCTTCATGATCTCTCGAACTGTAGCAATGCCAGGCGATCGGCTCTTCTGCTCGGGGAAGTCGCTTTTATTCACAGTACGGCAGGTAGAATCAGCCTGCCGTACAGTCTCGGTATACTTCACGTACTTCCCACGTAAGTACGTGAAGTCACACTTTTCCGGCAGAGTAAATGGCCTCAGTAAAGTACACTACTTCTTTACTGAGGTTGAGCGAATGACAAAACACATTGTCACTCTCGAAATTCGCGATAACAAAATCTGCGAACTCGCACGCGTGTATCTCTCTCTCGCACCGGCTCGCTCGTTGTCTCGTCGATGCAGCTCCAATTCTGCATCGACACGCCCTCTAGCATTCGCTACCACGAACTTACTAATTACCGACGTCGATACGGCAGGCCGTGACAACGTCCTTTATGTTATTTAAAAAAAAAATTAAAAAAGCACGAGCTATGCACTTTTTAGAGAAATGCAGTTTTCTCAAAACCCCCATTTTTTTTAACTGAAAATATACAGGAAGGTAGAGGGTGTAAATACCTATTGTTAAATCCCATTTAATTTTACTTTATGTCCAGAATTAATTATTGCATCTATATTATCTTACTAACATAAACTTTGGAATAATAGAATTTATTATTATATTCTGCGATGAAAATGTAGATTACTTCTAGTATGAAGCTGTGCAAATAAATAAATCTATGTGACAAAACATCTTATTTTTTGATTGCTAGATCCTATTTACTTTCTTTGATTAGAAAACATGTCTAAACTTAATAATTTCATTTAAACAATCATAAATTTTGAACTGTTGTAATCGACTGTTAGATCCCATTTAATTTTACTTTATGTTCAGAATGAATTATTGCATCTATATTATCTTACTAATATAAACCTTGGAATAATCAAATTTACCTTTATATTCGGCGATGAAAATCTAGATTACCTTTAATATCAAGTTGTACAAATAAATAAATTTATACGACAAAAAATATTATTTTTGATTGCTAAATCCCATTTATTTTCTTTGGTTATAAAACAAGTCTAAACTTAATAATTTCGTTTAAACAAACAGAAATTTCGAACTGTTGTAATTGCTTTACATTATTGATTGACGTTAAAATTGTAGATTAAGCGTTACGAAACAATGAATCGTTAAACGAATTGTATTTTATAAAGTTGTTTCCTCGAAAGGAAGCCGGTTTCAGGGTAGAAAACAAGTCTAAACTTAATAATTTCGTTTAAACAAACAGAAATTTCGAACTGTTGTAATTGCTTTACATTATTGATTGACGTTAAAATTGTAGATTAAGCGTTACGAAACAATGAATCGTTAAACGAATTGTATTTTATAAAGTTGTTTCCTCGGAAGGAAGCCGGCTTCAGGGTAGATGGGGTTCTCGAAATCAATGAAACGCATTGCACAAACTCGAACTATTTTATTTAACTCTTTACCAAAAACTCTAACGAAAGGGAAATTAATTTATTTACACTTTTGGTCGCACTCACTTCACAAAGTAAAAAAACAAGGCACTCAGGATGATCGCCTCGATAGCCGTGCGCTCTCCTCCGCTTTGGGTAGGGGGGGTCACTTCTCGTCTGGAGCGCTGCAGGAGACCGACTGACAGAGTCACGCCTCGCGCCGCTCTCCTCGACCGCGGCCAAGTGCCATCTCGTGTTCGGTGGGAGGAGGTCAGGCGATCGCTCTCACAGGACGGCTGCGCACTCTTTACTTAAACATTCCGCCCGCCCTCGCTTCTCAAGCGAGTTAATGTCTTGTCCGCCCACCGTGAAGAGATCGGGCAAAGTCGAGCAAATCAGCTCTCTATCGTGGTGGGCAGTCAGCAAAGTTTTGTGATAGGGCGAGTGTAAGTCCCGTTGGATGTTTTGATGGTTGCCACTCGAACTTGATGGTCGCGACCTGGGTGAGTTTTGACTATTCGTCCCATGGGCCATCTCCCGCATTGCAGAAGAGATGGGTCTACGATCAAAAAGAGATCGTCCGCTTGGAAGTTCCGGGTGGGTTTTGCCCATTTGTAGCGTTGTTGGAGGGTGTTGATGTATTCGGAGGCCCATCTGCGCAAGAAGTGATCCCTCATTCCCTGTACCAGGCGCCAATGGGTGAGGAGGTCCAGATTAATGGATATGTTGTGTGGTTCAGGAAACAATTGGGACTGGAAGCCAGTGATTAGATGCCAGAGGGTAACAGCTTGCACATCATCCGGGCCACCGGAGATCGGTGCCAGAGGGCGAGAATCATGCAGAATTCAACTTGAGCCAAGAAGGTACTCAGCTCCTCAAAGGTCAATAATTGTGAACCGAGGACGCGTTTCAGATGAGACTTGGTCGACTTAACGGGGGCCTTCCAAAGTCCTCCAAAATGGGGAGCGCCGGGAGGTATGAACTGCCAAGCAATTCCGTCGTTGGCTAGTGTTCCAGAGATCAAATCCCATTGGAGTGCATTGCAATTGCATTGCAATCTGCAGCAGAGCCCGCAGTTCGGCATCCGCGCCTCGGAATGTAGTAGCGTTATCGCTCCATATTTCGGCTGGCGATCCTCGCCTGCTGGAAAAGTGCCGGAGAACTGCGAGAAAACTACTCGTAGTTAAGTCACCTACTGCTTCCAAATGGACGGCTTTCGTGCTCAATCACACGAACACGGCAATGTATCCCTTGGTGGCTCGCTGTCCTTGCCCTTTACTGGTCTTCACCCGAAGCGGTCCGGCGTAATCGACACCAACCTTGGACTCTAGGACGAGAAAGGGTGCCCATCAGCTGTGTTGAAGTTTGTCGCTCGCTTCGAATACAGATGATGCATTTGCGCATCACAGATTTGATTCTTTGATGCCCTCCGAGAATCCAAGCGCGCCGGATCGCGTACGAATAGCTTACGGTTGCGCCTCCGTGAAGAGCTGCCCTATGAGCCCATTCGAGAATCAGCGTTGAGAGGTGACTATCGCGAGCTAATATGAAAGGATGACGTTCAGTGAACGGCAGTGGGGTCTCCTGCAGTCTTCCTCCGACACGGAGCGTGCCGTCATTGTCAAGGAACGGCTTGAGACTTGCGAGTCGATTCCTCTTGCTTAATGTCTTGCCCTGCTGAAGTAACGAGATTTCTGCAGCAAATTCTGTCCGTTAAGAGAAGCGCGCGCATCGATAAAAAGCCTCTTCAAGCTCTAAGGGAGTCAGAGGACTTAATTAGAGTTAGGGAATTAATGGTATTCTCTCCTGAAACGCTTGAAAGAACCTCAGACATCTGGCAATCACCCTTGTAAGCCGTGTTAATGAAGAGAACCGTGCTATCACAGAGTCTTCGAGCAGCAGCTGGTGGCAAGAAAGAGTGGAGTGGATCTTCGGGGTTTCAACTTGAGACGAGGGCACCGGGTCATCTGTAGATGGCCATTGGAAAGATGGCTGAGGCAACCACCTTGGTCCTTGCCACTATACCTTGTCTACGTTGAAAGAGCACAGATCTGTTCCCTGAGACGCAAGATCAGCTGGGTTCTCGGTTGAAGGGATGTATCTCCAGATCACGCTTTGGCATCCCGATTGAATCTCAGCGACTCGATAACTCACGAATGATGTCCATTTAGACGGTTCAGATGCGAGCCATGCGAGGACCGTGCGAGAGTCCGACCACGCGTGGACTGATTCAATATCTCGGTTGAAGCCTCCGATGACTCTTCGAAGCAGGCGGGCGAGAAGAACTGCGGCGCAGAGCTCTAACCGCGGTATCGTGACAGTCTTTACTGGGGCTACCCGAGTCTTTGAAGTAAGTAGCCTCGTGTGCACGTTTCCCAGCATCGAGGAAACGCGGATGTATATTATCGTGGCGTAAGCGTGTTGACTGGCATCTGAAAACCCGTGGAGCTGGATTGAATCTTTCGATCTCATTTCGAGCCAGCGGGGAATTCGAACCGCTGAGATCCTGGGGAGGTCAGCGCAGAAACGATTCCAGCGTGACAAGAGTTCAGACGAGAGAGGCTCATCCGATTGCATCTTCTGTTTCCAAAGATCCTGCATTAGGATTCTCGCAGTAATTACCAAGGGGCTGAGTCATCCGACAGGATCGAATAATCGAGCGATGGTTGAGAGCACCTGACGCTTTGTCACCGGCCCAGTCCGGACGGTCTCAGGAGAGGTGAAACGCATCTCATCTTGCACAGGGTCCCACGCAATACCTAGCGCTTGGACAGGCCCTCCTGTACTGAAGTTCTTCCAGTTTGGTTGAAGCCTGTTTTCTTGCGGCAGCCCCTCGATCACTGTTGCCTCGTTCGAGACCCACTTGCGGAGTGGAAAGCCTCCGGCTTGGAGCATCTCAATGAGCTGGTCTCGAAGTTTGAGAGCAGATGGCAAGTCGTCGGCTCCCGTGACAATGTCGTCAACGCAGGTGTCTGAACGCAGAGCTTTCTGAGCTGATGGAAACTGAGAGCCCTCATCCTCAGCAAGCTGAAGTAGTGTCCAAATCGCAAGATAAGGTGCACAGGAGGTTCCGTAAGTCACCGTTAGGAGTTGGTAATGCCGGGCGACGTTTTCCTCCTCGGATTGCCATACAATTCAAATCAGCGTCACGCGTATCTATCCCGATCTCCCGGTACATCTGTCGGATGTCAGTGCAAAAGACTATAGAGTGTAACATCCAATTGGAAATTATGGCAGTTAGGTCCCTTTGTAAGGCACGGCCTGTATATACAACGTCGTTGAGCGCCAGACCAGAAGAAGAGCGGAATGATGCATTGAATACAACCCTGAGCTTCTTCGTAAGCTCATCTGCTCTCTGCCAAATCCCGTGATGCGGGAGGTAACATAGAGGTTTGGATGGTTGGCTGTGAGCTGGGGGAGACTTGACGCATGTGTCCGGCCATTTCATAGTCGTGGATGAACGCCGCGTACTCCTTTTGGAAGACCGGATCTTCTGACAGACGTATCCGGAGTCGCGACATTTGTGATTGGGCACCTCTCATGGTGTCGCCCAGCTTATGCATTGCTGCGGGTTTGAGGGGGATACGCACTATATATCGCCCGTCTTCGTGACGCCGACAGCCCTCGGCAAAGAGACGCTCGCATTCTTGCTCATCCCTTGAAAGAGGGGACTCAGTAGGAATTTCTTCAAGCTCCCAGAATTTCTGGAGCAGTATACTTGATGCATCTACTTCAGGCCAAGAAAGGCATGCAGAACTAAGCTCCTCTTTGTGAACCCTGTCAGCGTGCAGTGCTGGTCCTAAAATCGCCCACCCGAAACGGATTTTCTGGGCTACAGGTGTGCCTGGAGGTTGCTTTTTCAGCACTTTGAGGATGAGCGAGCTCGAGGCCTTCAATATGACTCCAGTCCTTAATTACCAAATCCGTTTTCGGTGTGCTTATGCCGAGGTGGCGGAGGACATAAACTGGTTGGATCCAAGTTCTGTCACAACTGACGATCGTGAGGAGTGCCTTGCGATGAGCAGCATCCACCTGCCGTCCTCCAATTGCGTGGATCCCGATCTCAACCTCTTGCAATGCAACGCCAAGGCGCTGAGCTAATTTGGCAGTGATGAAGCTATCCTCGGATCCAGGGTCGATGAGACTTCGGACTTGCATTCGCCGGTCACCGGGAGACCTCAAGGCCACTTTAGCGGTGGCCCGCAACACGAGCCATGCATTCGATTTGGTGTTCACATCTGAGTTTGCCATCTGTGAACTAACATTTTCCTCTGGTCGGTCCGTACTGAGGGACGGATCTAGCGGGCCTCTTCCGATCGTCGTGGAGGAGCGTGTGATGCGTCGCTCGGCATTCTTTGCATACAAAGTTGGAGGAGCAATTCGCAGCTGCATGACCCGACTTTAGACAGTTGTAACACAGTATCAGCCGTGTGCTGGTGGCGCGTCGCTGTCCCACATTGAGTTTCAAGAAGTCTGGGCATCGCATTATTGAATGCCGCTCCTCGCAGACGGAGCATTGAGGTAAAGCATTGCTTTTGCCAATTGATGTCCCCAGAGACTGGAGCTTCGTTCGAGATTTCGGTGCCGAGAGACTTCTTGACGCAGGCCATGGACCCGCTTTTTGAATAAGGTCACTGGAGCGTAACGCTCATATCTTATTCTGGAGGAACGTTGAGATATCGTTGAAGGTGGGTATGTCATCAGAATTTGTTTTCGACTTCTTCCAGTCATTCCGGGTCACAGCATCCAGGGCACGGGTCATATATAAGACGAAGAAGTCGTCCAAGGATCTTCAAAGCATCTGTGCGAGATGATACTGTGTCTAAGAGACTTTGTAAGCTCTTCGGGTCTTCCTTCACTATGACCACCAAAGTTGAAAGCTCATTTAAATGGCGAAGTGTGAGAAGACGGGTATTCTCGTAACGCTTCAGCAGTATATCCCATGCAATCGCGTAATTGGCTTCGGTGATGGGCAATTTTTCGAGAGCCGCTCGTGCTGCTCCCTCAACCGATGTCTTCAAAAAGTGCATTTTTTGTACCCCTGTTAGTGATGCTTCGTGACCGACGAGAGAGAGGAACAGGTCTCTGAATGACTCCCAATCTTCGTGGTGTCCGGAAAACTTCAGCAGGTCGATCTTGGGAAGATGAAAACGAGAGTGTCCTCGTGATTCGGGCGGGGGAGGAGCCCTCCTGCCCAGTTCGTCATAAAAGTAGCCTAATTGAGCAGAGTAAGTTCTGTGTCACTCCGTACACATCGTGTGAGAAGTACTCAGTTACCTGTAGGTCCAAGCGCTTGCTCAAGCTTCTATGACGCGTTTGAAATGATGCCCACATCTCACGCAAAGTCTCGATGTTGGCTTGGATGATGCCTCCGGTTATGGCCCCACTGACCCTCAGAAAGTCGCCCTTGAAATTGATGATGCGCTCTCCCAATGACTGCTGCCTGGCCAAACGCTCTATCGCGCTGTGACCTCCCAATCGGTCGTGAGTATCAGGAAAATCTGCAATTCAAATATGTTATGTAAAACAGATTCCCGAGGGAATAAGAGTTCGTGAACCAATGACACCGTTGAGTATCAAGCGCGCGTTTGCAGGACGCGGCAGCGCGAAGGGTCAGCCCGAACATGGGGAGACATGGAAGGTGAACACCCATAACGCTAACAGCATTATGATCGCGGTAAGCTAACGCTGACTCCTCACTATACTAACAGTTGCTGCTCTTTTCTCGAATCTAGTGTAGGCACGGCCTGACGATGTAGAAAGAGAAAGAGCTAGTCACATGTCACAGTTGCTAACGTGGCGTTCCCACGCTTTTCTCGTATCTAGTGTAGGCACGGCCTGACGACGTAGAAAGAGAAAGATCTAGTCACGTCACAGTTGCCAGTGTGGCATTCCCGCGCTTTTCTCGTATCTAGTGTAGGCACGGCCTGACGACGTAGAAAGAGAAAGAGCTAGTCACATGTCACAGTTGCCAGCGTGGCGTTCCCGCGCTTTTCTCGTATCGAGTGTAGGCACGGCCTGACGACGTAGAAAGAGAACCAGCTAGTCACATGTCACAGTTGCCAACGTGGCGTTCCCGCGCTTTTCTCGTATCTAGTGTAGGCATGGCCTGACGACGTAGAAAGAGAAAGAGCTAGTCACATGTCATAGTTGCCAGCGTGGCGTTCCCGCGCTTTTTCGCGAGGAAGCAGGGTTCAGGGCAGATGAGGTTCTCGAAATCAATGAAACGCATTCCAAACTGCACAAACTCGAACTATTTTATTTAACTCTTTACACAAACTCTAACGAAAGGGAAATTAATTTATTTACACTTTTGGTCGCACTCACTTCACAAAGTCAAAAAAAAAGGCACTCAGAATGATCGCCTCGATCGCCGTGGGCTCTCCTCAGCTTCGGGGGGGGGGGGGGCACTTCTCGTCTCGAGCGCTGCTGAAGACCGACTGACTGAGTCGCGCCTCGCGCCGCTCTCCTCGACCATGGCCAAGCGCCATCTCGTGTTCGGTGGGAGGAGGTCAAACGATCGCTCTCACAGGACGGCTGCGCACTCTTCACTTAAACAAAGTAATTATATACAACTAATAATTAAGGTAAGACATTATATAAACATATTTACTTTGAGTTCCGCATTATTATGATTAAACTGTAAAATCGGCCGCGCGCTGTGTTGTCGCAAATAGAGTGTTATACCGTAAAATGTTAAACCTTTCGTTTCTCCCGCGCACTCGATATAGCGTTACCGTTAAATTTTTCTCTGGTCGAAAGCGGTTGCTCTCTCCTCGCCGTTGGAAAATGGGTGAGAAGCTGGTGGTGATACCCGTGGGCACCTGTATGTAGATTCGGCCTCGCGTTGTGTGCTCCCTCGTAATTACAGCGATGCGGCTCAGCGCCGTGGTATTTGAGAGCAGGCGCTGATCACTCGTCGATGGAAGATGGATGAGAAGCTGGGGTGGTCGCGTGTATGTAGATGTACATGGATGAACCACGAAAATTTACCTACAAGGATGAATGTGGAAAAAATGGGTAGATAGAATGGGAGATAGAGTTATTTACATCACTATTGAATATTGACCGTTACTGATAAGAACTGATTGTTACTATTGAACTTTGGCTGTTATTATTGAACATTTGCCGTCTTGATTAAAAATTAAACTACCTTTTTATTATTATTGAACATTTACAAGAAAAGGGTTGTATTATCATTATTAAAAATTTATTATGAAATCATTTAATTATTATTATTGACAATTTATTCTGACTGTTAAATATTTATAAAATTGTAATTACATTTATGAGTAATTTCTTATAATTAATATTATTTACCATTATTTATTATCATTTATTATTTCATGTGAAAAGTTATTAGAGTGATTTAAATAATTGTAGAAAAATGGAGTTTGAAAATATAGAGCAGGTAATTTATGAAAATAGTCGTCGTGGTAGACCTAGAATTAGACGTACTTCTGAGAAGGGAAAGGATGATCGAGAACGGCAACGGATTTCAACAAACCTCAACGAACCTCATAATAATAATCTGTTAAATTCAACTGAAGAAGTAGACAATGTAGGAAAAGATATCGTAATAGAGAGAATGATGACGAAGAAAGAGAATTCCAAAATCGTCGACGTAAACGAAATGCAGAAAATAGAAGATTTCTGGAACAAAGTAGTGATATTAATGAACATTATTTAGGTGAAATGGATGTTTATGTAGTTATTGTAACGCGGAACATTTTACTGCAAAGAAAGTATTCAACAAGGGTAATATATTTAATGAATGTTGTGGTCATGGGTCTGTCAAATTAGAAGCAATCTCACATTTTCCAGTTAGTTTACGTTCATTATTCAAAAATAATCATCAAAGTAATAAAGTATTTTTCGAACTTATTCGGAATTACAATATTTCATTTTCATTTGCATCGTTTAATGCCAGTGTAGTTAATATACCTACAATAGGAAGAGTTCAGTATTACAGTGCAACCCCGGAATAAGCGCTCTCGCAATAAGCGCGTTTCCCTAGTTTCTCGCTCAATTCTAAGAACAGGGTATCCCCACTTCGACTCAAACTACCAGCTCGAGTTAGACTTCACAACCTGTCGTCTCAATAAGTGCGGCAAGCAAAACAGAGTTTAGAAGAGACTTTTTAATAGAAAAATTTCATTTTAATCAACACACGTACACTTAAATATTCTTAAAAGTATACATTTTATGCACAGCACAATTTCCTATACTGCAAACGATATTCACTCTCAAAACGTTGTATTACGTACACTTGAATGTTGTCAATAAACGGACGACCGTCAAAGAGCTTATTGAGAGGTCACGCGCCGAAGAAAGAGAGAGAGACAGAAAGCGCTAGATACTCAAGGGGAAAGTGCGTGGAGGGGGTATACGTTTATGTAAAAAATTCTTCCCCTTACGGGCTTAGGCGCGCTTATTATGGGGTTGCACTGTATTTCAAGATACAAGGTCAAATTTATTACCAAATAAATGAGGCTTTGTATCCATCGGAAAATGATGATCCTAAATATGATCAGCTTTTTATTGTAGATCCTCAAGCAGCTATCGATTATAGAATTGCGGCTAACGGTTCTTCTAACATATTTTAGAAGAAAAATGCTTGCAGAATATGCCCTAATTTGTTTTAAAGCATTATCTACTTTTGTTTTAAGAACATACACAAATCACTGATACAGCTTTTTATTTGTTTCTTGTTCAAATTACATTTTTCCCCTTGTATACATATTTATAGAATCGTACATTGATTTCTACTTTTTTTCTCATTTTTCTGTTATTAAATTCAAAATTCTTACTCTACATACCTATATATGAGTAAATTCACAAACCGTCACACTTTTTGTGTCGCGAAATTGCCAAAAATTTTTTTTAGAAGCACACTTACCATACATGATCTTTTTCATTCTTTATACTTTAAATTATGTAAAAGTAATGTTAAACAAGTGAAATAGTATATTACGCAACTAGGGAGGTAAAGAGTTGGCCAGTCCAGAGCACGTGTAAATTGTCACCGGAGCAGAAGACGAGGGTGGCAAACATGTGCTCTGGGGTAGCCCTCTTTATCCCCATGTTGTGTATACGATTTTTCATCATACTCAGGCCGAAAATACCACATTCGCGTTTTTGAGCCGGGAGCGAAAGTGGTATTTTCGGCCAGGGTATGGTGAAAAAACTTTTGTGATACGGTTTTGTTTACTATAAATAATTTTTAAAAAATGCTTAAAAATTACCCTCTGTCAAATGTCAGCCATTTTGTCAGGACATATAATACGGAAGTTCTGAAAAAAGAGAATTAAAATAGAAAACAAGAGCTTTCATTTGCTTTTGTAAAAATTAAAAAATATTGATTTCTTCGAAAGTTATGTAGCTTTGAAAATCAGCATAAAATTCATAGAAAATGTTGGGAAACGATCAGGACCGTGAAAGGCGAGATTCTATGTACATCAACGTGGTATTTCCTGCATTTTAAGCTAATCTTCAAAGCTACGTAACTTTCGAAGAAATCAACATTTTTTAATTTTTAAATATCCAAATGAAAGCTCTCGTTTTTTATTTTAATATTCTTTTTTCAAAATTTCTGTATTATTTTTCCTGACAAAATGGCTGACATTCGAAAAAGGATCATTTTTGAGCATTTTGTAAAAATCATTTTTAGTAAACAAAACCGTGTCACAGAAGTTTTTTCACTTGTTCAACATTCTTTTACATAATTTAAGGTATAAAGAACGACAAAAATCATGTATGTGAAGTGTGCTTCTAAAAAAAATTTTCGGCAGTTTTATGACACAAAAAGTGTGACATTTTTGTGGATTTACTCATATACTTTAAAACTTCCAAAAATAATATTTTAACCATTAATTTAAAGATAAAATATAAATGATGTAATTTATGGATGAGATTTTTGACAAAAATAAAATATTTGAATTTGAATCTTATAGCAATTAAGGGGGCTAGACACCTTTTTTCTGAAATAAGAAGTCACATTTTAATACGTAAATGTAAACTAATTATTTCATACTTTTTACATATAAAAGTGGGTATATTTACCTTACCTTAAAACTTTCTCCGATGGGCCTTTTATATGGTCCAGAACCATAGTCATCGATGAAACAAGTTTTTTCACTAACCGTAAGCTTTGAAATTTTCCTGTGGATGGATTGACTCCAGATTTGAACTAAATTATTCCTGAATAGTATAATTCTCATATGAGTGTAGGGATTTTTGATCTAATGAGAAAAAAAAAATTGTGCTGTTTTTCAAGTTTTTTTTTTAATTTTTTAAAATTTTTTATATTTTTTCATAATTTTTCTGATGTAAAAATTTTTTCCGACATTTAATCCTAAATTCCTACACTCATGTGAGAATTATACTATTCAGGAGTAATTTAGTTCAAATCTGGAGTCAATCCATCCACAGGAAAATTTCAAAGCTTACGGTTAGTGAAAAAACTTGTTTCATCGATGACTATGGTTCTGGACCATATAAAAGGCCCATCGGAGAAAGTTTTAAGGTAAGGTAAATATACCCACTTTTATATGTAAAAAGTATGAAATAATTAGTTTACATTTATGTATTAAAATGTGACTTCTTATTTCTGAGAAAAAAGGTGTCTAGCCCCCTTAAGTTGGCACCGTAACAACCTGACTTATCGATAGCCACTATCACTCCTTTATTGTAACGTGTGTAAAAGTTTGCAAGCATTAGTGTAAACATGCACAGCTATCAACCATCTGTGACATCAGCACCTTTATACAAAGTGTTGTCCTTAGTTTTAATTTTTTGCATTTATGAACGGATTTGGGAGTAAACATTTTATGTATAATATGTGAAAGTATATTAGAAAAGTTTTTAAAAGTGTCAAGTGACAGTTGAATTAAAATTTTATAAATAGCTTTTAGTACTTGAACTTTTATTGGAGACTTTATACTTAAAATAGAAGAGATCGATACTAAACAAAAATTATGTATATACTAATTTTCTTGCTATATGTATATACTAAGTCTTGCAAAAAACATTTAGTGTATAGATTCAAATCAATTTTTAAAGGAAGCAAAAGATATATTCTCAAGTCAAACTGTTATGCACTGCAATAAATATATATTAGCCGTATTCTCTTTGTTAAGTTATAATGTTATATGTGAAAAAGAATAATGAAGGAAAAGTAAAAGAGTTTACCCCATCAGACATTAAAAGAAGATCAATAATTTTTTACCGTAAAAAATTATTTACTTAAATAAATTGGATGCATACTACTCTCCGGTCAATAGTGATATAAAATACCAAAATTTTAAGACATGTCCCATTAAAATAGATACAGTTCCTGGACCTAGAGGTGACGGCAGAGCCAACATTTAGAAATGGCCATGTCTTTGGATAAAATCGATCAACAATTTTTTTTGACTCTCATTTTATCACAAATTAAAAAAACTTTCAAAATATTACTTCTAGATATTTCTAATTATTAAAATTTATTTTTTTCAGGTCATTTTATGTACAAAATTTTAAAGGCGTTTGACCCCCTTAATACAATGAAATTATAGTATTACAGGTACTGTTTTTGCTGATTTCACCTTAAAATACAACTTATCTATACATATATGAATGTATATGAGCAAATACGCCGAAATTTTAACTTTTATGTTTCGGAGCTAGAACTTCCAAATTAATAAACATACATAATTTGGTCAAGTATGCACTTATTAAACAATATTCTCTTAACCTCGCGCTTTATTTTTATTAAGATTACAAATAGTGATCATGACTAAAAATAGCTTTAACTATACAAAATTGAGTAAGCCTTATGCCTACAGCACCAAGATTTTTAAACTAACTTGCTCATAAAAAAAACTATGTTTCAGGTATCACCAACATTTCATGAGACCATCTTGAAATCCTACTCTTTGAGAAAATTCAAGGCGCAAATATGAGCCTTCGTTCTAAAAGAAAATATAAATAACATAAAAATCGTACAGGGATTTGTGAAATATTAAAAAAATTTTACTGTAATCAATTTGAAAAAAATTACAATTTTTTTTTGTAAATATTCAAATTGATCAATATTCATCTTGAAAAAATGAAGAAAATCGCGGTTCACAAATTTGTGTCCCTCAGTTAGAAAAAAAATCTACTGCATTTGAAAGAAGGCCAGATCCACGCGTACCTTATTTTAAAAAACAACATTATTGGATGGCTCATCCACAGAAAGCATATTATGTCCCTTAGCATAGCTCTGAAGCTGTAGGAGTAAGCAATAAGTCATTATTGTTACGATATTATAAATAATCATTAAACATGTTGTATGAAACCACTCACCGCTTTACTATTTTTTCTATATCTGTAAAACAATTTATTTCATCCTCATCGGTTGATAATTTAAATTTTTTATTAATGTGTATGTCGTCGTCACGATTTCTACATTTTTTTGGCATTTTCAAGAATTACAGCTCACGTTATATTTAATGGAGGTATTGTGACGTCCAAAGAACTTCACATGGCATTATGTCGTAACATGAGTCGTTGTAACTTAAATTACTTTGCTCTCTTTTTGGCAAGACTCGCGTCTTCTACCAGGGAGGGAGCTTAATGGATTTGTTTAATTATTTAGATTTTTTTCTTAACTTACAAGGAAAGTACCCGAACTGTCAAATTCAAAAAAATTCCAAACCCATATTAAAAAGTAGACCTCCATGCGAGATTCACGAAACCATTTTTTTTATCGGCTGAGAAGGGCTTTATAAGGGTTAAAATCATCCCTAAAGTTTACCCCCAAGGAACGTTTTTTTTATATATCTCGGCTTCTACTTAACTTTTTTTAACGAAACAAAATGGAAAGAGTTTCTTATTAAAAAGTCAAGAAATCCGTGGTAGTATGAACATTAAGGGTTGCATCCCTTATTTTTTAGAGGGTGAAATTTTGTTTTTTTAAGAATAATTTTTGTTGTGAGAATTCATAAAATAATTAAAAATAGGTCAAAACATTATTTTTGCCAACTACAATAAATAACAGTTGGTGTGTTTGGGCATTCTTCGCGAAACAACCCCTTAAGAGGTGGTAAACCACCCCTAACACAAATGAATTAGGCATATTTTTTTGGCAATTATTTTTTTCCATAAAATGGGTTCTTGAAGTCGTTAGTCGGAATCCACAGTTAGATCCACAATAAAAATTTGAAAATAGTGAATTCAATATGGCGAAAAATTTTTTAGAAATATTTTAAATTCCACGAAAAATAGTATGTAGACCCCCTAGCGGAAATTATATTATGTAAATAAGTGTATAATAATGTAACAATGTTTTGTTATGTTATTCTATTATTTATTATTTTTTTATCATACACTTATTTATCGTACGATAAACAAGTGTATGATAATGTAGTTGTTTGTAAAAAAGTGTAAGAAAACGTAACAAATTGTACTTTTCTACTGGATTTCGGACGCTTTTACTTTTTACCACAGTTTATACCATTTTTTAATAATTTCTTACTTTTCCTTACATTTGTCTACGTTTTATTACTTTTCAATTTGTACTCTTAATTAAAATTTTATAGGCATTCTTACACTTTCGTACATCTTTTTACATTTTATTATATATTTGTATTTTTAATTACATCTTTTTACGTTTATGTACAAATTTTGATACACATTTTACATCGTATCACATATTTGTACACTTTTTTCAAATAGTTCATAATTATACTTTTATAATAATTTATAATTGTACTTTTATTTAAATAAAGCTATAAATAAAATATTTTCGAAGATGTAAAGAAAAAATACTAAAACGTAATAAAATGTAAATTATTACGTATTAGAAATATAATTAATATATGTTACAAAATGTAAGTTACTGTATAAAAGTTAAAATTTTTACAAATTCTTACACTTTTTCTAACAAATTAATTCTTACAGATTTTTCTAACAAATACTTCCTTATAATTTCATAAAAATAAGCTACACAAGGAAATATTTAGAAAACGTAAGGAATTGAAAGAAAATGTAAGAAACTTTAACAACTTGTTAAATATGCCCGAAATCCAGTATCGTATGATTTCTTACATTTTTCGACAATTTATTCCATTTTATAAGTATTTTCTTATTTTCTTTCATATTTTATAATTTCAGCTAGGAGAGATTTTCATGCTTGTTGAAATTATGATAGGTTTTAATAAGAAAAGTTTATTTATGATTTATTAATATAAATTAATATGAACAAAATTTTTAATATAATGATAATTATAGCAATTCATGGTTATTGCGCAATATACAAGATTACGTACACTTGCATTGATATGGCTTATCTCCCGATTCCTCCTCTTTTATTCATAAATAAGTGAAACATCGGTCAGTCGAAAACAAATATACGTTACTGAACGTTTTTCTACGCTCGTGTTAAATTAATATTCAATGTCAACATTATTTTATGGGTATTAATTGAAAATATAAGTGTCTGGAGGTACTTGCACCTTTTTTTTTAATGGCAAGTAAACATTTTACGAGTACGAAATCCTATTTGAATTGAATAATAACAACAATAATAATAGTCGTAAGTAACTATATAATTGAAATTTCTTTCTTCTACATAATTATTCAAAATATTTTTAATAGAAGGATATAATAGATTGTAACATGCAAGTCCCGTTGCATTTCTAAATCACAACGGAAATAGTAAATATCAATAAGAATATCGAGCACGTGCGAGTGTTTACAAACACTCAGTAGCGTAAACACTCGTATACTCGCTCATTCATTCAAGGAAGCAGCTGACGTCACGAATGAATCAAAACGACAACAAGACATTCGAGAACGTTCTCGAATGTTCCATGCATCTCTATGCACTTCAATAATGCAGCTATTGGACTTTTATATTTTGTAAGACGGCCACCAGAGGTACTTTCCTCCGGTACATCCGACGTTGTAATTTTAAATACTCTGGTGACCGCCATTCATGCTCTTTTTGTAACTTTTTCTTTTTTATACTGTGAAAGAGGAGCCAAGGTGGGGAGAGCGAAGCAAATGTTCTAGAAGCTTCCAGAATCGTGGAGATCGGTATAAATACGACCGATCTCACCGATTCTGGTCATTCTGAGACTAGCTACGGAACAGCTATTAGCGCTCCAGCTTGGCTCCTCTCAAATAACTAATGTATTGAGATGATAATTAATTAATAAAGAGAGTCTTACTCTCGTTTTATACTTCTATCTGCTTTGGTCATTGACTATACCCTGTCAATTCTTTACCTCCTCCCAGCATGAAGTCATATATTAATTTAAACTTTTCAAATGTAAAATCGTATAATTCATTTTTTCTTATTCTTATTTTTTGTTTTTCAATTACTTGGGAACTTTTATATTAAATTTGTTCAAAAAACAAAAAAGACTTGTCTTTGACAGTCTAAATATCTTACAAGATATAATATTGAAAAGTTAAATAAAATGCAGCATTTTTAAATATAAAACTCGTCAAAATATACAATAAATTTTGAACAAGTGGCCGAAGTTAAGAAAGTCAAATTCAGTAAAAATCTATTATAGAATCTTTATTGTACCAATTGTAAATATTTTGATAGTGAAACTTTACTCTTAATACATGCACTGAATTATTTTATGATAGTAAAAATTATGTTTTGATTTTAATTTTTAGAATTACTGTTACATTACTGTTATTCTAATATATAAAATATGACATACTGACGATTTAATCAGTTAAGTTAAGTGTAAAAAAATATTCATACGAGTGAATAGAAGTAGTACTTTATTTATAATAATAACGTTTAGCAACTATTTAATGCTAATAAAATAGTGTATCTTGAAGACAAAACATTGACAAACAATAACGAATTCCCATGCACTTACAAAGGAATTTAGTAAAATGTTTTCCTCAAAAGTTTTGGATGTCTGAATACTTTTTACACTTACTGTACATTCATACTATTGTACATTCCTATACTGTTATGGCTATAAAAAGGCTATAATAACTAAAACTTTTACAGGTTTACACTGCGACTCAACGTATCTAAAAGAAGAAAGAAAATATTTTCCATAAATATGAATTTGGTAAATGCGATGAATGTTTTATTTATTTTAAACAGTATGTTTCAAGATCAAGAAAAGAAATTACCTGTTAATGACGCTGAAAGAAATGTTGCTAATATAGTGTATAATATTATAATATCAAGTATAAATGATCGTAGTATTTACGAAGAAACGGAAGAATTTCTATATTATGATGATACCTACGAACCTTACGATGACATACCTGCAGATGATTTACATGAAGATATCGATGCAGAAGATATGGTAACACCCGAAACTGAAAATCAATGTAGGACCGAATCAAAGAGTATTAATTTTGACTACAAAAAGCAAGCTGTGGAGTATTGGTTAAGTAGTAAAAACAAGTTAAAATTTGAAACAGTCCAAAATCGATTCAAAAAATTAAAAACAGCACGTCAGCTGTATAGATGGAGAGATCAAGTGGCAATAGGAGGAAGTAGGATCGATAAATTGAAAAAAATTGAGGAATATTGTTTACAAAAATTTAACGTAGCCAGATCGAATAGAATACCCATTCATGACATTGATGTAAGACGTATGGCAAAAGAAAAAGCATTAGAGTTAAACTTCAATGAATTTAAAGCTTCTAGACACTGGTTAAATGAATTTAAACGGCGATTTAATATCGTTTCTCGAAAAATAACCAAAATTATTACTAAAAAATCTATAGATGATTCAGAAGAATGGTCAGCACAAAAACAGGAATTTCGCAATAGAGTAAAAAATGCCATCATAAAATATGATGCAACACGTGTTTATAACTCCGACCAAAGTGGTTTTAATTACGAAATACACAGTGGTCGAACCCTCAATCTTAGAGGAGATAAAAGTGTAGAGAGTATAGTGCAATCAGTGCATTCGATAACTCATTCTTATACTATCCAACCTACTGTATCTGCTGAAGGAAAACTTCTATCACCTTTCTTTTTAGTCATGCAAGAACCAAAGGGAGAGTTTGGAACTGTAGTCAGAAAAAATTTATTTGCAGCAGAAAATGTTTATGTAATGGCATCGAAATCAGGTAAATTAACTAAAGAACATGTTGAAACTTGGGCGCAAGATGTATATTTTCCATCAACTACCATAAAAAGTACCCCATTGCTTGATTCATGGAGAGGTCACTGCCTAGATATAATTTATAAAGTAAAACCGGAACATAAAACCTTAACGATTCTACAAATTCCACAAAGAACAAGTGAACTTCAACCGCTTGATATTTACGGTTTTCGAATGTGGAAGAACTTCGTTCGAACGTTTTCGGATATGATATTTCTAACAAATGAGGATCTCAACTTACACGATAGAAATAATATAATCAAAATGCATTCATTAGTACATAATCAATTATCAAGTTCCAGGTTTCAAAATTTATTTAAATATGCTTGGTACGCCGTCGGTTACATTGATGAAAGGCCCGAAAAAATTGAAAACCCAAAAAAATTTTGCTTCAATTCTAATTTTATTACATGCGATATTTGTGGTAAACGAGCGATTATAACATGTTCATGGTGCAAAAAATCGCTCTGTTTACAACATTTTTTTCATGAATATCATTATTGTAAAACATATAATCCATGATCGTCAGAATAATTAGCTAGCTTGCCGTCTGCTGTTGGCTGACCCGTAGGATTTAAAATTGGTCGTTGTGCTGCTTAGAAATTGGTATAAGAATTTGTATTAAAAGATAATAAATTGTAAAAATCTGTAAGAATTTGTAAAAATTTAAACTTTTATACAGTAACTTACATTTTGTAACATATATTAATTATATTTCTAATACATAATAATTTACATTTTATTACGTTTTAGTATTTTTTCTTTACATCTTTGAAAATATTTTATTTATAGCTTTATTTAAATAAAAGTACAATTATAAATTATTATAAAAGTATAATTATGAATTATTTGAAAAAAGTGTACAAATATGTGATACGATGTAAAATGTGTATCAAAATTTGTATATAAACGTAAAAAGATGTAATTAAAAGTACAAATATATAATAAAATGTAAAAAGATGTACGAAAGTGTAAGAATGCCTATAAAATTTGAATTAAGAGTACAAATTAAAAAGTAATAAAACGTAGACGAATGTAAGGAAAAGTAAGAAATTATTAAAAAATGGTATAAACTGTGGTAAAATGTAAAAGCGTCCGAAATCCAGTAGAAAAGTACAATTTGTTACGTTTTCTTACACTTTTTTACAAACAACTACATTATCGTACACTTGTTTATCGTATGATAAACAAGTGTATGATAAACAAATAATAAATAATAGAATAACATAACAAAACATTGTTACATTATTATACACTTATTTACATAATATAATTTCCGCTAGGGGGTCTACATACTATTTTTCGTGGAATTTAAAATATTTCTAAAAAATTTTTCGCCATATTGAATTCACTATTTTCAAATTTTTATTGTGGATCTAACTGTGGATTCCGATTAATGACTTCAAGAACCCATTTTAAGGAAAAAAATAATTGCCAAAAAAATATACCTAATTCATTTGTGTTAGGGGTGGTTTACCACCTCTTAAGGGGTTGTTTCGCGAAGAATGTCCAAAAACACCAACTGTTATTTATTGTAGTTTGTAAAAATAATGTTTGACCTATTTTTAACTATTTTATGAATTCTCACAACAAAAATTATTTTTAAAAAAACACAATTTCACCCTCTAAAAAATAAGGGATGCAACCCTTAATGTTCATACTACCACGGATTTCTTGGCTTTTTAATAAGAAACTCTTTCCATTTTGTTTCGTTAAAAAAAGTTAAGTAGAAACCGAGATATATCAAAAAAACGTTTCTTGGGGGTAAAATTTAGGGGTGATTTTAACCCTTATAAAGCGCTTCTCAGCCGATAAAAAAATGGTTTCGTGAATCTCGCATGGAGGTCTACTTTTTAATATGGGTTTGGAATTTTTTTGAATTTGACAGTTCGGGTACTTTCCTTGTTAGTATTCACGGTCTAAAGTTTATTAATCCGCGATTGAATGCATTTTAATTGAACTTAATTTTTAGAAGCAGTTTTGCGTAATTACTCAGAAACTTTGATGGTTGTATTAGTTTTAGCGGTTTAGTAAGAATTCGAAATTTATGTTGAATAAAACTGACTAAAGATTAAAATGAAAAAAAAAAGGTTTAGACAAAACTTGAATTTAAGACTGAACAAAAGTTGAATAAATTTAAATTAAGGGATTAGGTAACGCGTACAAGTGCTATTCAACTATATACACGGGGAAACAGTCTAGTATAAGTACTCTAAGGAATTCTCCTTTGATGCTAAGACCTGTAGGTCCTGTGTCCTTTGGCCGATAATATCGATGGGAGGGAAGAGGAACAGGTAGGTCGTAGTTATATGGCAGGGGTTAGGTTAAGGTTAGGTAATATATGCAAAAGACTATAGGTCCTGTGTCCTTTGACTAACAAGGAGTGTCACTCAGATCCGGATCATGGATTCACCCAGAGTCGTAGGATATGCTTTCTTATATAAAATTATGAAAGTCTGTACAGTCCCAGACCCTAACGCTTCCATTATTTGAAGTTATAAGGGAGTAGTATAGCCCTCGCTATGGGCCGTCACAACAAACCTGACCTTCATCCCAGGCGCCAGCTGGGGTCAAGGTCAAGAAGTCCGACGACGCATAGCGAGGTGTGGGGATAAAAGCGGTGCACGTATGTGTGTGTGTGTGTGTGTGTGTGTGTGTGTGTGCACGCGAGCGCAAGCATATTCTGGAGAGAACACCCACATATACGCACGCGCACGCACACGTGCACGCACACCCGCACACACACACACAGACACACGGATACACACGCGCACCCACACCGACGCCAGCATATGCACGCACGCGCACGCACGCGTGCTCACGCACACGCAGACACCCACACACACAGACACACACATATAGGTGTATTTTATAACTTTTGCATATAGCCTCTTTATACCATAGCACCTACATAAAATAAGTATACCTACATAAAAATTTTTCAAATTCATGAGTTTTTTATGGGCTTTCGATATTTTTATGAATATACAGTCTTATGAAGTGTCTATGGGGTTTTTATGGTGTATTTTATAACTTTTGTGTATAGCCTCTCTGTACCATGCCAAGGGCACCTACGTAAAAAATTTTCAGATTCATGGTTTTTTATGGGGGATTTTATGGGGTCTTCGATATTTTATCGGATTTTGGAAGTTAATGGTACGCGATTCATGAATATGTAGTCTTATGGGGAGTCTATGGGGTTTTTATGGTGTATTTTATAACTTTTGTGTATAGCCTCTCTGTACCATGGCAAGTGTACCCACATAAAACATTTCGGATCCATGGGTTTTTTATGGTTTTTTACAACTGTTGTGTATAGCCTTTCTGTATTGCACAGCGAGTGACCAGCAACCACGCGCACGGCTTGGAAAAATGGAAAAACCGTAATTTCACATCCCATAAGACCACTTCATCATAGATTACACTTTCACATAACGTACTCGCGCACAACATTTGCATGGGGTACAAGAGATAGGCCAGGAGCATTAAGCCCATAGTCATTCAGATATGGATACGTTCTGACGTAGATTATCTTTTTTGGCTATAGCTTCTCCATAACATATAAAACGAAAATATCGGGGTGCACCAAAAAAAAAAGTTATGCAATTTGCAGGAAAAATCGAAACGTGAAAAAATACGTCAAAATCATGGTTTTTCTCATATAATATTGAAAATAACTTCTTAACGATACGTTTTAGAGAAAATATTTATAGGACCAAAGTTGTTCCCCATGAAATTTTCTACAAGGTAGAGTTGAATAAGAAAATGGAAATGCAATAATTATATTGCAAAATAGCAATAAACGCGCAAAAAAATCATGAAAAATAGGATATTTTTGAAGCACTTGTAGAATTGTTAAGGGCCGGTCCTATCCTTTTGAAAATTTGTATGTAAGTACTTCAAAGCAATATAAATAAAGCCCCCAAAGCTGATTTCGATCAGTCGAATAGTTTTCGCACAACTCTTTTGTTAACTAAACTCGGTGGAAAAAAACACTATTTTTTTGCATTAATGCCAGAGCCAAACCGATTATTTAAAATCGGTTCTGATTTTTTTACGTACTCATAATGTTCCCAACTATCGCCTGGCATCATCAGAATATCAATTTTATAATTATTAACAACTTTTTAAGCAATTTTAAATGCTCGGAAAATTTTTTCCTTATAAATAATTACTTTTACGCTGCCATTTTGCAAGTAAAAAATATTATAAACACAGATAAAGTTCTTGCAATCGCCTTTCATTTAAAATCACGCTGGTCTCGATTCAACGTATAGATCGTCAGATATAAGTCTCCAAAGATGACGAGTGTTTATCGTTAAACTATTTGCTTTTTAACAACAATCAAAATTGGTCTTGTATTACATATTATATTACAAGAACTCTTTTTATACAAATTTCTGAATTTATTGGACACGTTCTTTTAGTAATAAAAAAATAATAAACATTGCGAAGTTGGATGTCGGGGCATGAAATTCAGGTAAAGGAGAATTCCGAAACCGCGCCTTCAAAATGAACGCGTGATCTAAACTTGTCGTATCTCGGCTTCTATAATTCCAAATGAGATAATTTTTTTTTAAATCGATATGCCGAAACGAGAGGAATACGATTAGGTAGGCTTCGACCCCCAATTATTAACCGTTATTGTCATATTGTTGTTAAAATAAATTATTATTTTTAAATGTTGCAAAAAATTTTTTATTAATAAAAATATCGCTGAAGAGTGAACATTATTAACTGTAGACATGTATTAGTTTAAATAATTTTGCATTAACTATACTTTTATAGATAAAAATTTTATTTTTATTCCTTTTTTCTTAATGTATAGTAGGTATGAGAAAAAAGAAAAAGAATAATTTTGTAACCGTTATTTATTAAATTTTTATATATATATATATTATAATAATTTTCGTTTTTTTTTGGCCATTATCTCATCATCATCATTATCACTCTCGCAGACAGACTCATCCTCAAGATCATCCAGAACTGGGCTCTCTATCTCAATATTTAATTCGAATTCATCTGTATCTGTATTAATTTCGCTTTCATCAGTTTCTTCAAGTTCTATATTGCAACTTTTTATAGCTTCATAACTATTTTCACAATTTTGGCCATGGCATCTTGCGCAATAATCCGAATATTTTAATCCATGTTTAACGCAACTACATGTTTTGGTACACCCTTTTGCACATTTACAACTAATATTCCTCAAAATATATTCAGGTACTAATAGACCATTTGTATATATTGGCTGCAGCTTCTCTTCCTTGATTTCCCAACCCCATTGTGTTGGATCTAAGGTATTTCCAAGATATTGCTGTACTTGGAAATATACTCGAAATGAGTGCTGTGTTGCCGCAGATTCAGTTGGTGGTAACATTGCTAAATTAAATGCCTTTTTAGTTGAACTATTTTTGAAACATAAGTATCGTAGTTCACTTAACTTTAAATTTCTGGACTTTTTGCCACTATACATAGCCGAAATTATTGTTTGACCTGCATTTTCTATATCTTGCGCTGTAGAACATGGTGTATTAAAAATTAACGCTTTATTAATCAAAGAAGAATCGTTTTCTAGCAGCTTAATAATTTTTCCTTTTCTTTGTTTATAGAAAGCTGAAGTCGTATCACAACCACTAAACGCGTGAATAAATCCAATTAAAGGTTTTAAAGATGTATTCATAAAAGTATTAGAGTCATACAATCTCTCGGCCGTTTTTCCTCTACTTGGTTTCAAAAAGTATACTTTTTTATCCGTAGGCACTCTTATTGTTAAAATTACTAATACATCTATATCTTCAGCTACGATTACGGCTGGTTTTTCTCCAGTGTTGAAATTCTATTTTCATTATCTATTAAATCAAAGGAAGATAACATTATTTTTCCCAAGGCTAAATGAGTAAGGATATGCCCCCGTACAGCTCTTGAGTAAGCATGGCCATTTAAAATTTTATCAACTGAATTTTCTGCAAAAATTTTACAAAAAAGTTCTTTCAAGCCACTTCCGTTCATTATGAATCCAATAGCACTCATGAAAGAAATTAGCAAATGGAACCCGCCTAATTTGGCAATTACTGATGATAATTCCCCTTTACAACATTCTAGTATTTCTCGCGCTTTATAGTACAGAGGTTGATCAAATGTGACAAAAGTATGTTTTTGGTTTATCTCCTGAGATTTTATGCGGGCTTGCTGAAGAACAGTATAAATAGTGTCATAATTGCTCGGTGGAGCATTAAAAAATGACAAAAAAGTAATTCTACTTTTTTCATAATTGAGATCTTTTGTTATAGATTCCATAAATCTATTCCGGCCTGGAAAATCAAGTGAGTATCGGTGTTTTCCAAAGATCCACAAAAAATCTGTTTTAGATAACTGTATATCGAGAGATAAAGGGCTTATTTTATTTAAATTTTGAACAATGATATTTTCCATTCCCGAACGAGAGGGCCTGTGAAAGACTTCTAAATCAATTTTACCGTATTTTCCAAGGACAACAGAAGATGTCCGTGCGGATAATCTGTCGATAGATTTAATGGAAGAAACAGAAGATTGTGGAGTAAGAATTTGAATGCCACCCATGGCATGGAAAGTGTTACATCCATCTATAGTGTTGATATTATGGTCCGCATTATCAAAAACAAACTGCATATATGTATCATCATAATTCGTCTCTTGCGGAAAAGCTAATACTGAACTTTCAAATAATTGTGTTTCTTCATAAGAACAGCATAATCCTAAAGAATTTACAATTTTTATAAGATCTTTTGAACCATACTTTTTGTTAAGCATAGTTCCCAAGCCGACTTGAATAGATGATACAAAAGATCTTGGACGAGTAGCTGTTATTATGGCGTGAGCTATAGATGTAATTTTTGGCATAACTTCTTGTGCTGGACTTTTTTTTTAATATAATTTCATCTAATAAAATTTTCAAAGTTTCGGGTATACAATTATTGACAATTGTTTTTCTATAAATGTATCCGATGCATCTTCTCCACATATAAAGCATCGGTTTTTAAAATCGAATTCCGCAACAGAACGAGTTGCCGGTGATGTCGAGGCTTTTAACTTACGTATTTGGGATAAAATTTTTGGCTCATTTGTATAAGTCTTCGCACAACTCTCATGAACAGTAATAGAACAATATCGCCTCAATTTCAAATGTTTTCCATCCTGTCTTCTGATACTTGCTTGTATATAATTTTTTATAGTTTGTTGTTGCACTTGACGTGTCTTGTCGTTACTCGTGTAAGGTTTGTCGCATAAAATACAGATTCCAGTATCTTCGTTCATTCTACTCTGTAATAATATAAAAGTTTATTTTATTACAATCGTTCTTGCTAACGAAAATTATATATAACGAATGAATAACAGATATAGAAAATACATATAATACATTTAAATTTTATCTCAGACATAAATTGTAACATTAGTTGTCAGTTATATATTCACGATGAAAAATTCTAATTATGAGATAAATGAGACATCTAGTGTTTAGATATAAAAGTTAGGGAAATATAAGATTGACTCTATGTCTACAATTTCTCGCAATACTAATAAAATAAAATAAAATAAACTAATACTTCGAAAAGCTTGAAATAAATTAACTGATGCTCCGAATCTCCAAATTGGCACTATTTATCACAGCTTTTAAACTACAAACTATACAATATTTTCGATGATTCTTCGTTCTAAAACTCGTCTTTCAGGCCGATGATACTCGCACGAGAACACTTCCAAAACTGGCTACCTTTCCTATGACGGATGCAACCTTTTATGTTCCAACCGTATACCTGCGCACAAAGGATATGTAACGGTCGAAATAGGTTCTGCTATATGTAGAGGGGTGACAATTCCCTCTCAACTGGCTAAATTTAAGTAAGATTATAAATTTTGACCTGGTCCTTTAACCTGGCGGAATTACTCGTTCGATGGTCGCCGTAATGACTTTATTGTCCCTACAATACATTAAAATCCCGGTGAAAATTTAAGGTCTTCTCAAATCTTAAGTATGCAAGATATTATATATCACAATAATAATTGTCTGTAATTTGTACAAAAGGTCCAATGAGACAAATTATGGGAAATTCAGTCATTACGTGTCCTATCTGCAAACGCATTATACCAAGTACCATTATTTAAACGAATAGTGTGGATAGTGCAAAATTATTTAAATTAATACATGGCTACAGTTAATAATGTTCACTCTTCAGCGATATTTTTAATAATATAAAATTTTTTGCAACATTTAAAAATAATAATTTATTTTAACAACAATATGACAATAACGGTTAATAATTGGGGGTTGAAGCCTACCTAATCGTATTCCTCTCATTTCGGCATATCGATTTAAAAAAAAAATGATCACATTTTGAGTTATAGAAGCCGAGATACGACAAGTTTAGATCACGCGTTCATTTTGAAGGCGTGGTTTCGGAATTCTCCTTTACCTGAATTTCATGCTCCGACATCCAACTTCGCAATGTTTATTATTTTTTTTATTACTAAAAGAACGTGTCCAATGAATTCAGAAATTTGTATAAAAAGAGTTCTTGTAATATCCTAACAAGACCAATTTTGATTGTTGTTAAAAAGCAAATAGTTTAACGATAAACACTCGTCATCTTTGGAGACTTATATGTGACGATCTATACGTTGAATCGAGACCAGCGTGATTTTAAATGAAAGGCGATTGCAAGAACTTTCTTTATGTGTGTTTATAATATTTTTTTACTTGCAAAATGGCAGCGTAAAAGTAATTATTTATAAGGAAAAAAATTTCCGAGCATTTAAAATTGCTTAAAAAGTTGTTAATAATTATAAAATTGATATTCTGATGATGCCAGGCGATAGTTGCGAACATTATGAGTACGTAAAAAAATCAGGACCGATTTTAAATAATCGGTTTGGCTCTGGCATTAATGCAAAAAAAATAGCGTTTTCTTCCACCGAGTTTAGTTAACAAAAGAGTTGTGCGAAAACTATTCGACTGATCGAAATCAGCTTTGGGGGCTTTATTTATATTGCTTTGAAGTACTTACATACCAATTTTCAAAAGGATAGGACCGGCCCTTAATAATTCTACAAGTGCTTCAAAAATACCCTATTTTTCATGCTTTTTTTGCGCGTTTATTGCTATTTTGCAATATAATTATTGCACTTCCATTTTCTTATTCAACTCTACCTTGTAGAAAATTTCATGGGGAACAACTTTGGTCCTATGAATATTTTCTCTAAAACGCATCGTTAAGAAGTTATTTTCAATAATATATGAGAAAAACCATGATTTTGACGTATTTTTTCACGTTTCGATTTTTCCTGCAAATTGCATAACTTTTTTTTTGGTGCACCCTGATATTTTCGTTTTATATGTTATGGAGAAGCTATAGCCAAAAAAGATAATCTATGTCAGAACGCATCCATGTGAAAGTCTACTGCTCCTGGCCTAAGAGGCACACGACGCATTTCAGAATCCTCACAATACACTCATGACACTTTGCGACGGATATGTTCACGCGACAAGACAATATACGCGCTGACAGCCGGTCGACCGTCCGTTTTTGCCACGGATGATCTCATCGCACGTGGATTCTCTGCTGGCGAATTATATCGTCTTACCTCGAATTAGTCATAACTTACAGTCGTCGAAATTGCATCTTGTCCTGTATCCCATCATGCTTTCCGAACGAGAAACGCGTCGACTTTTTTCTCCTTTACTTTAATCGTACAACACTGTGGAATTTTGCTGATTAATGAGGAAACGTCACGTACATCGAGTTGTAGCTGCACATTATTTTGACTATTGAATTACATAGGGAAACAATTTTTCTCGAGGAAAGAAAGTTGAAATTGTTTTTTCTCCTTTATTTAATCGTACGACACTGTGGAATTTTGCTGATGAATGGAAAAATGTCACGTACATCGAGTTGCTGCTGCACATTATTTGAAATCGAGATTAAAAAAGATGCGGCGACCCGGTGAGGTAAAATGTCTACTGATAAACACGCGGCACACTTTTCGGGAAACGGATGACCAGCGGGAAGCCGGCTGTTGGAAGTCGCCCGTTGGCTGGTGGAAGTCGGATGTCAACTGCTGGAAGTCGGCTGTTGGCTGCTGGAAGTAGCTGCTGCAAATCCTGTTTCAGTTATCCATACGGTTACATCCGCGATCCGTCTGCTACCGACGCATCGAAGGACCACACCGTGGAAAGCTAGTGGCACTGGTGTAGCAGCTCAAAGAAATCACTCGTGATCTGTGACGGCACAGTATAAAATCAGCTCATTGGCTGTGTCTCCCAACAAGATGCTTTAATGACCGCAGGAGGCGCAGCATGGGAAGTGCTGATTGGTCACCGCTGTACCGTCAAAATTTGCCCGCAGATTTGCGAGTGGCCGCACACACTCGCATGCACACCTGCACGCACAGCCGCACACACACACACACACACACACTAAGCTATGACTTCAAGGCCCAGTTCGCGTAGCCTCTCTGTATCATGGCAAATGCACCTACATAAAAATTTCCACATTCATGGGGTTTTTATGGAGTTTTCGATATTTTATCGGATTTTGGAAGCTAATGGTACATGATCCATGAATATATGCTCTTATGGTGTCTATGAGGTTTTTTGGTGTATTTTATAACTTTTGTGTATAGCCCCTCTGCACCATGACAAGTGTACCTACATAAAAAATGTTCAGATTCATGTGGTTTTAATGGGGTTCTTATGGGGTTTTCGATATATTATCGGATTTTGGAAGCTAATGGTATATGATTCATGAATATATATATCGTAGAACTCCGGACATAAATATAATATCAAAACCAATGAAGACTTTTTGGAAAGTAGATGCAATTTCCAATATAGGAAAAATATGATTTATGTAAGAAAGCAATTATTTGACCTTGAACGTGAAGGTCAAAGACACGAGTTTTAAAGAAAAATTTCTATTGTTTCCTCTGGTGAACGTTAATTTTTATTTTTTTTTCGGGGAAGACATTTTTGTAGATTTTGGAACGAGGAATCCAAATCTCACCTCAAAAATACGTTTGTGATTATTTAAACCCTAGAAATCTTCAGTCAAAGATGCCTCATCACATTTTATGCGAATTTCACGCAACAAACTTTGTTGTTATTATTTTTTTATGTTCTCCACGTTTTATTCATATTATATTGTTACATGTTAACTGATTATCACCAGCTAGAAAATTTAAGGAAGTAGCCCAAGTTGATGTGCCAATGAATCAATGAATATAAACACGAAAAAATGCAGTTACAATGGTTATGCAACAATGTCTTTCAGTTAATTGCAGTGTGTGTGTGTGTGGGGGGGTGTGCGTTTGTGTGTGTGTGTGGGGGGGGGAGTGCGAGTACATAATTTTTAGGAAAATAAACAATTTATCATTGTAAGTTATAAAAAAATTATTTATAATTAAGAAACCGGAATAGCCTGAATATATACAAAATTTATTGAATATCTTTGAACCTTTTAAACCTTAAATACGCTGCGTAGAGTAGTGATAAATCCATGTAAAATTTAAGGACATAAGTTGATTTCTACGCGTGTTATCGTGAAATAACAGAAACATAATTTCTTTTGGAAATATTTTACTTGAAAGTAATACAGGTCACCTCTTAATATTGTAAATTTTAATAATAGTCAGAAAAGAAAAAATAATTTACTGCTATTAAAATAAAATGTAATCTTTACTCAAGCTTATTCACCCGACTTGTGGAGGCATGCATTCTTGTAATTATTCAATTGATTGTTTAAAAGAAGTAGTCTGTATTCGTTATTATATATAACATTGTATGTCAACAGAATATAAGCTTTTTATCGGTGTTCCAAATATACAAAAGATCTGTTTACTTTTGTATAATCTATTCTAAAAATAAGTATTGTAGCAGTATTACTACAGTATTACAAACGTAAATAAAAATACTAATTTTGACATTTAAATAAGATAGTTCTACTCATTTTTACATAGATTTATCACTACTCTACGCAGCGTATTTAACGTTTAAAAGGTTCAAAAATATTCAATAAAATTTTGTACATATTCAGGATGTTTCGGTTTCTTAATTATAAATAATTTTTTTATAACTTACAATGATAAATTGTTTATTTTCCTAAAAATTATGTACTCGCACTCCCCCCTCCCACACACACACACACAAACGCACACGCGCACACACACACACACACACACACACGCACGCACGCACGCACGCACGCACGCACGCACGCACGCACGCACACACACACACACACACACACACACACACACACACACACACACACACACACTGCAATTAACTGAAAGACATTGTTGCATAACCATTGTAACTGCATTTTTTCGTGTTTATATTCATTGATTCATTGGCACATCAACTTGGGCTACTTCCTTAAATTTTCTAGCTGGTGATAATCAGTTAACATGTAACAATATAATATGAATAAAACGTGGAGAACATAAAAAAATAATAACAACAAAGTTTGTTGCGTGAAATTCGCATAAAATGTGATGAGGCATCTTTGACTGAAGATTTCTAGGGTTTAAATAATCACAAACGTATTTTTGAGGTGAGATTTGGATTCCTCGTTCCAAAATCTACAAAAATGTCTTCCCCGAAAAAAAAATAAAAATTAACGTTCACCAGAGGAAACAATAGAAATTTTTCTTTAAAACTCGTGTCTTTGACCTTCACGTTCAAGGTCAAATAATTGCTTTCTTACATAAATCATATTTTTTCTATATTGGAAATTGCATCTACTTTCCAAAAAGTCTTCATTGGTTTTGATATCATATTTATGTCCGGAGTTCTACGATTTTGTCCAAGATCGAATCGAAATAATACACAGTGCGCCGGCAAAGGAACCACGAAGATTGCGTCAACGCATGTTTGCGTCACCAAATTAAAAAATATTTATGAGTATATAATTTCAACTAATTTTTGTTTTTTCTCCTTTATTTAATCGTACGACACTGTGGAATTTTGCTGATTAATAAAAAAATGTCACGTACATCGAGTTGCAGCTGCATATTATTTTGACTATTGAATTACACAGGGAAACATTTTTTCTCGAGGAAAGGAAGTTGAAATCGGAAAGCGTACCCAAAGACTCATCGACGTCGTTTTCTCGCAAGAGATGGCATACGCGACAATGCATTGTCTGGCTGTATATTTAAGAGGGCTTTGGAATCAACAACTAGTCAGTAAAGTTTGAGTGAGCGGAATCACAACACTTCAAGATGATTAGAGCCAGTATATCTGATTTAGTTAAAATTTTGAGACACTGTTTACGCATAGCAAATGCTCGGCACTCGCACATACGCACAATGTGTGGGCGAGTATGGGTTAGCGACCTCGAAAAGTTGTCGCTGGAGGTATTATGCAAAAAATTGTATTTTCTTCTCTTGCATTGCGACATATCAAGCATCTACTACATATATAGTATTGGCCTTTTTCATAATCCAGATGTGCTGTCGATCGTTGTAAAGGCTATAAAGCAACGCAATGATCATACAAGCCCTCTAGCCAGACGTATAATTCACCGTCATCGTAAGTATCGATTCTTTCTAGTTTAAAAATGAATTGATTTTAGTTTTACTCTAAACCGATAATGTTATTATTTTTCAGTAATTAATCAGATGCACGACGATACAGAAGGCGACGAAGTATTAATGCAAATAAATTCTCAAGACGATCAACAGCCTGGACCCTCAAAATCTAACATGGATCATAGTAAGTATTGAGATTGTTAAAATTAAAATAATAATTTGACATATATTTTTCTTTATCTTCAATAAATTAAATCAATTTATCCACAGTGGTCGATCAAATACTCGACGATACGGAAGGTGACGAATTCAACATGCAGTGTTAATATCAAGACGATGCACAGTCAGGACCTTCGACAGCTGATGATCCACAACCTGGTCCATCAACGGGCAATGTATTCCGTCATAATGAAGATATAATAAATCGTAAGTATTCAATCTGTTATAATAATGTTCATATTATTAAGGCGCAATTCAATATTTCAGCTTTACAATCAGTAACCTATGATGTGCATCACGAAAACGAGGAAACACGTAACCGTAAGTATTGTAAGTATTAAAATAATATTTTACAATGTATACATTTTGATAGATCTCAATACTTTAGTTACAGAAGTTGATTCATCTATTTTAACGATGACGCAACATGTCCAGGAAGGATATATTCTGACTTTAGTAGCAGCAGTACTAGTAGCAGTAGCAGTAGAACTGATACATCTGAAGAGAGAAATGACGAAAGTAAGTGTGTATAATATTTTTAATAGTTTTCAAAAATAAAAAATAAAAAATGAAAATAATTATTTTACAGCTAATTACTTACAGCATGGTGAAGGATCGAGACCGTGTTTTATCGTGGAAAGCGAAATAACACGACGCTATCACCGTTTTAGTTATCAAGGACGGGAGATACGAGGAAGACTAGCTGATCCACCGGCAAACGCAAACATTTATATGTGGCTCGAAGGGTGTCTCAAGGATTTACATGAACAACTCTGTAGCCGCGGGGAGGCTAACGACTTTATAGGAGTAACGATAAATAGTGAAAGCTTCAATCATGGTCCTTTATGGCTTTCATTTAGACCGATTAGTAATTTCAATGTAGAAGACCTTTGGCGGCTGCTATCAAGTGCGATTCAAAGTGCAAATAATTTTGATATAAGTGATAGATTGTCATTCAGCTGTGCAATTGTACCCGTATATCTGTAAACGAGGTAAATTTCCCGTTGGTCATCCCAACATATACGTTGGCGAAGAAGATTGTCGTCAGTTCTTAGGAACATACAAAGACATCTCTCGAGTGAACGGTTTACTAATGTGTGACGTGCTTCCACCGCAAAACCTGTACCACCCCTTATTACCGGTAAGAATGCATGATAAACTAATATTTCCCTTATGTCGCACGTGTAGTGAACAAATGATCCAAGAAGATTGTCCGCATCAAGACCCAAATGATCGAATTTTACGGGGGACGTGGGTGTCTGAGGAAGTTAAAGAAGCTGTCAAACTGGGGTATACAATTCAACGTGTTTACAAGATCTGGCAATACGAGATGACGCAATATGATCAAAAAGAAGCCGAAGGTGGAATATTTGCCGAATATATCAATGAGTTTTTCACGCAAAAAACTATGGCGTCTGGTTTTCCACCTGACTGTCTGACCAACCAAGATAAAGCCGAATACGTAAAAGAATTGGAGGTCAATGAAGATATTAGTTTAAATAAAGACGCGATACAGTACAACGCCGGTCTAAGATCAGTCGCAAAACTATGCCTAAACTCTTTATGGGGTAAATTTGGTCAACGTGAAAACATGACACAGACAGAAGTCATTGCTAAACCAGAAAGATTGACAGAGTTACTTACCAGCCCAGAAATAGACGTTAACGGAATTATACCAGTCAATGACCAAACACTCTACGCCAACACCAGAAGAGAGCTCATTGGCTGCTGATGCGTCCCAACAAGCTGATTTAGCGGCCGCGGGAGGCGCAGCGGCTAAGACCTGATTGGCCGCCGCTGCGCCGGCGAAAGAGCTGCTTTGCCGCGGAGCTAGCCCCACCACAAGGCTCGCGGACTCGCGAGAAGTGTTTCAGAGTGCCCAGTCAGTGTGAATTATGGACACGCGCTGTAAACATCCGTGGACGTGTACATTGAGTGGGCCCACTGGTTTGCGGTAAAACAGTATTTGTTAAAAAATTTCTGTAATACATTGACCGCTTGAGCGACACTCGCTTCGAGAAACAGTATTTGAAGCGGGTACTTCCAGCAGACGACAGCTGTCTTCTATCAGCCAACAGCCGACTTCCAGTAGCCAACGGCCGACTTCCAGCAGCCAACGGCGGACTTCCAGCAGCCAACGGCCGACTGCCAGCACCCGCCGGTCATCCGCTCCTCGGGAATAGTTTGAAAAGACTTTACAATCCTTACTCTATCAGCGAGTCAAAAATAAAAAATTGAAAGAATTCTAAGGTAAACATCTTATTATTAAAGGTTATTTTCTTTTCTGTTCTTTTTTTTTTTTGCTTAGTTTGATATTAATCATTTGCAAACTTTTTGTTACAGATGGATCTTTCGAAGTTAAATGCGATCGTCCGTGAAGGATTCCTCTCAACGAAAAGGTTGGCCGATCTGACCAAGAGCCAGCGTTATATGATAACAGGTTTGAAGACTGTGGCTACCAAATACGTACTGAAAGTTGTGGCCGACTTGGAGAGTGAATATGATGTATTCATGGCAAAAAGAGTTTCGGAAGCTCCTGTTCAAGATGAAAATTTCTTCAACAACCTCCAGGACGCCGCGAATAAGTATGAACTATTTATGATTTACAATGGAGGTTCAAGTGTTGAGTTTAGTGGCAAATGACTTTCTTTTACATATCCGAGTACTATAAATTATAATAGATCTGAAAAAATTATACATCTTTTTTTTTACTGGAACAGGTGGACATTTTCTTAACGAAGGTAACCAAATCTAGCGTGAATCATATCCTAATGGCTATTGTCTTTTCACGTTTGTAGAAGACAAAATAATTGGTTAACTCAGCATTGTCACGGCATTAATTACTTGGAAGGTGAAGTTGATTTGAAAGTGTTTCATAAAACTCTTCAAGATTTATCAAAAAGTGCTCGAAAAATTTACGTTAGAGGCAGGAAAAGTGGTTGATGCTTCATAAAATTGTAGCAAAGGAAATCATCAATTTGGAGTATGACGTAGATTGTCCGCCGTTCGATAAGTTATCATCTAATGTATATTGTATGCATCACCCTTTAAAATTTTCGGGTCATAAATATCGATGTGCGTTAAATCGCGCTTATCGTTTGGAAGGCTACTTATCTTCACACCTTGGTTATCTAAATAAAAATTTAATCGATCTTCACAATGGACAGCCTTCAAATATTGAAGATCCTTTCACCAATCCAGTCGCATACTGTAGGTGTATTCCCAGCCGATCAAATCCCGCGGGTGTGTACCAAGCCGACGGCGTTCATCGTTAACACTGACGACCATACCAAGTCTGGTATGCATTTGGTTGCGTTCTACATTGATAGATCCTCTAACGGTCTATACTTTGATAGTTTTGGATTACCACCTGTAATACCCGATCACATAAGCCGTTTGCAAAAAATTGTAAAACATTTCGTTGGAACACAATACAACTTCAAAATGACGCATCCGATGTATGTGGTCAATATTGTATTATGCTTTTAAGCTATATGAGTAATGGTTTAGGTTTCAAGAAGTTTCTGGATAATTTTTCTGTCAACTTGGAGAAAAATGATAACGTAGTTAGATGCTATGTGCATTATAAAAAAGCTGACGGAAATTTCATTGGCAACTGTGGATGCTTCGTCAGATGTTTACAAAACTCTCGCTCTAAAATGTCTTTGTTATAATTGTCAGCATTTCTATTATCACGCGAAAGAAGTTTTGATGTAAGACGATACAACGTGTGTCATGGAAATTTAACCGTTTCAACTATATGTGCGGCATTGTTTAACCTTGCTCGTCTCATACTTTACTTCTTAAACGTCTGCACTTTTTTAACCGTTAAAGGATCTTCAGAGTCTTTAGCACCAGTCGCTTTCTACTCGTAAAGATACGCGGATCGTCATGGCGACCCTACCACGAGCTGCACAACAGCCACATCAAGTCTTTTGTACATTGTACGCCTTAAATAAATCGTTCACCAAGAAGGTAATTGTTGGTTTTGAATATGGCGAGGTCATCGACAAGTTCGACGACGAGTGCTACAATCCTGTGGTTCGACTATTATCGAATGACTTTGAAGGTGTTGCATTTTTATACAATGACTGGGAAGAATTCAAAAGAAGTTTCGACGACATTGATAAATATTTTCGTGGGCTTGATAATAGTTTAAAGAACCAGAAAATTTACGGAAACGGTTGGACTTTAAAATTCACCACAACTCAACAGGAAAAAGCAATCAAAATTGCAGAAGACAGGAGGCCTGGTGTTGGTCGGATGAAACGGTTTCGCCATAGTTTAGTAATGAAAAAATTTACTTTTGAGTGTCTCCAAGAATTTATTGTAAAGTGTGTCGATTGTTGTACTCGTCTTAAATATTTAAATTCTATTGCGAGTAGTGTACAATATCTTACCTGCGACGTTATGGAGTTTATTAGAACTAAAAGTAGTCTCATGCATGAACCACAAGTACAACTGTATACACCTAGTATTGTAAAAGACGTTGTAAATTTAGTTGCTAATGATGCAATAGACGAAATAACCTCTAGTGTAGAAAAGCAATGTAAAGAAAAAGATCAAGCGTCTCTACCTAAGTGCGATGTTGCTGATGTATTGTATCAGATTGCATCATTACACATGCCAAGAATTGTTGATGTATTAAATACTACATTATTTGATAATAAATAGAACAAATTGAATATACTTACTATGTACTTCTTTTGTCTTCCTTGCCTTCCTCTTAATCCCAACTTATTGTATTTTTAAGACCTTACTTTTTATTTTACATTTCTAAATTGCAACTTATATAAATTAAATTTTATTTAACGAAATCAAGCTAGCTTACATTTGAATATTTTTTGAAAAAGTATTTTTAAATTATTTAATAACTTACAAAAATTAGTTGAAATTACCTACTCATAAATATTTTTTAATTTGGTGACGCAAACATGCGTTGACGCAATCTCCGTTGTTCTTTTGCCGGCGCAGTGGTGGTGGCCAATGAGTTCTTAGCCGCGGCCGGTGCCCCTCCTCCCGCGAGTGGCCACTCGCGAGTCCCCGAGCCTTGTGGTGGGGCTAAGTCCGCGGGTCTTTTGTCGGCCAATGAGGTGATTTTACATTGCGTCGTCATCGGTTACAGCAGCCAACTACACATCAAAATATTGACGTGCGTGCATCTGTGTATGTGTGAGTATGTGTATGGGTGTATTTACTTCTATGTGTAATTTCTTTCCTTGAGCCTTTCCTCGAGAAAAAATGTTTCCGTATATAATTAAATAGTCAAATTAATGTGCAACTGCAACTCGATGTACGTGACATTTTCTCATTAATCAGTAAAATTCCACAGCGTCGTACGACGAAATAAAGGAGAAAAAATAATCTCAACTTCCTTTTCTTAAGACTTTCCTCGAGAGAAAATTCTTTCCCTGTGTAATTCAATAGTCAAAATAATGTGCAGCTGCAACTCGATGTACGTGACATTTTCTCATTAATCAGCAAAATTCCACAGTACTGTGCGATTAAATAAATAAAGAAGAAAAAAGTCGACGCGTTTCTCGTTTGGAAAACATTGTGGGACACGTGGTAAGATACAATTTCGTCGACTGTAAGTTATGACTAATTCGAGGTAAGGCGATATAATTCGACAGTAGAGGGCCCACGTGCGATGAGATCATCCGTGGCAAAGACGAACGGTCGACCGGATGTCAGTCGCGAATATTATCTCGCCGCGTGAACAACATCTCCGTCGCAAAGCATGAGGGTATTCTTCGGATTCTGAAGTGTGTCATGTGTCTCTCTTGTGCTCCCCATACAAATGTTGCGCGCCAGTACGTTATATAGATAGTGGTTCAATGCAGAAATTTGGATGTACAGTTCCACGAGAGAGTATCGCGGATCTATCATGAAGTGGTTATGAGATGTCCATGAGGCTACGATTATTCCATTTTTTTTTTCAAGCCGTGCGCGCGTGATTAGATACTGCGCGTGGGTGTTGGACACTTGCTGCACAGTACAGAGAGTCTATACATAAAAGTTCTAAAAAAACCATAAAAAACCCGTGAATCTGAAAAATTTTTGTGTAGGTACACTTGTCATGGTACAGAGAGGCTATACACAAAAGATATAAAATACACCATAAAAATCCCATAGACACCCCATAAGACCATATATTCATGAATCATGTACCATTAGCTTCCAAAATCCGATAAAATATCGAAAACCCCATAAAAACCCATGAATCTGGAAATTTTTATGTAGGTGCATTTGCCATGATACAGATAGGCTACGCGAACTGGGCCTTGAAGTCATAGCTTAGTGTGTGTCTGTGTGTGCGGCTGTGCGTGCAGATGTGCGTGCACGTGTGTGCGGCCACTCGAAAATCTGCGGGCCGTGTGGGGAGCTAACAGCTCTTTTGACGGTACAGCGGTGACCAATCAGCTCTTCCCATGCTGCGCCTCCCGCGGTCATTAAAGCATCTTGTTGGGAGACACAACCAATGAGTTGATTTTACACTGTGCCGTCACAGATCACGAGTGGTTTCTTTGAGCTGCTACACCAGTGCCACTAGCTTTCCTGGGTGTGGTCCTTCGATGCGTCGGTAGCAGATGGATCGCGAATGTAACCGTATGGATAACTGAAACAGGATTTGCAGCAGCTACTTCCAGCAGCCGGCAGCCGACTTCCAGCAGTTGACATCCGACTTCCATCAGCCAACGGGCGACTTCCAACAGTCGACTTCCCGCTGGTCATCCATTCCCCGAAAAGTGTGCCGCGTGTTGATTAGTAGACATTTTTACCTCACCGGGTCGCCGCATCTTTTTTAATCTCGATTTTAAATAATGTGCAGCTGCAACTCGATGTACGTGACATTTTCTCATCAGCAAAATTCCACAGTGTCGTACGATTAAATAAAGGAGAAAAAACAATTTCAACTTTCTTTCCTCGAGAAAAATTGTTTCCCTATGTAATTCAATAGTCAAAATAATGTGCAGCTGCAACTCGATGTACGTGACGTTTCCTCATTAATCAGCAAAATTCCACAGTGTCGTACGATTAAAATAAAGGAGAAAAAAGTCGACGCGTTTCTCGTTCGGAAAACATGATGGGATACATGACAAGATGCAATTTCGACGACTGTAAGTTATGACTAATTCGGGTAAGATGATATAATTCGCCAGCAGAGAGTCCACGTGCGATGAGATCATCCGTGGCAAAGACGGATGGTCGATCGGCTGTCGGTCGCGTATATTGTCTTGTCGCGTGAACATATCCGTCGCAAAGTGTCATGAGTGTATTGTGAGGATTCTGAAGTGCGTCGTGTGCCTCTCTTGTACCCCATGCAAATGTTGTGCGCGAGTACGTTATGTGAAAGTGTAATCTATGATGAAATGGTCTTATGGGATGTGAAGTTACCGTTTTTCCATTTTTCCAAGCCGTGCGCGTGGGTGCTGGTCACTCGCTGTGCAATACAGAGGCTATACACAATAGTTGTAAAAAACCAGAAAAAAACCCATGGGTTTGAAATGTTTTATGTATGTACACTTGCCATGGTACAGGGAGGCTATACACAAAAGTTATAAAATACACCATAAAAACCCCATAGACTCCCTATAAGACTACATATTCATGAATCACGTACCATTAACTTCCAAAATCCGATAAAATATCGAAAACTCCATAAAAACCCCATAAAAATCACATGAATCTGAAAATTTTTTACGTAGGTACCCTTGCCATGGTACAGAGAGACTATACACAAAAGTTATAAAATACACCATAAAAACCCCATAGACTCCCCATAAGACTACATATCCATGAATCACGTACCATTAACTTCCAAAATCCGATAAAATATCGAAAACTCCATAAAAAACCCATGAATTTGAAAATTTTTTATGTAGGTATACTTATTTTATGTATGTGCCATGGTATAAAGAGGCTATATGCAAAAGTTATAACATACACCTATGTGTGTATCTGTGTGTGTGGGTGTCTGCATGTGCGTGTGCACGCGTGCGTGCGCGTGCGTGCATATGCTGGCGTCAGTGTGTGCGCGTGTGTCTGTGTGTGCGTTCGTGGGCGTGCTGGCGTCGGTGTGGGTGCGCGTGTGTATGTCCGTGTGTCTGTGTGTGTGTGCGGGTGTGCGTGCGCGTATGCGTGCGCGTGCGTGTGTGTGGGTGTTCTCTCCAAAATATACTTGCGCACGCGTGCACACACACACACACATACGTGCACCGCTTGTATCCCCACCCCTGGCTATGCGTCGTCGGACTTCTTGACCTTGACCCAAGCTGGCGCCTGGGGTCAAGGTCAGGTTTGTTGTGACGGCCCATAGCGAGGGGTATACTACTTAAGGGCTTGAATTATTTAAAAATTAAGTAATTTTTTCACTTAAAATCACCCATTTGGCGGCTAAACCTTCCTTTTCTGTCTACAAACGAACCATAAAATATTTTTATGTGTTAAGACATCATATATTTTAGTCAAATTTATAACGATTTTTAACAAAACTATCCACTATTATTTTATATTACCTTATTTGAAAATATGAAATGCAAGTTTTGCTGATATTCTTGGTTTAATTAGAATGAAACTAAATGTCGAATCAGGATTTATTCGCTAAACTTTCTGCATGGAGTCCAATATAAAGAATATAAAATAAATATATTCACTTGTCAGTCCTTAATATCCACCACTTCATTAAACAGAACTGAAATAAATCATATTCTCAATTTGGTTAATTGAGCAGAATTGCAATCCATCTTGTAAATCCTGAAACATTACAAGAAAAAATCACAAAGCACCACTCTTTATTTTACTTTTACATCAACAAAATGATTTAAATCACAAAATTTTACATATCTAATTGAAAATATTTCTGAAGCTGTTTGCTTTTTGTCCTGTCCAAGTTACTGTCAGTTTCCAGTTTTGGTGATTTCTTGAACACTTCAAAAGACGTTTTTCTTTCTTGATGTTTTTTTTCCAGCAACATATTCACTATATCGCTATAAATTAAACGAACTATAAAATGAAACATCTTATCGCGAATAGTATCTGAACTGCCCCGAATGCAGATTGCACTTTATGGCTCACGTTTTGATCAGCTGTTACAGTGAATCCAAATTGCATGCCGTATGCTGTATTCTCTATGCGCTATGCCGTCAGAAAAATAGTTGTTTTCCAAAATCTATAATATTTATAACTCTATGGTTACAATTCCTATAGGATTTATAACCATAGAGTTATAAATGCTATAGATTTCAGACAATAACTTTTTTTCTGACGGCATAGAGCATACAGCATACGGCATACGACATGCAATGTGGATTTACTGTTATAAAGTAAACATAAGGCTATGCTAATCGATCAGTTAGTCTGCAGTCGATAATTGGTAAGGCCCCTGCCATATAAGCACGTATGCACCCGTATGCACGCGTATGCATACGTGCTTATGTGGCAGGGGCCTAAGTTACGCTTACAACTTCATAGTGTACAAGTGATCAGCTGGTCGTGTCAACGAAACCGCGTGGCGCGTACTACATATCGTAAACTGGTAAAGTCGTGCAAGACAAGAGACGTTAGGCGCGCCCGTCTCTCAACGCGAAACGTGGCCGTAGCCGGATTAGAGAGAATACTCGCCTACTGTCTTCGTCGTCGTTGCCTCTAGCCGCTGTCGTGCCTTCTGCTGCGGTCGCGATGACGAGAGCCGAGAAGTGTCCGACCTCCTTTGTCGTTCTCGCGCCTCTCCTCTTGCTATTGCCGTGGACGCCGCCGTGTCTGCCGTCGCGCACTCCGTGCGCCGACGACAAAATGGCCGCCTTCCGGGACACGCTGACCGGCTGCTGTGCGACCTCGCTGCTGCACCACGACGTCGTCCTCCGCCGATCATTCCTACCTCCCTGCAGGCCACGGAGACGTTGGTGGCTGTAAGCTGGAGCCTGACTGCTGGCTCTCTCCTCTCTCGGCTGGGCCATTGCGCGGCCAGCTGGCCGGCGCTGGCGAGCATCGCGTCGAAAACTTGACTGGCTGCCCGGCGTTCCTTCGCATACTGCTCCGCGCGGTGCCGGGACTCCCGCTTGGCCCTTCTTCTCTCTCTCTCGCTCTCTCTCTCTCTCTCTCTCTCCTTGTTGCTCGCTGATCATTGCTCGCGGCTCGCGTCTCTCCGTGTTGCCGTCACCGCACCTTACAAACATACGTGTGCATGTAGATTTGGCTACGTTGTAAGTGTGCGAGAGCGACGGCCTTGACGGAGAGAGTTTGACTACGAGGATCGCCCATACTGGCGATATTCTCGTCACAACCCCTCCCAAGCCACGAATCTCTTCGAGATGAGTGGCTTCAGCGAGACTCTCTCCCTTACAATTGGCCATCGGTCTCGCGCTCTCAAAAATTTAAATAATAATAATATCAACATTACTGCCCTACATTACGCAGTTGGAGCACTAGGACCTTCCAATTGCCATGTGTTGCTACAGTTGCCAGCTCCCTTCACCATTATCACAATTACACTCAGACGATACAATATCGCGGATATGCTTACTCACAATGCATCGTCATTGACGTCTCGCTATCTCACACCTTGCGTTCTCCAGCACGGGCCGCAGGTCGAGATCTTTAGTTGACGGAGGGCTCAGTCTTACACCGACGTGCCACACTCCGTCTTCTTCTACTTACACGTCATCCATTCCAGCAGGTTGCGCGGATTCAAAGAACCCAGGCGCGCCCGTCTCTCAACGCGAAACGTGGCCGTAGCCGGATTAGAGAGAATACTCGCCTACTGTCTTCGTCGTCGTTGCCTCTAGCCGCTGTCGTGCCTTCTGCTGCGGTCGCGAGGACGAGAGCCGAGAAGTGTCCGACTTCCTTTGTCGTTTTCGCGCCTCTCCTCTCGCTATTGCCGTGGACGCCGCCGTGTCTGCCGTCGCGCACTCCGTGCGCCGACGACAAAATGTCCGCCTTCCGGGACACGCTGACCGGCTGCTGTGCGACCTCGATGCTGCACCACGACGTCGTCCTCCGTCGATCATTCCTACCTCCCTGCAGGCCACAGAGACGTTGGTGGCTGTAAGCTGGAGCCTGACTGCTGGCTCTCTCCTCTCTCGGCTGGGCCATTGCGCCGCCAGCTGGCCGGCGCTGGCGAGCATCGCGTCGAAAACTTGACTGGCTGCCCGGCGTTCCTTCGCGTCCTGCTTCGCGCGATGCCGGGACTCCCTCTTGGCTCTTCTTCTCTCTCTCTCTCTCTCTCTCTCTCTCCTTGTTGCTCGCTGATCATTGCTCGCAGCTCGCGTCTCGCCGTGTTGCCGTCACCGCACCTTACAAACATACGTGTGCATGTAGATTTGGCTACGTTGTAAGTGCGCGAGAGCGACGGCCTTGACGGAGAGAGTTTGACTACGAGGATCGCCCATACTGGCGATATCCTCGTCATAGCCCCTCCCAAGCCACGAATCTCCTCGAGATGAGTGGTTTCAGCGAGACTCTCTCCCTTACAATTGGCCATCGGTCTCGCGCTCTCAAAAATTTAAATAATAATAATACACACACACACGCACACGCACACGCACACACACACAAATATTATATGTATGTTCATATGTATGGAAGTTTTAAATTAATTTTTGCAAATAGATATTATAAAGGCAAGTATTACAACACGAGAATTTATATTTAATAAATTTTTATTCTATAATAGTGTTCAACATAATTGAAGACTCTTAGCTTAAGCTTGAGCTTCGTATAATTTTTTGGTTTAAAAGAGATAAAATTAACCTATTATATATATAATATATACATTACTTTTATGATATGATTATCATACAATAGTATAATATAATATATGATTAATCATATATTATATTATTCATATATTCACTTATATGCAAGCATACATTTAATACATAGGAAATTATATGTTTCATTACATAAAAAATAATTAAAATTATGTTGCGCACTATTATAGAATAAAAATTTATTAAGTATAAATTCTCGTTTTGTAATTACTTGCATTTATAATATCTATTTCCAATAATTAATTTAAAACATACATGATATAAATATACATACAATATTTGTGTGTGTGTATGTGTGTGTGTGTGCGTGCGTTTGCGTGTGCCTGTGTGTGTGTGCGCGAGCATATATATATATATATGCAAAATACGTTAAAAGTTGATACATCATACTTACGTGTAAAAATCGCCGTAAGTGTGCGTATTTTATGTGCACATAAAAGTAGGTACGAACGAATATAACATGAAAACCGCGCGTTAGAAAAAGTGGATTTACGTTATCCAAAATTTTTTCATTTTCGGCTGACTTTCCTGATATTTATCAAAAAATTATGAAATGTAGAGCAGTCGAGGGAAACGGAGATTGATAAGTAATCAGAATACTTACAAGAATCACTTTACAACAAAATTTTTATCGATTTAAATTTTGAATCACGAATTTTTTCCAGTTTTCGTCTGATTGAGCCCACTGTGCATCGCGTCGAAAACTTGACTGGCTGCCCGGCATTCCTTCGCGCGCTGCTCCCTCTTGGCCCTTCTTCTCTCTCTCTCTCTCTCTCTCTCTCTCTCTCTCTCTCTCTCTCTCTCTCTCTCCTTGTTGCTCGCTGATCATTGCTCGCGGCTCGCGTCTCGCCGTGTTGCCGTTACCACACCTTACAAACATACGTGTGCATGTAGATTTGGCTACGTTGTAAGTGCGCGAGAGCGACGGCCTTGACGGAGAGAGTTCGACTACGGGGATCGCCCATACTGGCGATATCCTCGTCACATTATATACAAGATTATGTGACCATCAACTCTAGATTGCATTAGAAAAAATGCAGATTTTACAGATTATACCTTCTGCTTGATGGTAATGAATCACTAACTTGTTTTATTTATGTTAGATTTTTTACAATTTTAAAATGAAAAAATTATTCTTTATTCAATTATGTTCAATATGGTGATAATTAGGTAAGCCATATTTTTTTTATCTTAATGTACAATATAATTTTTTGTTTGTTAATTAAAATGTATATAAAATAATTCAAATTAATCCCTAGCGGAAACAGGATTTGCAAATAACTGTTAATAACTGCAAATATATGCTAGTAACTGAAATAAACAGTTAGGTTTCAGACAGTATAATCACATTTTAGCAGTTATTTGCAGTTATTATTTCCGTCTGGGATTCTTAGAAATTAAAAAATATTGATCAGAATTGAAAATATTTTTACAGTATTTATATAATATAGATTTACAATATTAATATAATTTTCATCCAATTTGCACATTAGAAAATTATTTAATAAATATAAAACAATCTTTAATACGGAATATTTTTATTTACAGAGAAAATATAATAATCTGTACAAGATATTATACATTGCTAAAGAATAATTCACATTTTGATGGATGGTACATGTCATAAAAACAATGAAAGCAGAAAGATGAACGGCACCAGGAACACTTGCTAAATTGGACAGATCCACAAGAACATTTATTTAGTCTTTTTTCTGGAAAACAGACATTTTACATTCTTTTTACATTTCTTTTACATTCGTAAAAACGTCTCTGTCAGTGATCAATTTTGATGCAAAATTAAACTACGAATACTGGATCATATTTAGAAATATTGGTGCAGATAGCTGATTATGAATCAGTGCATGGATTTTAACTGCATCTTCTCTAGTATTTAACTGATGATCTGTTTGTCTCAACGCTGTACAGTTTTGTAATTTTTATTACAATAGTACATTTCGACACGGGTGGGGAAGTCGATTATTCAGCTGGTGTGACTTTTTGCACAAGCGAAGCAAGTGCGAGAAAGTCACACCACCTAAATAATCGACTTACGCACTAGTTTCGAACGGTATTTTATACCACGAGCGCAGAAAAATCATATCAAAGTTGTGATTTTGAGGTTAGAGTGGTATAAAATACTTTATTTGTCTGTGCAGGTATACATCGAGTGGTTGGCACAGAGGTGTACAATTAGGGGGAATAATATTAAGTGTACATGAAGATTCTCCATTTTCATTTTTGAAATCTTCATGTAACGTCTTCTTAAAATGTCCACCCATGAATCTAAGATGAGTGTAAAGTTCTTCTTTTCAACATAAGGTTTAATAATCTCTTTATTAAATTGTAACACCAAGTTAAATGTCATTTTTCCTTATTTGGAGCATATAATATTTTTTATAATCATTAGAATACTAATTTTTTTTTCTACTGTAGGTCCAAATGTTCCTGTAACCTCTTGAAGGCAAATGAGAACTTTTGGTAGTAGTTTCCCTAAGGCAGTCACAGAATATTGCTCGGTATAAGAGCGAGTGGCCTTATTTAAATCACCAAGGTAGACTTCAACTCTTTTTTCTCCAGTGTGCTCAAGTGTTCGTAGTACCTTTGCCCTGTACTCACATCCCATTTGATCTGAATTTATAATGAAATTTAAATCAGAAGAGGATGTAATATTTCTAATTTCAGCATTAAATTCTGCTGTTGAGCGTTCAATTTCTTCAAAAGATCTACGCTCTATCTGCTTTACATATTTAGTTACTCTTCTCTGGCTTATACGAAATTCTTTTTTGAATCGATTCATCCAAGCAGAAGAAACAGTAAAGTCAAGAGGTACATCTGAAAATTGCATAGTTGCCTGAAGAGCCCATGTTCAGAGGTCCTCTGTCTGTACATGCTCTTTTTTTTCTCGAGCTTCTACAAACCTATCATGTACCCACTTTTTGATAGCTTGCATTTTATCATATTTTGTTCTACCACTCAAAATTTCCCTTTTCCATCTTGATAGCTCGTCGAGTCTAGGCACATATTTACCTCCATGTAATTTCATGGTACTGTAACTCCAACTTGGGTGCTCCCTTCTTAAATTAACTATTTCAATCTTCTTATTAAGTAGCACAATATCATATTTGCTTTTTTTCTTCCGGTTCATTGTTAAGTCTTGAGATTTGAGGAAATACTCATATATATATATATATATATATATATTCAATTAATATTTGATTTATATTACCTTTACTCTGGGCGTAGGCTTTCGTAAATAATAATCAGCTGATTTGTTAGATGCACTATTTATTGGCAAATATAAATTTTATAAATAAGACAATAAGATTTACAATTTATTCACTTGGTTTAACAATGTATAATACCGATAACGTATTAAATTGATATAATTGCTTTACTATTATTGGCTCTGTATAAAAATAATAATTGTTTCTCCTATTGTCGGCTGGAGTGGTACGGAGCTCGCGATCTTTTCACGATTACTAAATTTGTGTGTTGAGAGTCGCTGTATTTATTAAGCGGTTAATTTGGGTTAAAGATGATTTTGACGCTGAGTCAAAATCATCTTTTTAAACAAATTTAGTAAACATTTAAATATCATCATTTCGATTTCAAACTTAAAAGTGCTAATTCTAAACAAAGTTGCGATGAGCGGTTGGTTTCACAAGGTCAGTGGCTCGCTACGTCACGCTGGCTGTTGCGTAGCCGAAATTGCTGTACTGTTAAAATTCGCACTCGCATCGTTTTGTGGGTCAAAGAAATGAATATTGGGATTTAATAATGTCACAGACATATCAGTTTATAATTTGTCTTGCCCCATCGCGATGCTACTTGCATTGGAATGCAACGTTGTCAAAATTCGCATATACGACATTTGTATGTCAGAAAATTACTGGCGATAAATATGCATTGTTAATTTGGTTTTAGAGATACGTCACAGACGTAACACTTCCCCCCTTAGATTGTTGAATATCGTAGAGATTCAACAAGTATAATAATAGTTTGCCATCAGTAATTTTCTGTTACAATAATTTCAAATTACAATTATAAGATGGAAAGTTAACTATAAATACAACAACGTCTTTCATAAAATGTTTTGAAAAATTTTTAAATAATTTCAATATGATTCGTTTAAAATTGTGGTTCATTTCGTACAAGAATGTTTACAATTTCCCCGTGTTGCAATTTTTTCTCTATGCTAGTTGATACGTGGGTGTCAATAAATTTGTAATCACATATTTTTGTGGGTCAAGAAATTACTGATGAGAATGTGAATATCATATGTAATTTAGGGATACGTCACGGACGTAACACCTCCCCCCTTAAACTGTTGAATATCGTAGAGATTCAACATGTTTTGCGTTGAATGATGTGATCGTGGACTGGAGAGGTTCACAAATGAATAAGTTTTCGTGTAGAGAAAATGGCTTTATGCAAAGCGCCGTTGTGCCTTTTGGCGTACAAGTGTTGCTGTTCTCTCTCGGCCGTCGCGCGTGAACTGCAGCCGGCCGACGCGGCGAAGTGCCGTCGGCGTGCCTTGGTAGTAGGAGGGGGGGGGGCGGTAGAGAGGCGCGTGGCGAGTGCTGGCTGGCTGCGCACCTGCTCGACGCGAACATTGCCTTATAAGGCTCGATGACTTCGGCGTCTCGCATTTTCGAGGCGTTGGATCGCCAACATTCCGCCCACCTTCGCCAGACTGGCGAACGGTCTCAGTCTTGGGGCAGAAGGCAAACGACCTTGGCGATGGGACGTCGAAGTGTAGAGGTGGCCGTGCGAAGCTCGACGACACGGGTGAGGCCATCACTCCCTGGATGGATGGCTGTGATACGTGCGATGGGCCATTTGGATGGTGGCGTGAGCTCGTTGCGAACGAGAATGAGTTCGCCCACGGTGACTGAGGGTTGCGGCTGTTTCCACTTCATACGTGAATGCAGAGCCGTCAAGTACTCTGTGGACCACCTGGCCCAGAAATGTTGCGTCATCTGGCTGTTTAAAAGCCAGCGTTTTCCTGGAGGCACACTGGCGTCGGTGAGGTCTTCTTCAGGCACTAAAAATGACGAAGGCTGTATAAGAAAATGAGAAGGTGATAAAAATTCAAGGTCCGAAGGGTCGTCGGTGAGAGCAGTTAGTGGTCTGGAATTAAGGCATGCTTCAATTCTGCACATAAGAGTTGCAAGCTCCGAAAAAGTGAGAACTTGATCTCCAATGACGCGACGTAAATGATGCTTGGCCGATTTAACTGCGGCTTCCCAAATGGCACCGAAATGAGGTGCACTGGGAGGATTAAAGTGCCAAGACGTTGCTGCTTGAGCGAGAGACTTAATAATTGAAGACAAACATGAAGAAGAAGCATCAACCATTTGTCTCAGTTGAACGTCAGCACCAACAAAGTTTGTACCTTGGTCAGAGTATAACTCTCTATAATGACCTCTACGAGGGGTGAATCGATGAAACGCTGCAATAAAGGCTTCACTGGAATAATCCTCCACTACTTCTATGTGGGCGGCTCTAGTAGCCATGCAGATGAATATAGCAATATACCCCTTCATTGTGCCTTTACCTCTAGTTTTTGTAAGCCGAACGTTGATAGGAGCGGCATAATCGACACCAGAGCGTTCAAAAGGCGAGGAAGGTCTCACGCGTGACTTGGGTAGCTCGCCCATTAATTGAGTAGGCATCCGAGCAGCCTGGCGTGAGCATGTGAGGCAGGCTCTGATGACTTTCTTAACCGTGGATCGACCTTTCACTACCCAGTACTGACGTCTGAGTGTGGCAAGAGTTAATTGAGTGCCACCATGAAGAGTGCGATGATGAGCATCTCTAATTAACAAAGTTGTAAAGTGACAATCAGCAGATAAAATTAGTGGATGCTTAGCATCTTCCTCGAGAAGAGAGTGAAAGAGTCGACCGCCCACCCTGAGCAAATGATTTTGTATCATGGGATTTAATGGCAAAAGAGTACTCTTCGTTGAAAGTTTACCTTTTCGCTGTAACTGTTGGAGCTCAAATTTAAAATACGCTGTTTGAACTAGATAGATCAGACAAAGTCTGGTGTTCTCAATCTCACTAGCACTTATTTCCTCCGAAGTCGGAGTGTGATGGCATAGTAGGGATTGAAGAACAGTACGAAAACTAACAACCGAACTTGCAGTTGCTTCACGTTCAGCTTTTGTGCAGATTCTGTAGATGAATCTAAAACAGTACGCCGCTAGTCGATATAACTTATTTAACGACGAATATTTGTTAACAAGACTCCAAATTTTTGGTGTATTCTCGACAGAATTTGGCATGTCTTTGCTAGCGACTAGAGTATGACTAGGTTGAATATTCAAACTATTTACCGAGAAATTGACTTCATCATGAGACCTTGATCAAGGTTCATGGCTATCAGAAAGCCAAACGGGACCTTTTCACCATAAGCTATGCGAAGCTAGTTTGGAGGGCTCAATTTCTCGTGATGTGACATCGGCGGAGTTGTCAGCTGATCGCACATGATGCCAATATGCGTCAGGCAATAGGGTGTGAATTTCTGAGCACCTATTTGCCACGAAAACACCCCATCTTGAAGGGTGGTCTTTCAGCCAAAAAAGCACATCCGTTGAATCTGACCAAAGATGAACACTCTCAACCTTTATTGGGAAAGCTTCGATAAACATTTGAACGAGGCGAGCAAGTAGCAACGCTGCGCAAAGTTCTAAACGAGGTATAGTTAGCGTCTTAATTGGAGCTACTTTTGTGTTAGTCACTTGAAGTGTAACTAGAGTATTTCGATTCTGAATCAATCGAAGGTAAATTACTGCACCATATGCAAACTTTGATGCGTCAGCAAACCCGTGAACTTCAATTAATTCGCAATTAGGTGTAAATCCACTCCAACGCGGGATTTTAATCAGACTGATCGAAGGAAGATCTTGCAACCAATTCTACCTACGATTAGATATTTCAGTGGGAAGCTCCTCATCCCAACTAATTTTTAGAAGCCACAACGATTGCAGAATAATCTTAGCAGTGATTACGATTGGAGCTAGCCAGCCCATAGGGTCAAAGGTACGAGCTATTCTAGACAGCACAGTTCGCTTGGTAAATGGCGGTTCGACTGAAAAGTCTTCAAAATGAAAACTAAAGCAATCATTATTGGGGTTCCAATTTATACCCAAGATTGGTACGGAGGTTTCAGAGGTAAATAGTGAGATTGAATCTGAAACTAACATATTGAGTGGTAAGCAGGTCAGTACTTCCGCATTGTTTGATGTCCACTTACGAAAATTGAAGTGGGCTTGCTTGAAGAGCTGTATCAACTCTTTTTGTTTCTGTAAGGCTTCCTCAAGAGAGTGAGCGCCAGAAAGAACATTATCCGAGTACATTTCGGTTCGCACAGATTCCGCTGCAATCGGATAATTTTTGCCGTAATCTTCGGCCAGTTTAAGCAGTGTGCGTATGGCTAGGTAAGGCGAACATGTCAATCCATACGTCACAGTAGTCAATCGATGAGTTTGAATTGGTTCATGAGAATTGAAACGCCATAAAATAGATTGATAAGGATGATCAGATTGTTCAACACCAATTTGCCGAAACATTTTCTCCACGTCAGCTGAAAGTGCAACCTTGTACCTACGCCAAGTACAGATCAAAGCGACGGGATTTTGGAGAAGATTAGGGCCAATGTGTAGAAGATCATTGACAGAAATTCCTGTTTTGCTCTTGCTCGAGCCGCTAAACACAGTACGCAATTTGGTCGTCGTACTGGTTTCCTTCTATACACCGTGATGTGGTAAGAAGGCTTGATTCTTAGGAAATGAATCTAAATCAGTGGTAAGAGTCATATGACCTAAGTCAATGTACTCTTTGATGAATTCAATATACGCTGTTTTTAGTTTTTCGCCCTTAGTGAAGTTAGCTTCAAGACGATTGAGAGCGCGTAAAGTGGCAGAATATGAGCCTTCGAGGTGAGCAGAGCTCAGAGTTTCTCGATCCTTCCAAGGCAGATGAGTGGTTTTTTGATAAAAATCCTCGCACGCTTGTTCGTCAGGTGAGTAGGATTTTTTGTCGACAGGTATTTCCTCCGCCCTTCAAAAATCTTGTACGAGCTCCAAAAGTTTGGCTTCATGCTCGCAGCTGTTCGAACAATGAAGAGATATTGATTCTAGCCCTATTTCTGAAGTTGAAGAAGAGAGATTAACTGTCAAGAGCCATCCAAGTTTGGAACTAAGTGCTATCGACTGAAGACTTTGGCCCTTAACTATTTGATTTTCAATGATTTGCGCATAAACGCTAGCACCGGGTAGAATATCGATACGTGAAGGTTCGAGATACTTGGGGTCTGCTAGTTGCAGACCTCTTAAGTATTCGAAATTTGTATTACCCCCTACGACGGGAGGCTTATACGACGAGAGTTTTGGCAAGACTATCGAGTCAACCTTTAGAGAGAAGGTTGAATCAAAATGAGGTTGTATAGAAAGCACAGCTACCTTATAAGATACAGCAGCTGTCTTTTCGCCTATACCTTGAATGTGCGTATGACTGGTTCTACAATCTAATGAGAGCAAGTTACACAAGGCTTGTGTAACAAGTGAGATTTGAGATCCGGGGTCGATGAGCGCACGAACTAGAATTTTGGTTCCGTTAGGACCAAGGGCGTTAACCCTAGCGGTAGCTAAAAGTACTCCAGTACTCTTAGTACTTACTCCACTATTAAGGGAGACTGACTGTGAGGCAAGTTGAAAGTCATTGGAAACGACAACGTTGCTACAGTTTGGGTTAGTGGTGCCTGACACGGAGTCAATTTGATCAGTCTGCGGCGAACTGATTACTTGACTGCTGTCAGTGTGCACCAACGTGTGATGCTTAGATTTACAAAGAATTCATCGGTACGTGGAAGTACAATTTCTAACGTCGCGCTTCCCTAAACAACTGTAACAAAGATTAGAGGATTTGATCAATTCCTTTCGCTCAGGAATCGTTTTATTGAGAATTCGTTCACATCTGTTCGTAAAATGAGATTGATTGCAAATCGAACATCTCTTCTTTGTTGTGTTCGAAGATGAAGTTTGATGTGAAAAAACCGACTGAGCATTGTCATGATCTGGCTTACGTGACTTTGAGTTGGGTGGTGAAGTTTTAGGATTATTGTTCGACGAGATTCTAGTACCTGCTTCGATGGCCTCTAGTGTGAGTGTTTGACTTCGAAGAAATGCTTGAAGTTGTTCCATTGTCGGAGGATGCTTCTCCCATTCTTTACGAGTATTTAAATCAAGCCGTTTCAGCGTAAAATGAACGATTAAATCACTACCTAAAGAAGCAGCTCTATTTAGAGAGGTCAGACTAGCAATGGGATTGAAAATTTCCCTATAAATCCATTTGATTTCCGACGAAGAATCTGCCTTCATGGATTTAACTGAAAAGATTTCTGAGATGTGGGAGCTAACAATGCGACGTTGATTCTCGTAATATTCGATTAAAGCTGTCCATGCTCGGTCATAATTATCACCAGATATTGGAAGAGATTTAATTTTCTCAAGTGCTTCCCCTGTAAGGTGAGTGCGAAGATAATGCAATTTCAAAACAGGCGTTAAGTCTTCACGACGATGTATGACTGAGCGAAAGATATCCCTAAAATTCTCCCAATCAGAGAATTTCCCCGAAAATTTTGGTAAATCTACCTTTGGTAACGACTGAAATGAAACGTTAGTTGATTGGGCTGAACCTGTAGTAACTGGGGCAGCATTCGAATTAAAAGAACTTTGAGCAGCATCTCTAGTTTTAATAGATTCTAAGAAGTCAAGAAATCTCCTCTGCGGTCGTAGAAACTATCCTCAACCAGATCACAGAGATTCGTTGTAAAATAGGCATGTTTATTATCAAGACCTTCAATGAGCATGAGTTTCACGTGATTCTCACGAAAAGTCGTATAATTGGCTTCAAGTCCGGCTAAACGCGATTCTGCATAACCTTTCGTCAGGTTACCTTTAGATTTGAAATTTTTAAAGGAATTTACAATTTTAACTTGAAGCTCCATCTGCTTAGCATGAAACGCCTCCATTTTGAGATCAAATAATTGGACTAGTAACGAATTTGACTATTTAAACTTTGGTATTGAGTTAACTATTCTTGCCCACTCGAGAGTAGAACAAGAAATAGTGAGAGTTATTACATCTAAGTCTTAACCTAGGTTATAATACTTATGCTAGTATCAACGTAGATGCGCTCGAAGATGCAACGTTGAGTGCGTCTGCTAACGTTCCCACGGTGAATCAGCTGATGATCCACAGCGTTGACTGCATGAAGTGAAGTTACTGCCGACGATGTATTCAGCTATCCCTGCAGCGTAGTTAGCAACTGAATCAGCAATGCATCAGTCGTGATCCTCAGTTGAAAGCAATGATACCTCTTATTAAGCGCAGTCGTCGTCCAATGAAACTGCAAGGTCACAACATAAGTATTTGCTAAGTCAGATATTGCATTCAACTTTCTCAAGACAAGTTAAATATTATAATTAAATTTATAATAAACTCCAACTCAATTAGGTTGTATTAATCTCAAATTAATTTACGCAAGTTGTATTAAAGTACCAGTGACTAAATAAAGATCAATAAATTTTCTTAGTATTGCATGAAGAGACTAGAAAAGTCGCACAAATAAATTCAAATAAAATTGGAACGATACGTGTATCCAGTTATTGGGCCGATGTATCCTTGTATGGCATCAATGCGAGTCGAGCTGATGAACTCGTCCGTGAGTTGATTCGTTACATGATTGTGCCTGGTGCAACACGGTTGTGCCTTGTGTAACACGGTTGTGCCGCATGATGCACAGTTGTGCCTTGTGTAACACGTTTGTGACTCGTGATACACAATTGTGCTTCTTGTTACACGATTGTGCCTTGAGTAACACGGTTGTACCGCATGATACACAGCTGTTCCTTGTGTAACACGGTTGTGACTCTTGATACACAATTGTGCTTCTTGTTACACGATTGTGCCTTGAGTAACATGGTTGTGCCGCAAGCTACACAGTTGTGCCTTGTGTAACACGGTTGTGACTCTTGATACACAATTGTGCTTCTTGTTACACGATTGTGCCTTGAGTAACACGGCTGTGCCGCAAGCCACACGTTTGTGTCACGTGTATTTTCAATCCTCTGGCACGCTTCCTTTTGAGTCGAATAATGGACTGGCCCGAGCACAGCTCATATTATCCTTGGTGATGACTTACTCTGCTTTCCGGACGTCACGCGTTCCAATGGTCGTCTTCTTGATGAGGTTTCTTCTTTTCTCGTAGAAACCTAGCTATATGCACGACGAGCGCCTCGCACCTTGATGCTGAAGCGAGCGATATCCACGCGGGTGCTACGTGGACGGACTGGTGTGGACCCCGTAGCGAGTAGGCTCCACGCGGGTACTCCTTGGCTTGAGTGATGTGGACCCCGTGCGTGTATGCTGCACGCGGGTTGTCCTTGTATTGAAAGGCGTGAACCCCTTTCCGCTCGTTGCACTAGCCAGCAACGATTAAATGATCATCGTACAATCGCGATGATTCTAGAGCCGGCTTAACCGTGGCTCTTCTATAGCAAATGCCACTTGTTGCTCTTGACTGCAACAAGATGGCTGCTAATCACTGTCCGAACGCGGTGATTCTAGAGCTGGCTTATCCGTGGCTCTTTAGTAACAACGCACACTCCAAGGCGTTTCAGAAATGGGAGAATAGCAATTGATGTGCTATTTCCCCTCGAAAGCCTTAGAAAGTGGCTTCCGAGCGCGCGCGACGGCGAGACAAACGAGAGAGAGAGAGAGAGAGACAGCAACGCACGCGCGAAGTCGGCATGCGGGCACATGCGACTGTATCGGCACTCACGACCACGAACATTTTAATGCGTACCTGTGAAGAAGAAATTGGCTATCTCTAGGCCACTTGAGAGTGGACGTAGAAGATAGAAGAAAGTGTCTTCTTCGCTGTGGCCATGGTGATGTCCTCCCACGATCCGGCTCGAAGGACCAAATGTTTTGCGTTGAATGATGGGATCGTGGACTGGAGAGGTTCACAAATGAATAAGTTTTCGTGTAGAGAAAATGGCTTTATTCAAAGCGCCGTTGTGCCTTTTGGCGTACAAGTGTTGCTGTTCTCTCTCGGCCATCGCACGTGAACTGCAGCGGGCCGGCGCGGCGAAGTGCCGTCGGCATGCCTTGGTAGTTGGAGGGGGGGGGGGTAGAGAGGCGCGTGGCGTGTGCTGGCTGGCTGCGCACCTGCTCGACGCGAACATTGCCTTATAAGGCTCGATGACTTCAGCGTCTCGCATTTTGGAGGCGTTGGATCGCCAACATTACACAAGGCTTGTGTAACAAGTACAGCTACGTAAATTCATTCTTCCTTTTGTTCTTGAACTATTCATAAAATTTCTTTTATGAATGCGAACAATTTTTGTAGGCAAATACAATCTGATTTTGCATAAAATTACAGTCAAATTATTTTTGTCTATGTTTGTTAGGGTTGCAAGGTTTAGGAATGGTTTTATTTTGTTTTCTTTTGGATTAGTTCTATATTTTCTTATTCAAAGATAGATAGAATAATAAGTTATTAAATTGATCCCTGAAATGTTTTCTACTTTGTGACTAAATAATTAATTAAATATTTCTATTATTTAATAACACATAATTTTTACAAATAAAATTTTTGCTTGTTTCATTAGCAAACAAAACCTGAGGTATTTTAATATGTAATCGCAATATTTTTGTTTGTTGTTGTTAAAAAAGAAGAGAACAATGTACATTTTTTTTTAATTGTTAACGATGTTATTGTTAGTCGTAGCATTACTTCTAAAATCTTTCATGTGTGAATCTTTTTGCTGTCTTCGTAAAAATTTCTTAGAATTTCATTATTCAAACTTATATTATTCCGATCGCATTTTTATAAAATTAACTTTCTTAGGAAATATAGTTGCTTTTCACAAAATTCTGACAGGTTGATACGAACAAGTGTAGACAAACGGATAAGCGGTTATAATTTTATATTGTATATTTGGTCAAATCTGGATCACCTTAGTGTTATATTCTAGTTGACCAAGGAGTAGCATGGTTTTGCTTCAAATGAAAAAGTTCAGCTGCAATTATAATTCTCTATTGCTCTATTAAACTTGGAAAAATAAGAAGAGATTATGATAGATGTTAATATTGAGTATGTTGTCCATATCCTAAAACAAAAATATTATGTTATTATTTTGTTATAATATTGTCTTTGCTTGTTTCCCATAATTGGATAAAATATTATTTTGTTCATTTTAATAGCGTTGGAAATTCTTATTATGCTGATCCTTTTGAAATTTATTCATATTTTGTTCTTTAATACGCCATGTTTTATCTCCCTTTTTAAACATTCTTCTGATAGTAAATTTATTGTAGTAACCTTTATTAAAGTTGATAGAGGCACCCTCCATTGTTAATGTGAAAAATAGTAATATATATGGGATCCTATGAGGGCCAATACGTAGAAAGAAAACACAATTGTAGCTTGTGCGACGTTTCGTCAGCTTGATTACTGAGCTCTTCAGGCTTTATTAAAAAAATATACAAAATGGTTAGAATTTATTTTACAATTAAACAGAGATAATAAATTAACAATAATAATTAGACCAGGCTTACCACAACAAAAAATCTATGCTAATAAAAGATGACTTTATTAGCAACGTCGAACGAACAAAGTCAATGTTGTGGGAAACCGTACACATCTCTACTTATATATATACGAGTCAGTTTGTTTACATATATAAAGTCATAATAGAAAGTTAAAGAGCGATTTGTATACATTATTTAAATTTTGTGTATCCTCTGTTTTGTTAACTGTATATTTTGTACTATTGATGTAAATAATTTCTGAAATTTTTCGTTTTTTGTAATTAACTTCTTTATCCAATATTTGTGTATTCTCCCAATCTATAATGTGGGAGTTGTTTTGAGCATGTACAGCTATCATGGATTTGTCTTTCTTATCTTTCTCATGTTCTTTGATTCGAATTTTTAAAGCTCTTTTAGTTTCTCCCACATATGTGTAGTCTCTCCCACATATGTAGCAGTGGGTCTTGCAGTTGATCTTATATACAACCCCACACGTATTCATTTTTTCAAGTTTATCCTTCCCAAGCTTAATAACGTTATTAAGTTTTTTATTGATGAGTGGCACCGTGCGTATATTGTGTTTGGAAAGAATTCTACTACATTTATGAAAAAATTCTTCTTAGAATGGAATAGAAACAATTGGAGATCCCTGTTGGACGATGTCGTTTTGTTGGAGTATTTTATTTTGCGAAGTCTGTTGTGAATGCAATTGTCTATGAATGTTTTAGGATAGTCATTTAAGGACAGTATTTGTCTAATTTTACGAATGTTAATATTATGGAATTCTTCATTAGATAACAGAATCGCTCTATCCACTAAGTTAGAAATAATATTTCTTTTTTTTGTACAGTCTGGTTAGAGTTATAATTTAATAATCTTTCGGTATTCTATTGGTAGCCAAACGCATTTCTTATCAAAAACTATTCTCAATGAATTAAAAACCTGCATACTAGTGCCACACTCACATATCGACAATAGTTTCATATTAAAAAAGAAAATAAAAGAGGTCGTTATTCCTGATGAGTATGTGTTAATATCATTAGATGCCAACTCTTTGTTTACCAACATTCCTTGTGAATCGGTTTTACAAAGTTTAGATAGACGCTTTACATACATTCATAATAATTGCAGAATTCCGTTTGATGAAATTCGCCAATGCAGTTAAATTCTTATTTGATAACACCTTTTTCACTTTTAATGACACCATATATAAACAAATATTTGGCACACCTATGGGATCACCCATCTCTCCCTTATTTGCTGACATAGTCATGGAAAATCTTGAAAACGACTGTTTAGACACACTAAAAAGAAAATACAATATTGTCCCTCTCTTTTACTTTAGATATGTTGATGACATATTATTATGCATTAGAAAAGATGATTTGGAATTAACTTTAAATATTTTTAATAATTATAATGAACACTTAAAATTTACATATGAAATAGAAGTTAATAATCAAATAAACTTTTTGGATATCACCCTCATCAGATCAAACAACAAAATAATTACAAATTGGTACCAAAAACCAATGGCATCCGAAAGATTATTAAATTATAACTCTAACCACACTGTACAACAAAAAAGAAATATTATTTCTAACTTAGTGGATAGAGCGATTAAATGACTATCCTAAAACATTCATAGACAATTGCATTCACAACAAGCTGACGAAAAGTCGCACAAGCTACAATTGTATTTTCTTTCTACGTATTGGCCCTCACAGGATCCCATATATATTACTATTTTTCACGTAGTAACCTTTAGATTTTAATTTTAATCTTGTATTTTTTACAAATTCTTTAAAATGTTTTTTATTATTAGATATCCATTTTAGTTTTTTGACGTTTTTATTAAATGTTATTTTGGTTTAAACTAATTGCAATTGGTGTACTTTATTAGGATTTTTATTTAGATTTATTATTACGTTATGATCTTGATTATCAAAGGTCTCTTTTAGTTGACTTTTATTCTCAAGCTGTTCTTGATATTCTTGATTATCAAATATTTTTAGATGACCTTTATTCTCTAAATGTTTATGATGTTCTTTATTACCAAACCTATCTTTTGATTGATTTTTATTTTTGAAAATTACTTTACTATTATTTAGTAAGTTCTTTAGATTTTTTGTATCATTTAATAAAGACTCTTCAGAATGTATTGATCCTATATTCTCTTCTAACGAATTTTCAAGCGAGTTTTGTTGGAATTTAGTTTCCATTTGATCATCTTCGGATTCAAATGGTTCAGCTAAAGCAAAAGTTATATCTAAAATGACTTTAAGATCATCATAAAAGGTTACTGTTTCTAACGAATTATTGCCTTCTTTATTATTTTCATTCAAAATTCCATTCTCTTGGTTATTTATATCAGATTCATTAAAATCAATTAAATTAATTTCATCACAATCCTCGTGGGTTTTTATATTAGATTCATTTAAATTCATTTCACCATTAGTCTCATAATTTTTTTTAGTAGATTCAATAAAATCATTTAAATTTGTTTCCATAATTTTTTCAAATTCATGATTATTTTTGCGAATTTCGTTAAAGTCTATAAAATTAATTTCATTAGTATTTTTATAATTTTTTATAATTATATTCTTATCTTTTGGTTCATCAGTGATTTCATGTATTTTTATAAAAGGTACGATAATTAAATTGATTTCTTTATCATCATTAATTATTGTAGATTCCTGTATGATATTAGTTTCCTGTTTATTTTTATTTACTTTATTTTCTGTAATTAGTTCATTACCATTGTACCTTTCAATATTCGTTGCATTAATTTTGTTTTCCTGAATTTCTGATTCGTTAATTATTTCTTTTGTGGAATTATGGTATGATTCAACAGTATTAATACTTGGATATTGTTTGAGTATCTCACATTCTTCATTTGTATGATTCGTGCTTTTACACATTTTACAAAATATATCTGATTTATTTTGGAGCATCTTGATTTCATGGCAATTGAATATTTGATGTCCATTTTTATTGCAATAAGAGCATTTAATTTGTGCCGTCAGACTTTTTAATTTCCTACAATCTTCCAACGTATGCTCGGTGAATTTACAATATTCGCATTTTATACTTTGTTTATTAAAGTTTCCCCGATAGTCATTATTTGAATTATTTGAGAAATGATGACCATTTTGATGATTTGTTCGGAAAAATCCGTTTCTATTTTTATCTCGATGTTCATAGGCTTTATTTGAAGGGTTGTAGTTGTTACTTTGGAATGTATTTTGTTGATTATTACTCCTTTTCCTACAAGTTTTTGCTGAATGTCCTGACGTGTCGCATAATTGACAAATTTCTTTATTATGAAAGTTTTGATGTCTTTTTTGCATAATTAAAACTTTTGCGCTCTCGCAATCCGCGGTTTCGTGACCTTCATCCGCACATATCGCGCACCACGTTATTTTTTCGTTTATAGGGCAGTATTTCACCCAGTGCTCGAGATTATTGCATTTCGTGCATACTGCTAACAAGCAGTGCTTAGTTGAGTGACCCGTGAGTAGGTAAGCAATAGCGGTTCTGGACCACTTCCTGGAATTCCAGGTGTTCCAGAACCGCCACTGGGGTTTCTGGAACATGCGTTCCAGAATTGCACGAGGTGCGTTAACCCAAGTGGGCCAGAACCCCCACAGGGTTTCTGGAGTTGTAGTAGGGTAGTTAACCCAAGTGGCCCAGAACCCCCACAGGATTTCTGGAGTTGTAGGAGGGTGGTTAACCCAAGTGGCCCAGAACCACCACAGGGTTTCTAGAGTTGAAGGAGGTTAGATAACCCATCGAGCATCCTGCGGCCCGCGGCCAGCTGAGGCGCTGCGAGCGGCCTGCGGTTGGCGGCCGCCGTGCGCGTCTGAACTCGTTTGATCAACAAATTTATTTGTAAGAGAGGAGAGATGTAGGCCCCAACCATCGCCTACATCTGTGAGGTACCCCATTTAATTAATACCCCTCCAAAGTCAACCTCTCTTACATGTATCTATTGAAAACTAACAGTCTCTGAAACTTCTTCCCAATCCATAAATATGTCATCAAAGTAGAACGTCTTCATTTGTTTAACATTGTGTAGAGCACATGTAGCCTTATATTTTCCATTGTGATTGGTGCATATAGTGACGTTTCTTGGTAAATCCTTAGCTGGATAACCCCACTCTTCCAAGTTAATAATCTGTTGGAAACTCCACCGCTTTTGCATCCATTGTTGTATTACTTGATTTTTCACAATAATTCTAGAAGCATCTTTGAGAGTCTCACGAATAATGATACCGATGAGGGTACAATCAAAATCACCTGATGACCATGGTATTCCATGATAGTGACGCTCCAACCATAGATTCTCTTCTCTATACTTATCTGTAAGTCTCTTCCATGGAAACGGTTCTTTGAAAAGACGTACCAAGGGCTCATTATTATCTGTAAGACAGAGTATAGCCAATTCCTTCAAGACGAAGTCGTTCACTGCCTGTTTGAAGCCTTGCATATCCACAGCATACTCCATCTCACTTAAATCTCTTATACCCCTTTGTCTCGGGTAGATTGTGTGTATTAGTTGAATATTTTTGAGGATATTCTTTCCAATTCGAATTGGAATTTTTCTTCTCACTTTCTAAACCAGGATGAAGTTTTACTACGCTTTGACCCATTTCAGTCTAGACGTGGCAGAAGAATGAGCTCCTCATGATCAAGACCTCCTTTTATACACATTCCCCCATCACCGCTCGTGAGCCGCCGCCCGAGCTGTGATTGGTCCTCCCACCGCTCGCGAGCCGCCGCCACCGCAACAGCTGTGATTGGTTGCCCGAGCCGACGCCACCGCTGGCAAGCCCTGATTGGCTCCCCACCTCTCTAAACAAGCTTCTTTACATCCCCACTGACGGGATTATACTGAACGATACGATCGTGTAAAATCAAGCAGTAGACTGATGTTCCAGCTGGAAAGTTATCGTGAGCCTCAAATTCAAGACGCACATCTACAGGAGCGCTCTTCATAGACTCATTCTGTTTAGAATAGTCGATAACTATGAGCGGGATGTGATTGATAAAGTCCGTCTTGTTGAGCAATGGCTCAGGATTTTTTTCATAGTAAGAAGCTTGAAAATTAACGTACATATCGTAGAGAAGAGCATATTGATTACGATTTATGTCTAGGTTAAGATTTCCATATGGATAATGCTGTGAGTTGAGAAAGAGCTTAACATTCCTAATATTGCAATGATCAAACTGACTGGCCTTAGCTTCTTTCACACCCTTTCGATTGGTCTGAAAGCCAAGAATAACGAAGCGAGACTTCTCTAACTGGTTGGATGTTTTAACAGTCCAGACATGTGTAGTAGTGTTCGGCAGTACGAAAACTCATGGATATAGCTCGATCTTTCCCCACATGATCTAACAACCGAATCTTGTAAGAATCTGATGCTACTACATAGGGCATAAGTCACTCGATCCTTGATAAAACTATTTTAAAAGTTTCAAATCTCGTGCTTGGTCCTCCCCTATACCGGTCTGTACTACAGCACTTGTATCGTTTCGTGATCTAACGAGAATAAGCTCATGTTTTGCGTTCACAACAATCTTACGGTAATCCTCGGCGAAACCCAGAATCATACAGAGAGGAATGACAACTTCAAAGTAACCAGCATCATTGTTTATTTTACGCTCGATCTCTTGCACATCCATCCAGCCGGCGTTTTCAATCATTGAACTCTGATTTGGATTGAGTGAAAGCCAACCTTTTATGAGAGTGGTTAAACCAACATTTTTACATTTATCGATTTCAATGGCGTTCAACTCATATCTAACTTCCTCGAATAAGTGACAGATAGCATTGTTCACGAACTTTGTATTCTGAACTGGTGTGTTATCGTTTTTAACCAATTTTCCACAGACACGTAATAAGCTCCGAGATGGTAGAAGACATAAGTCTTGATGTTGAATGGATATGCGGATCTCATCACTATTGTTGAATGCTGATGCTGTATACGGTTGATGAGCATGAACCTCGTAGTGTGCCACTGACTCATCGAAGATGACAGGTGACTGTATTTTTAGAATGTCTTCCATTTCGTTGAAAGTAGCAAAAGATGATGCAAGTTATTTTCTACCACTTCGAACTCTTAAGCCGATTTTTCTTAGGAATTGTATGTTTTGCCGTGTTAGTGCTTTGATTGCACGTCGATGACTTATGCTTGGAGCGTATACTTCGCTGCTTATATACTCTTTGTGTGATGAAGTATTATACACAACCCCCATTTTGTTACAACTGTTTGATATGCAATCTAACAGTGATAATTTCTCCTCGAAAATTAACCAAATGACCGTCTTGATCTACTATGCGTATTTGTAAATGATCTATACACTTTACTGTAACTGGTAGATAAATAACCTGTGAGGGAACCTCAACAATCTTATATCCTGATGGTGCAGTAGGAAAGAACTCATGAATTATATACGCGCATTGTCCATTTATATAGGCTCCAGCGGTGATGTTTTTGATTTTCAAAATGGCCACTGGTTGATCCGAGGTATGAGTTAGGTTAGGTTCAAGCATACGTGGATTGAAACCTAGTAGACGACCGATGGAATCTTTAGGTCTAAAATCAATTTGTTGACTGCACTTGATAGAGCTACGAAGAGTGTTGGTGTTTCGTTTGAGACTAATATCTATATTTTCTTTAGCCAACGTCTTGTTAAGATGTTTATGTATATCCTCAATCTCATAACTCCCAACGGATATGTTAATTATCTTTTCACCTATTATAAAACTTATTATGACTTTTATCTATGTTAGGTATAGAGTTAAAAGTTAACAATTCTACCAAACCTAGAACATAATTTTTGTCAGGTGAGAGCTCTATAGTTGGAAAGTAGTGTGCTTCTAAAACAGATGAAGTACCCGAAAGGGTAAGTGTGAGTGATTGTGCCTTTATGACATTTCAAACACGAATGAATTTTATAGATTTTCTACTCCTTATATATCCTCAGATAAAAATTGTAGACAGAGATGTCCACAAACATACGTATTAAAGTCCTGATATCTCTCATTATTATACTCAACTTCATCTACATCGAGATACAACATTAAGTTTAATGGTGGCTGTAGATCACCAAAACTGTCAAAGTATACAACATTGTTCCCTCTTTTTCTATAAGCTACCCAGTGTGTTCCGGGACCATTCGCATCATCTAGATTAATGATAGCAGATTCATTATATTTCGGTCCACCAACTGGTAAAGCATTACGCATAAAAACACCAAGAAAATGTGGAATTTTAAAGATGTTTGCGTACTTGAGTAAATCTTGATCTGTGAGAGCTCTTCTCGGTAAAATTACTTCGGAGAAAAATTTTTTTTTTTAATCAATCCTTCTCCTTTCCAAGGTTTGAGGTAGAGTCCGAAACCCTGCTTGTATGGCTTGAGATATAAACCTTTACCCATTGCGATGGACTCCATAGTCTTATTATGTCTTCTATTTTCTTCCAACTGCTGCTTAGGAGCTCTGGAATTGTTTACAGCTTTTGCTATACTAGCAGCTCCACCTGCAAGAGCACCAACGGCACTTAAGCCTGCAAACAGTGGTATGAGAGGTAGTATACCACCCGTTTTTTGAATAGGTAAGACTCTAGGAATTGGTATGTTCTCCTTACCACCAACTTCTTTTACCACTTCTCTCACTCTATCCAAAGTTGTACCGATAACACTCTTACTATATTTACCTTTTGTTGCCAATTTACGAGCGGCTCGAATTACACTGCTTAGCGTAACTTTCTTCTTTTGCTTTAAGCCCATACCGAATTTAGATTTTAATTTCATATTTTTCGAATAGGCTATATCGTGCTATTTGCAAGCTGAATGTAGAATTGTAGAACAAGACAGATAACCAAGACGACATAGTGATTTATTACCTGATAGTATACGTGCTGTTTTCTGTGGTCCATCTAATTGTGGTAAGACCAATAGCCTTCTAGCTCTCATCACACATCCTATTGGCGTAAGATTCGAGAATGTATATATCTATTCAAAATCTTTAAATCAAGCAAAATATAAATTGATTCAAGAATTATTGGAACCTATATATGATATACAATACTTTCCATTCAATAAGCATGATACAGTTGTAGATCCAGAGCACGCTCTCCCCAATTCCATTATGGTCTTTGATGATATTGCTTGTGAGAAGCAAGACAATGTACGAGCCTTCTTCTGTATGGGTAAACATAAACAAGTTGATTGTTTTTATCTATGTCAAACATATGCTCATATACCTAAACACCTTGTAAGAGATAATGTTAATTTTTTAGTTCTATTTCGTCAAGATGATGTTAACTTAAAACATATTTATGCCGATCATGTAAACACCGACATGACTTATACGCAATTCAAAGACTTATGTTCCAAGTGTTGGAGAGATCCACCTGAAATTGGTTACAAACTCACTACCGATGGCCAGTATGATATGGAAAATAAAAAATTATGCAATGTTGCCGATCCTCAACAACCAAAAGATGTTGTAAATTTAGAGACTTTACAAAAAATTATTCAAATAGAAATTCAAGGAATGATTGATATAACTACAAGACTTAGAGGTAGTCTAGATGACTTGAATATAATAGTAAAAAACCATAGAGATGAAATTGATATTGAATTTAACAAAATCAAGGATGATGTTTTGACTATAAAAGAGGCTGTGGCACAGCTAATCAATCATTAATTCTACAAGCATGGAACATGAAAGATTGGTTGAGGAACTTCACAAACCTGCAAGGAGAAATTATCCTCGTAGAAAGTATGACATACGAGGTTTGGACGAGACCTGGCAAGCTGATCTCGTAGAGATGGAACCATACTCGCGAGAGAACAAAGGTTACAAATATCTGCTTACAGTTATTGATGTTTTCTCAAAGTTTGCTTGGGCCATACCAATACAGAATAAAACTGGAGAAAATGTTACAAACGCCATGAAATCAATCTTGATAGAAGGTTGAAAGCCTAAGAATCTACATACTGATCGAGGTAAAGAGTTTTACAATGCAAAGTTTGAGAGTCTTATGCAAAAGTATAAAATTAATCTTTACTCTACCTACAGTAATCTTAAAGCACCTATTTGTGAACGTTTTAATCGTACTCTCAAAAATGCCATGTGGAAGAAATTTAGTCTTCGTGGAAACTACAAATGGATAGATATCTTACCTGAACTGATTGCATCATACAATAATAGAAAACATCGAACTATCGGTATGAAACCCAAAGATGTTACAAAAACTAATACGAGTCAAGTTTTGCAGAAGTTTACACAGGAACGTAAACCAATGAAAAAGTCAAGATTCAAGGTTGGAGACAAGGTTCGTGTAAGTAGAATGAAGCATGCTTTCGAAAAGGGTTACACACCGAATTGGACAACTGAAATATTTACAATAACACGTGTAGCATCTACGAACCCAACAACTTACCATTTGAAGAATTACAGAGATAAACCAATCTCAGGAGGTTTCTATGAGCAAGAGCAATCAAATCCAAGCCCTTAACATAAATTTGATTACCACGTCTCTTTAATATTTTTCCACTAAGTAAACGTCAGGATACTTGGCCTTTGATAATTCTTGCTCATAGAAACCTCCTGAGATTGGTACAGCGAAACTGTACTTTTACTTTCAAAAGCTTTACACGGGAAAGCACGTGAAACCGTAAGCACATTATTAGCAACAAATCAAAATGCGAAAGAAATTATTGATACACTCGAATTAGAATTTGGAAATAAAAAAGTATTAGCGCGAAAAATTGTAAACGAAATAAAAAATCTGCCAGACATTGATTTGGGAAAAAGCAAGTTAACCTCATTCGCGTCAAAATTAAATAGTGCAGCTAGCGCACTACTCATATGCAATATTGGTTATTTACATAGTCCGGAATTAATTCAGTGAATTGCTCGTTCTACCTTCGTTATACCTTCTGTTTTGAAATATAATTACAATGACTACGCTTCAGAAATCTCAAACGATAGAACCCCTCTAGAAAATTTGGCTGATTTTTTGTTCCACAAGGCGCAACGCTCCGTCATGGGAGGTATTTTCGACGTAAATGAGTTAACCTCAACATATAAAGCAGATAACGAAAAAAGACAAATGCCAAGCGCAAAGCCCGCGAAAGTTTATGCGATAATGAACGATGATGAAAATCAAAAAAACAATCAAAATAAATCAGTTAATAAGCAGCGCTAGGTCACGTGTATATTTTGTAACCGAGACAATCATATGTCTGTTGAATGTAGAAGATTTGCACGTGACTCGTTGCCGAGACGATGGTTTTTAGTAAGAAAACTCCGGCTGTGTTACAAATGCCTTGAGCAAGGTCATTTTCATACAAGTTGTGAAAGCGGAGATTGCGCGCAATGTTCACAATCTCATCACGTTCTTCTGCATGATCAAAAACGCTCTCAATCGAATTATAAAAATACGATTACTTCGCAAAATAGAAACTTTTCACAAGCGCAAATGCATTCATCTAAAAATAATAATCATTCGAAATCGGAAGAAACACAATGACTAAATGACGGTACGTTATTAAAAATTTTGCCTGTGCGAATATCGATATAGTCCATTTGCGTCTATAAAAACATTTGCCTTTCTAGATGACGGATCGACGGTCACTTTAGTAGATAAATCATTAGCTTGTCATTTAGGCCTCAAAGGGCAAAGTTTACGTATAACTTTACAAGGATTCGGAGGAAAGAAAACTATCGACGCTCAAAGCGAAAAAGTAGATTTTCAAATAATTGACGCGAATGACGATTTCGAAAATTACAATGTAAAGAATGCGATTACAATTACAAATTTAAAATTACCTGTTCAATCTATATCGGGAGCTTTCGTTCGCACAGTAGCTAAAAGGGTTAGTGTTTTTATTCAACCTTATGATAAAGTAGAGCCTAAAATATTGATAGGACAAGATAATTGGCGTTTACTCATAATCAAAGATATTAGAGAAATCCCAGGCACCTCCGCTGCGGTGTCATTATCTCCTTTAGGGTGGACGGCGCACGGACTAGCAAGCTTGTCGCACACGAATTATGTTTCTACGGTTATAAAAAAAATAAAACACTATGTAAAAGACGATTCCAATATTATAATGGAGCTTAAAGCTCTTAATGATTTGATAAAAAATTACTTCGAAATCGACAATCTAGGTATAAACGAAACTATGAAAATAAAATCAAAATCACACGAATATTCGTTAAATATTTTAAAAAATACAATTCAACGTTTCGGAAAATTTTGGTCGACAAGCTTGCTTTGGAAAAACGATAATTTTCCAGCCGTTAACAGTCGTTCTACTGCCTTGAAAAGACTTTACAAAATCGAACAAAGACTAGATAGAGATAGCGAATACGCAACGATGTATTATCGAGAAATGTCGCGACTTATAGATAACGGATATGCAGAAAAGGTAAATGATGACATTTCAAGGTCACGAATTTGGTATCTACCTCACTTTGGGGTAACAAATGCGAATAAACCGGGAAAGCTTCGATTGGTTTTTGACGCTGCTGCGAAAACGAACGGCATAAGTTTAAACGATCAGCTTGATGCTGGCCCTGATTTATTACAATCGTTGTTAGGTGTTATTTTACGATTTCGACAGTACGCCGTCGCTTTCAAAGCCGACATAAAAGAAATGTTTTTACGTGCATTTGTAAATGAGAATGATCGCGGAGCTTTGAGATTTTTCTGGCGTGACAAAAATAGTAATAAATTTCCGGAAACGTACGAAATGACACGCTTAGTTTTTGGAGCTAATTCTTCTCCATGCAGTGCGATATACGTCAAAAATGAGAATGCGAAAAGTTTTGCGCTTGAAAAACCCGAATCTTCCCGAAGCATTATAAACAATTATTACATGGATGATTATATCTATCAAGCACTAAAACCGTCGAAGAAGCGGCCGCGCTTATGCAAGATGTAATTTACATAAATAAACACGCGAATTTTATTATGCACTCATGGGCTAGCAACGAGAATCGAGTTTTAGTTTCAATCGAAAATACAATTGTCCAAAAACAAAACGAGAAAAATTCACTCTGCGACCGAGGGGGAGAACGCGTTTTGTGACTTTTTTGGAATAATCGCACAGACTTTTTGAGCTTTAACGTTGGATTAAGCAAAATTCCGGAGCAGCTACTTACAGGTGCTTGAAAGCCCACGAAGCGCGAATTTTTAAAAATCATTATGTCAATTTTCGACCCCCTCGGCTTGCTGGGACCTTTTACTTTGCAATCGAAAATTCCCATGCAAGAGATATGGCGCAGCGGTGTTGGCTGGGATGAACCAATACGAGACGAGGAACAAATCGGGTGGTTACAATGGGCAACAAATTTATGCAATATCAGTTCATGCTCGGTCCCGCGATGACTTACGCCGAAAAGTAATTATACAAACGTACAGCTGCACGTTTTTTGTGATGCGAACTTAAAAGCGTACGCAGCAGTAGCTTATCTTCGATTTACAATTACAGACGATTCCTTTTATCTTTCTTTAGTAATGGCAAAAACAAGAGTAGCCCCTTTAAAACCTATGAACGTTCCTCCTCTTGAATTACAAGCTGCGTTATTGGGCGCTCGCCTTTTAAATACAATAATTAAAGAACTGGAAATTAAAATAGATCAGCGTTTTTTATGGACGGATTCTATGACTGTTTTTCGATGGATTCAGACAGAACCTCGTATGCGTCAAATTTACGTTGCGCATCGCCTTGGTGAAATAAACGAGCTTACTACAAGCTCTGAGTGGCATTGGGTGCCGACAAAGCTAAATCCAGCTGATTATTCAACGCGATGGTTAAAAGAAACTGTAAATGAAAATAGTCCTTGGTTTACGGGTCGTCAATTTTTACGCTGTGCTGAAACTGAATGGCCAAAGATAAGAACTATATCTACGAACGAAAAGAAAAATATTGATGAATTGGAAATGCGAAAAGCGCAAGTATTTTCACTAACTATTACGAAAACGGAGTTTACTCGAGTAGCGGACAATGTAGGCTTATTAGGGTGACGAGGCTTACTTGTTTTAGCGCGTCGCGTAAGAAAAGCTGCAGGTCGTTGGCTAAACATTCCTGAACGTAATTACAATGAAAATTTATACGCCGAAGAGTTTTGTATTCGCTCTATTCAAGAAGAATGTTTTGGCCACGAACTATACCAACTTCGACGTGGTAAAAACGTACATAATAAAAGTCGAATTTTAAGCTTGCGACCTTTCGTAGACGACAAGGGCATTTTGTGTGCAGAAGGACGTGTAAAAAAACCAAAACGTTTTATTTTTGAAAATAATCCGATCATTTTAGACGGAAAACATGCCGCTGTTAAATTATTATTAAATGATTATCACCGTCGTTTTTACCATGCGAGTCATGAAACTGTCGTTAACGAAGTTCGACAAAAATACTACGTAATAGGAATAAGAAATGTATTGCGATCTATTGTATTTAATTGTATTATTTGTAAATTAAGACGCGGCAAGCCACAAAATCCGCTCATGTCGTCTTTACCTGAAGGTCGCTTAGCGTATGGATTGAGACCCTTTAGTCACTGTGGTGTAGACTACTTCGGCCCCATGCTTATAAAAATTGGACGACGACATTAAAAACGATGGGGTGTATTGTTTACATGCTTGACGATGAGGGCAATACATCTCGAGCTTGCGCATTCGTTATCGGCAAGCTCAGCGATTATGACGTTGCAACGCTTGTCAGCTCAACGCGAAGCTCCGATTGTTATGTACAGTGATAACGGTACGAATTTCCGCGGAGCTTGTAAAGAATTTAAAGATGAGTTATTAAAAATCGACACAAAGAAACAACGCGAGTATGCTCTACGTAACGGAATAAAATGGATTTTCAATCCTCCGGATGCCCCTCATATGGGCGGTGCGTGGGAGCGCTTAATAAGATCTGTAAAATCTGCATTATACTCTGTTTTGAAAGAGCACGTAGTAACCGATGAAGTTTTATACACCTTGTTAACAGAAATAGAACATTCGGTAAATTCTCGCCCTTTAACACACGTATCGACAGATCCGGGAGATGACGAAGCACTTACGCCAAATCATTTCTTGGTAGGAACATCGTCTGGTGAAATTAAATTATATAACCACGAAATGAAAAATGTATGTTTAAAAAGGCAATGGCAAACAGCGCAATCGTTCGCAGATGCGTTTTGGAAACGCTGGCTTAAAGAATATTTGCCAACGATACTTCACCGAAAAAAATGGGCGGTAGACAAATGTAACGTAAAAATAGGAGATTTTGTTTTAATCGTTGATTTACAAAGCCCTCGAAATAGATGGAAAAAAGGTGAAGTGATCGAAGTCTTTCCGGGCAGCGACAATGTAACTAGAGTAGCAAAAATTGTAACTAGCTTAGGAGAATATGTGCGCCCCGTTCATAAATTGATAAATTTGTATCGCGATAAAGTACAAAATTAAGCGAATTTTGTACGAGGGGGAGTATTATTACGGACTACCTGTGCATATATTTTGCGATTGTGTTCGCCTCTGTTATACCTGGGCGAGAATTTCGAGTTTCCTAGTTATTAAGAAAAGTTAACTTTTAAAAAAAAAGACTTTGACGATTCTTCGTACACGACAAAGGTCGTGGCCATGACGCCACTCAGCTAAGGATACTTATCCTGAGGCTGTCTCGATCTCGCAAAAATGTAATGAAGATCCAGCGTGCACAAGAAAACTCACAAGAGTATCTTGGGGCCGTCTAGGCTAAAGAATGCTGTCAAAGCGATCGATATAAATGTAAAACGGGCATAAATGAATATAACGATTGAAATATATATATATATATATATGTGTATGTATATATGTATATGTATGTATATATGTATAAAAGAAAAAAAATGAGACTCAAAGTTCTCGCTTGCGCGTAACTCGTTGTTATGCGACTACGCGTTGTTATGCCAATAAGCAACGACGATGGATAGAAGCTCTTTAGCTGTTGAAGTGTACGCACGTATTATCCTACGCTGAATTGTTCTTGTTCCTTGTTTCCAATAAAGTTTAACTATTACATAAAAATTAATTGCATTTTCATCTCACTCCTTTACATTGGTGAAAAGATAATTAACATACCCGTTGGGAGTTATGAGATTGAGGATATACATAAACATCTTAACAAGACGTTGGCTAAAGAAAATATAGATATTAGTCTCAAACCAAACACCAACACTCTTCGTAGCTCTATCAAGTGCAGTCAACAAATTGATTTTAGACCTAAAGATTCCATCGGTCGTCTACTAGGTTTCAATCCACGTGTGCTTGAACCTAACCTAACTCATACCTCGGATCAACCAGTGGCCATTTTGAAAATCAATGCTTTGAGAATAGAGTGCAACATCACCGCTGGAGCCTATATAAATGGACAATGCGCGCATATAATTCATGAGTTCTTTCCTACTGCACCATCAGGATATAAGATTGTTGAGGTTCCCTCACAGGTTATTTACCTACCAGTTACAGTAAAGTGTATAGATCATTTACAAATACGCATAGTAGATCAAGACGGTCATTTGGTTAATTTTCGAGGAGAAATTATCACTGTTAGATTGCATATCAAACAGTTGTAACAAAATAAGGGTTGTGTATAATACTTCATCACGCAAAGAGTATATAAGCAGCGAAGTATACGCTCCAAGCATAAGTCATCGTCGTGCAATCAAAGCACTAACACGGCAAAACATACAATTCCTAAGAAAAATCGGCTTAAGAGTTCGAAGTGGTGGAAAATAACTTGCATCATCTTTTGCTACTTTCAACGAAATGGAAGACATTCTAAAAATACAGTCACCTGTCATCTTCGATGAGTCAGTGGCACACTACGAGGTTCATGCTCATCAACCGTATACAGCATCAGCATTCAACAATAGTGATGAGATCCGCATATCCATTCAACATCAAGACTTATGTCTTCTACCATCTCGGAGCTTATTACGTGTCTGTGGAAAATTGGTTAAAAACGATAATACACCAGTTCAGAATACAAAGTTCGTGAACAATACTATCTGTCACTTATTCGAGGAAATCAGATATGAGTTGAACGCCATTGAAATCGATAAATGTAAAAATGTTGGTTTAAGGGGGCTAGACACCTTTTTGCTCTGAAATAAGAAGTCACATTTTAATACATAAATGTAAACTAATTATTTCATACTTTTTACATATAAAAGTGGGTATATTTACCTTACCTTAAAACTTTCTCCGATGGGCCTTTTATATGGTCCAGAACCATAGTCATCGATGAAACAAGTTTTTCACTAACCGTAAGCTTTGAAATTTTCCTGTGGATGGATTGACTCCAGATTTGAACTAAATTACTCCTGAATAGTATGATTCTCATATGAGTGTAGGGATTTAGGATTAAATGTCGGAAAAAATTTTTACATCAGAAAAATTATGAAAAAATATAAAAAATTTACGAAAATTAAAAAAAAAACTCTTGAAAAACAGCACAATTTTTTTTTCTCATTAGATCAAAAATCCCTACACTCATATGAGAATTATATTATTCAGGAGTCATTTAGTTCAAATCTGAAGTCAATCCATCCACAGGAAAATTTCAAAGCTTACGGTTAGTGAAAAAACTTGTTTCATCGATGACTATGGTTCTGGACCATATAAAAGGCCCATCGGAGAAAGTTTTAAGGTAAGGCAAATATACCCACTTTTATATGTAAAAAGTATGAAATAATTAGTTTACATTTATGTATTAAAATGTGACTTCTTATTTCAGAGAAAAAAGGTGTCTAGCCCCCTTAACCACTCTCATGAAAGGTTGGCTTTCACTCAATCCAAATCAGAGTTCAATGATTGAAAACGCCGGCTGGATGGATGTGCAAGAGACCGAGCGTAAAATAAACGATGATGCTGGTTACTTTGAAGTTGTCATTCCTCTCTGTATGATTCTGGGTTTCGCCGAGGGTTACCGTAAGATTATTGTGAACGCAAAACATGAGCTTATTCTCGTTAGATCACGAAACGATACAAGTGCTGTAGTACAGACCGGTATAGGGGAGGACCAAGCACGAGACTTGAAACTTTTAAAATAGTTTTATCAAGGATCGAGTGGCTTATGCCCTATGTAGTAGCATCAGATTCTTACAAGATTCGGTTGTTAGATCAGGTGGGGAAAGATCGAGCTATATCCATGAGTTTTCGTACTTGGGAGCTGTATGAATATCCGCTACTGCCGAACACTACTATACATGTCTGGACTGTGTTACATCCTGCCCTATAGCTAGATTTACCATTAGAAATAGGAAAACGAAAAAATTTTGTCAGATTTTAGACTTGAGCGTGTGGCGTCCTTTTGAGAAGAAAGCGACGCTCAGCATAGCAGAAAAGGTCGGCGTCCTTTTCGAGGAATCGTACCCCAGGTATGATTCTAAGAAGCGTAGCGTCCTTTTCGGGGAAGCGTGGATAGCTGTCCACACTTTCACCCAGGAAAACTTCGCTTAAGGGCGAATGTCCATCTTTATACTACCCATCTCGCAAAAATTTGGAAATTTTCCACTGTAAGAATATTAAGAAAATTCACTTAATAACGTTATTTCTTTTATTTTAACGACTAAATTAAGACGTTTTGTAAATCTAATACTCTTAGGAATATTAATTATCATTTTTTCGCAAAATCTTGTTTATTTTAGGCTTTTCTGCTTTTAACTCTATAAGAAACCTTTTGCTGATGTTTAATTGAATTTTCTTATGTATGCGGTACTATTAATTACATTATAATTAAAATATTGTTATAATAATTATGATGATAAATGAAACATCGTTTATGCATAATTTAAGTAATTTAACATATTATAAAGCTTGTAAATCAAATATTCTTAGGGATATTTGCAGTCGCTTTATATACAAGTATAAAATATGTTGAATCTTTTCTCTTTTTATGTCCATTATTTATGTTTAAAGTTAAATCTTTATCAATAATTAATGTTTGACTATTAAATAATTTATAAATATAAGCTACTTAAGCATAAACTATGTTTTATTGTTAGGAAATTACGTTTAAGATAGCTTAAGTAATGAAAATACCTCACAGTAAGTTTAAGATACGAAAATATACTTGTAAACAAAAATTATTACTAAGAAATGCGTTACCCATACTTATACTAACCCTAATTACTATAGTCTTTATTTTTACTATGTAAAACAACTAAAATTCATAACAAATTAGTTAATTAAAGCCTTTCTACCTTTTAATTAATAATTTTCATATTTATTATATTAGAATCTGTTTTTATACGGGTTTATCTATCAGTCCAACACAAAAATTTATGTGAACAATTATTATTTATTGAAATATTTAATAATTTGTACTAGCTCCGCCTTTTTCGACACTTTCACCAAGTGGGAATGAATATTTTGGAAAGTTTTAAGTTTTAAAATAATTTAGTTGTTTATTAATTAAGATTTATGCAAAAATTTGTATCAATTATTATTACTTACTATTTTTAAATGCGTGATGAATATTTGTAACTAATTAACCAATCCTCACTCAGAATTCCTAGAAAGGAAACCGGCGAAATTTCCGGAACCAATTGTAACCGATCAAGTAGATTTAGGTACGCCCCTTACAATGCCAAGGGCGGTCTCAAAAACCGAGCGACCAATAATATCTTTCCACGCTTAAGGCAAGAAGTGTCAGCATCCTCCCAGTTAGGCCAGCTCGTAACGCTGCGCGTCTACTCAGTCTCAGTCTCACCAGCAATCACCCTCCAACGAGGTCTTCATATGCGCTCACTTACACGCGCTCAACCACCCTCAAACCGACGAGGTCTCACTCATTCTCACAACCCTCAACCGAAGATGTCCAAATACTTACTCAAGCATTGTTCGTTTCAAAATTTTACAAAGTGCGCGACATTTAGTTTGCTCCAACCAAGATTTTGTATTTATAACCAAAGTTACCATGCAATGGTAACCTATATTTTTCCGTTGAAATAAATTGATTGCATAAAACTAAAGATTCTCGTGGTTGTATTTATTTATTGATTTTAAAATCAGTTAAACAACCGACACCTTTCATAAAAATACGCATGCAGCAGAGACAACGGACCATCAAAGCCGCTAAGGACCGAGGAAAAATAAAAGTAAGTGTAAAATTTTATTTGCAATCTTAACTTTTCTACTAGTTAGCCAGAACATTTCCCAAAATATTAACCCTATTTCATGTATTAATTCGTGTTGCCATAAAGTTTTCCCCTAAAACAAAGTGTTTCTTTCTACCAACTATCCATCCTTTTAAAACCGACCCCCTAGACATCCTGAGACTAAAAACTATATTAGGGAATCTATTCCGCAAGTCGCCAGTAACTTGGCCTTTCTTGTGAGTACATTCCCTGATCAAAACAAATCAAACATTTCACATTCGGGATGAACAAAAACAATGAGGCAAGTATAACCAGAAACACCACTGGTTATCAAATTTTTAAACTTAATTTTTCAACCGCGTCGCGCCCTTTTTGCTGCCCATAACTTACCCTATCCCTGATTAAAAAAAAATATTAAATCCTATTGGATCCTATTAAATTCCCTATATAGTCCATGTATTAAGTCAGTAAAAAATCCTCATTAAAGTCGATTCAACTAACAGCTTTTTAAAGGAATGAATGGGTTTTGTTAATCAGGGATCCTTCTAGTGCTAGTATCTAGCTCAATCCCGAGCTAGTAGGTTTTCATTAGCCTAGGCTCTAAACTGAGCAAAATAGTTTTTTTTATAAAACTAACATGTTGGGTCTTCTTTGGTAGGCCCGACGTAACAATTTGGAGGCCCCGGGGGGATATCAGATACAATAATAGATAGGATTAATTTTTTTTACGGAAACTTATTGTGTTTTCAAGTTTAAAACCAGGAAAAAAATGTGAAACAAAATTTTAAGAAGAAGAAAAAACTAATTAAGTAAGTTGAAAATAAAATGAAATCAAGTTAGACTAAAATACATAAAAAAAAAAAATTTTATTAATTTAAGTCTACGCCCCAAAGCCTCTGTGTCACAAAAGGATGACCACGCGCAACGGCCTCTCGACTAATCTGAAACTAACAAAAGAAACTAAAAATTGTAACTAAAGTTTATTAAAACAAAATTTATAAATCCTCTATAAAATTAGGGAAGAGAAGCATTATTAGACTTCTTTTTTTTACAAAATGAAATTTATGAATCCTCTACAAAGTTAGGGACGAGAAGTACCTTTACACTTATATTATTAAAAAAAAAAAATTTATTCTAAATCCTCTATGAAATTTGAGAAGAGAAGTATATTAAACTTCTATACAGATATATTAAATCTAAAATAACAAAAAGTACTGAATTTTAAAATTTTTAAAAATCCTCTATAAAAATTAGAGAAGAGTGGTTTTATTAAAACTTCTAAAGAAAATTATATTAAATCTAAAAGGAAAAAAATTTAATTTACCAAATTTAAAAACATAAAAATCCTCTACTATTGTGAAGAGAAATTAAGAGAATACCTTCAGAAAATTTTTATTTCTTTATTTTGAAGAATAAACAAACAAAAAAAACATATACGAAAAGATTTCAAACCTTTACTCATAAACTGAGTTTTATTTACTAAATTTTCACTAGAATTAAAAAAAAAAAAGTTAAACATTATTTTGAGTACCTTCTTTCTCTAAACCTTACTATATTTTAATTCAATATTAACTAATTGAAAGAAATACAAATTTAAGTAAATTTATATTTATATTTTTACAATTTTAAATTAATTATTATAATAACAATAATTAATAATAAACAATAATTAATAATAATTATTAATAAACAATAATAAATAATAGTTAATAACAAATAATAATACACAATTAATTATTACTAAACAAGAATAATAATAATTATTAATAAACAATAATTAATAATAGTTAATAACAAATAATAATGCACAATTAATTATTAATAAACAAGAATAATAATAATTATTAATAAATAATAGTAAAAATTATGAATATAACTAAATAAATTTCTTTTTTATTACCTATTTTATTAGTTTTTTTTATATATAGAATGATCCCTCAGATCAATGGTATTCTTTTAGAGTGTCGAATTGAGAGTTTTTTCACTGAGTTAATATCACGAGTAGAGTCACTTGAGGCGTTTGATCAGGATCGTTGGGTTACAGTTGCAAAGTTAGCTGACGAATTATCTGATATTAAACTGGAAAATCTCCAATTAAAAGCATTTAATGGGGAATTAATCGAGGAAATCAATAAGTTAACAAAAAAGAACGACAAACTCAATAGTGACTTATGTGTAGTGATTAAAAGTTTCCGTAATCTTGAAACAAGTGTAGATCTAAAATTAAAAAAATTAAACGAGGAAATTTCAAATATTACACAAGGTTTTGGAAAATTATTTTTAGAATAAAAGCAATACAATTTTAAATATTTAATTTTTCCTCTCCTTATTAACAAATTTTATATATGTACAAATAATAAATAAATAATTTATTTAAGAAATTTAAAAATAATAAATTAGTTACACTAATTACTAAAATTAAAACTATACTAAGATTATTAACATTATTAGTTTAGAATTTGTGTTGATTAATAAATATTAAATATTAAATAAAAAAACAAAAAAAAAACACCCTAGAATAGTAATACTAATATTAGTTAAAATTGTTTCTAGTGGATAAACCCCAACAGAAAAGGAAGAGACCTTCAGTTTTTCAAACTCGTAGGAAAAAACGAAGGGAAGAAAGGGAAATCAAGGAATTCTGGAGTAAAGTATTAATAGATCTTAAGAATACTCCACCACCTGTTGAGGTTGAGAATATACCTTTACCGAAAGACCCTCCAAGGAAAAAATGCACAGAGTGCATTAAATCTAATGTGTATCTTAAAAATTGTGCAGCCTGTTTTAATTTAAATTATAAATTTAAAAAAATATTGCCACAACCACCATTGGAGTGGATGTTATAATTGGAGGGTGAATATTAAAATCACCTCAACCAAATAATTTAGTTTTACCTTAATGTAAAAATTTAGTAAAAATAACTAACAATAAATAAAAAAATCTAAATAATAAATACTTTGAGTCTTATTCCTTTCTTTATTAAATAGTTTATATGAGCGATAAGCGAATAACCCGACAAAAAGCACGTGAAAACCCAGAATCAAAGAAGGAAATAGATCAGTTTGATCCATTTGCGCCTACCAAACAGCTTCCTTATTCCCCAGTGAAAGTAGAAGATAAACTAGGCCCATTGCCTAGTACTTCGAAATTAGGAGTTGAAAAAGAGGACGAATCAGATCGAAAGGTTGATACCTCTAACTTGGGATTTGGGAAAGAAAATAAAACACTGTCGTCCCAAGAATTGATAGAGAATTGGGATAGTGATTCTGAAGCTCCGCGAGAGCCAGTTGCAACCAAAATGGCAACTACCCCACAATATGTAAATATTAAGGACGCCTTAAAAATCGTCCCTGAATTCAACGGGAAAAATATTCCAATATCCCAATTCTTGGAGGGATGCACAGAGGCAAAGGCCATGGTCGAGGCTGCAGCGGAACCCAGTCTTGCTAAATTATTGAGGGCAAGAGTCACTGGAGAAGCCAGGCAAGCCATAACGGGGCAAGTTTTCGGAACGGTAGAGGAGTTTAAAGATTACTTGAAACAAATCTATGCTCCAGCCAAATCTGTAGCCCAATTGCTCGGAGAACTGGGAAATGAATTCCAAAGAAATGATGAAGAGGTAATAACTTTCGCCAACAGAGTAAGAATATTAGGGGCCAGAATTTTAGAAGCGAAAAAACTAGAAAACGGAACGCTGCCAGAAGCTTTCAGCACTTCTGTGGAAAGCACCTTACTCGAGTGTTTCAAGGCTGGATTAAAGCCAGAAATTGAACAGCGGTTAGGAGCGACCGCTAACGTAAATGATGTGGTTAAAGAAGCCATAAAAGTCGAAAAGTTACTCTCAGCTAGAAAAGCCCTAAGAAGGGATCAGCATAGTGGAGGGAAGGTTGATAAAAAAAAGGTATTCTCTTGCCAAGTCTGTAAACAATCAGGACACAGCACTGAGGAATGTCAGGTTGCTGACGCAAGAGCCTCCAAACCAGAGGAGAATTGCAACGTTTGTAAAAAACGGGGGCACTCATCTGCCCAATGCAGAATAAATATGATTTGCCAAATCTGTGAGAAACCGGGGCATCTAGCAGCTCAATGTTATAGAGTCGCTGTTTGCCAAACCTGTGGTAAACAAGGACATACCACACGTTTTTGTCGACTTGGCGAGCGAAACACAGCAGTCCCAAATACCAGCACCTGCCAGCTATGTTTAAATAAAGGTCATACGGCCAACAATTGTCGATTACACGAAACCAACAACCCAAATAAACCTGTATTAAGCATAGAAATATGTCAGCTGTGTCTAAAGACCGGTCATTCGGCTCCTACTTGCAGAAATAATCTTAGTTGCGCTTATTGCAAGATTAAAGGGCACACAATTGACCAATGCCGAAAAAGGATTAATAATAATAACACTAGCAGATCGGGAAACGAACAGAGCCCTTTAGGCCCGAGCGCACCTCAAAGGACTCAGCGAATTCCGCAGCGCTCAACCCACACAGCCCAAGTGCAGGGATTTACAGTGGACGAGTTAACAGCATTAAACTCCAATTTGCATCAAAACTAATCCCTCATGTTTCTTTCAAGGACTGTCGGAACGATATATTATTTGAGTTTATGCTGGACTCTGGATCAGAGATAAATATCCTACGTGTAGGTTTTATCAGTGATACTAAAACCATAGATACCACAAAACCAACCTTAATCATGGGTATTTCAGAAAATCCAGTTCTATCATTAGGGATAGTCCATAAGAGAATGTTAGGTAGGAATATAGAGTTTATAGTAGTGCCTAATAATTTTCAAATTCCATTCGCCGGAATTTTAGGATCTCAATTGTTTCTAACCCATAATACTAAGTTGGACTTTAAAAATAAACTATTTACTTTAGGTGATCAACAAATGGATTTTTGCCAAAACAATAACCCCCGGTATGAGGTAGAGATTAACGCAGTTACAAATATGGTAACTGAAAAGGCTTTAAACTGTCTACCATTTATAGAAATTTTTAATCCGCCTTTCTTTACTAGAGGTTATTTTATGATAGATAGCGGTTCCGAAGCCAATCTTATTAAGCAAAAATTAATACCTAGGGATCAGAAAATAAATCCATGCAGCTCGGTTTTATTAAAGGGAATATGTGATGAAACAACCCAATCTCTTGGCGCCATTGAAATTGAAGTTTACGGAATTCCTTCATTATTTCATGTAGTACCAGACGATTTTCCTATTTCTTGTGATGGAGTTTTCGGTTCCACATATCTAACTCAGGCTCAAGCCTTGATTGACTATGAGAATAAAGGCCTCAAAGTAGGGGATCACAATACCCCATTACTATTTAAAATTCCAAATAACACCGAATTATACAAAAATCATCTAACCATTTCCCACTCAAGTTTAATTTCCAATGCTAGTTTAGATGTTAATGTTGGGAACGAGACTGACATTGAACATATAGAATACTCTAAGGCCGAATCCATCTCAAATCAGACAGCCCGCGTATGCCTATTTCACCTATCATGTTGAAATAAAAATATTTATGTTCTACTCGAAAAAATATTTTACACGTGTTTTTTTATTTTTTTGTTTCATCAAAATTTCATGCGTTCAGCGATGCCGAAAAATTCCGAGAAAATTCTTTCATTGAGAAAAAAAATTTTCAATGTGATTTTCAAACTGCTATTGTTTCAGCAGTTTTTCGAGCTTTTAAACGTGTAACACACAATTTCACTCAGTTTTGAGCCCTCTTTAACGGCCTTAATGTCATTTTCAAAAAAATAAAAAATCCACGAGCTATGCACTTTTTACTGAAAAATTCATTTTTAGGGAAGTGCCTTTTTCTCGAAAACCCCATGTTTTTTTTGCACAATTTTTGTTGTCGTGATAGAGGACGGTAATGCCTAGCTAGACGTATTTGTGAGATTCGGTACTTTTCCCCTGGGATAGCGATCACTAATGAGATAACACACAAACAAATTTTTCACGCCTAATGCTTATATATAGTCAATGATATTAGAGTCAATGTAAAGGTATTTGTCTTTGTGTGTATGTAATATACAGGTACACATAACTATGTATTTATTTGTTATTTGCGTCTTTTTGATTTTTTATTTTTATACCTTTTTTTCATTTGTATACCTATTTTACTACCTTTGTTTTTCTGCTTCATTGTTCTTAATTCAGTAAGCGGACGATCAGCGGTCTTTGCTGTCAAACAATGTATTTTATCGTCACATGTTTTTTAACCCATATATGAGTTTTTTGAATTCCAGGATACTTTGGAGTTGTAAGCCAATCAATATTTTTTTTCTTTTCTGAATTGTTCTATTTCAGCATCTTGTAAATGTATTATTTTAATAGCATCAGTATATTTTTGAACATGTATTGCAAAATCATTTGCGTTTTGAATAGCTTCTTCAAGGGGCTCTCGAAGATTATGCGAAGTAGCATAATGCTTTATAAGTCCACCCACACCATCTACAGCTCCTTTGCCGTGCCCAGTAGCAGAGAACAACCATTTTATATCACACGGTGCTCGTTTTAGTTCATCTAATTGAAAGCGATTTTTAAAGTGACTCGCAGCGCCGTCTGATACGATGGTAATTTTTTAATTGAATCACAACAATTTTCTTTCAAGAATTTTATAATTTTTTGTACTGCTAGCAAAGCATACGCTGAATCATGTTTTCGGTCATCACTTATAACTGCGAAACTTTGTGTCGAATCCCTTGATAAGAGACTGCTGTGAAAATAGAAATTTGATCATTAACCCAATGATTTCCTTGAACAGCTTTATTATGAATCACAGCCCAGTTTTCAGCGAAGTCTATTTGAAGAACTAAATGATGTGAGTCTTTTTTAGCACTTTCTCTTTCTGTTTTTATAGCTTTGCGTTGTATATTTTTTACATACATGTGAGTACTAACCCTCATGGTCCAAACCGAAAGTTCATCTTTAAAAGCAGAAATTGATAGTGTCTTTTTAATCAGGTTTCCATTATCCCACAAAGCATATGTAATTTCTTCTGTGCCTTCTACATCTTGCAGTTTTAAAACATGAAACGTAATTCCCTTAATCCCTGGACATAGTTTACATTCTTGTAAATAACATAAATCAGATGGCTCAGAACACATTGTTGCATTTATTATTTGTGACCGACTTTCATCCAACTCTGTGACGTTACTCCCTCTAAAATTAATTAAGCTCGTAAGAAATAAATCATAATTTGCGCAATAGATACAGAGACAAACTCCTTTAATGGGGCTAAGTAAGACATACTTTGGTCGCAAACTATAAAATTTCGATTTTCCAATTCTCAATTCTGGATAATCATTTTTAAATACTTTATACGTCTCTTTTAAACTTCGAGTAAGAAAACGCTTAACTTTTTTCTCTTTTTTATTGTTAACTTTAATTGTAACAACGTCACATTTATTAGGACTTTGTCTTGAACAATTAAAATCATCATTTAAATAATATTCCATAACAATTTTTTCCATGTTTTCATCAATCGGATGGCCTGAATATGCATCTGGTTCTGAATAAATTCCTTTTTCTTTAACAAGATTTCTCGATTTGTTGATCATATACATTGTTATTTCTGGAAATAAAGATAAAATTTCATGTTTTGTAAAGGATGAAGGTAGCAAAGTCAGAATTTTTATTTTTTCTGATACCGTAGAACACTTTTGCAAGGCTAGACCAAGATTTTGTATCCATTCTGTACAATGGCATACAGTTGATTCATTTGCTGTTATAGAAACGTCATAAACATTGTTCAACTTCACATCAAGGGTATTAGACAATGTTGAAAGTATTTTTTTTTTCTTCTTTGTTACGTAATTTTCAATTGATTTTTCATGTATAAGATTTTTTCTTTTAAGAGGCGATACAGAACCTAAGAAAGATGTACTTATTTCATTATTAAATTCTTCAATGCGTTCTGGAGTACTTGGTAAAAAATCTTCATCTCTATCAACTACGTTATCGGTAACTTCATTATCCGTTATAAATTCATTGTCAGTACTACTCACCAATTCTAAAGCACGATTGTAACAATGTTGACACAGATATGTAGAAGGTGTCAAAGGTAAATGAGGATAGAGGTGCTTCAATGGATGAGCAAGATTCTCAAGTTGTTTTAAACGTACGGAACTAGATTTGTAAATAATTTGTTTGTGTTTGTCTAAAAAGTCTGCACATTTGATTCTCTCTGTTGAGTAATATTGAGACATCGTAGTTGAGTTGATAAGGTGTAAATATGTAATAATTTTCCAAAAGATGATGGTTTTAAATAAGACGAGATGTGTGATATATAGCAGAAACCGAACTTTTCTTTGTAAATGTTAAGTCAAACCATATCCATCTAGCGGACAAATGTACTAGTACATATACTCCTATAAGTAGGCGCACGTACATGTATATTACATACGCACAAAGATAAATACCTTTACATTGACTCTAATATCATTGACTATATATAAGCGTTAAGCGTGAAAAATTTGTTTGTGTGTTATCTCATTAGTGATCGCTATCCCAGGAAAAAAGTACCGAATCTCACAAATACGTCTAGCTAGGCATTACCGTCCTCTATCACGACAACAAAAATTGTGCAAAAAAACATGGGGTTTTCGAGAAAAAGGCACTTCTCTAAAAATGAATTTTTCAGTAAAAAGTGCATAGCTCGTGGATTTTTTATTTTTTTTGAAAATGACATTAAGGCCGTTAAAGAGGGCTCAAAACTGAGTGAAATTATGTGTTACACGTTTAAAAGCTTGAAAAACTGCTGAAACAATAGCAGTCTGAAAATCACATTGAAAATTTTTTTTCTCAATGAAAGAATTTTCTCGGAATTTTTCGGTATCGCTGAACGCATGAAATTTTGATGAAACAAAAAAATAAAAAAACACGTGTAAAATATTTTTTCGAGTAGAACATAAATATTTTTATTTCAACATGATAGGTGAAATAGGCATACGCGGGCTGTCTGATTTGGATGGATTCGGCCCTAAACAAAATTCTAACGATTTATCCGATCTAGAGGAATATTATTGCAATTATAAAATTGCCATCTTAGATTCGGATAATAAAAAGGAAATTATGGATGAGAATATTTGTCCAATTCATAGACTATTTAAGATTGCCTATACCGAGACCTTTGCTGAAATAGGTATACCAGTTATATCTGATCAAGAAATTGAGGATGCCCTCAATACTCTTGAAAATTATCAGCAAGATACGAATTTATCCATTCACGCTAAAAATATGGAATGTAATAATGACTACATTCTAGAATTTTTAAGATCATCTTGTTAAAATGAGAGAGAAAAAGTCGTGGTGGTTGGTAAAAGGATATTTATTAAAATAAAAATATAATACAGCGCCATACGCTTGGGCACCGCGTGCCGCTCCTTACGAGAGCTGAGAGCCAAGAGTGCGGGGCTCGTGTTCGTCGCTGCCGTGCACGCTCGCAAGTCACACCATAGGTGCTGGAGTAGGGGAACCTACAATGTGCGTGTGTCGCGCTCGCTGTTTTCGTCTCTGGTGCGACTTCCAAATATTTACATTCTCGCGCAATATAATATGTATCATTATTTCAACACGCCTCCTTACATTTATATTGCGTATAAACTTAACTTAAGTATCGAATCTAATTTAATATTCTAAATTTAAATTTCTTCTAAACTTTTCAAATTTTATTCGACCTAATGACTTTGTAAATATGTCTGCAGGGTTTTCATCTGAGTCAATTTTATTTACTGTAATAACGCCTTCTAGATAATTTTCGTTTACAAAATGATAATGTGTTTCTATATATTTAGAGTTTTTTGTCAAATTACCATATTTACTGATACCGATTGCACCTGCATTATCTTCATGTATACATATCGGTTCCTTAATTTCTATTTCAAAATCTTTCAACAATTCTTTTATTAGTTTAATCTCACTCACACATACTGACAAAGCAACATATTCTGCTTCGGTTGATGATTTTGTTACAATATTTTGTTTTTTTGATTTCCAATAAACACTATTTCCATACATTTTAATTACATAACCAGTCGTAGATTTTCTGTCGACTACATCTCCTGCCCAATCAGCATCAACAAAACAATTTAAAATATCATCATTTAAATTTTTTTCGTACGTTAATTTTAATTCTCTTGTATAGTACAAATATTTTAGTATTCTCAATGCATATTTATAATGACTCTGATCATAACAATTTTGGAATCTACTAAGATAATTTACTGAATAGCAAATATCTGGTCTAGTACTCGAGCTTATATACAACAATGCTCCAATTAGGTTCCTATATTTTATATCGTTTGATGCTGATAGTGCCGGTTCACATTTTAAATTTTGTTCCATCGGAGTACCATACAATTTCGCATTTTCAATTTCATACTTCCTTGCTAAAGATTCAATATAGTCCTTTTGTTCTAAGGTCATAATATTCTCCTCACAGTCATAATCAATATTTATTCCTAAGTAAGTTTTAATCTTGCCCAAATCTTTCATTCTAAATTTTACAATTAATTTCTTTTTGATAGATTCAATCAATTTTACATTTTTACTGCAGATTAATAAATCATCCACGAAGATTATTAGATAGATTTTCTCATTGTTAATTTTTAGTGAATATAAACAATAATCGATCTTACTTTTCTTAAATCCTAAATCTTTCGAATATTCATCTAAGCATTCATACCATACACGTGGACTTTCGCGCAGTCCGTACAATGCTTTTTCTAATTTACACACTCTTCCTGAATTATCGTCATAACCTTGAGGTTGTTTAACATAAACTTCGGATTTTACTTTTCCATTAAGGAATGCTGACTCGACATCCATTTGATCAATTTTAAAATCATTTTGCACACAGTAATTTAATAAGATTTTTAATGTTTGAGTTCTTGCAACAGGTGAATAAATATCATCAATTATCTCCCTTTGTTGAAACCCTCTTACTACAATTCTAGCTTTAAACTTATTTTCACCTTTTTTGTAAAGACCCACTTTAGATCTAATGCCTTTTTATCAATCGGTTTTTCGACTAATTTCCACGTCTCATTTTTATTTAAACATTCAATCTCTCTATTCATAGCTTCTCGCCAATTTTCACACTCATTGCTATTTATCGCTTCGTTATAATTCTCGGGATTTTCAGCGTTTACATAATTCACGTAAATACAATTTGTTATTGGATTTCCATATCGATTTATAGGACTTTTCTTTCTTTCAGATTTTCTTACTACCTTTAAATTCTTTTTACTTGTACTGGGTACGTTATTTTCATATTCATTACTTTTTATATTTTCTTTTTCAGTTACTTCATCGATTTCATCAAATTCATTTTCTACATTTTCATTATGTATATCCTGATTTATTTTTTCAATTATTTCATTATCACTATTTTCATCGTTACCACTAAAACCAACTAACTTAACATTTTCCTCAACAATATCAACATGTTTTGCTACAGTTACTCTATTATTTATCAAGACTCTATAGCCTACATTTTCATAACCAACTAATATTCCTAAATCTGCTTTTCTGTCCCATTTACTTCTCCTTTTGATTTCCGGAACTCTAACGAAAACTCTACTCCCGTACAATTTTAAATTTCTAATATCCGGTTTTTCTCCCATCATAATCTCATATGGAGTCTTTCTTTCAAACGTGTTCGCTAACGTTCTATTCTTTAAATAAACAGCCGTCTCAACGACCTCTGGCCAATATCTATTGTGTATTTTCGCGTCTGCTAATAAGCATCTTGCTGTATCCATAACCGATCTATTATACCGCTCGGCAGTTCCATTCAATTCGTGAACATACGGAGGGCATGGTTCAATATAAATTCCCTTTTCTTTTGCGAAACTATAAATATCTCTATTTAAAAACTCTCTCCCATTATCGCACCTTAAACGTTTTATTCTCTTTCCCGTTACATTTTCAACGAAATTAACATATGTAACAATACAGTCAAAGACTTCATTTTTTCCTTTCATTGTATATACTTTTGCAGCTTTACTATAATCATCGACTAAGACTAGAAAATATTTTTCCCCCCTATATCCTTCTGTTTTCTGCGGTCCATTCACATCCGCATGTATAATCTCTCCAACATCCCTAGCTCTATGTCTATTATTTTCAAAACTAGTATTTGTCATTTTATTCCTCACACACGTGCCGGATTTTAGATAATCGCTTTCTAAATTATTTGGCAAACCTTCTACTAAATTATTTCGACTCAAAATATTCAGATATCCAAAATTAACATGTCCTAGCATTCTATGGAATTTTTCCTTCACGGTCACCCCGATATTTACATTTTCAGTTATATAGGTCTGTTTATTCTCTAACACAGTGTTTATCTTATACAAATTATTTACTTTATTTGCTACTGCTATTAATTCATTTTCACGGTTATAAATTTTCGCGGTATTTCCTCTAGACACAATTTTCAAATTTTCTGCTACTTACCCGAAACTCATTAAATTCCTATCCATTTCTTTTACAAAAAATACATTTTTTATTATAATTTCTGTTTCAGTATAATATGTTTTGAATTTAGCTTTAATCTCGCCTATACTAGTTGCTCTTAATACACGACCATCTCCCACTTTTACATTTATCGGATTTTCTATTTTATTTACTTTCGCAAAGTATTTTTCATTATTTACAATATGGTCGGAGCATCCGCTATCTAGAACCCATTCTATATTATTTTCGCAGCTATTTACCTCTACGCATGTATTCACATTACCCTCGACTTCTGTTGTTAACGTCGTCGGATCTCGGCTCGTAGGCTGTCGATCCTGTTGATATTGTCCGCCTCGTCCTCGTTGACCTGCGCCTCTGCCTCGATAGCCGCCGTTGCCTCTGCTATGGCTGTTTCCGCCTCGCTGCTGGTGTTGTTGATGGTGTGCGCCTCCTCGCGCTTGTTGCTGTCCGGCTCCTCTTGAGCCTCTCCAAGAATTTCTCGCGTTGCCTTGGCTCGTACATTCGTACTGGTAGTGACCTTGCTTCCCGCATCTGAAGCACGATCCATCATTTTTCTTCTCAATTTTAAATACGCTTGAACTTCTATTTCTCGTATTTTGATTTTCTTCTTTTTCTCGGTCTTCATATATCTTTATTTTGTTTATAACATAATCCGCTGTCCTTTCTTGTTCTGGCATCACATCTACTAAATCACCAATATGGCTTAATGAACTTGGCAATGTTCTTAACAAATAGTTCAATCTTTCTTTTTCATTTATTATAGCACCCGCATTTTTCAATTCAATTATTAGTTTTACAAATTCACTGAAGAATTCACTTGTTTCACTATAATCTTTTAATTATCCAGTTAATCTATCCAGTTTATTTCTCACACAAATTTGTAATGCGGTTGATTCACGCAAATACAATTTATCCAGTTTCTTAATTATTTCATAGCTTGTGTTTTCCTCATTGACTAATTCCATTTGTCTGTTCGTCAGTGCAGCGTATATGTAATTCATCGCTTTCAAATCTTTCTCGTTCCACGTGGCTTCATTATCACCTTCAGCTCTCGCTCTCTGTATAACTTCTTCACATTTTTTCAGTTTCAACAATACTATAATTCTCTTCTTCCACGTACTATAATCTTTTCCATCGAAAATTGGTAGCGTTACTTTGTACTCGTCCGCCATGATGACTCTTCTATTTTCTCTTCCGTTTTTTTCAAACACTTTACTTGTTCTTCTTAGTCTTATAATCTTATTCACGATATTCACAAATCGTTTTTCACACTTTTCTTCGCTTACTGTCTTTTCACTTTCTTCGTCTGTTTCTACTTTCATTTCCAAGTCATCTTCCGAGTCAATGCAAACTTTTTCACCTTGCAGCAAACTGCCCCCAATACTCGCCGAGGCTTGTATTGGGTCAGAGTTACTGACGAATATCCTTTTCCATGTAACCACGCTCTGCTACCATGTTAACATGAGAGAGAAAAAGTCGTGGTGGTTGGTAAAAGGATATTTATTAAAATAAAAATATAATACAGCGCCATACGCTTGGGCACCGCGTGCCGCTCCTTACGAGAGCTGAGAGCCAAGAGTGCGGGGCTCGCGTTCGTCGCTGCCGTGCACGCTCGCAAGTCACACCATAGGTGCTGGAGTGGGGGAACCTACAATGTGCGTGTGTCGCGCTCGCTGTTTTCGTCTCTGGTGCGACTTCCAAATATTTACATTCTCGCGCAATATAATATGTATCATTATTTCAACACATCTAAATAGAACAGAAAGGAATCATGTTATTAATTTAATTTCAAAGTTTAAACATAGGTTTCTTTTGGAAGGACAACATTTAGGTGCTGCCAGCACTGTAATGCATAGAATTATCACCACCGATGACGTTCCTATCAACGTCAAACAATATAAATTTCCGATATCTCTTACGGAAGAGGTTAGCAGACAAGTTGAGGCACTCCTGCAGGAAGGAATTATAAAACCTTCGACCTCACCCTATAATTCCCCTCTTTGGCTGGTTCCAAAGAAGTTGGATGCCTCCTTGAAGCAGAAATGGCGTCTAGTCTCAGATTTTCGTTTGCTAAATGAAAAAACAATAACTGACGCATACCCATTACCTGACATAACACAAATCATTGATCAGGTGGGAGGACATAAGTATTATACGGTTCTGGATTTAGCATCAGGTTTCCATCAGATACTAATGGATCCCCGTGATTCACACAAAACCGCTTTAGGTACGCCATATGGCCATTATGAATATGTTCGTATGACGTTTGGATTGAAAAATGCCCCCCCTACCTTTCAAAGATACATTGACGAAACGTTTAGAGGATTGCAAGGAAACATTTTATTTACCTTCATCGATGACATAATTATTTTTGCCGATACCTTGGAAGAACATGAGGAAAAACTAAGCTTGGTTATGGAAAGATTAGACCAAGCAAATTTACAATTAAACATTAATAAATGTGAATTTTTAAAAAGTGAAATTTGTTATTTGGGTCATGTCTTAAGTAAAGATGGGGTTAGTCCTGATCCTAAAAAGCTTGAGGCAGTTAGATGTTTTCCCCAGCCAAAAACTGTTAAAAACATTAGGCAATTCCTAGGGCTAGCCGGATATTATAGAAGATTTATTAAAAATTTTGCGACGATGTCAAAACCGTTAACAAAATTACTGGAAAAGGATACTGATTTTGTTTGGACTGAAACGACAAATGAAGCCTTTGGGTCACTAAAGGAGGCATTATGCAATCCTCCTATTTTACAGTATCCCGATTTTTCTAAACCTTTTATTATTACTACGGACGCCTCAGGGTATGCCATTGGTGGAATACTCTCTCAAGGAGAAATTGGCAAAGATTTTCCAATAAGTTACGCCTCTCGTGTGCTTAGAGGACCTGAATTAAACTATGAGGTATACGAAAAAGAAGCTTTAGCCATGATTCATTGTGCGAAAATCTTCCGATCCTATATCTATAACCGAAAAATCTCGTTTGTAACCGATCATAAACCATTTAGGCCAGGAGCAGTAGACTTTCACATGGATGCGTTCTGACGTAGATTATCTTTTTTGGCTATAGCTTCTCCATAACATATAAAACGAAAATATCGGGGTGCACCAAAAAAAAAAAAGTTATGCAATTTGCAGGAAAAATCGAAACGTGAAAAAATACGTCAAAATCATGGTTTTTCTCATATATTATTGAAAATAACTTCTTAACGATGCGTTTTAGAGAAAATATTCATAGGACCAAAGTTGTTTCCCATGAAATTTTCTACACGGTAGAGTTGAATCAAAAAATGGAAATGCAATAATTATATTGCAAAATAGCAATAAACACGCAAAAAAAGCATGAAAAATAGGGTATTTTTGAAGCACTTGTAGAATTGTTAAGGGCCGGTCCTATCCTTTTGAAAATTTGTATGTAAGTACTTCAAAGCAATATAAATAAAGCCCCCAAAGCTGATTTCGATCAGTCGAATATTTTTCGCACAACTCTTTTGTTAACTAAACTCGGTGGAAAAAAACATTATTTTTTTGTATTAATGCCAGAGCCAAACCGATTATTTAAAATCGGTCCTGATTTTTTTACGTACTCATAATGTTCCCAACTATCGCCTGGCATCATCAGAATATCAATTTTATAATTATTAACAACTTTTTAAGCAATTTTAAATGCTCGGAAATTTTTTTCCTTATAAATAATTACTTTTACGCTGCCATTTTGCAAGTAAAAAAATATTATAAACACACATAAAGAAAGTTCTTGCAATCGCCTTTCATTTAAAATCACGCTGGTCTCGATTCAACGTATAGATCGTCAGATATAAGTCTCCAAAGATGACGAGTGTTTATCGTTAAACTATTTGCTTTTTAACAACAATCAAAATTGGTCTTGTTAGGATATTACAAGAACTCTTTTTATACAAATTTCTGAATTCATTGGACACGTTCTTTTAGTAATAAAAAAATAATAAACATTGCGAAGTTGGATGTCGGGGCATGAAATTCAGGTAAAGGAGAATTCCGAAACCGCGCCTTCAAAATGAACGCGTGATCTAAACTTGTCGTATCTCGGCTTCTATATCTCCAAATGTGATCATTTTTTTAAAATCGATATGCCGAAATGAGAGGAATACGATTAGGTAGGCTTCGACCCCCAATTATTAACCGTTATTGTCATATTGTTGTTAAAATAAATTATTATTTTTAAATGTTGCAAAAAATTTTATATTGTTAAAAATATCGCTGAAGAGTGAACATTATTAACTGTAGACATGTATTAATTTAAATAATTTTGCACTATCCGCACTATTAGTTTAAATAATGGTACCTGGTATAATGCGTTTGCAGATAGGACACGTAATGACTGAATTTCCCATAATTTGTCTCATTGGACCTTTTGTACAAATTACAGACAATTATTATTGTGATATATAATATCTTGCATACTTAAGATTTGAGAAGACCTTAAATTTTCACCGGGATTTTAATGTATTGTAGGGACAATAAAGTCATTACGGCGACCATCGAACGAGTAATTCCGCCAGGTTAAAGGATCAGGTCAAAATTTTATAATCTTACTGTAAATTTAGCCAATTGAGAGGGAATTGTCCCCCCTCTACATATAGCAGAACGTATTTCGACCGTTACATATCCTTTGTGCGCAGGTATACGGTTGGAACATAAAAGGTTGCCTCCGTCGTAGGAAAGGTAGCCAGTTTTGGAAGTGTTCTCGTGCGAGTATCATCGGCCTGAAAGACGAGTTTTAGAACGAAGAATCATCGAAAATATTGTATAGTTTGTAGTTTAAAAGCTGTGGTAAATAGTGCCAGTTTGGAGATTCGGAGCATCTGTTAATTTATTTCAAGCTTTTCGAAGTATTAGTTTATTTTATTTTATTTTATTAGTATTGCGAGAAATTGTAGACATAGAGTCAATCTTATATTTCCCTAACTTTTATATCTAAACACTAGATGTCTCATTTATCTCATAATTAGAATTTTTCATCGAGAATATATAACTGACAACTAAAGTTACAATTTATGTCTGAGATAAAATTTAAATGTATTATATGTATTTTCTACATCTGTTATTCATTCGTTATATATAATTTTCGTTAGCAAGAACGATTGTAATAAAATAAACTTTTATATTATTACAGAGTAGAATGGACGAAGATACTGGAATCTGTATTCTATGCGACAAACCTTACACGAGTAACGACAAGACACGTCAAGTGCAACAACAAACTATAAAAAATTATATACAAGCAAGTATCAGAAGACAGGATGGAAAACATTTGAAATTGAGGAGATATTGTTCTATTACTGTTCATGAGAGTTGTGCGAAGACTTATACAAATGAGCCAAAAATTTTAGCCCAAATACGTAAGTTAGAAGCCTCGACATCACCGGCAACTCGTTCTGTTGCGGAATTCGATTTTAAAAACCGATGCTTTATATGTGGAGAAGATGCATCGGATACATTTATAGAAAAACTGAAAAAGTATTCTGCAAAACAGCGAAATATCATTCGAATGGTTCACAGTAGTGATGTAAAACAAACTCTTTTGAATAACTTTAATAATTCTACGCATAAGTTATGTACTACTGTGATTTCCCGCAATACTCCTGTGATTGATTTGAAAAATGTAGGCGCAAGATATCACGATAATTGTAATAAGGAGTTGTATAACACACTTAAAAAGAGTAATGAAGTCGAAGATTCAAATACTGCGAAAGCTGCTAAATTCATAAGTGAATATATTCTTGCAAATAAGGAAGAATGTCAATTTAGTATAAAAGCAATACTGCAACATTTTGATAACGACGAATGGGCCAGCATGAAATATCTAAAAAAACATTTATTTTATTCTTTTGGAAATGACATTATAATACATTCGTCTAAAGACGGGCCTATTTTAACTTTTACTGACATGGGTAGTAAAATTTTGACAGAAAATTGGTATAAAAATAAAAAAAACAACGAGAAGGAAGAGCGTATACGACTGGTTAAAACTGTTTCAAAAATAATTTTAGAAGATATTAGATCAGTAGTTTATGACGTAAATTCGTATCCCGCTCCAGATTGTTTTCTTGAGAATGTCAATAATTGTATACCCGAAACTTTGAAAATTTTATTAGATGAAATTATATTAAAAAAAAAGTCCAGCACAAGAAGTTATGAACTAAAAATTACATCTATAGCTCACGCCATAATAACAGCTACTCGTCCAAGATCTTTTGTATCATCTATTCAAGTCGGCTTGGGAACTATGCTTAACAAAAAGTATGGTTCAAAAGATCTTATAAAAATTTTAAATTCTTTAGGATTATGCTGTTCTTATGAAGAAACACAATTATTTGAAAGTTCAGTATTAGCTTTTCCGCAAGAGACGAATTATGATGATACATATATGCAGTTTGTTTTTGATAATGCGGACCATAATATCAACACTATAGATGGGCGTAACACTTTCCATGCCATGGGTGCCATTCAAATTCTTACTCCACAATCTTCAGTTTCTTCCATTAAATCTATCGACAGATTATCCACACGGACATCTTCTGTTGTCCTTGGAAAATACGGTAAAATTGATTTAGAAGTCTTTCACAGGCCCTCTCGTTCAGGAATGGAAAATATCATTGTTCAAGATTTAAATAAAATAAGCCCTTTATCTTTCGATATACAGTTATCTAAAACAGATTTTTTGTCGATCTTTGGAAAACACCGATACTCACTTGATTTTCCAGGCTGGAATGGATTTATGGAGTCTATAACAAAAGATCTCAATTATGAAAAAAGTAGAATTACTTTTTTGCCATTTGTTAATGCTCCACCGAGCAATTATGACACTATTTATACTGTTCTTCAGCAAGCCCGCATAAAATCTCAGGAGATAAACCAAAAACATACTTTTGTCACATTTGATCAACCTCTGTACTATAAAGCGCGAGAAATACTAGAATGTTGTAAAGGGGAATTATCATCAGTAATTGCCAAATTAGGCGGGTTCCATTTACTAATGTCTTTCATGAGTGCTATTGGATTCATAATGAACGGAAGTGGCTTGAAAGAACTTCTTTGTAAAATTTTTGCAGAAAATTCAGTTGATAAAATTTTAAATGGCCATGCTTACTCAAGAGCTGTACGGGGGCATATCCTTACTCATTTAGCCTTGGGAAAAATAATGTTATCTTCCTTTGATTTAATAGATAATGAAAATAGAATTTTAGATGATAAACTCTGTTCTGGAACAAATACATTAAATGAGATAAATGATGAAGATTATCTCAAAATTTATGACAAATTTCTAAAACATGTTGAACAAATCAAACAGCGAGAGCCAACTGCTAAATTATGGTTGCAATATTTTGATATGGGTACAATGATGAGACAATTTATAGAAGCTGAGAAAATGGGTAATTGGAATTTACATTTAGAAAGTATAAGAAAAATGTTACCATTTTTTCATGCGAGCGGGCGCTACTTGTACGCGAAATCTTGTCAACTTTATTTACAAGACATGCTAAATCTTGAACAGAAAATGGATCCGTTAGAATACGAAAAATATACAAAAAAAGGCTTTTTTACTATCAGAAGATCTGATAAATTTTGGAGTGGCATTTGGTCTGATATGTCCATTGAACAAGTACTTATGCGTTCAATGAAAAGCAGTGGAGGACTCACACACGGCAGGGGCATAACGGATTCTGTTTTGTCAAAATGGATTTTGACAATGCCCTTTCTCGTTGATATTAGTAATTCAATGCAAACATTTTGTAGCGTATCTTTCGCTACCTCAGAACAGCACGTTGATGCTCGTCCTTCGCGCATTAAAGAAGATACCTCAGCTTTGACGGTACTGTTAGATGTTTTTTCAATTAATCAATCTTTTCCAGTTTGCGATGCCATTGTTTCACTTAGTTCAGGAATAAAAGGCACTGAAAAAATCAATTGTCACAATGCTTTCGAAGTTGGTTTGAAAATGATGGATAAAATTGTTGGAAATAATTTCAGTCAACTTAAATTTCAAAGAAAAGATCGAGTCGTGCCACTTCAAGATGTACATTGTATTAAAATAAGAAATGAAGATGTCAGCATTAATCCTACATTAATATTTCAAAGGATTACTGTAGCAATGGAGGGTAAAACTGAATTAAAAGATTGTTTTGAATATGAACTAGCCCCCTATCCACTTTCAATTTTTGACAATGGTATAATGCGCAAAACTGAGAAGTCAAAATTATACGATTACTTTCAACCAATTTATCAGGAGCCATTCTTGCAAAATTGTATTCATATTATTGACGGTGGATTTTTATTGCATAAAGTCGTTTGGCCACAAAAAGAAAGCTACAATGCTATTCTGAATCGATATGTAAGCTATGTTAAAAAATACTACGCTCCAAATAGTTTTATAATATTCGATGGCTATCCCGAAAACTTGAAAAACAGCACTAAAGGCGCAGAAAGACAGCGACGACAGGCTAGACAACAGTGTACAGAAATTCAATTTGATTTATCGATGAATGTTACAGTATCTCAAGAAAAACTTTTTTCAAATGAGAAGAATAAAAATCGTTTTATTTTACATTTACGTCAAAAACTAGAAGCATTTGCTTTTCCCACTAAACAAGCTGACGAAAATGCTGATGTTCTTATCGTCGAAACCGCTACAAATGCAACCACTGGAGAAAAACCAGCCGTAATCGTAGCTGAAGATATAGATGTATTAGTAATTTTAACAGTAAGAGTGCCTATGGATAAAAAAGTATACTTTTTGAAACCAAGTAGAGGAAAACGGCCGAGAGATTGTATCACTCTAATACTTTTATGAATACATCTTTAAAACCTTTAATTGGATTTATTCACGCGTTTAGTGGTTGTGATACGACTTCAGCTTTCTATAAACAAGGAAAAGGAAAAATTATTAAGCTGCTAGAAAACGATTCTTCTTTGATTAATAAAGCGTTAATTTTTAATACACCATGTTCTACAGCGCAAGATATAGAAAATGCAGGTCAAACAATAATTTCGGCTATGTATAGTGGCAAAAAGTCCAGAAATTTAAAGTTAAGTGAACTACGATACTTATGTTTCAAAAATAGTTCAACTAAAAAGGCATTTAATTTAGCAATGTTACCACCAACTGAATCTGCGGCAACACAGCACTCATTTCGAGTATATTTCCCAGTACAGCAATATCTTGGAAATACCTTAGATCCAACACAATGGGGTTGGGAAATCAAGGAAGAGAAGCTGCAGCCAATATATGCAAATGGTCTATTAGTACCTGAATATATTTTGAGGAATATTAGTTGTAAATGTGCAAAAGGGTGTACCAAAACATGTAGTTGCGTTAAACATGGATTAAAATGTTCGGATTATTGCGCAGGATGCCATGGCCAAAATTGTAAAAATAGTTATGAAGCTATAAAAAGTTGCAATATAGAACTTGAAGAATCTGATGAAAGCGAAATTAATACAGATACAGATGAATTCGAATTAAATATTGAGATAGAGAGCCCAGTTCTGGATGATCTTGAGGATGATTCTGTCTGCGAGAGTGATAATGATGATGATGAGATAATGGCCAAAAAAAACGAAAATTATTATTATTATTATTATTATATATATATACACACATTTAATAAATATTTAATAAATAACGGTTACAAAATTATTCTTTTTGTTTTTTCTCATACCTACTATACATTAAGAAAAAAGGAATAAAAATAAAATTTTTATCTATATAAGTATAGTTAATGCAAAATTATTTAAACTAATACATGTCTACAGTTAATAATGTTCACTCTTCAGCGATATTTTTATTAATATAAAATTTTTTGCAACATTTAAAAATAATAATTTATTTTAACAACAATATGACAATAATGGTTAATAATTGGGGGTCGAAGCCTACCTAATCGTATTCCTCTCATTTCGGCATATCGATTTAAAAAAAAAATGATCTCATTTGGTGATATAGAAGCCGAGATACGACAAGTTTAGATCACGCGTTCATTTTGAAGGCGCGGTTTCGGAATTCTCCTTTACCTGAATTTCATGCCCCGACATCCAACTTCGCAATGTTTATTATTTTTTTATTACTAAAAGAACGTGTCCAATGAATTCAGAAATTTGTATAAAAAGAGTTCTTGTAATATCCTAACAAGACCAATTTTGATTGTTGTTAAAAAGCAAATAGTTTAACGATAAACACTCGTCTTCTTTGGAGACTTATATCTGACGATCTATACGTTGAATCGAGACCAGCGTGATTTTAAATGAAAGGCGATTGCAAGAACTTTCTTTATGTGTGTTTATAATATTTTTTTACTTGCAAAATGGCAGCGTAAAAGTAATTATTTATAAGGAAAAAAATCTCCGAGCATTTAAAATTGCTTAAAAAGTTATTAATAATTATAAAATTGATATTCTGATGATGGCAGTCGATAGTTGGGAACATTATGAGTACGTAAAAAAATCAGGATCGATTTTAAATAATCGGTTTGGCTCTGGCATTAATGAAAAAAAATAGTGTTTTTTTCCACCGAGTTTAGTTAACAAAAGAGTTGTGCGAAAACTATTCGACTGATCGAATCAGCTTTGGGGGCTTTATTTATATTGCTTTGAAGTACTTACATACAAATTTTCAAAAGGATAGGACCGGCCCTTAACAATTCTACAAGTGCTTCAAAAATACCCTATTTTTCATGCTTTTTTTGAGCGTTTATTGCTATTTTGCAATATAATTATTGCATTTCCATTTTTTTTGTTCAACTCTGCCTTGTAGAAAATTTCATGGGGAACAACTTTGGTCCTATGAATATTTTCTCTAAAACGCATCGTTAAGAAGTTATTTTCAATATTATATGAGAAAAACCATGATTTTGACGTATTTTTTCACGTTTCGATTTTTCCTGCAAATTGCATAACTTTTTTTTTTGGTGCACCCCGATATTTTCATTTTATATGTTATGGAGAAGCTATAGCCAAAAAAGATAATCTACGTCAGAATGCATCCATATCTGAATGACTATGGGCTTAATGCTCCTGGCCTAATTAGTTTGGTTCAAAACCGCAGATTGCAACACACGGGTTCAAAAATGGAGATTTAGGCTTTCTGAATTCGATTATGAGGTTATATATAAACCCGGGAGATTGAATGCTAATGCGGATGGATTATCTAGAAATTCCATGTGTAATGTAATTACTAGAAAACAGGCTAAACTACTTAAGGAAAAAAATAACATAATTAATAACAGTACTAATGAAGCTAAAGTTGAAAAAAATATACTAACACCTAATACTAAAATTAATCCTAAATTAAACCCTAAAAATATACATGATAAAAAATTAAGTAAAGTATCTAAAGATTTACAGGAGAGACTTGAAGAAGCAATTTCTAAGGAAACCACTAAAATGTCTAAAATTATTAAAAATCCTTCTGCAGCAAATTCTGCGGACACGTCCCCATTAATAAATTCTGAGTTTAAACATAATGAAATTAACCTAGAGAATCCGGAATTTACCGAGAAACGTGTTTCTAATCGCACTAAAAATAAACCAAAACCTAATTACATAGAATCTAATAGTCTAGATGACGATTTCCAAGGAGAGGCACTGTTACCTCCACAATCTGAAAAGACTAAGCATTCAATAGATAATCATGATTTTGAGCCCCCGGTAATTTTGAATACTAACAATCCATCCGAGGTTTCTCATTCATCTTCTTCAAAAATTGAATCCGAACTCTCGGAGCTCGAGTTAAAATCTGTAGATTTAGATAAAAATTGTCAAATAATTGAGGTTAAGGATTTAATTCATTGTAGAAAAGATAATATAATATATTTTGTGGATAGCAGTGGCAACCCGTGTGATAATGGTGCCTTAAAATTAATAGAAAATAATAAAGTAGAACCTAAGCAAATTTTAAAGTATCTTAATGTAAATTATTCTAAAAGACATAATGGTTACTATTATTTTTCACTATGTATACGCGAGGAAGAAAAGGTTTCTATTTCTAAAATTAAGGAAAATCTATTTAAAGTTTTTACGGATTTGAAAGAAATAATATTAAGTTTGAAGTTAAAAACATGTAGTATATCTTATAACAATTATATAGAAAACCTTGAATGGACTGAAGTTCTAGGATTAATTAAAGAAATATTTAGCCAGGTACCTATCAAAATAGTGGTCTGCAAGAATTCGCTACGGTACGTGGAATCAGATTTGAGAGATAAGGTTTTTTATGAGATGCACGATTCGGCAATTGGTGGCCATCGTGGTGTGTCAAAGACTTATAACCGCATTAAAACCCAGTATTATTGGGAAAATTTGAAAGAAGATATTCAACGTCGGATACAGCAATGTCTTAATTGCCAATTAAAAAAATTAACGCGCCTAAAAACTAAACAACCCATGATAATCACAGATACACCCGGAACGGTATTTGATAAAATTGCAATGGACATCGTTGGTCCATTACAAAAAACAAAAACTGAATTCGAGTATATCCTAACGATGCAAGATCAATTGTGGAAATTCTGTCTTGCAGTCCCTTTAAAAAACACTTTGGCTACGACAATAGTCGATGCATTTATAAAGAAATTTATATGCATTTTTGGAGCACCCAGAATAGTGCTAACTGAGCAAGGACAGAACTTCCTGAGTAAACTTATGGAAAGGGTATCTAAACGGCTAAAAATAAAAAAATTAAAAACCACCGCTTTCCACCCCCAGTCGAACGGTTCGTTGGAAAGATCCCATCACGCATTAGGTGAGTTTCTTAAACAATATACCAATGCGGATTCGGATTGGGACGAATGGCTCGATCTAGCTATGCTCAATTATAATACCTGTGTACAAGAGAGTACGAAGCACACGCCATATGAGGTTGTATTTGGCAAATTAGCTAGATTACCATCTACCGATACACTATGGGAATTAGATTTGCTTCCTACTTACAATGGATATTTAGTTGATCTAGTCACCAGACTCACTGGAATCAGAACTCTAGTTTATGATAATTTAGTTGACTCCAAAAATAGATCTAAGAAGTATTATGATAAATGCATAAACCCAAGAAATTTTAAAATAGGCGACTATGTTTTTTTACTAAAAGGTCCCAAACCTAATAAATTTGGTGATCATTACACCGGTCCACATAAAATATTGGAAATAATAGATAAAGTAAATATAAGAATTTCGATAAATAAAACCAATAAAATAGTGCATGCAAATCGTTGGCGGATTTCGCACATTAATCAAGAATTAAAGTCAAAATGTAAAAATAAAAAACCTAAGGATTGAAGGCACAATAAGTTTGTTAAGGGGGTTAAATATACTTGATAAATAATCAACTCTAATAGGTCATTTAAATTACTTAATTAATTTTTTTTTTGTAATAATATTATGGATATCATCAGAATTTTCATTAGTTATCTTGTTTATAGTTAGCTTTAGTACCGTTTACAACCATTAGAAGTAACTCCTTAATAGTAATTAGATTAATAATTAAATTCAATTTAATATGCCTTATAGTATAAATATTTACGTTACCGGATACATGAAGTAAAGTTCAAAGTTTAATATTATTTTTCTGTTACAGAGCAAATATATAAAAGAAACAATATTTTCCTTTTGTTAACTCAATAAAAATCCCATAGACTCAACAAAGTAAAAATGAGCTTTGTGATTTTATTTGTTTTAACTTTGCTGAGTAGAACCTCTGCCCTAATCGGGTATGATTGCGGAGCACGACAGTTGAACGTCACCACACTGTCACTTAAAGATGTGGGCGAATGCGAAGTCCCTGATCACCAACCCAACGTCACCCAACAGTTCTCCAGTTGCTACAAATCAACGAATACGCGTCGACTCATGTAATCCAATGCAAATTGGAAATACATCGCACCACCTATCATTGCGGTAGCTTTTCGCATAATTCTATTGTATTGAACGGAGAAAACGAATATATTCAGGACATTTCTAAAGATGCGTGCGAAATATTACATCACTATGGAACATATAATTTACCTAACACCAAAGTAATAGTAGGCGTAAAACCAAACTCTACCGTGACTCATAGTATCATTTTAGCAGGTTCGTTAACCACGGAAAGTAAATGTAGCGGAGCAGGGTACTCCGATCCCTACGGTACCTGGGAGAACGTAGTTGTACAGGGTACTATAATAATCACACTAATGGACTATGATTCGCAAGTTAGACTAGATAATAATCACATAAACCTACGCTCAGGAACAGTTTGTCCATTGTCCATAGGCAATTGCCTAGACATAGAGGGTGGATATACCTTCTGGCAAACCATCCCCACTGATTCATGTAAATTCAACACATACGGTATCCTTTATGAGGGTTATGCCAATAAAATATCCAACCCTGACCTAGGTGGCAATAGGCAGGTGGTATACTCTCTGGCCACTCAAGGGGTTACTTTTGCGTTAACCGCTCGAAATTACGAATCGGTTTGTGGGTATGAAATAATTACAACCAAGCACCCTAAATTAATTATTTTCGAGACTACGAAAGGAAATAGCTTCGCTACAGCCGATACTATAAGCGTTATTAATTTAGATATTTTCTCCTACGTAAATTGTAAGTTCGTCTACGTCGAAAAACACATCCGCGAGCAAATGAAAAATTTGTATAGAGACGTACTTGTACAAAGATGTAATTTGGAACGCCAAACAATTAAGAATTCGGTATCAATAGCTAAACAATCACCCGATGATTTTGCTTTTGACTTAATGAAAGGACCGGGTTATATGGAAGTTTCCGCAGGAGAAGTGGTTCACATAGTAAAGTGCGTCCCAGTCGAAGTAAAAGTACAGCATGAAAATTACTGCTATGCCGAATTAGAAGTAACACGAAATAATCAAACCTTCTTTCTTACTCCCCGAACACATATATTGAAACAGAAAGGCACCCGTATGCCCTGTAATTCACTACTTCCATCTTACTACTTTATTGGAAACTCTTGGTACAAAATCTTACCCTCTCCAACGGAGGCTATACCACCAACAAAAATACACCCTATGGCAAAACCCACATGGACTTACATCAGTCCCTCTGAACTTGCCATAAGTGGGATTTACAACCAACGAGATCTTGACCAATTACGGGAAAGAATCATGTTCCCCATGGAAAGACCGGGTCTTCTAAATGACGTTGCCAGGGAAATGAGAGGTCATCCTCTAGACAATAATGAATCCGCCCTTGATAAGCTGTTAAATGAAAATGCTGTAGAGCACCTCATCGAAACAACATGGCAAAGCTTCTGGTCGCATTTTCTAATGTTCGGCAATGCCAGCGCTGGTTTCCTGGCTTTGATCATGATCTTTCAGCTTGTGAAAGCCATCATCAATATTTTCGTTCACGGGTATACTCTCCACACTGTTTACGGTTGGTCAGTCCGTCTACTTCGAGCATTATTTGGGTCTATAACCCATTTGCTCATCCATCTAAGCAAACAACCTCCGGCCGAACCTCCAACGGAATTACAGGAAATAAAAGTAAACTCATCCGATCCCCCAACCCAAGATATACCACCTGAACCGTCAGCTCCTACCGATACCAACATCCATTATCCAAAACTATATAGTAATGATCAAGAAGTCATTACTCAGAAACCTTTCTTCGCATTGGGCACATAATACTCCTTATGAACCATTACTCGGAAACAACTTATACAAAAAGTCGTAATCATAATCGACATCAAATCATCATTTTGCTTTTAAACCTTTTTTTTCTCTTCATTCTCCAAATTGTTCTAAATTCCAAATTGCATTTTTCTTTTTAGGATTTAAACTACTTATTACATCGTTTGCTACGTTTGTTAGTAGTAGCAACCGTTTTAGGAGGGGGGTGTTACATCCTGCCCTATAGCTAGATTTACCATTAGAAATAGGAAAACGAAAAAATTTTGTCAGATTTTAGAATTGAGCGCGTAGCGTCCTTTTGAGAAGAAAGCGACGCTCAGCATAGCAGAAAAGGTCGGCGTCCTTTTCGAGGAATCGTACCCCAGGTATGATTCTAAGAAGCGTAGCGTCCTTTTCGGGGAAGCGTGGGTAGCTGTCCACACTTTCACCCAGGAAAACTTCGCTTAAGGGCGAATGTCCATCTTTATACTACCCATCTCGCAAAATTTGGAAATTTTCCACTGTAAGAATATTAAGAAAATTCACTTAATAACGTTATTTCTTTTATTTTAACGACTAAATTAAGACATTTTGTAAATCTAATACTCTTAGGAATATTAATTATCAGTTTTACGCAAAACCTTGTTTATTTTAGGCTTTTCTGCTTTTAACTCTATAAGAAACCTTTTGCTGATGTTTAATTGAATTTTCTTATGTACGCGGTACTTTTAATTATATTATAATTAAAATATTGTTATAATAATTATGATGATAAATGAAACATCGTTTATGCATAATTTAAGTAATTTAACATATTATAAAGCTTGTAAATCAAATATTCTTAGGGATATTTGCAGTCGCTTTATATACAAGTATAAAATATGTTGAATCTTTTCTCTTTTTATGTCCATTATTTATGTTTAAAGTTAAATCTTTATCAATAATTAATGTTTGACTATTAAATAATTTATAAATATAAACTACTTAAGCATAAACTATGTTTTATTGTTAGGAAATTACGTTTAAGATAGCTTAAGTAATGAAAATACCTCACAGTAAGTTTAAGATACGAAAATATACTTGTAAACAAAAATTATTACTAACAAATGCGTTACCCATACTTATACTAACCTTAATTATTATAGTCTTTATTTTTACTATGTAAAACAACTAAAATTCATAACAAATTAGTTAATTAAAGCCTTTCTACCTTTTAATTAATAATTTTCATATTTATTATATTAGAATCTGTTTTTATACGGGTTTATCTATCAGTCCAACAAAAAAGTTTATGTAAACAATTATTATTTATTGAAATATTTAATAATTTGTACTAGCTCCGCCTTTTTCGACACTTTCACCAAGTGGAAATTAATATTTTGGAAAGTTTTAAGTTTTAAAATAATTTAGTTGTTTATTAATTAAGATTTATGCAAAAATTTGTATTAATTATTATTACTTACTGCGTTTTGCGCTGTTTATGTCAATGTACTTTTTAAGCTATGGACTCTGTTTGAATTGAATGGCTCGATGTACTTTGACGAGAACTAAGCCATGTTTCAATGCCTGTTTAAGTGCTCGATAGTGAAGCACATAGCGATACTTGTCGTGAAGCGTCGTCATCAGCTTTTTCTGCTTGGAACCTGGTGGTGCTATGTGCTCAGGACAGAACGGTAGATCTTTATGAGCATCATGGAGTGTTTCGGGATACTTCAGGTCCACTTTAACAAAGTACCCAAAGTTACAGTCGTCGGGGATGTCAAAGAAGTTTGGTATGTTGACATTCTCCACCCATATAAAGCCACCGTAGGGTAAGGGTTCAGTCATTGCCCACCCGTATAAATTGTTGACGTCAAAATACATTAAATATTTCTCATCCTCGTCAACATTATAACCTTCTTTCATATACGGGTTGTTTGCTTTGGCATAGCGATTGCAACACTGACTGATTCCTCCTCGTATACCTCGCTCGATAAACAGCAACATGTCTACATCTGTGAGAAGCTCGAGTTTGATCTGTAAAAAAGAATATCAAAATATGAATTTTAAATAAATTAATTTTATTTTAAGTGAATAATACCTGAGTATATTTGAGCATTGCATCCCAAGTCAATCCAGGCGTCGTGTAATAGTGAGCAGGATCCAAGTCATAAGCCCCAAGACAATTATTTCTGAAATTTTCAAAAACTTCAGTCAATAATATAACATCTGTCTTGAGGTACAAGTCAGAATATTGCCCCAAATCTTGAATATTGAAACTCTGCCAAACGTTCTGGGCATGCTCATAATCTTCATCGCTTATATGCACTTCGTACAAACTACTAAAGAAATTATCTTTCGATGGAAGATTTGTTTCTTTAAGTTTTTCAAACGATGAAATATAGTCGTACGGGAAACTCCTTTTCTTTTCAAAAGTATAATTTGTTCATTGAATAGATCGTCTTGTTTGAACGTGCGTTCCAAAATATCTAGCTTTTCCAAATATGAAGAGAGTTTGTCAAGCGACGAAGCCATAAATTTGAATGAATCGATGAAACGTAAGTTTATATCAGTTTTTTCCACAAACTTTGTAAAAGATATATATTTTTCTTTTGTTTGCGGAATGAGCGCAACTCGACCTTCGAAACATGTGGCGATTTCTCTGATAAAGAGATGCGCATCGTAACCGCATAAGTTGTGAAAAACTATGGGGATAGTTCTTGAATCTTGGAAGGCGATGTTACATTTACTATGTGCAGGTCCACGACATCTGTAATAATTTTTTTATTTTTAGTTATTATAGATAGTTTGAAATAATAAAAAATAAAAAAAAATACTCACTTTCCCGTGAAGTGACAATGGTCACGTAATCTCTTGTCATCTTTCATGAACGGCTTTTCGCAAATGTGGCATAGACGGGCGCTATCAAACTTGACTTTTTCCGAAGGTGTTAGATTATTCATCGGCCGCGGGTTTTTGTACATATCATTTAATTTTACAGCTAAAGAGTGACGATTTTCCACAAACCATTTGGCTGAAGATTTGGCTTGTTCATCCTCTTGTCTATAACTCTTATATTCCGAGAGATTGTCATCGTAACTACATTTAATAAAAAAACCTACGCTAATTGCTTTATGATGTTGATAAGCTCGTTCGTTATCACTAACTGGTTCCAAGATGCACTCAAAGTCGGCGATATATATATTACGAATGGCACACGATTTTTAAAACCAAAGTTTGTAAACTCTAAGGTATTGTTTTTCTCAGTTGGTAGTGTAATTTTGCACTGATTAATTTTTTCACAGTCAATCACATGTTGCAGCAGTTTTTCTTCAATTCGAAAATAATGCAGACTTCGATCACAGATGAAAGATTTATGGTTTCGAGAAGATAGCTGTTTACTACATAGTCTTGATAAATTTTTTATCCACACATAGTGGAATTTAAATTCGATGTTAACATTATCATCATCGAGAGTCGAGCCATCTTCATCTTCGTCAACATAATTATTTTCGATGAGTAGTAAATTATCATGTTTTTCTTTTTTGTCAACTGTCAAATGCCGTGGTAAGACATCAAATGCTTCTCCTTTTTTCTTCAAATAGTACAAATTTACAGAAACGTCATTTTGTTTTTCAAACTTACTAACTTTTCTGGGTTCAACGGGAAAATCGATTCCCTTAAAGTTCAGATCGTTTTGATGTGATACATAAGTCACCACTCGATTGGCATTTTTCTTCACCATCCTTAACTATCACGTACTCGGCCGCTAACACTGTATTTACTTTCAAAGGTTCTTTAAGAGTTTCATTCACTTTTTCGATAAACTGCTTTTTAGTGTCTCTCATAAACGGTAATAAATCGAGATGTCTTCGATTTGTAATGACGCCCGTCCTTATTCTATTCTCGAAAGCTGATTGAACGTCATCCCAATTCACCGATTCATTTTCACTCACTTGTAGTCCGGCACCACTCGATGTTCACTCAACAAGCATCGAATACTTTTTATAAGCGCGATATCAGCTTTCAATTTTTGCCTATCGGCCACTGTTAAGTCAACTATCTCGGGCCTGCGCTGAGACAAATTTTCAGCTTCCACTATAGCGCGACAACCAAGCGCAATCCAATTATTTATATCACTTTCAACGACTTCACCACTTAAAGCACTCTGATATGATTTCCATAGCAAAAGAGCTGTATTTTTGAAATGTTGAGGCATTTTGAGCCACTGACTGCTCGAGACAGTCGAATGACTCTCCGCGGCATAAGCACCTCCTTTTATCTAACAATCCGTGAGAAGAGATCGATTCCGATTGGTTGTAGGTATCGTGGTAGGGGGAAAAATAACGTCATTGGTTAAACAAAATTGGAAGGGATACATATAAGAAACAGCGAGACGATGAAAACTTCATTCGCTTCCTTTCTCTCGTTCGAGAACAGTCACAGCAGCAAGATGAAGTATATTGTCGATGTGCAAGGATTCAAGATAGCCTTGAATGAATTCGTTTTCAAGGATGTAGCCATCATTCCTCTCGAGGAAGACCCTACACCTTCGGTTTTTCTATTTAAACCGCCTTATGCATGGGACAAGTTGTTGGACAAAAATAAATCTGAAAATCGCTGGCTTGAACAAAATTTCCACGGAATAATGTGGAGAGCCGGCAACATCCCATACGATGAACTAAAAAACACTCTCAACGGTGTACTCTTCGGAGCAGAGATTTACGTGAAAGGACTGGAGAAAAGTAAATGGTTGAAGAGATTTTTCCCCGATCAGTAAGCTATTTTGTTATAAAATTATTTTCAAAAAAAGGAATTTTTTCTAACAAGCAAAATATTTTCAGATCAGTTTTTAATATCGAGGAGATGGGATGTCCTGCATTGAGAAGTCTGCCTGCAGAATCAGTCTCATGTACAAATCATACTGCCTGTGAATTTCCAGTGTGTGCTCTTCGAAACGCGTTGGTTTTGAAAAGGTAGATGCTCGAGCAACAGCATAGTAAAAATATGAACGAATTATCAGAATCGTTTCATTACATGTACAGTTAAACTATATATTTGTACAATGTAATTATTGTAAGTCGTAGAAATAAACTTTTTTTACTTAAAAAAAGATTTTAAGTTTTACTAATTTTTACTAAAAAATCTGAAAATGATATACTATTTTTATTATAAAATTATATTTTCAAAGTATGCTTAGAAATTATTTGCGAATGTTTCAATCTTTATTATGTATATGTTATGCATAAAAATGTTATTTTTTTTTATATTCTTTTAATTTAGCTAATCAACAAAAAGAAACATTTTTATAATTAACATTTTTATAATTGATATTTTTCTTAGTTAATATATTACTCTTACAGTAATAAATAAAAAGAAAAATATTACTTCAATTAGTCAAATGAGGCGATCAAAAGGTTAAATAATAAAATATATATAATATACACGGTGACCCATTTTAATCGCCGCACCCGGATTTCTCGGAACCTAAGCCAGATAGAGAAAAATGGTTCAGACAAAAGTTATAGGGGACAAAGGGGGCCACACAATGGCGCTAACGTCTTTTACCTTGAACTTAACCTTTCAGGTTATTTCAAGGTCAAAGTGGTTTTTTCATATGGAAACACCTAGTTTTGACCCCGGATTCAGAAAGAGCGGGAAATTTTACGCTCAAATCATATTGAGAAATTTTTTCCAAGGTCATTTCAAGGTCAAATCTAAGTCAAACTCAGAAAAGCCCGTTTAAAATCGTTTTTTCCATGAACCACAGGCTAAGCTGGTTCAAATTGATCGTAGACTTAATAGAGGAACCCACACACCCCAAACCCACACACCCAAAACTTACACATCCTAGTAAACAAAACTCAAACTCGCACATGCTAATCCCATACACTTCATGACTTCACATGCTGAACTGTTACACCCCGGTCCCACAACCATACCCCACAACCCCCAGTCCCACACATCCCTACCCCACGCATGCTAATCCCATACACCCCAAACCCACACATCCTGAACCCTGACAAATTTTTCTCAAGGGCAAAATGATTTTTTAACGGAAACTTTAAGATCGTTGAAGCTTCTGTTATAAATGTATTAACCTTACTTTTTGCGCTACCCAGAAACAACGACGTGACGTGGTAAGGATTGTTTCCTTTGGGGTGCTTAATTAAAGTGAGTCCCCTTGCCTCTCACTGGTCGGGGTGCTTGACTATAGTGAGTCCCCTTGCCTCTCACTGTTCGGGGTGCCTGATTATAGTGAGTTCCCTCGCCTCTCACTAATGTAAATAAATTTTTATTTAACCTCGAAGCAAGTCTTCGAAATGACGACCATTTGCTTCAAGGCACATAGTCAAACGCCTTTGAAAATGGCGAACTGTGTTCTGCAAAGTTTGTCTCGGAATGGCAGCGCATGCTCGACGAATCCTCTCCTGCATATCTGCTCTTGTAGTGGATTGTTGCTCAAAAACAGCATTTTTTAAATACCCCCATAAATAGAAATCTGGTGATGTAAGACCGGGTGAGCAAGCAGGCCAGTTAACCGGACCTCCTCGACCAATCCATCTGTTACCATAGTGCTCAGTCAAAAAAGCCCTTACAATTCGAGCGAAATGTGGTGCTGCGCCGTCCTGCTGGAGCCACGTTCTTCGTCGCGTTTCTAAATCAACATCTTCCATCAATCCAGGTAGTCCATCTCTTATTAGCGTCAAATAGGTATGTTGATTTACATTTGCTTCAAAAAAATAAGGGCCAATCAAATATCCATTGATAATCCCGCACCATACCATAATACTCCAACGTCTTTGATGGTTTACAGTTCTGATCCAATGAGGATTCACATCAGACCAATAATGGCAATTATGCCTATCCAGTTCCCCATCACTTTGAAATTGTGCCTTATCAGAAAAAAGAACAAAGTTAAAAAAGTCTGGGTTATTTTCTATCATTTGTAAAGCCCATTGGCAAACCACAATACGCTGTTGGAAATGCTGAAACTGTAGCTCTTGGACCAAAGTAATATGATACGCGTGATGTTGAAGCACCTTCATAATTCTTAAAAAAGTATTTCTTGGAATACCAATTTCCCTTTCGACTCGACGAGCGCTAATGTGTGAGTCAAGATGAATTATTGCAAGGATAGTTACAACTCGATTATCATTTTCACCATACTCATGGCGCCTACGTTGGCGAACCATGTGTCCACCACGAGCTCTTTGAGTTAAACGTCTGATAGCTCTATCGTCAGGATGTCGTCTGTCAGGATAGCGTTCAGCATAAAATCTTGCCGCACCACGATAATTATTTTGGCTTGCTCCTAAAATCAAAATCATATCAACGATCTCGTTGGGCGGATAGTCAGCCATTTCAGAGCCAGCTATTAATTACTATTAAATTTAAATAGTAAAATGGTATCAAAAATATTAATAATTATTAGGCTCGCCCATATACGTTCGCGCTTAAAAAGGAAAAACGTTGGAAAATTACGGTAACTTTAATTAGCTAACTGTAATTGCCATAAATACTTCGTTTGTCACACTTTTTTAATTTTAAATTTTAAAATAAAATAATTGTTAAAACATTAAAGGTATTCAATTCAATAAAGTATTATTTCTTATTCTAATTGCAAATAAAACTAAAACTTCCTTTTATTTTTTTGTTTTATGTAAATAATGTGAATTAGTAGCGTTCGAATTTCAGAAATACTAATTTTGATAATGTAATCATTAAAAACACATCTACGAAGAAAATAGGTTCCGTCAATGGTTCTTTTAAATTTATTTTTCAGGTTCTAGCAGGATAGTGGAGCACCACATTTCACGCTCATTATAACAGCATTTTTTAATAAACACTTTAGTATTAGATGGATTGGTTGAGGAGGTCCGGTGAAATGGCTTGCTTCTTCATCCCATACTTCACCATCAGACTTTTGTTTATGGGGGTATTTGAAAAATGCTATTTTTGAGCAACAACCCACTACAAGAGCAGATAAACAGGAGAGGATTCGTCGAGCATGCGCTGCCATTCCGAGACAAACTTTACAGAACACAGTTCGCCATTTTCAAAGGCGTTTGACTATGTGCCTTGAAGCAAATGGTCATAATTTCGAACTCTTGCTTCGAGGTTAAATAAAAATTTATTTACATTAGTGAGAGGCAAGGGGACTCACTATAATCAAGCACCCCGAACAGTGAGAGGCAAGGGGACTCACTATAATCAAGCACCCCGAACAGTGAGAAGCAAGGGGACTCACTTTAATCAAGCACCCCGAGCAGTAAGAGGCAAGGTGACTCACTTTAATTAAGCACCCCAAAGTAAATAATCCTTACTACGTCCACGTCGTTGTTTCTGGGTAGCGCAAAAAGTAAGGTTAATACATTTATAACAGAAGCTTCAATGATCTTAAAGTTTCCGTTAAAAAATTATTTTGCCCTTGAGAAAAATTTTTCAGGGTTCAGGATGTGTGGGTTTGGGTTGTATGGGATTAGCATGCGTGGGGTAGCGATGTGTGGGACTGGGGGGTGTGGGGTATAGTTGTGGGATCGGGGTGTAACAGTTCAGCATGTGAGGGCATGAAGTGTATGGGGTTAGGATGTGCGAGTTTGAGTTTTGTTTACTAGGATGTGTAAGTTTTGGGTGTGTGGGTTCCTCTATTAAGCCTACGATCAATTCGAACCAGCTTAGCCTGTGGTTCATGGAAAAAAGCGATTTTAAACGGACTTTTCTGAGTTTGACCTAGATTTGACCTTGAAATGACCTTGGAAAAAATTTCTCAACATCATTTTGAACGTAGAATTTTCCGCTCTTTCCGAATCCGGGGTCAAAACTAGGTGCTTCCATATGAAAAAACCACTTTGACCTTGAAATAACCTCAAAGGTCAAGTTCAAGGTCAAAGACGTTAGCGCCATTATGTGGCCCCCTTTGTCCCCTATAACTTTTATCTGAGCCATTTTTCTCTATCTGGCTTAGGTTCCGAGAAATCCGGGTGCGGCGATTAAAATGGGTCACCGTGTGTATATATATATATATATATATATATATATATATATATATATATATATATATATATATATAATGAACGTTTGTCCATAAGTTAAAAATATATAGGGCCCTGAAAAGGGCCGATTGGTTTATCCCTGAAAAGGGCTGAGTAAATAGTAAAATTCAGTCGGCGACAAACTCGTCGACTTGGCTCATCATCATCGCTGTCGTAGTCGACACGAGGTCGTTTCACCGCCATCTTCCTTGGGGACATCGTCCCCGAGGAGACGGTGATACACATCGGCGATGATCCAAGCTCGATGACTTCATGTTTCTCCGGAAATTTTGGAGAAAAGCATGACGACCTGAGCTCGTACTTCTCCAAAAATCCTGGAGAGTAGCACGAAGGCACCGGCGAAAGCGAGGGCGGCGGCGAGAGCGGTGGCAACACAAGCGGCTGGCACTGAGGTAGACGCTCAGCGAAGACCGGCGATGGACATGGTAATTGCTGCGGCGTGAAGACTGGTGATGCAAACGGTGACTTGATCGGTGATGACGTAGCCAGCGGCTCAATCAACTCCGATAACAACTCGCCGTTGCTATCCATCATGAGGCCGACCTCCCAATCGAAGTCGTCCTCATAATGCGTTGCGTTCATTGCTGTGAAGATGTTGCTAGATGAGTCCATCTAAGTAACTGATGACTGATGCGTAGACTGCACTCTTTTTATAAGAAAAGCGCGGACCTCACTGACACCCGGAGTGATGGTGGGGGAACCCTAATATATCAAAAGCGGGTTTCGAAAATAACAAAATTTTAGTGTTCTTTAAAATTTAAAGAATTTTTCTCTATTTTTTAAAATATAGGTTGTCGACCTATGAGAAAAAATAATTGAAATTAGTCATTTTTACACGATATTTAATAGGAATCATATCAATTGTGATAGGAAGTAATAAAGTATGTTATTAAGATGATATTCTGCTCTTTCTTATAAGTACAAAATATGTATCAAGCCGACCTTTCAAAAAGGTATTTATTATCGAGACTAGAAAATCACTCTTTTCCTAACATATTTCGCGCTACTACATCAGTTAGTGCAATTAGAAATTATTTATTTTCTACTCTATGTTTACATTACCCTTTTGCTTAAAAAAATCATATAAGTTCATCAATAATTTTTACACATGATTTGACTAATTAAATAATACTTATTATTTCGTGATTCCTGCATTGTCTCACGAGTCCTTAGAGAACTACCTTAAAAATTCTCTCTCTTAAAAGAATGATGGCTGAAATACAAAGTTAAAATAAAACCTAGTCAAGATCGTTTTATATTGTAAAAATAAACTAAATTTAATCCAATTTAAAAAAAAATTCGATAAATTTGCGACTATTGAGAAGTAAAATAAATTTTAAACTTTTAATTAAATGGAAGCATTTTTAGTGAAAATCATAATGCGAAATAATATAATTTCATCTAAAAGTTCTACTATTAGTTAAAATACATATTTTATGAAGTGTAAGTATCAACATTTCTTTCAGATTGATACAGAATTGTTAAATACAAGCAATGTTCGTTTTAGCCAGAAAGTTAACTGAAAATAGCTAATGTCTGGTTAACATTTCTACCATGGTGATTATAACACACACACACACACACACACACACACACACACACACACACATATATATTATATATATATAAAATAATAATAATAATAAATAATTTGTTCTTGTTTAATATATGTATGGCCCTGAAAAGGGCCGATTGGTTTGGCCTTAAAAAAGGCCGATTGGTTTGGCCTTGAAAAAGGCCGATTGGCTTTGGTCCTGAAAAGGACCGATTAAACCGGGAGCCGTCGTCGAGCTCGTCGTGCAGGTGGCGATGATGACGGCGACCTTTCATCACGACGTCGACGACGCTTCCGACGTTCGAAGTCGTGCGTAACCTCCATCTCGTCGTCAGCATCTTCTTCTTCTTCCTCCTCCGCCTCGGCATTCTGTTCGAATGACCAAATTGAAATTTTGTCAGCCAGCACCTCAATATACCGCCGTTCATGTGGCTGGTACAGCATGATCCGCTGTGGCGATGCTGTTGAAAGTACCGCAGGACCATCCGCTGGAGGAGAAGAAGGCTCTAGAGCTCTAGGCCTTCTCAACTGGATCGGTAGTGGAGATCCCGACGCTAGAGGAGTACTTGCCCGTTGCTGCTCTTCCTCCTCCACGAGCTCTAGACCCATGAGCCGTGCGTCGAAAGCAAGAGGAGAGGACAGCTCGGATATATCCTCCACCCCGAAGGCACAATCCTCCAAAGCTCTTAAGTCATCGAGGATGGCTTCTTGCAGAGAGTCGTCTTCGAGCAGGTCTTGAAGAAAATCCTTCGACTCCATGTCGATGACTGATGCTGAATGCTGGAAAGCACGCTTCTTTATTCCCTCGCGCACATTTGCTCCGCGCCAATCAGCAGGAGCGAGCCCTTCCAGTCGCACGGAGAGGAGAATCCGCGTCCATACATGTGTTGCGGGGAGCGCGCATACGAGCAAAAATTCATTTCGCACTCGGCCCCCGCGTGAGCAGGAGCTCCCATACACGCGAGGCATACATATGCCGGGTGGTGGGGGGGAAGCGCGCATACGACCGAAAATTCATTTCGCGCTCGGCCCCCGTGTGAGCAGGAGCTCCCATACGCGACGCTGTAGTAGCGCGCGATAGTCGTGTGACAGCTCTCTCTCTCGCCGGCTGCAGAAGACAAGGAGGAGGAGGAGGCGCAGCAACGACGATGACGACGACGAGGTGCAACCGGCGACCGCAAGGCGCAGCAACGACGACGAGGTACGGAGACGTGCCGAGAGCAAGAGCTCTCGACGGCTACATAGGATGACGAGGAGGAGGAGGCGGCGCAGCAACGGTGAGTAGTTTCGTCTGTCTCTCTCTCTCTCTCTGTCTCTCTCTCTCTCTCTCTCTCTCTCTCTCTCTCTCTCTCTCTCTCTCTCTCTCTCTCTCTGTCTCTCTCTCCGCACATATTTTTCGCGTGTGAACGTTTCTTCGACGTCGGGGCTACGTTCTCGCGGGTGTAAACGTTTCTTCGACGTCGGGATTACGTTTTCGCGCGTGCGAACGTTTCCTCGACGTCGAGGTTAAAGTTTCGCTCACGCGCTTCCTCGACTATGACGATGTCGCGGTTAGTTTCTCGCGCGCGTATGCTTTTTCATTTCTTTCCCTCTCTCACGTGTAGACGTTATTTCATGCTTTTGTGTGTTTTTTCAGATGTAAGAAGGCCAGCCTTTCATCAACCTAGGGACGTCCGGCCAAGCCATCTTTCTTTAGTTAAATACATATACACTGAAATATACATTGAAATGGGTATACGAAAAATTCAATGCGCTTTTACGTTTATTGCGTTAGTTTTTACTATATAACATATCCCTCTTAATCGAAAGCCATTTCATTGCTCTACTCAAATCAAAAGTTTTTATTTAAAAAGATTATCTCGTTCAAAATATATAAAGAATGAATTTTGTTATGTGCTCTTTCCTTTCCGACTTTTTCGTCATGTTATTCCCACATCCGGTTTGCAGATTTGCAGCTCTGACGATACTTCCGGCGTATATACACACACACACACACACACACAAACACACACTACACACATCTATCAACTTTCAGTCATTTCGGAGAGGTTACGAATATTTTCTCTATATATTCTCTATATACTTGCTCGTTGCATAATATATTTTAAGAGATGAATATAATTAGAATTAGAATACAACATATTTAAATATGTGGTCTGCTAGTATATACCAAAGTATAAGTTTCTAATTTAGATTTTTTTTTGTATATTAGCTATTTTAAAATAATGTTTGAAAGATACTTATGGATCAGGATGGGGCTTTTTTAATACAAAAAAAGAGACTTGATCTTTTTTTCTGTAAATGCTTCAAAGCGACGTTTCGTCGGCTTGGTCTGCCGACCTCTTCAGGCTAGATGTTTATTAAATAAAAATACAGAATTACAAATCACGTATCACATTCGGTAAAAAAACCAATGATATATAAAAAAAGGAAACGAACCCTATTTTCCTTAAACGTTGGCACAAGTCAACGAGTCAAAATTTATAACGATGTACAGTCATATTAACACTTACGGCTAGTGGCAAAGAACATTAACGTACATATCAATTTATACACAACGCTATCAAAATAGACGAAAGTATTGAAGTAGTCAATCATAACAAAAACAATCATGACGTTAGCAGTTAAAATTTCGAAAGTAAAGGAAAATAAATGCGGTTAAGTGTATAAATATCCTCTTTCTTGTTTATACTGTGTTTGTTACATTTTATGTGTATCATTTCCGATAAGAGTCTTTTTTTATAATTCCGCTCAATGTCTATAATTTTTGTGTCGTCCCAATTAAATTCATGATTCAAACTATTTTTGTGGGTGTGTACTACGGACTCGATGTTTTTGTTTTTCTTATGTTCATTGATTCTTGTTTTTAAAGAACGTTTGGTTTCACCAATGTACGTAGCTGGGCAATTTTTACAAGTAAATTTGTACACCACACCTGTTTGATCCCATTTGTCAGACTTATCTTTCCCCAATTTAATCACGGAGTTCATACTTTTATTCACTGTGGGAATCGTGGTAATATTGTATTGCTTAAAAATTGAAGAAATTCTTTCGTAATTGTTAGTGAACGGTAATTGAATCTTAGGCATTTTTTGGAACATTGATTTTTTATGTGTGTTTTTGTTGATGAATTTTGATTTATATTTTAGATACTGTAGACGTGTTTTAATATTTTTATCAATGAAAGTAGAAGGATACTCATTAAGAATTAACATATTTTTAATTTTTTTCAAATTCTCGAAATGAAATCGCTTGTCTGAAAGTACAATCGCTCTGTCAGTTAAGTTATAGATGATATTTCTTTTTTGCTGGATTGGATGTTTTGAAAGAAAATTGATTACTCTACTTGAAAAAGTTGGCTTTTGATACCAATTTGTACTAATTCTATTGTTTTCTTTAATTAATGTCATATCTAAAAAGCTAATACTATTATTATTTTCTATTTCATATGTGAATTGTAAACTTTTGTGGTATGAATTAAAAATGGAAACTACCAGATCAATGTGTTCTCTTTTTATGCACATAATAGTGTCATCATCATATCTATAATAAAAAAGTGGTACACAATTATATTTATTCTTCAAGGTTTGTAAACACATTTTTTCCAAATCATCCATAACAATATCAGCAAAGAGTGGAGAGATTGGGGAACCCATCGGTGTACCGTATATTTGTTTGTAAACCTTGTTATTGAAAGAGAAGTAAGTGTTGTCATATAAGAAACGGATACACTTTTTTATTTCATCTATGGGAATTAAACATTTGTTCATGATAGAACGCACGCGTTTATCGATACTGTCACATACAAGCTCCACCGGAATGCTAGTAAATAACGATTTGACATCTAAAGATAATAAAATGTGCTCATCCTGTAATTTGAAATTCTTTAATTTAACTTTTAGTTCAAAACTATTATTGATGTGGGATTCCGGTAACTTAATTGAATCTTTTAATTCTTTATAAATAATTTCGGCTAAAAGGTGAGTAGGACTATTTACTAGTGATATGATCGGGCGAAGTGGCGCATTTTCCTTGTGTATTTTTGGCAGGCCGTAACCTTTTGCTAAAGTTGTGTTCGTGAGAGTTAGTTGATTTTTATGGTATCTATCAGATAAAAACTCGTTATTGTTAAGATTATTAAGTATTACTTTAGTATCTAATCTTAATTTACTAAGCGGGTTTCTACTGACATTAATATAAGTATTTTGGTCCGACAAAAGTTCAAGCATTTTTGAGGTGTAATCAGATTTATTTAGACAAACAGTCACATTGCCTTTATCAGCTTTTGTGAACATTATATTAGGATTATTTTTTAAAAATTTTTTGGAAGCTATTAGTTTTTTGGTGAAATTACGTTCTTCTGTCGAAATCTGGGTTTGTTTTTTAAGGGTCCAATTCAAGTTTTCCGTAACTTTTTCTCTTATGTCATTTTTTATCGACATTTCAACATCCAACGAATACAAACATTGTTCTATGTTTTTGATTGAAGATACAACGTCATTTTTAGACACACGTCTAGTATGACTGAAATTCGGACCTAATGATACAATATCTATAACCTCCGGGGGAACTTGAGTGTCACTTAAATTCTTAAACCAATTTTCCCTTTCATGAGAAACGTTATTTCTATTCTTTCCTTTTATTAAACTAAGAAATTTGTTTGCGTGTATGTGATCGTGTCGTTTTCGTAATAATGAGAATTTTTTTGTGAAAAGTCAAAAAATTTTACTTTTGTAGAGAAGTCTAAGTTTGTTTTTGAAATAATCTTGTTTAGTTTTTTAAGATCAATATACACAGAGTTAATGTGTGCATTGATGTTCTTAATTTCCAACTTCAATAATTTCGACGCAAAGTAATTATTCAAATTATCAAAAAAAGATTTACACTTCTTATTTTGAAACGTAACGTACGAGAACTTCCTACTTAAGTTGGTGATGTGCCGTGGAAGGATGTTATTACTTCTGCAACGAAGAAGGAATACTCGTTGGGAAGTGAGCTCCGCTAAGCGTTGTTGTAAGTCAATCCATTGTTTCAAATAGTTTTTCATCGAATGTCCATAGTGTGAATTGATAAAACTGAAGAAACTCTTGTGGGAGTTAGAGTCCATGTCCAATCCGAGACTCGTGTATGTTTGAGATGTGAATTTATCGCCCTCCATATTATTCATGTTTGAAAGATACTTATGGATCAGGATGGGGCTTTTTTAATACAAAAAAAGAGACTTGATCTTTTTTTCTGTAAATGCTTCAAAGCGACGTTTCGTCGGCTTGGTCTGCCGACCTCTTCAGGCTAGATGTTTATTAAATAAAAATACAGAATTACAAATCACGTATCACATTCGGTAAAAAAACCAATGATATATAAAAAAAGGAAACGAACCCTATTTTCCTTAAACGTTGGCACAAGTCAACGAGTCAAAATTTATAACGATGTACAGTCATATTAACACTTACGGCTAGTGGCAAAGAACATTAACGTACATATCAATTTATACACAACGCTATCAAAATAGACGAAAGTATTGAAGTAGTCAATCATAACAAAAACAATCATGACGTTAGCAGTTAAAATTTCGAAAGTAAAGGAAAATAAATGCGGTTAAGTGTATAAATATCCTCTTTCTTGTTTATACTGTGTTTGTTACATTTTATGTGTATCATTTCCGATAAGAGTCTTTTTTTATAATTCCGCTCAATGTCTATAATTTTTGTGTCGTCCCAATTAAATTCATGATTCAAACTATTTTTGTGGGTGTGTACTACGGACTCGATGTTTTTGTTTTTCTTATGTTCATTGATTCTTGTTTTTAAAGAACGTTTGGTTTCACCAATGTACGTAGCTGGGCAATTTTTACAAGTAAATTTGTACACCACACCTGTTTGATCCCATTTGTCAGACTTATCTTTCCCCAATTTAATCACGGAGTTCATACTTTTATTCACTGTGGGAATCGTGGTAATATTGTATTGCTTAAAAATTGAAGAAATTCTTTCGTAATTGTTAGTGAACGGTAATTGAATCTTAGGCATTTTTTGGAACATTGATTTTTTATGTGTGTTTTTGTTGATGAATTTTGATTTATATTTTAGATACTGTAGACGTGTTTTAATATTTTTATCAATGAAAGTAGAAGGATACTCATTAAGAATTAACATATTTTTAATTTTTTTCAAATTCTCGAAATGAAATCGCTTGTCTGAAAGTACAATCGCTCTGTCAGTTAAGTTATAGATGATATTTCTTTTTGCTGGATTGGATGTTTTGAAAGAAAATTGATTACTCTACTTGAAGAAGTTGGCTTTTGATACCAATTTGTACTAATTCTATTGTTTTCTTTAATTAATGTCATATCTAAAAAGCTAATACTATTATTATTTTCTATTTCATATGTGAATTGTAAACTTTTGTGGTATGAATTAAAAATGGAAACTACCAGATCAATGTGTTCTCTTTTTATGCACATAATAGTGTCATCATCATATCTATAATAAAAAAGTGGTACACAATTATATTTATTCTTCAAGGTTTGTAAACACATTTTTTCCAAATCATCCATAACAATATCAGCAAAGAGTGGAGAGATTGGGGAACCCATCGGTGTACCGTATATTTGTTTGTAAACCTTGTTATTGAAAGAGAAGTAAGTGTTGTCATATAAGAAACGGATACACTTTTTTATTTCATCTATGGGAATTAAACATTTGTTCATGATAGAACGCACGCGTTTATCGATACTGTCACATACAAGCTCCACCGGAATGCTAGTAAATAACGATTTGACATCTAAAGATAATAAAATGTGCTCATCCTGTAATTTGAAATTCTTTAATTTAACTTTTAGTTCAAAACTATTATTGATGTGGGATTCCGGTAACTTAATTGAATCTTTTAATTCTTTATAAATAATTTCGGCTAAAAGGTGAGTAGGACTATTTACTAGTGATATGATCGGGCGAAGTGGCGCATTTTCCTTGTGTATTTTTGGCAGGCCGTAACCTTTTGCTAAAGTTGTGTTCGTGAGAGTTAGTTGATTTTTATGGTATCTATCAGATAAAAACTCGTTATTGTTAAGATTATTAAGTATTACTTTAGTATCTAATCTTAATTTACTAAGCGGGTTTCTACTGACATTAATATAAGTATTTTGGTCCGACAAAAGTTCAAGCATTTTTGAGGTGTAATCAGATTTATTTAGACAAACAGTCACATTGCCTTTATCAGCTTTTGTGAACATTATATTAGGATTATTTTTTAAAAATTTTTTGGAAGCTATTAGTTTTTTGGTGAAATTACGTTCTTCTGTCGAAATCTGGGTTTGTTTTTAAGGGTCCAATTCAAGTTTTCCGTAACTTTTTCTCTTATGTCATTTTTTATCGACATTTCAACATCCAACGAATACAAACATTGTTCTATGTTTTTGATTGAAGATACAACGTCATTTTTAGACACACGTCTAGTATGACTGAAATTCGGACCTAATGATACAATATCTATAACCTCCGGGGAACTTGAGTGTCACTTAAATTCTTAAACCAATTTTCCCTTTCATGAGAAACGTTATTTCTATTCTTTCCTTTTATTAAACTAAGAAATTTGTTTGCGTGTATGTGATCGTGTCGTTTTCGTAATAATGAGAATTTTTTTTGTGAAAAGTCAAAAAATTTTACTTTTGTAGAGAAGTCTAAGTTTGTTTTTGAAATAATCTTGTTTAGTTTTTTAAGATCAATATACACAGAGTTAATGTGTGCATTGATGTTCTTAATTTCCAACTTCAATAATTTCGACGCAAAGTAATTATTCAAATTATCAAAAAAGATTTAGAGTTCTTATTTTGAAACGTAACGTACGAGAACTTCCTACTTAAGTTGGTGATGTGCCGTGGAAGGATGTTATTACTTCTGCAACGAAGAAGGAATACTCGTTGGGAAGTGAGCTCCGCTAAGCGTTGTTGTAAGTCAATCCATTGTTTCAAATAGTTTTTCATCGAATGTCCATAGTGTGAATTGATAAAACTGAAGAAACTCTTGTGGGAGTTAGAGTCCATGTCCAATCCGAGACTCGTGTATGTTTGAGATGTGAATTTATCGCCCTCCATATTATTCATGTTTGAAAGATACTTATGGATCAGGATGGGGCTTTTTTAATACAAAAAAGAGACTTGATCTTTTTTCTGTAAATGCTTCAAAGCGACGTTTCGTCGGCTTGGTCTGCCGACCTCTTCAGGCTAGATGTTTATTAAATAAAAATACAGAATTACAAATCACGTATCACATTCGGTAAAAAAACCAATGATATATAAAAAAAGGAAACGAACCCTATTTTCCTTAAACGTTGGCACAAGTCAACGAGTCAAAATTTATAACGATGTACAGTCATATTAACACTTACGGCTAGTGGCAAAGAACATTAACGTACATATCAATTTATACACAACGCTATCAAAATAGACGAAAGTATTGAAGTAGTCAATCATAACAAAAACAATCATGACGTTAGCAGTTAAAATTTCGAAAGTAAAGGAAAATAAATGCGGTTAAGTGTATAAATATCCTCTTTCTTGTTTATACTGTGTTTGTTACATTTTATGTGTATCATTTCCGATAAGAGTCTTTTTTATAATTCCGCTCAATGTCTATAATTTTTGTGTCGTCCCAATTAAATTCATGATTCAAACTATTTTTGTGGGTGTGTACTACGGACTCGATGTTTTTGTTTTTCTTATGTTCATTGATTCTTGTTTTTAAAGAACGTTTGGTTTCACCAATGTACGTAGCTGGGCAATTTTTACAAGTAAATTTGTACACCACACCTGTTTGATCCCATTTGTCAGACTTATCTTTCCCCAATTTAATCACGGAGTTCATACTTTTATTCACTGTGGGAATCGTGGTAATATTGTATTGCTTAAAAATTGAAGAAATTCTTTCGTAATTGTTAGTGAACGGTAATTGAATCTTAGGCATTTTTTGGAACATTGATTTTTTATGTGTGTTTTTGTTGATGAATTTTGATTTATATTTTAGATACTGTAGACGTGTTTTAATATTTTTATCAATGAAAGTAGAAGGATACTCATTAAGAATTAACATATTTTTAATTTTTTTCAAATTCTCGAAATGAAATCGCTTGTCTGAAAGTACAATCGCTCTGTCAGTTAAGTTATAGATGATATTTCTTTTTTGCTGGATTGGATGTTTTGAAAGAAAATTGATTACTCTACTTGAAGAAGTTGGCTTTTGATACCAATTTGTACTAATTCTATTGTTTTCTTTAATTAATGTCATATCTAAAAAGCTAATACTATTATTATTTTCTATTTCATATGTGAATTGTAAACTTTTGTGGTATGAATTAAAAATGGAAACTACCAGATCAATGTGTTCTCTCTTTTTATGCACATAATAGTGTCATCATCATATCTATAATAAAAAAGTGGTACACAATTATATTTATTCTTCAAGGTTTGTAAACACATTTTTTCCAAATCATCCATAACAATATCAGCAAAGAGTGGAGAGATTGGGGAACCCATCGGTGTACCGTATATTTGTTTGTAAACCTTGTTATTGAAAGAGAAGTAAGTGTTGTCATATAAGAAACGGATACACTTTTTTATTTCATCTATGGGAATTAAACATTTGTTCATGATAGAACGCACGCGTTTATCGATACTGTCACATACAAGCTCCACCGGAATGCTAGTAAATAACGATTTGACATCTAAAGATAATAAAATGTGCTCATCCTGTAATTTGAAATTCTTTAATTTAACTTTTAGTTCAAAACTATTATTGATGTGGGATTCCGGTAACTTAATTGAATCTTTTAATTCTTTATAAATAATTTCGGCTAAAAGGTGAGTAGGACTATTTACTAGTGATATGATCGGGCGAAGTGGCGCATTTTCCTTGTGTATTTTTGGCAGGCCGTAACCTTTTGCTAAAGTTGTGTTCGTGAGAGTTAGTTGATTTTTATGGTATCTATCAGATAAAAACTCGTTATTGTTAAGATTATTAAGTATTACTTTAGTATCTAATCTTAATTTACTAAGCGGGTTTCTACTGACATTAATATAAGTATTTTGGTCCGACAAAAGTTCAAGCATTTTTGAGGTGTAATCAGATTTATTTAGACAAACAGTCACATTGCCTTTATCAGCTTTTGTGAACATTATATTAGGATTATTTTTTAAAAATTTTTTGGAAGCTATTAGTTTTTTGGTGAAATTACGTTCTTCTGTCGAAATCTGGGTTTGTTTTTTAAGGGTCCAATTCAAGTTTTCCGTAACTTTTTCTCTTATGTCATTTTTTATCGACATTTCAACATCCAACGAATACAAACATTGTTCTATGTTTTTGATTGAAGATACAACGTCATTTTTAGACACACGTCTAGTATGACTGAAATTCGGACCTAATGATACAATATCTATAACCTCCGGGGGAACTTGAGTGTCACTTAAATTCTTAAACCAATTTTCCCTTTCATGAGAAACGTTATTTCTATTCTTTCCTTTTATTAAACTAAGAAATTTGTTTGCGTGTATGTGATCGTGTCGTTTTCGTAATAATGAGAATTTTTTTTGTGAAAAGTCAAAAAATTTTACTTTTGTAGAGAAGTCTAAGTTTGTTTTTGAAATAATCTTGTTTAGTTTTTTAAGATCAATATACACAGAGTTAATGTGTGCATTGATGTTCTTAATTTCCAACTTCAATAATTTCGACGCAAAGTAATTATTCAAATTATCAAAAAAAGATTTACACTTCTTATTTTGAAACGTAACGTACGAGAGCTTCCTACTTAAGTTGGTGATGTGCGGTGGGAGTATGTTATTACTTCTGCAACGAAGAAGGAATACTCGTTGGGAAGTGAGCTCCGCTAAGGTTGTTGTAAGTCAATCCATTGTTTCAAATAGTTTTTCATCGAATGTCCATAGTGTGAATTGATAAAACTGAAGAAACTCTTGTGGGAGTTAGAGTCCATGTCCAATCCGAGACTCGTGTATGTTTGAGATGTGAATTTATCGCCCTCCATATTATTCATGTTTGAAAGATACTTATGGATCAGGATGGGGCTTTTTTAATACAAAAAAAGAGACTTGATCTTTTTTTCTGTAAATGCTTCAAAGCGACGTTTCGTCGGCTTGGTCTGCCGACCTCTTCAGGCTAGATGTTTATTAAATAAAAATACAGAATTACAAATCACGTATCACATTCGGTAAAAAACCAATGATATATAAAAAAAGGAAACGAACCCTATTTTCCTTAAACGTTGGCACAAGTCAACGAGTCAAAATTTATAACGATGTACAGTCATATTAACACTTACGGCTAGTGGCAAAGAACATTAACGTACATATCAATTTATACACAACGCTATCAAAATAGACGAAAGTATTGAAGTAGTCAATCATAACAAAAACAATCATGACGTTAGCAGTTAAAATTTCGAAAGTAAAGGAAAATAAATGCGGTTAAGTGTATAAATATCCTCTTTCTTGTTTATACTGTGTTTGTTACATTTTATGTGTATCATTTCCGATAAGAGTCTTTTTTATAATTCCGCTCAATGTCTATAATTTTTGTGTCGTCCCAATTAAATTCATGATTCAAACTATTTTTGTGGGTGTGTACTACGGACTCGATGTTTTTGTTTTTCTTATGTTCATTGATTCTTGTTTTTAAAGAACGTTTGGTTTCACCAATGTACGTAGCTGGGCAATTTTTACAAGTAAATTTGTACACCACACCTGTTTGATCCCATTTGTCAGACTTATCTTTCCCCAATTTAATCACGGAGTTCATACTTTTATTCACTGTGGGAATCGTGGTAATATTGTATTGCTTAAAAATTGAAGAAATTCTTTCGTAATTGTTAGTGAACGGTAATTGAATCTTAGGCATTTTTTGGAACATTGATTTTTTATGTGTGTTTTTGTTGATGAATTTTGATTTATATTTTAGATACTGTAGACGTGTTTTAATATTTTTATCAATGAAAGTAGAAGGATACTCATTAAGAATTAACATATTTTTAATTTTTTCAAATTCTCGAAATGAAATCGCTTGTCTGAAAGTACAATCGCTCTGTCAGTTAAGTTATAGATGATATTTCTTTTTTGCTGGATTGGATGTTTTGAAAGAAAATTGATTACTCTACTTGAAGAAGTTGGCTTTTGATACCAATTTGTACTAATTCTATTGTTTTCTTTAATTAATGTCATATCTAAAAAGCTAATACTATTATTATTTTCTATTTCATATGTGAATTGTAAACTTTTGTGGTATGAATTAAAAATGGAAACTACCAGATCAATGTGTTCTCTTTTTATGCACATAATAGTGTCATCATCATATCTATAATAAAAAAGTGGTACACAATTATATTATTCTTCAAGGTTTGTAAACACATTTTTTCCAAATCATCCATAACAATATCAGCAAAGAGTGGAGAGATTGGGAAACCCATCGGTGTACCGTATATTTGTTTGTAAACCTTGTTATTGAAAGAGAAGTAAGTGTTGTCATATAAGAAACGGATACACTTTTTTATTTCATCTATGGGAATTAAACATTTGTTCATGATAGAACGCACGCGTTTATCGATACTGTCACATACAAGCTCCACCGGAATGCTAGTAAATAACGATTTGACATCTAAAGATAATAAAATGTGCTCATCCTGTAATTTGAAATTCTTTAATTTAACTTTTAGTTCAAAACTATTATTGATGTGGGATTCCGGTAACTTAATTGAATCTTTTAATTCTTTATAAATAATTTCGGCTAAAAGGTGAGTAGGACTATTTACTAGTGATATGATCGGGCGAAGTGGCGCATTTTCCTTGTGTATTTTTGGCAGGCCGTAACCTTTTGCTAAAGTTGTGTTCGTGAGAGTTAGTTGATTTTTATGGTATCTATCAGATAAAAACTCGTTATTGTTAAGATTATTAAGTATTACTTTAGTATCTAATCTTAATTTACTAAGCGGGTTTCTACTGACATTAATATAAGTATTTTGGTCCGACAAAAGTTCAAGCATTTTTGAGGTGTAATCAGATTTATTTAGACAAACAGTCACATTGCCTTTATCAGCTTTTGTGAACATTATATTAGGATTATTTTTTAAAAATTTTTTGGAAGCTATTAGTTTTTTGGTGAAATTACGTTCTTCTGTCGAAATCTGGGTTTGTTTTTTAAGGGTCCAATTCAAGTTTTCCGTAACTTTTTCTCTTATGTCATTTTTTATCGACATTTCAACATCCAACGAATACAAACATTGTTCTATGTTTTTGATTGAAGATACAACGTCATTTTTAGACACACGTCTAGTATGACTGAAATTCGGACCTAATGATACAATATCTATAACCTCCGGGGAACTTGAGTGTCACTTAAATTCTTAAACCAATTTTCCCTTTCATGAGAAACGTTATTTCTATTCTTTCCTTTTATTAAACTAAGAAATTTGTTTGCGTGTATGTGATCGTGTCGTTTTCGTAATAATGAGAATTTTTTTGTGAAAAGTCAAAAAATTTTACTTTTGTAGAGAAGTCTAAGTTTGTTTTTGAAATAATCTTGTTTAGTTTTTTAAGATCAATATACACAGAGTTAATGTGTGCATTGATGTTCTTAATTTCCAACTTCAATAATTTCGACGCAAAGTAATTATTCAAATTATCAAAAAAAGATTTACACTTCTTATTTTGAAACGTAACGTACGAGAACTTCCTACTTAAGTTGGTGATGTGCCGTGGAAGGATGTTATTACTTCTGCAACGAAGAAGGAATACTCGTTGAGAAGTGAGCTCCGCTAAGCGTTGTTGTAAGTCAATCCATTGTTTCAAATAGTTTTTCATCGAATGTCCATAGTGTGAATTGATAAAACTGAAGAAACTCTTGTGGGAGTTAGAGTCCATGTCCAATCCGAGACTCGTGTATGTTTGAGATGTGAATTTATCGCCCTCCATATTATTCATGTTTGAAAGATACTTATGGATCAGGATGGGGCTTTTTTAATACAAAAAAAGAGACTTGATCTTTTTTTCTGTAAATGCTTCAAAGCGACGTTTCGTCGGCTTGGTCTGGAAATAGAAAATAATAATAGTATTAGCTTTTTAGATATGACATTAATTAAAGAAAACAATAGAATTAGTACAAATTGGTATCAAAAGCCAACTTCTTCAAGTAGAGTAATCAATTTTCTTTCAAAACATCCAATCCAGCAAAAAAGAAATATCATCTATAACTTAACTGACAGAGCGATTGTACTTTCAGACAAGCGATTTCATTTCGAGAATTTGAAAAAAATTAAAAATATGTTAATTCTTAATGAGTATCCTTCTACTTTCATTGATAAAAATATTAAAACACGTCTACAGTATCTAAAATATAAATCAAAATTCATCAACAAAAACACACATAAAAAATCAATGTTCCAAAAAATGCCTAAGATTCAATTACCGTTCACTAACAATTACGAAAGAATTTCTTCAATTTTTAAGCAATACAATATTACCACGATTCCCACAGTGAATAAAAGTATGAACTCCGTGATTAAATTGGGGAAAGATAAGTCTGACAAATGGGATCAAACAGGTGTGGTGTACAAATTTACTTGTAAAAATTGCCCAGCTACGTACATTGGTGAAACCAAACGTTCTTTAAAAACAAGAATCAATGAACATAAGAAAAACAAAAACATCGAGTCCGTAGTACACACCCACAAAAATAGTTTGAATCATGAATTTAATTGGGACGACACAAAAATTATAGACATTGAGCGGAATTATAAAAAAGACTCTTATCGGAAATGATACACATAAAATGTAACAAACACAGTATAAACAAGAAAGAGGATATTTATACACTTAACCGCATTTATTTTCCTTTACTTTCGAAATTTTAACTGCTAACGTCATGATTGTTTTTGTTATGATTGACTACTTCAATACTTTCGTCTATTTTGATAGCGTTGTGTATAAATTGATATGTACGTTAATGTTCTTTGCCACTAGCCGTAAGTGTTAATATGACTGTACATCGTTATAAATTTTGACTCGTTGACTTGTGCCAACGTTTAAGGAAAATAGGGTTCGTTTCCTTTTTTTATATATCATTGGTTTTTTTACCGAATGTGATACGTGATTTGTAATTCTGTATTTTTATTTAATAAACATCTAGCCTGAAGAGGTCGGCAGACCAAGCCGACGAAACGTCGCTTTGAAGCATTTACAGAAAAAAAGATCAAGTCTCTTTTTTGTATTAAAAAGCCCCATCCTGATCCATAAGTATCTTTCAAACATGAATAATATGGAGGGCGATAAATTCACATCTCAAACATACACGAGTCTCGGATTGGACATGGACTCTAACTCCCACAAGAGTTTCTTCAGTTTTATCAATTCACACTATGGACATTCGATGAAAAACTATTTGAAACAATGGATTGACTTACAACAACGCTTAGCGGAGCTCACTTCCCAACGAGTATTCCTTCTTCGTTGCAGAAGTAATAACATCCTTCCACGGCACATCACCAACTTAAGTAGGAAGTTCTCGTACGTTACGTTTCAAAATAAGAAGTGTAAATCTTTTTTGATAATTTGAATAATTACTTTGCGTCGAAATTATTGAAGTTGGAAATTAAGAACATCAATGCACACATTAACTCTGTGTATATTGATCTTAAAAAACTAAACAAGATTATTTCAAAAACAAACTTAGACTTCTCTACAAAAGTAAAATTTTTTGACTTTTCACAAAAAAATTCTCATTATTACGAAAACGACACGATCACATACACGCAAACAAATTTCTTAGTTTAATAAAAGGAAAGAATAGAAATAACGTTTCTCATGAAAGGGAAAATTGGTTTAAGAATTTAAGTGACACTCAAGTTCCCCCGGAGGTTATAGATATTGTATCATTAGGTCCGAATTTCAGTCATACTAGACGTGTGTCTAAAAATGACGTTGTATCTTCAATCAAAAACATAGAACAATGTTTGTATTCGTTGGATGTTGAAATGTCGATAAAAAATGACATAAGAGAAAAAGTTACGGAAAACTTGAATTGGACCCTTAAAAAACAAACCCAGATTTCGACAGAAGAACGTAATTTCACCAAAAAACTAATAGCTTCCAAAAAATTTTTAAAAAATAATCCTAATATAATGTTCACAAAAGCTGATAAAGGCAATGTGACTGTTTGTCTAAATAAATCTGATTACACCTCAAAAATGCTTGAACTTTTGTCGGACCAAAATACTTATATTAATGTCAGTAGAAACCCGCTTAGTAAATTAAGATTAGATACTAAAGTAATACTTAATAATCTTAACAATAACGAGTTTTTATCTGATATATACCATAAAATTCATCTAACTCCGAACACAACTTTAGCAAAAGGTTACGGCCTGCCAAAAATACACAAGGAAAATGCGCCACTTCGCCCGATCATATCACTAGTAAATAGTCCTACTCACCTTTTAGCCGAAATTATTTATAAAGAATTAAAAGATTCAATTAAGTTACCGGAATCCCACATCAATAATAGTTTTGAACTAAAAGTTAAATTAAAGAATTTCAAATTACAGGATGAGCACATTTTATTATCTTTAGATGTCAAATCGTTATTTACTAGCATTCCGGTGGAGCTTGTATGTGACAGTATCGATAAACGCGTGCGTTCTATCATGAACAAATGTTTAATTCCCATAGATGAAATAAAAAAGTGTATCCGTTTCTTATATGACAACACTTACTTCTCTTTCAATAACAAGGTTTACAAACAAATATACGGTACACCGATGGGTTCCCCAATCTCTCCACTCTTTGCTGATATTGTTATGGATGATTTGGAAAAAATGTGTTTACAAACCTTGAAGAATAAATATAATTGTGTACCACTTTTTTATTATAGATATGATGATGACACTATTATGTGCATAAAAAGAGAACACATTGATCTGGTAGTTTCCATTTTTAATTCATACCACAAAAGTTTACAATTCACATATGAAATAGAAAATAATAATAGTATTAGCTTTTTAGATATGACATTAATTAAAGAAAACAATAGAATTAGTACAAATTGGTATCAAAAGCCAACTTTTTCAAGTAGAGTAATCAATTTTCTTTCAAAACATCCAATCCAGCAAAAAGAAATATCATCTATAACTTAACTGACAGAGCGATTGTACTTTCAGACAAGCGATTTCATTTCGAGAATTTGAAAAAATTAAAAATATGTTAATTCTTAATGAGTATCCTTCTACTTTCATTGATAAAAATATTAAAACACGTCTACAGTATCTAAAATATAAATCAAAATTCATCAACAAAAACACACATAAAAAATCAATGTTCCAAAAAATGCCTAAGATTCAATTACCGTTCACTAACAATTACGAAAGAATTTCTTCAATTTTTAAGCAATACAATATTACCACGATTCCCACAGTGAATAAAAGTATGAACTCCGTGATTAAATTGGGGAAAGATAAGTCTGACAAATGGGATCAAACAGGTGTGGTGTACAAATTTACTTGTAAAAATTGCCCAGCTACGTACATTGGTGAAACCAAACGTTCTTTAAAAACAAGAATCAATGAACATAAGAAAAACAAAAACATCGAGTCCGTAGTACACACCCACAAAAATAGTTTGAATCATGAATTTAATTGGGACGACACAAAAATTATAGACATTGAGCGGAATTATAAAAAAGAATCTTATCGGAAATGATACACATAAAATGTAACAAACACAGTATAAACAAGAAAGAGGATATTTATACACTTAACCGCATTTATTTTCCTTTACTTTCGAAATTTTAACTGCTAACGTCATGATTGTTTTTGTTATGATTGACTACTTCAATACTTTCGTCTATTTTGATAGCGTTGTGTATAAATTGATATGTACGTTAATGTTCTTTGCCACTAGCCGTAAGTGTTAATATGACTGTACATCGTTATAAATTTTGACTCGTTGACTTGTGCCAACGTTTAAGGTAAATAGGGTTCGTTTCCTTTTTTTATATATCATTGGTTTTTTTACCGAATGTGATACGTGATTTGTAATTCTGTATTTTTATTTAATAAACATCTAGCCTGAAGAGGTCGGCAGACCAAGCCGACGAAACGTCGCTTTGAAGCATTTACAGAAAAAAAGATCAAGTCTCTTTTTTTGTATTAAAAAAGCCCCATCCTGATCCATAAGTATCTTTCAAACATGAATAATATGGAGGGCGATAAATTCACATCTCAAACATATTTTAAAATAATTTTGTTTAATAATTTTTTCTTTCAGTTCAAAACAATATATTATAATAAATATACAAAAGTTATTGGTAAGTACTTATTCATTCATTAATTGTTCTTAAATGCCATAAAATATTACCCAAATAATGTACCGTGGTTAAGACTACTGTTGGGAGATCTAAATTTTGGTAAGTTTTTTAATGAAATTAATAATATTCATGATGTTGTACAATATTTAAATTGTTGTTATTTTTGTCTTACTATTAGGTTATTACGAAAGTGCCATGAAGTATTTATTTAGAAGCAATTATAGTAGCCGTGACTTATTTATTTTACCAGTACGCGGTCAAATAGATGTCTTGGTTTACAGAAAAATGATTAAATGCTGTGTACCTCTACAATGTAATACACAAACAGTTGTACTTTGCCAACTTTTAGATGAAGTTGATTATACTTTAGCATTTAAAATAGCAATATCAGCAAGCCTTTCTCGACAGTAAGTTTAATAGTTTAACTTAATTGCTACTAATAAATAAAATTGTCTAATAAGGCAATGTGTAATATACGTTAAGATGAGAAAAATAGTTTAAGACGTGGACCAAGTGCTATTATACCAATAATAAGTAAGTTATTATGCTACAAAGAAAGAAGAAAAGACTATACCTATATATATATTATATAATGATATCTTGCATTTCAGTGCAGAATCGTGTGAGAAAAACTTAATATTGCAAATTTTTGGTTAGAGATCTGTATAATATATTAGAAAGATATTTACTGCTTAACGACTTTGTGTTTTTTCATTATGAGTTTATCCTGTTATAATCCATCATCAAGGATTTTGAGCGATGTGTGTATTTTAGAACAATATAAATTGTATCATTGTTAATAACAATATACTTACAAATTGTTGAATAATCTTGTCAGTACATAAAATAAAAAATTAAAAAATACATGACAATTACACCATTTCAACAGTACTTTATTGCTTTTTAGGAGCCAAGCAATTTGACAAACCTTAGCAGCTACTGTTACTCAGGTCTGGTTCACCGTAAACGTGTTGGTATCGTTGATACCTTACACAAGAAGGGTTTCACTGTTGTATATAAGAATTGACCAAGCCTGCTAAGGCCACCAATGTCACTGTCAGGCCAACAATGAAGGCTGAATCACCCAGATCATTGTATAAACTGAAGAGTCTTTGTTATTTTGATATACCAAAGTAAGTTGCTAAAATCAGATTTTGTTTTATATTAACTACATTTATCATTTATTGCTCTCACAAGCCTTAAAATATTACCTAAATAATGTACCACGGTTAAGATTGATGGGAGATCTAAATTTTTTTTTTTTAATGAAATTTTATGATGAATTAATAAAATTAATATTAATGATGTTGTACAATATTTAAATTGGTGTTTTTTGTTCTACTATTAGGTTATTACGAAAGTGCCATGAAGTATTTATTTAGAAGCAATTATAGTAGCCGTGACTTATTTATTTTACCAGTACGCGGATAAATAGATGTCTTGGTTTACAGAAGACTGATTAAATGCTGTGTACCTCTACAATGTAATACACAAACAGTTGTACTTTGCCAACTTTTAGATGAAATTGATTATACTTTAGCATTTCAAATAGCAATATCAGCAAGCCTTTCTCGACAGTAAGTTTAATAGTTTAACTTAATTGCTACTAATAAATATTTTGAGAGATGTGTGTATTTTAGAAAAATATACATTATCATTGTTAATAATAATGATCTTGTTAGTATACAAAACATAAAAAATAAAAAATATATTACAACTATACCGTTTTAACAGTATTTTATTGCCTTTTAGGAGCCAAACTATTTGACAAACTTTAACAGCTACCGTTACTCAGGTCTGGTTCACCGTAAAAGTATTGGTGTCGTTGATACCTTAAACAAGGAGAGTTTCGCTGTTGTACATGAGGTAGCTAAGTTTGTGACCAAGCCTGCTAAAGCCACTGTCAGGCGAACAATGAAGGCTGGGGCATACAAATCATTGTATAAACTGAAGACTGTTCTTTTGGAAGAACAAGTATCGTATTGACCTTACAAAGGTAATATATTTTGATAATAGTAAAATCAATAATTATAATTGCTATCCCACAAAAAGTTCTTTGGAAATAGTACATTTCGATACTAGTGCGAGGATTTGATTTTCCCCTCGTGTGACTGTTTGCACTCGAGCGAAGCGAGGGTGAAAAGGTCACACGAGGAGAAAATCAACTTCTCACACAAGTGTCGAACCGTATTTTTTGACACGACGTGCGAGAAGTGAGATTTTTGCACGCATCGTTTAACGCAGCGTGCGAGAAATCGAACTTCTCGCACGGAGTTTCAAAATAGTACGTTTCGATACTAGTGCGAGGATTTGATTTTCCCCTCGTGTGACTGTTTGCACCCGAGCGAAGCGAGGGTGAAAACGTCACACGAGGAGAAAATCAACTTCTCACACAAGTATCGGACCGTATTTTTTGACACGACGTGCGAGAAGTGAGATTTTTGCATGCATTGTTTAACGCAGCGTGCGAGAAATCGAACTTCTCGCACGGAGTTTCAAAAAGGTATTTTTTATTGATTCAGCTTTTACACATTAAAATACAATTGCTATAATTGAATATCTTCTATTATATATAATATTGTCTATTGCATTAAAATTCAATTATATTAGATAAACTTATAACTAAAATGAAATTATGAAACAAGATATACTTATACTTATGCTTTATAAAGCATACTAATAAGCTTTATTATTTTTAAGTAGGTAAGCTAGGCCGATTCTGGCTCAAGATGTGGGTTATTGGCCCTCGTACAATTACGAGGTGAGCCAGAAACCCTAGGCCGGTTCTGGCTCAAACAGATCACGACCCGTTTGAGCCAGAATCGGCCTAGCTTACCTACTTAAAAATAATAAAGCTTATTAGTATGCTTTATAAAGCATAAGTATAAGTATAAGATCTTGTTTCATAATTTCATTTTAGTTATAAGTTTATCTAATATAATTGAATTTTAATGCAATAGACAATATTATATATAATAGAAGATATTCAATTATAGCAATTGTATTTTAATGTGTAAAAGCTGAATCAATAAAAAATACCTTTTCCAAAGAACTTTTTGTGGGATAGCAATTATAATTATTGATTTTACTATTATCAAAATATATTACCTTTGTAAGGTCAATACGATACTTGTTCTTCTCAAAAGAACAGTCTTCAGTTTATACAATGATTTGTATGCTCCAGCCTTCATTGTTCGCCTGACAGTGGCTTTAGCAGGCTTGGTCACAAACTTAGCTACCTCATGTACAACAGCGAAACCCTCCTTGTTTAAGGTATCAACGACACCAATACTTTTACGGTGAACCAGACCTGAGTAACGGTAGCTGCTAAAGTTTGTCAAATAGTTTGGCTCCTAAAAGGCAATAAAATACTGTTAAAACGGTATAGTTGTAATATATTTTTTATTTTTTATGTTTTGTATACTAACAAGATCATTATTATTAACAATGATAATGTATATTTTTCTAAAATACACACATCTCTCAAAATATTTATTAGTAGCAATTAAGTTAAACTATTAAACTTACTGTCGAGAAAGGCTTGCTGATATTGCTATTTGAAATGCTAAAGTATAATCAACTTCATCTAAAAGTTGGCAAAGTACAACTGTTTGTGTATTACATTGTAGAGGTACACAGCATTTAATCAGTCTTCTGTAAACCAAGACATCTATTTATCCGCGTACTGGTAAAATAAATAAGTCACGGCTACTATAATTGCTTCTAAATAAATACTTCATGGCACTTTCGTAATAACCTAATAGTAGAACAAAAACACCAATTTAAATATTGTACAACATCAATAATATTAATTTTATTAATTCATCATAAAATTTCATTAAAAAAAAGAAATTTAGATCTCCCATCAATCTTAACCGTGGTACATTATTTAGGTAATATTTTAAGGCTTGTGAGAGCAATAAATGATAAATGTAGTTAATATAAAATAAAATCTGATTTTAGAAACTTACTTTGGTATATCAAAATAACAAAGACTCTTCAGTTTATACAATGATCTGGGTGATTCAGCCTTCATTGTTGGCCTGACAGTGACATTGGTGGCCTTAGCAGGCTTGGTCAATTCTTATATACAACAGTGAAACCCTTCTTGTGTAAGGTATCAACGATACCAACACGTTTACGGTGAACGAGATCTGAGTAACAGTAGCTGCTAAGGTTTGTCAAATTGCTTGGCTCCTAAAAAGCAATAAAATACTGTTGAAATGGTGCAGTTTTCATGTATTTTTTAATATTTTATTTTATGTACTGACAAGATTATTCAACAATTTGTAAGTATATTGTTATTAACAATGATACAATTTATATTGTTCTAAAATACACACATCGCTCAAAATCCTTGATGATGGATTATAATAGGATAAACTCATAATGAAAAAACACAAAGTCGTTAAGCAGTAAATATCTTTCTAATATATTATACAGTTCTCTAACCAAAAATTTGCAAAATTAAGTTTTTCTCACACGATTCTGCACTGAAATGCAAGATATCATTATATAATATATATTTATAGGTATAGTTTTTTCTTCTTTTTTTTTTAGTATAATAACTTACTTATTATTGGTATAATAGCACTTGGTCCACGTCTTAAACTATTTTTCTCATCTTAACGTATATTACACATTGCCTTATTAGACAATTTTATTTATTAGTAGCAATTAAGTTAAACTATTAAACTTACTGTCGAGAAAGGCTTGCTGATATTGCTATTTTAAATGCTAAAGTATAATCAACTTCATCTAAAAGTTGGCAAAGTACAACTGTTTGTGTATTACATTGTAGAGGTACACAGCATTTAATCATTTTTCTGTAAACCAAGACATCTATTTGACCGCGTACTGGTAAAATAAATAAGTCACGGCTACTATAATTGTTTCTAAATAAATACTTCATGGCACTTTCGTAATAGCATAATAGTAAGACAAAAATAACACCAATTTAAATATTGTACAACATCATGAATATTATTAATTTCATTAAAAAACTTACCAAAATTTAGATCTCCCAACAGTAGTCTTAACCACGGTACATTATTTGGATAATATTTTATGACATGTAAGTAGTATATGGTCAGGTATAGCGAGACATATCATATTACAAGTGGGGGAGGGGTGCTCGCGCCCCGGGAAGGGTCATTAAGTCAAGTGTTATGTAAACAGTAGCTGCACAGTAGCTGTCCCATGTCAATGGGCCTATTGTTCTCAACCGCAACTGTTGTGTAAACAAAACACCCATTGACATGGTTAATTAGCTACTGTTTTTACATAGCACTTGACTTAATGACCCATACAGAGGCGCGACCCCCCACCCCACTTGTAATATGATATGCCTCGCTATACCGGACCATATACGAGAGAGAGAGAGGAGGTGGAAGGCGGGTGAGGGGGAGGCGGTGGGTGTTGGGTGATGGGGAGGCGGTGGGTGGTGGGTGAGGGGAGGTGGTGGGTGGTGGGAGAGGGGGTGGTGGGAGGTTGGTGAGGGGGGTGGGGAGGTGGTGGGCGCCGGTGGGTGGTGGGTGAGGGTAGAACTGAAAAAATGTTTATAAAAATATTTTATTTTTGTACACACACACACACACACACACACACACACACACACACACGCACGCACACACATACACACGTACAAATTATGTTGCTTACGCGGACGCATCTCACACACACACACACGCGCGCGCGCATACACAAGAGAGAGAGAGAGAGAGAGAGAGAGAGAGAGAGAGAGAGAGAGAGATCCTTTGTGTGGTGCAGGTATGGGCCTGCATTCCTAGTCCTCCGACGTTCGACGGTCAGCGCAGTGGGTGTCCCAAGCGGTCAAAGTATAAGAAAGATTTGTATACGTAATAATGAGTTTGTGGCCCTGAAAAGGGCCGTTTTTTTTTGTATTAAGTTTTAATTATATCGTGAATAACCTTGTTTTTTGGGAAAGGAATTGGTATTGGTTGAAAAAGATTTATATCGCGATGAATCTTTATCCGATGATGAATAATCTTTCTTTTGTTTATCAATGAGAGGCTGTTTATCCTCTGGTGTCTGCTTGCTGAATGGTGGCCCCATGATGTGTACTCCGTGAAGGCTGCAGACCTTTTGCTCTCGCGACTGTGCTACTATGAGCTTATATCTAAGATCGAGTGAGCGATGGTGGGGAAGGGGGCGTAAGAGTAGGATTATGAAATAACGAAGAAGGAGAAGGCAATTCAATTAAAATTTGTATTTATTGATTATTAACGGTTTCGTATACATCTTTTTCTAGTGTCGGTAAATAAAGACATTTTATTTCTACATACAGTCTTTCCACATTCGAACTACCAAAGTTTGAATAAATCATTCGGTTTTTTACATTAGATATTAACACATCTTTGTGATCATTATAAAGATTAGAAAATGTGGAACCGTCGAAACATTTATCAATAGCGCGGCTTTCCTCGAGTACTTTCAAACTGTCTATTATTACATCATACATTACATTAACATACGTGGACATATCCTCTAACTCCCGAAGGCGCAACTCGATACACTCACGCATGCTTTTTAATATTATAAAAGTATTACGCATAATCACAACACTAGGAAGTCTTTCAGCTTTTCTCTTCTTTTGCGCTGGTGCGTTCTCGTCGTCGTCGTTCCCAACCCCTGCGCCACTGGATGTATCGATATGCAAGCCGTCGGTGGTGTCCCAAGCCTGCGCCTCATGCCGATACACCCGGCTCCGTAATGACACGGGCTCCGATGTTTTTTTCTTCTGAATGATTCCAAGTACTCTCGAGCTATACGCAGTGGTCAAATCAAGCTCGTGCTCTGTTAGATCTATTTTTACATCCGCCCGCTTGGGCCCGTAGAGATGATACATTATTGCAGAAAAATGTGTGGTGAATTCCTCCCAGGCGCTGCTTTCCATGGTTACGTATTTGCGTGGCGAAGTATCGCCGCCGAATTGAATCACAGCACGGAAATGGCCGGCGTAATATTGCAATCCAAGGTATGCAAACTTCGTGTGAGACTTATTGAGTGCGTAAATTGTATTAAAAAGCAAGTTTTGTGGAAGCTCGTCTTGATTCATCATTATTAAAGCCTGTTGTCGCAAACTTGTTTTTAAAAAAGAAATACTAATTCACGTGACTGAAGCGATGAAGCTGTACTGGCTCACTTTGTGTGTAAAGAAATACTGAGACGTACTTTCTACAGCTGACTTGACTGCTGCTGCTGCTGCTGGTGTAGCGTGTTGCGATGAAGCTGTACTGGCTCACTTTGTGTGTAAAGAAATACTGAGATGTACTTTCTACAGCTGACTTGACTGCTGCTGCTGGTGTAGCGTGTTCTACTAGACTGACGCAACGTCGACGGCTGCGCTATTCGTTTGGGCGTGCGCGTCGAGATGTGGTAGGGGCTGCCAGCAGTGGGAGGCGGTCGCGCCACCAATGAGAATGCGTGTGACGCAACGTACCCGGTGGTGGGGGTAGACGGCGAGAAAAAAATATTAGGTTTATGACTGTATTCGATAAGTGTTTCCAATAATTGTCGTTATGAATGCGTCCATTGTTTAGCGCTTCCAATCGCACACTCACGACAAAGATTTTCGTGAGGAGGAAATGCGCGCTGTGACGTGTAACTATAACAGTACCCGATAACAACGTTAAGTGGTTCTAAACACACTTCACTCTCGTCGTGAATGTGTCAATTGTTCAACGACTTTAACGGTCAGTTTCAAGAATGTGCTCTCAATTTTACGAGGCAAATGCATTCTTTGTTCTATGAGAAGGAAATGCGCGCTGTGATATGTACGCGATAACAGCGTTAAGTGGTTCTAAGAACACTTCACCATCATTATGAATGTGTCAATTGTTTAATAGTTTTAACGGCCGGTTTCAAGAGGGCGTGAGAAAGAAAAATGTGTAACTGCTTTAAAGTCAAAGCGCATACATTGAACGCACTCTTTGTTCAACGACATTTAAGTGTCGCGGGGTTTAAGTTACACATGCATTTCGTAACAAAACGTTTTAATACTCTCTCTCTCTCTCTCTCTCTCGCGGGAGGAAAATGAATTTAACTGTTTTTTTTCTTTTTTCAGGAGTGGGAAAATGAAAAGGTCTGTAAATGAAAACATGATTTATGTAATATTTTTTTTTTATTCAATCAAACTTACAAACTGTGAATACATAAACTTACAAACTATGAATACATAAACTTACAAACTATGAATACATAAACTTACAAACTATGAATACATAAATTTTGGGAAGAGACAAAAACTTACAATCTACGAATACATATGGTATAACCGAGACAGGCACAATCGATGCTTAAAATTAACTACACTTTTTGAACAGGGGTCTGCTTCATTTCAGTATTAAGTTTTACAAGTAATGAACAATCACGCATACATACATACATACATATATTAGCAATGCAAAATATATCTTAAAGTTAGAAAGATTAATAATAATGGTTCAATGGCATACATGCCTGAGTGCACGACCCGTACCCTCGTGAAGTAGCACACGGGAAATTGTACGCGCGGGCATCTTTTTTTTTCTTTTTTTTTAATTTTTTGACCTTTATAATTTTATAAAATTTAGCAGCTATTTTGTCGTTGGATCGAGCATCCGTCGTAAAGATGTTACAAAATTTTTGTAAAGTAAAACCACTACACATAAAATGCAAAAACATAACGCAATATTCGCCGCACACTTTAGAATCGAAACTTTGCAACTTCTTCTTGTTCCACCTGAACCACTTGCAATTTCTTCTGAGTCGATCGAGATGATGTCGCGACGATGGCGGTAGTCCATAGCTGTCGAAATAGGTACCTCGTGCATGACTGTCTATGTAGAAAGCCACCCAATGAGAGCCCGGCTTGTCCGCTGTGTCGAGATTTGCAATGATTGCCGCTGGGTGGCTCAGTCGTCTAGAGATGTGATTGGCTGCGTAAACTCCGATTGAATTAGCAGAGAGTCCTTCAATGACGTGAGTTATTTCATTGGTGTTCATTCTTTCATTCGGTGGATGCGTCGTACTCGGCGGCCGTGACGTATATGTCATTATTATCGCTACTGGTGTCGCTATTTGTATCCCTTCGCGCGTAGGCGTAAATCGCTGTAGTGAACATCTCACTATCCACTTTTTCTTTAGGGAGCGCTTTCCATTCTACAGGAAGTATCGAATAGAGCCACTTTTTTAGCTGGTTAACTTTGTAAAGAGCACAATGCTCTTGTTTGGCCGGAAATGTTTTCGTTGAATGCGCTGTGCACAGTGTATTGGTCGGGAACATTCTCACGAGTTCTTTAAACGATGGTGACTTAAATCTTTCCAAGTTGATGGCGCGGCGTCCGAGAAGCGCTTCGATGTAGCGGGCCTTCTCCTCACCCCGTGTGTAAATCGTTCGCGACACTCGGGCTATGTTGTAAAGGTGACGATGTAGTTGGCGAAGTGTTACTTCCCCGTCAAACCATTGAAGGCCGTGAACTTCGACAGCGAGAAAGGTGTTTGTCTCTTTGAGATCGTCCGCCAATTCGGCAAAGCTATGTGGTGCTTGCACTATCCAATGACCGCTAATTTTCTTTTGTAGGCACGTAACGGCCACTTCCTTGGGTAGAAACTTTCTTTCCGAATCACGGAAACCTTGAATATCAATTACGTAGTCCATTGTGAGTGAGTGAGTGCGTATAGAGAAATGGAAGCAGTTGTGTGCGCGTGCGGTCGCGTGTAAGAGAAAAAGCGAACTGATGCTAGAGAGCGGGACGCGTGAGCAGCGGGGTGCGCGTACCCCCACTTTTTTTACGTACGTGGCAACGTCGCACGTGGCAACGTCGCACGTGTGTGTTAGTACTTAGGCGCTGAAATCCGTTAAAATTTGTCGTGTGGAGTCTATTTCGAGAACGTTATCGTACTCGGCGTAAACAATGCAGTTTATTGTAACAGTCGGTGCTGATGTGAACCCCACTTCGATGCGTACACTGCCCGAACGCACGAGGTTCTAATGAGAGTGGCAGTGTGCTGATAAATCAGGCGTGAGATCGAATGCCGTGAGAAAATGACCGATTGAATAGTTGTAGCGGTTTATGCCTAGGCCCTCATTGAGAAAATGTATTCCTGTGCCTGAGTAGAGTGTTTGGAAGGCTTCGATAAATGTTGGGGAGTTGCCCGTAAAGTGCGGTTGTAATGGCTTGCTTGGTATTTGAACGCCATCGATATACAACGAGAGATAATTTATGTCAAAGTGTTGAAAGTTGAATGGGTTTAGCGCACGATTTCCATTGAACGCTTTGTTATCGACGAAGCCGATGATTATACGTTTCGGCAGTTGGCCCAGAATCGCATTATCGATGCTATCACCTAGGATGCCTGTGTGAAGCGTAAATGTTTTCACTTCGACACGCGTAATGGGGTATTTGGCTGTTGCTTTGGCCAATGTATTGGCGTGTGCGATCAAAATACCGGGGTTTATCTTGACGCGGCGAATAATGAGCGTGGCTTCTTTTATTTTTATTCCGAAACGGCCATCGTTTGTGGAATCCATCAGACAAAACGCGTCCTTGCTACGCACTAGGCGCACTCTCATTTCGACGCCGTTGATGAGCATTTTATCCTGATTAAACAAGTCGCAGTGCAGATGGCCAATCATATCGAATGCGCGCCCCTCTTTCGTAAAGTATTGTCTCTGAATGAGACCTTTGTTCGACCCGATTCCTTGATTTTCCGGAGCACCTTCCATACAGCCGGGTGTATCATCGTACCAGAGGCTTGCTGTGAGATGAGAATCTTTGGCAGCGGGTGAATAGCTCAACAGTGACTCTATGTAAGCTCTGTACGCATACATGTTGTTGGGTGGTGAGGCGAGCTTTTGATTGAGAAAAATATCGATTTGGTTGAACATTGAATGAAGAAGATTGTTTACGGGGCCAACTTTTAGATTTGAGTCGGGGTCGTCGCTGGGAAGTATTTGTGCTTTTACGAAGAGCATGGTGTGTGCGAGGTCGATGTAATGCTCGCTGGCACTGGGTACGACGAATTCGATGGGGGCATCACCCTCGTCGCTGATCGAGGAGACAGGCTTATAGTTCAAAAAAGTGCTACCCTCGATGGAGGTTTGAGTAGATGGGAGAGAGAAAAGGTCTAGCTCGCTCGACATACACTCTGACGAGTGAGAGTGCAAGAAAGACATTTTTAAGATTTACTTTGGTCCGAAAATATCGTGAATGTCCCGAAAAGTAGGGCTTTTCCGCTTTCTCTTGCTCGCTTTACGAGTCTTGCGCGCGACTGATGTAACTTTTTCTTACGCTTGCTCCGCGAGGTACGGGTGCTTGTGCGTGTCTTTGTCGACTGCCGCTGTCGTTTGACGCGCCTGGTAGTTTTATACCCCGAACCCTTCATGATCTCGCTAATTTTCTCGGCCGCTTTTCTCTTGAGATGCCTTCCCGATTCTCCGGCTCTCGATTTTATGGCCTCCTTGAAATTGACACCATTGTTTGCGACATCGTCTATGACTTTCATACCTGCGCGCAGGGTCTCTTTCCCCATAGCCTTAGCGCCACTTCTGACGTACGGGAGAATACGGCGAAAGAGGCCTCCTAACCAAGAGCCAATGCCACGCCCTCGCTGAAAGGGCGAGCCCGCGAAAACGTTTCTCACACCGCCACCGCCCCTATCTGCTCGTCGTAGTATCTAGTGTAATGAGCCATCTCAGCGACTTCGCCTGAAATGGAGTGTCACAGTCAGCGTACCGTACTCGAATGGAATGCGACGCCCGTGCTGGTCTCTTATATCGATGATAATATTGTGAAAATTATGATAGAGAAGCGGTATGTAGTGAGTGGATGTGAAACGCTGCACAGCACTGCAGCCGTATTTGAATTTTGAGTTATCCAAGGAAACGATGCGCAAGAGGGCGGCCTGTGTGTCCCCCACTGTGTAGGGCTCACAAATATCTGTATAAACGTACAGTTGGTCAGGTATGGCGCGCGAGAGCGAGGCTGGCCTCTCAGCTACAATTTCTCGCAGTGCGCCATGGTTAAAGGTCGTAAACAGAGTTTTTTTCCCGGGTTCGTCATCGAAGCCAAAAATGCGCAGAATTTTGTCATTGAAATGAGTCGTATGTGGCTGTTGACAGTCGCACTTGCGTCTGATGGCATAATAGCCATTGCTCTCCTTTACGGGTTCAAGCATGTGATGCTTATAAGTGTCATTCGAGTTGTTTATGGCGTCTGTCAGCTGTTGGAGAGAGTCGTAAATGCCGACTGGAAAATGGCAGAGTGTTTTCTCAGTCTCTTCGTTGTGGTCCTCGCTGTACGAACTAAAAGTGTAAAAGGCGTCATTGTCTTGAAAATGCACGATACTACATGGTATGTGAATTTCCACCAGGCCGACCTGCCACTCTCCGTGTAATTTGATCTCGCGCGGCAAATGCGTGGTGAAACAGCTGGTTGTGTTATCGGGAAAGAAATCCATACTACTGTTGCTAGGCAGTACCATGTAAAAATCTTCGCTCGCATCCATGCCTGCACGTGGTTTTCTACGAAATGCTCTTGAGTTGACTCGCTTTTACCCAAGAATTAAATTTATCGGGATAGCCTAGCCACTTGACGAGAACTTGCTTGTTGGCACCGCGGCCTTTCGTACGCACGATACGCTCGATTTTGAAGCTCTGCTCGTCAGCCACGCGATCTTGCCCGACCAATACGAGCTCTTCGTTGTAAAAGAAGCCGTCAATTATTTCACCGTTTAAGTCCGCCAATACGTACGTGTACAGTCCTTGGCGCCGCGATACACGTATTATCTTGAAAATCTCCTCGCTGAAATTTTTTTCGTATCCTTGCTCGAAGGTGTTCTTTGTACGACTGATGCGTACGAGGTCACGCACGGCAAATTTACAGTGAGGCTCAGCAGGCTGCCGATAATTGGACCGTGCGCGTTTGGCCAAGTTTTCGCGCGCACGCGCAGCATTGTAAAGATTGACCTCTGCGGGGCGCATTCGTGTACCGCTGTGGAGAGAATGATTATACGCGTACACAATTTTTTGTAGAACATCGATGTAGCGCTTAGTGTTACGGTGAGAGAAATATCTCCACATGCGCTCGCGCAATGTTCTGTTGAGGCGCTCGACCACGGCCGCCTTGACATCTGGATTTCTAGCGACACGAAAATCGATCTCCAAGCGCTTGAGAAGATTTTGAAATGCGCTGCCGAGGAATTCCTTGCCGCGATCGGATTGTACGCACCGAGGTAAGCGTGGTTTCGCTCTGTCGGTAATTCGTTCGAAAGCGTCGGCAACGTTGCGCGCCGTTTTATCCTTCAACGGTTCAACCCAGGCGAACTTACCGAGTACATTGATGACCACGAGAATATAGCAGTATCCGTCGTTGTAATCCTTTAGTGACGTTAGCTGAAGTAGATCGCACTCCCACACGTTATCGACGTTCGTTACATTGTACGACAGACGGGGAAATCTTCTTTTTATCGGATGATGAAGCGTGTAGGTATCTTGATTGCTCAGCCAGGCGTAAATTTTTTTCTTCTCCTTCTTGTCATTCACGCGTAGAAGGTTTCGCGCACCCGCGTAACCAGCCTCATGCTCGAGATCGTAGTATTGTTGGTCGTAAGACATCTCATTTACATATCAAACCGCAGCCATTTTTTCTTGATCTGCGCTTTACTGCGTGTTTGCATGGGCGAAGCTGCGCTATTTTCTTCAGCCGCTATAGCGCCGTGCCGGGGCAGTCGGCGCTTGGCAGTTTTCGCGGGTGCTGTCAATATTCTTCCAATTTTCAAAACTTTGGGGTTTTCGATGAGATTAACAGGCGTCTCACTAGTTTTGAGAAATTTCGCAAACTCAAAACGCCCAGCAGGCACGTCCATCTCCTCGCTCGCAGGCGTGCTCTTTTGTAGTGTGTCAAGAAGTAACTCGATTATGTTCGAACGCGCCACATGACGCACGTCGATGGTCACAGTGCCTGCATTGTCCCACTTTAACCGCTCGGGAACCGCTGTCCTCCAGTGCCGGAGCAAGAGTCGTGCTTTGGGCACGAGTACTCTGGGTATACCTCGGAGAATGGCGTCCTCACTGAGCGGCGCGAGACTCTCTTCAATTTCGTCTATTTCGTGATTCGTTTCGCGCTCGGCGCTACGTTCGCTGTCGCGGAAAAAAAGATAACGACGTAAAATTTGCAAATAATTCAGACATTTTTCGTAATCATCGCGCGCCGCCTTCGAGCGTAAAACATCGTACATTTCGGTGTCCAAGCGAGAAAAATTATCACCCTGAGTTTGTAAACTTTTTTCCTCGTTATCGGCGGCGGCGGCGGCGGCGCACAGTGGGCTAAAACCCGATTTCTTTTTTCAAAATAAAATAACTCCACACAGAAGCCACCAATTTGGATGATTTTTGTTTCTACTTATAGCAAATTAAATGTAGATTAGAGGAAAAATAAAGAAAATTGTTAAATAAATTTTTATAACCTCCAAATTCAACAAGAAACATAGGTATTTTTCAAAATTTTGTAGGAAACCGTATTTAAGTTTCAGAAAAATGTTTCTTTTTGGGAAATATGTTGCCTCCTGAGTTCATCCATGTATAATATATAACCCCTACACCTGTGAACCATAACCTAAACACCTTGCAGATGAATACTTCGCCGCAAAGTCAGGTTAATACGATAATCTGTAATGAACTATGACTTTGTAAGGTATTTATGACAAAATAAGTGATCTGTAACATTAAAAACTTATAATGACCATAACCTAAACCATTTTACAAATTAGCTTATTATTTTTATATAGAAAAAAAGTAATCCCACACAGAAACCACCGATTCGGATGATTTTTGTTTGTACTTATAGCTAATTGAATGTAGATTAGGGGAAAAATAAAGAGTATTGTCAAATCAATTATTATAACCTCCAAACTCTACAAGAAACATAGGTATTTTTCAAAATTTTATAGGAAACCGTATTTAAGTTTTAGAAAAATGATTCTTTTTTGAAAAAATGTTGCCCCCTGAGTTCTTCCATGTATAATATATAACCCCTACACCTTTGTACCATAACCTAACAACTACGTTGAATACTTCGCCGCAAAGACATGTTAATATGATAATCTATAATGCACTATGACTTTGTAAGTTAGTTATGAAAAATTAAGTGATCTGTAATATTAAAAACTTTTAATGATCATATCGCAATACTTTTTACCGATTAGCTTATTAATTCGATTTAGAAAAAAGTTATTCCAGACAGGAACCACCGATTCGGATGATTTTTGTTTTTACTTACAGCTAATTGAATGTAAATTAGGGGAAAAATAAAGAGTATTGTCAAATCAATTATTATAACCTCCAAACTCTACAAGAAACATACGTATTTATCAAAATTTTGTAGGAAATCGTATTTAAGTTTTAGAAAAATGATTCATTTTGGGAATAATGTCGCCTCCTGCGTTCATCTATGTATAATATATAACCTCTACACCTAAGAAACACAACCTAACAGCTCTACGTGGAATACTTCGCCGCAAAGACATGTTAATATGATAATCTGTCATGCACTATGACTTTGTGAGGTAGTTATGAAAAATTAAGTGATCTGTAACATTAATAACTTTTAATTACCATAACCTAATACTTTTTACCGATTAGCTTATTAATTCGATTTAGAAAAAAGTTATTCCAGACAGGAACCACCGATTCGGATGATTTTTGTTTTTACTTACAGCTAATTGAATGTAGATTAGGGGAAAAATAAAGAGTATTGTCAAATCAATTATTATAACCTCCAAAGACTACAAGAAACATACGTATTTATCAAAATTTTGTAGGAAACCGTATTTAAGTCTTAGAAAAATGATTCATTTTGGGAATAATGTTGCCTCCTGCGTTCATCTATGTATAATATATAATCTCTATACCTAAGAAACATAACCTAACAACTCTACGTGGAATACTTCGCCGCAAAGTCAGGTTAATACGATAATCTGTAATGCACTATAACTTTGTAAGGTATTTATGACAAAGTAAGTGATATGTAACATTAAAAACTTTTAATGACCATAACCTAAAACTTTTTACGGATTAGCTTATTACTTGGATTTAGAAAAAAAGTTACTCCAGACAGAAACCACCGATTCGGATGATTTTTGTTTGTACTTACATTTAATTGAATGTAGATTCTTAGTGGTAAAAATGTTTACTTCTGAGTTCGTCCATATATAATATATTACCATTAGACCTGTGAACATCAAGGAGCGCGGGCGCGCTCCGAAGGCAAGTATAGAAGAAGCCTGAAGGAACGACCCGCACTACATATACATTGAAAGTTATAGTGCATTACAGATTATCGTATTAACCTCACTTTGCGGCGAAGTATTCATCTTCAAGTTGTTAGGCTATGTTTCATAGGTGTAGAGATTATATATTATACATAGATGAACGCAGGAGGCAACATTATTCCTAAAAAGAATCATTTTTCTAAAACTTAAATACGGTTTCCTACCAAATTTTAATAAATACGTATGTTTCCTGCAGAGTTTGGAGGTTATAATAATTAATTTGACAATACTCTTTATTTTTCCCCTAATCCACATTCAATTAGCTGTAAGTACAAACAAAAATCATCCGAATCAGTGGTTCCTGTCTGGAATAACTTTTTTCTAAATCGAAATAATAAGCTAATCGGTAAAAATTATTAGGATATGATCATTAAAAGTTTTTAATATTACAGATCACTTAATTTTTCATAACTACCTCACAAAGTCACGGTGCATGACAGATTATCATATTAACATGTCTTTGCGGCGAAGTATTCCACGTAGAGCTGTTAGGTTATGTTTCTTAGGTGTAGAGGTTATATATTATACATAGATGAACGCAGGAGGCAACATTATTCCCAAAATGAATCATTTTTCTAAAACTTAAATACGATTTCCTACAAAATTTTGATAAATACGTATGTTTCTTGTAGAGTTTGGAGGTTATAATAATTGATTTGACAATACTCTTTATTTTTCCCCTAATCTACATTCAATTAGCTGTAAGTAAAAACAAAAATCATCCGAATCGGTGGTTCCTGTCTGGAATAACTTTTTTCTAAATCGAATTAATAAGCTAATCGGTAAAAAGTATTGGGATATGATCATTAAAAGTTTTTAATATTACAGATCACTTAATTTTTCATAACTAACTTACAAAGTCATAGTGCATTATAGATTATCATATTAACATGTCTTTGCGGCGAAGTATTCAACGTAGTTGTTAGGTTATGGTTCAAAGGTATAGGGGTTATATATTATACATGGAGGAACTCAGGGGGCAACATTTTTTCAAAAAAGAATCATTTTTCTGAAACTTAAATACGGTTTCCTACAAAATTTTGAAAAATACCTATGTTTCTTGTAGAGTTTGGAGGTTATAATAATTGATTTGACAATACTCTTCACTTTTCCCCTAATCTACATTTAATTAGCTATAAGTACAAACAAAAATCATCCGAATCGGTGGTTTCTGTGTGGAATTACTTTTTTTCTAAATCAAAATAATAAGCTAATCTCTAAGAAGGTTTAGGTTATGGTCATTAAAAGTTTGTAATGTTACAGATCACTTATTTTGTCATAAATACTTTCAAAGTTATAGTGCATTACAGATTATCGTATTAACCTGACTTTGCGGCGAAGTGTTCATCTTCAAGTTGTTAGGTTATGGTTCACAGGTATAGAGATTATATATTATGCATGGATGTACAGAGGAGGCAACATTTATCCCAAAAAGAATCATTTTTCTAAAACTTAAATACGGTTTTCTACAAAATTTAGAAAAATACCTATGTTTCTTGTTGAATTTGGAGGTTATAAAAATTTATTTAACAATTTTCTTTATTTTTCCTCTAATCTACATTTAATTTGCTATAAGTAGAAGCAAAAATCATCCAAATCGGTGGCTTCTGTGTGGAGTTTTTTTATTTTGAAAAAAAAAATTGGGTTTTAGCCCACTGTGCGGCGGTTGGGGCAGCGGCCATCGAACTTTCGGGCACGAGAATCATTTTACACGCGCGCTCCATCTTATTGCGTGTCACGCGAGCCAAATATTTTTGAAATGAGAGTACTCACGATTGGAGCTAATAAGATAGGTAGGAATGATCCGCCGTTCTGAACAATCACGCGTTTCTTTGTGCGCCAGTCGTTGTTTCCAACACTCGGGTGTGATAACTTGCGCAACGCGGCTTTATGCTTACTCAAACGCCTTTTCTCGCTGTCGGATAATTTTACGACCCCGTGTAAAACGTTCAGCACGCACTCGCATATACACTTGACGAGGGGTTTGTCAGCCGCTCGGGCTATGACTGTGCGATGTTTCTTATCACCGTGGCAGAGTGCACCGAGTAACGCGAGATTTTTCTTGGAAAAATGTTTACCATGAGGTAACGTAGCGCGACAAGAGGCAGCTCGTCCGTACGGCGCCATAGTTTTTTTCCGACTGACGTTCGCTCGCGCAAACCACCGTGATTTAAAGTATTTGGGCACGTATGCGTAATGCGCGCCGTCATCGGGGAATATGTTCGCGCGAAATCTAAACTCGTCGAGGCAATCTTGCGCGAGGTCTATAAAGAGATAAGAGTGCGGGGTTCGCGTGGCGTCTATGTAGGGTTCGCGGAGAAAACCCGAGTCTTCGGGATGAATTTGACGCGCGAGATGCTGTATTTGTGCCTTGTCGCGCGGATTTTTGAAGAGCACAAGGTACTTTGTATTTAAACTTATGTCACGTTGCGCTTTTCCTTTGTGGAAAACATTTTGTGTTATGAATATCACACTGATATTTTTGTGATGACTACCTTTCGTAAATAAGTCTAAAATAACGTCGCTCGAGGATTCTCGCATAAGATCATCGAGAATGAGTAATTCTTTCTTTTCGTTGTCCGAGGAATAGTCGGCCAGATGCGGAAGCCCCTCTCGAAACTCAATGACAGGCTCTTTGGGTTTAAAAGCTGTTCTGTAAGCCTCTTGCCATTCAGCGTAATAAAACAGTATACGGTCGAAGCGTGCGGTACACATGACCGGTAAATGAGCGAGAAAGCGCTGAACAAAGCGTGTTTTTCCACACCCTGTGGGTCCGCACACACAGCACGTAAACGGGTGTTTCAAGCGCGTGTCCATATTTTTTTTGTTACGACGTCTAGGTACCGAATGAGCGCGTCTCACACTTTTCCATGCATTTTATAAGACCCTCTTTTTCAGTCGAGCGAAACATTGACAAAATTGTCTGCAAGACGCGCGCGCGGGGGGCGGCGGCGGCGGCGGCGGCGCGTGCGGACTAGCATCTTTACCGCGGTGATGAGCTGGATGACCGCGGCGACAAGCTGATTCGCGCTGACTAGCATGCCACCGCCCGCGGAAATGAACAGGTCTACCGCGGTGACTAGCATACAGCCGCCCGCGGAAATGAACAGGCCTACCGCGGTGACTAGCATACAGCCGCCCGCTCAAAATTATTAAAATTATTAATTATTATCAGCACAGGCTTTTTTTTTCAATCTACTACTAATATGAGGAAAGTGATGGGTATAGGTAGAAATAACAACAATAATAATAATGATAAAACATTTTGCAGGTAAAATTTTATTAAAAATATAAAAAGAACAATTTTTATTTTTTTACATAAATACACGTATTTACAGGTTTTATAAAATATACATACATACATACATACTATGTGTCAGTCTTGTAACCAAAAGGTAGTGATACAGCGTTGGAAAAGTATCTATGCTTCTTAAGTACAACAGAGCACGATTTTTTTTCATCGCGGGTGATTACTTCATGCTCACGCGTGCGCCTGATCGCTTTATATTTCAAAACGATTGGGTCTCTTTCGTTTTGAAAATACGCTGCGATCAAACGTCCGATACTGTCGAAGTTTATTATACGTGAATTGGTGCTATTGAGGCTAATTCCCTTAATTTTACAGCACTCGATAGTTTCGCCTGTAGAAGGTACGACCACGCGGAAACCATAAAATTTTGGCCCTGCTGAGAGAAACTTTGTAATGTAGGACCCCTCGCCGTAGGCCTTTAGCTCGTCCGTCATGTTGCCGAGTAAAGAACCCAGAGGGGGCGTATACTCAGTAGGGTCGTCTTTCTTACATGTAAAAATACACGAGTCCGTGTCCATGTATAAAACACGCGCTGATGTGAGCTTTTCAATATAAGAATACAACACGAGACGGGCCTGTGCTGTTGTATACGCGGCTATTGCTACATTTGTATTACACGAAAGTTCGATAGCATCATCGCGATAGCGCCAATTTGTATATAAAAGTTGCTCGTTGACCATAAGAACGTCGAATACTTCTTTTTCCGGCGCCGTAAGAAGTTTTAGTAGAGCCTCACGCGTCTTTATAACAGCCGTTTGTTTCAAATTTGAGCGTTGCCCGAATTTTCCCCACAGCGAATTCAAACATAATTTCGCGACAGAACGCAAACCCGGATTTTTTTCTATTTTTTCAGGGTCTAAACTTATTCCCTCATCGCGCTCGTACTCGTAGACATACCGCTTTCTACTCTCGTCGTCTGTACAGTAAGCGGGCCAACCGCTCGCCTGCTGCTTTAGGAGAAAAGTATTTACATAGGATGCAAACAGGCCACCCGCACCCGTGACAGAATCAAACTGTGTGGTCTCATACTGCCAAATAACAAATATTTCTGTGACACTGTACCCAAGTTCGATCGCCTTCTGTAACTCGCAAGCAACCCATGTGCCTGTAAATTCACGCTCAGAGGGATGCTCGTGATTACAGTCAAACTCGCGCAATTCCTCACAGCACAAGCGGCAGAGACCGAAAATCAATCGCGAGTGCATTTTTACCGGTAACACAGGCAGTGTCAAATTACGAGGCGGTAAAACTTTGCACTTTATCAGCCCCTCCACGCGCGCGAGATCGTTGTTACAGCCGTCTGTCAACTCACAGCATTCATTGCCAACGTAAATATGCGGATGCCCGATTGGGTAACGTCCCCTCTTGCAAATGTATGGGTAAAGCGAACAAATATCGGTATATTTGATCTCTTCACACGGCGCAGCAGTGCGAGAAGTGACGATATTTTCCGTACGTCCACCGAAAAAAGCGTCGCGAGGGTTTAAAGATATTTTGCTCATGATCGGGTGAGCCGCTAAATATCGATTAATTTCCGGCTGTTGACTTTTAAGCGCGTGAAATCGCACTCCCACATCTCGCGCACCTCGTATCCGAGACGTTTCATAGCGGCGACTTTTGCACACGTGGCCTCGTACGCCTGTGCGTATGTCTGACCATATTTGTTCTTTTTCACAGTCCGATCGGCGATAAAGCAGCGCGGGCACCCATGCGTGTAGCACCCTTGATATTCAAAAACAGTCCCCTTGTCTGTTAAGACAGACTCACCGAGCGGCGAAAGATACCCGTCTACTAGAAAACCCTCGCGTAAACGAAACTCGTGCGAACGCCCTGCGTGTATAATTTCACGGCCGCACTCGCGCTCGCAATAAAGCAACCACTCTACAGAACGTTGCGAGTGCTTATTTCCACGCCTATAGCCGGTTGGTGGTATCAGCCCGATAGTGTTAGGCTGCAAAAAATTTTTTTTAAATATATACATGCAGGTGGACGCTATTGTGCACGCGCAGACGAATGGGTCTGTTTGCGCGACTTCTATGAAAATTTCGCGAAACCGTATGCACGCCCGTCTCAAGATTTCAACGTCCATTTTACAGTATTCGACAATCTCTTTTTGAAAGTCGAATACGTAGTCTGGGGGTGTATTCTCATACCACTCGAGAAAAGCGGCACGCTCAGTCACGGACATGGTGCCAGGGCAATAAAACTCGGGCGAAGGTAGAGGACCCCTGTAGTGCTCATTCTCACGGGTGTTGAAAAGGTGCGGAAAATAACCTTTCTTAGCGCTCTCGGGCAGGCCAAATGTCGCCGGGAGAGCACTCAGTTTCAATTGAAAGTAATTAATACTATCAATAAACTTGGTGCGGCCGTACTTTAGCTGTGTAATATTATGACCGGTTAATATTACACGGGGTGAACAGCGCTCGGAACTTTCCGCAAGTTCTTTCAATATAAATTGAGAATCGAATGCCCGAGCATTGTGCGCTATACATACAATTGCGGAAAAATCCGTCTTTTCGCGCACACAGAGTTCCAAGAGCTGTTTAACGGGATCGCGCCTGAAAACGAATTCACGCACACCGCAAGTGGGGCAAGTTATTTGTACATCGTCCACGTCGATGCAGTCCGTGCATACTTGGTGGGCGACGCACAAATTAGGCACATGGACGCGCGCCTTTTCACCATACGGGGTGTCTTGTGTCGTTTCAAAATCATAAAAAATATCTTTATATTTTTTGGTTTTACCCGCCTCGTCAACATTAATCGGGTGCATGAAGCACATGTCATTAAAGCTATGCTGCTTTTGACAGTGTCTACAAAAGCTAATACCGCACTCGTGTTTTGCTTCTGACACATGTTTACAATGCGCATACAATCCTTACACAGCTGCACAGCATCGCACACTTTTTTATTATTTTTTTTGTATGAACCCGCACGCTTGTGATTCGTAAAACAATTGTGGCCGAAAAATTGACGCCCGCAATCCACGCACTCTATCATTTCGATACCGTCGGTACGGCAGGGCGGCGAAACATAGCAGCACGCGCATGGCTGTGTACATTTGTGCTGCTGTACATAACGGTACCCCTTATTGCAATAAGAGCAGAAAAAACGCGATTCGGCCGCTCCGTATAAATTCGTAATTAAATTAAAATGACGCGCACGCTCTTCAAACATCAAATAAATAATACCACTAAGTGCGATATTTAATTCGTGGAGAGTATTTCGACCGTCAAAGAGCGGTGGTTCGCCACTTCCAAAATTTTCTTTCTCGAAAACAACCAATGCTATACCGCTTGCGAGAAAAAAATTTTGAAAGCACGTGACCTCGTCAAACCCGCATCCATCATCCGGAATATTTACCCCTGCTACGATCACGAGACTTTCCGCGCGCTCTTTTTGCAATTTTCGGCGGCCGTCCCGAATCGCTTGCCATTCTGCGCGCACCTCATCGCAAGGCTGTGCCTTGAGAGCAATGTATACCCTGCCGACCGCAAGCGCACGCGATAAACATAAATTATCGTTATTATTAATAACGACGATTGACCGCTTCCGTAAATCGCTCAACTTTAAACCACCGCTCCCACCCGCGCCTACAGGTACTACTACATAACACACTTGTAACACGAGCCCCTCGCCGATACCCAAAATTTCGTTACTCTGACTTATGGAAGCTATTAAATTCCATAAATCAGCGTAATTAAAGTTCGCGACGGGTCTGAACGACAGCCCGCCCGTACCGCGAGAAAAGCGCTCATTACAAATTGTAACACCTATTAGAGCATCACCCGGAACACGCGCGGTTGTATAATCGTGTATATCCCTAATCGCCGCCTCTAACCATAATACCGGATTTACATTCGCACGCGGTTCTATAATTGAAAAGTTTATCCTATGACCCTGCACTCCGAAGCGCCGCAGGTATTGCTGTCCCTCGACCACAGCTGTGAATCGCACACCGGGCGGTCGTACTCTGTCGTAGTCCTCAGTGTCATAAATTTCCTCTTCCACAACTGCACCACTATCACCGACACCGCTGCCTACCTGCAGGGGCGAACGCCCTCAGCTGTAACAAAACAAATGATACCTTTATTAATATATATCTATATTAAAATAATAATGGTTTTGTGGGATTTACTTTAAGGCTCAGCAGCCCCCGCAAAGCTTTCTAATACTCTATCCACCAATTCGCGCAGATTGTTTTCTGTGTACAGAGGAGAGCATTCGTCTTCGGCTTGATCGCGAAACCATCGCTGGAGCCGTGCATTTCGATTGCTTGATACACGCTCGTATACCTCCACTAATCGCGTAAGCTCCGGGAGCGATGGTACAATCTGCGTTACAGAACGATCGCGACTTCGTACAACTGCGCACAGGAAAATATTTTTTTAAAGAAACGGGGACATTTAAAAATATAAAAATAAATATTTACTTACACTCATTAACCACACGGTCGAGACGATTAAGTGGATTGTAACCGAAAGACGGCTGATTAGCTGTGGCGCACAACACACTAAGTATGTGCCTCCTTTCTCTGCGTGCATTCTCAGCGGCGGGAGAATCGTCGTCAGCCGCTACAGCAGGTGGGTGACTTGACAGAAGGCGAAACTCCTCATCGGTGAGAGGTGGGCGGTCGTACGGCGCAAGATACTCGCCTATGACTTGCTCTTGAAGCTCGATTTCGTTCGCCACTTCGCGCGCCTCTCTTACGTCATCATCCTCCTCCTCCGCGTCCTCCTCCATGCGAATATTCCCTACAATTAGCGCAGGGCTTTCTACCTCTCGTGGGGGTGGGACAACCTCCTCCTCCTCCCTCTCACCGTCAGCATGCACGTCAGCTATAACAAGAGACGGGCCAGCGCCGTCTTCATCATCGCTTGTATCACTGGCATCGAAATTCAGAGTGCGAGCGACTGGATTAAACACACCCGCGGGGCGCCGCGAGCGCGAGGGTGTGTCGTCCTCAGCGCCGGAAAAATACGTAACGTCGCTGTCGTCGTCGTTTAGTAGACTCTCCAGAGCTGAAAATACCAAAATGTCAATGATTATAAATTTTGTTTGAAATTTTGTTTGAAATTTTGTTTTGAAATATTTTAAACTTACCAAGCCGTTCCGATCGTCCGTTGCTTATGTCAGTAAAAATCGGAAGATCGATTAATCCACGATCGAAAACAAACTCCTCGATTACCCGCAAAACATCACCGGCACGCCTTGACGCACGATATAGATGCGCGATCGCGCGGTAACCTGCCGTCCTAAGAGCCCTCTGTAATTGACGAATCAACTCGTCACGCGTCATCTCGCGCAAGCGTTGCAGCCACGAACTGCCTCTACTATATCTCTCTCTACCAAAGAGACGAAGTATGGCTTTTCGCAGCGAAATTTTTATGAACGTATCCATCTCGGAGTTTCGAACAGAGTGAGGTTTGCGCAACGCTGTCAAGAGCTCTTATACAAGCGTGAGCGATAAAAATTCAACATCGTGTCACGTGACATTCATCCAATCGCGCTTTTCCACGGAACGACCAATCGCATTTTCCTAGACGGCCCTCTGCATACATGCATGTATGAAAAAACAGTGGGTGCTTGATAAAAAATCGCTATATGACACGAAACAACGCTTTTCCAAAGGAGACCCCGAGATGCTCGTTAAAAACAATGAGCCTTCTATACTCGAAACTTCTCGAAAGCAAAACATTCGTGACACATCTGTGGAATGCTCCAAACCCTCCTGTGGTGCATTGGAGTTGCCGTTATATGCCGCGTTCTCAAATCGTAAAGATTTTTTTGATAAAAATCGCCGACGGGGTAGTGCTGTAAACACCACTGAAAAATGACATGACAAACGGCCACTAGTCACGAGTATGAAAAAATTTCTCTCGGATTAACAGACCCTGAGGAAAAACATTTCCGACGTGTCCGCGCTTTCTTCCTAATACTTTGGTGGAGAATTCCTCTCGCGTTAAAACCATCTGGGGGTCAGTACGGCCGCATACGCACCCCCTACCATACCTACTTCTTTCAAGTACCCGAGGCTATGAGGCTGATCGTGTATACGGGTTACTTCAGTCTTCACCATGGTGTCGAAAAAGGAAGGCGAGCTCATCATACAGATGCTGTGCACGGTCTGCGTCTACGGGCAGCGCGTCACCAAGCAGCTAGCGCGAGCAGAGCGCGATGCTGCGTTTATAAGATCGCGGATTGACCGTGACTTCAGCAGTCCGAGGGACCACCGCCTACTTCGAAAGATTGTCGCTTACATAAGCGAAAATTCGAAACTACTGGACAAATGCTGTGAGGACATCCGGCTATTTTTGAATGTTTGGCCCGCGGAGCAGCGCGCCAGTGTGGAGGCCTGGGCCTGTACCCAGGAAGAGGCCGTCCGGAGAATGTTGAGAGCGGATGGCTCCACTCCTGCGAACGACAACGTCAGCGCTCCCACATCCGCCAGCACCGACCCCATAGCCACGGAGATATTGGGCCTGCGGATAAGACTGCGAAGGCACCGACGGGCGCTACAACTCCACCGTGCCAACGCATTACAGGCTGCGAAGATGGTGCGGCAGCTAGAGGCCAAACTGAAGCGAGCGAACAAGGCAGCGCAGCAACAGCAGCAGTGGGAGCAGCCGAATATTAAACAGGAGGAAACGCCGCCGTATTGCAACGACTGCGGAATCATGTTCTGTGTCCTCGCCGGCGACCCGGAGGGACGGTCGTGGAATCAGTGCTGGCGGTGCAAGTGTTGGCGATGCGGAGCATGTCGCTAGGGCACGTGCCCGTGTGTTATAGGGCTGGACACGCCCGGATCGCCCAGTGCTGGTTAAAAACTCATCAGTGAGTGCGCACGTGTGTGTGTGTGTGTGAATGAGGCGTCTGCGCACGCCGTAAAATTTGTACACTTGCGCGTGCGTGTGCGCGTGCGGCGTATGCGAGCGCCTTGTAATTTGTGTGTGTGTGTATGTGTGTGTGTGTGTGTGTGAATGAGGCGTCTGCGCACGCCGTAAAATTTGTACACTTGCGCGTGCGTGTGCGCGTGCGGCGTATGCGAGCGCCTTGTAATTTGTGTGTGTGTGTGTGTGTGTAAAAAAAGAAAAATAAAATATTTTTTATTTTTATTTTTATAAACAATTTTTTAATTCTACCCACACCCACCACCACCCACCGCCTCCCCTCCCCTCACCACCTCCTCTCTCTCATTCTCTCACACACCCCTCGCCCACCATCCCCTCACCCACCTCCTCTCTCTCTCTCTCTCTCTCTCTCTCTCTCTCTCTCTCTCTCTCTCTCTCTCTCTCTCTCTCTCTCTCTCTCTCTCTCTCTCTCTCTCTCTCTCTCTCTCTCTCTCTCTCTCTCTCTCTCTCTCTCTCTCTCTCTCTCTCTCTGTCTCTCTCTCTCTCTCTCTCTCTCTCTCTCTCTCTAGCTCTCCCTCTCTCTCTCTTGCTCTCTCTTCTCCTCTCTCTTGTGTATGCGCGCGTCCGTGTGTGTGTGTGTGTGTGTATGAAATGCGTCCGCGTAAGCAACATAATTTGTACGTGTGTGTGTGTGTGTGTGCGCGCGTGTGTGTGTGTGTGTGTGTGTGTGTGTGTGTGTGTGTGTGTGTACAAAAATTAAATATTTTTATAAACATTTTTTCAGTTCTACCCTCACCCACCACCCACCGCCGCCCACCACCTCCCCACCCCCCTCACCCACCTCCCACCATCCCCTCACCCACCACCCACCGCCTCCCCATCACCCAACACCCACCGCCTCCCCCTCACCCGCCTTCCACCTCCTCTCTCTCTCGTATATGGTCGGGTATAGCGAGGCATATCATATTACAAGTGGGGTGGGGGGTCGCGCCTCTGTATGGGTCATTAAGTCAAGTGCTATGTAAAAACAGTAGCTAATTAACCATGTCAATGGGTGTTTTGTTTACACAACAGTTGCGGTTGAGAACAATAGGCCCATTGACATGGGACAGCTACTGTGCAGCTACTGTTTACATAACACTTGACTTAATGACCCTTCCCGGGGCGCGAGCCCCCCTCCCCCACTTGTAATATGATATGTCTCGCTATACCTGACCATATACTACTCATGTAAGAACAATTAATGAATGAATAAGTACTTACCAATAACTTTTGTATATTTATTATAATATATTGTTTTGAACTGAAAGAAAAAATTATTAAACAAAATTATTTTAAAATAGCTAATATACAAAAAAAAATCTAAATTAGAAACTTATACTTTGGTATATACTAGCAGACCACATATTTAAATATGTTGTATTCTAATTCTAATTATATTCATCTCTTAAAATATATTATGCAACGAGCAAGTATATAGAGAATATATAGAGAAAAATATTCTTAACCTCTCCGAAATGACTGAAAGTTGATAGATGTGTGTAGTGTGTGTTTGTGTGTGTGTGTATATACGCCGGAAGTATCGTCAGAGCTGCAAATCTGCAAACCGGATGTGGGAATAACATGACGAAAAAGTCGGAAAGGAAAGAGCACAAAATTCGGTTCTCTATATCTTTTGAACGAGATAATCTTTTTAAATAAAAACTTTTGATTTGAGTAGAGCAATGAAATGGCTTTCGATTAAGAGGGATATGTTATATAGTAAAAACTAACGCAATAAACGTAAAAGCGCATTGAATTTTTCGTACACCCATTTCAATGTATATGTAGCACGGGTCGTTCCTTTAGGCTTCTTCCATACTTGCCTTCGGAGCGCTCCCGCGCTCCTTGATCAATGCAACTGTAAAAATCAAAATACAATAAATCAAATAAACAACAAATAATAAAAAAATCTTGAAATTCTAAAAAATCAATAAATAATAAAAATGATCAGAAAAAAGAACGTGATAAAAATTATATGATTGAATAAATAATATACTAATGATATAATAGAATATAAAAAATATGAAATAAAATATATATAAAAGGCGATTAAAATATAAAATAATATAGAAAGAATAAAATAATATAAAAGATTTATAAAGTGCCTGTGCCTTTACGTTTACTAACTCAATGCTAATGTTATTATAAACGACTATTTTGACAAACAAAATTTAAAAAAATCGCTTTCAGAATGCTATATAGTTACTATCGCGTCTAATAGATGTCGCATCAAGTCAATATACTGTCGATTCATTTATCGACCGCAGGGTAACTTACAGTGATGTGCCCCCGGAAGTTCGGAAACGGGAATTAATAACTAGATTTAGTTATTTTCTCCCGGAGTCAACTTCAAGGCAGAAAATTTGCTATAGTGAGTGAGAGAGTGTAAGCGCGACGTTACCACGTGTATCGTGGGGTCAGCTCCCGCATGCAGCTGATGCATCAGTGTTTATGTTTTTTGTATTGGACTCAGCAGGTATAGGTACTTGACTCGCGTTATTGCAGTGATAATAAGCTGAGAGAGAAAAGTCAGATAAGCATAACTTACCTTTTTAATTGTTTTGAGTATTTAAATAATTGTGGAAGCAATAAAATACTCAATACGTTTTTTAACACGTTTAAATTATTCTTGAAATAGATACTTTGTGTGTATTTTATTTATTTCAGAAGATCGTACAGTCGTAGTATATGGAGTCATTTTGGAGACCTACATGACCTACAGAAAATAGAAAATAGATCTTCTAAAATAGTTGCTGGTAAGATATTATTATATTTAGAAAATTAACACAAATGAGAACGAATATTAAAAAATACATATTCTATCTATTTATTTTTTAGCTTGTGAATGTGGATTTTCTGAATCATTTTTTGTAGTCCCATTAAATACAAGTTTTCAACATCATTTTTATGGATTTTTCTCTCATCACGCTAATCGGCTAATCTGTATTTCATTTTCAATGCTGTTTGTTGGCAGTAGAAATATTATAAATAACTGTCTGAAGAAATGGAAATCTACAAGCGTCATCTGCAAGAAAATAACGTAGAAATATCCTGATTTGATTCTTCAATGTGTATACAAGATCCAAATGATTCTCAAAATGTGACAAAAGCTGTTATAGGAAGCAACATTTAAGATGTTTATTTAGACAGTATTACACTCAAAGTATGAAAAAAGTATTATGTTTTGAAGTTAGTTCTCCAAAATAAAAAACCGCTGCCAGTACATTGGCACTTAGCTTCCTCAAAATAATGTATTTATTCATTTTTTTTTTAATTTTTTATAACAATAATTAATTGTATCATACCCAATTTTCCTTATGAATATTCGTAATAAATTAATATATATTTTTCGAAAATTCATTCTTGTTACTCGTTTCTCGTGAGACAACCTGATATTTTTATAAATCAATTTTTTCAAAATATTATCACATGTTCAATTAGTTTTATTTTAACCTCAAATTAATTTCAACCAAATATATTCTTCAATGAGTATAATAAGTGGTTAAAACTTGATCGCGATGTAAATTACCCTCAATAAAAAACAAAAGCAAGTGAACAACACGCACGCATAGCACGTGTTATTTCCATTTTCTAGTATAGATATATCCAAAAAATTACGATTTGAAAAGAAGGCTGAATCAGTTTTAACATCGAATATCTCTGAACATGTTGCTGGAAAAAAACATCAAGAAAGAAAAACGTCTTTTGAAGGGTTTAAGAACTCACCAAAACTGGAAACTGGCAGTAACTTGGAAAGGACAGAAAGCAAACAGCTTCAGAAATATTTTCAATTAGATGTGTAAAATTTTGTTATTTAAATCATTTTGTTGATGTAAAAGTAAAATAAAGAATGATGCTTTGTAATTTTTTCTTGTAATGTTTCAAGATTTACAAGATGGATTGCAATTCTGCTCAATTAACCAAATTGAGAATTTGATTTATTTCAGTTCTGTTCAATGAAGTGGTGGATATTAAGGACTGACAAGTGAATATATTTATTTTATATTCTTTATATTGGACTCCAAATGAAGAAAGTTTAGCGAATAAATTCTGATTCGACATTTGGTTTCATTCTAATTAAACCAAGAATATCAGCAAAACTTGCATTTCATATTTTCAAATAAGGTAATATAAAATAATAGTGGATAGTTTTGTTAAAAATTGTTCTAAATTTGACTAAAATATATCATGTCTTAACACATAAAAATGTTTTATGGTTCGTTTGTAGACAGAAAAGGAAGGTTTAGCCGCCAAATGAGCTATTTAAACATGAAACTTGCGTTTTATGTATTCAAATAAGGTAATATAAAATAATAGTGGATAGTTTTGTTAAAAATTGTTAGAAATTTTACTAAATTATGTTATGTCTTTATGTCGACACATAAAAATGTTTTATGGTTTGTTTATAGACATAAAAGGAAAGTTTAGCCGCCAAATGGGTGATTTTAAGTGAAAAAATCACTTAATTTTTAAATAATTTAAGCCCTTATAACTTCAAATAATGGAAGCGTTAGGGTCTGGGACTGTACAGACTTTCAAAATTTTATATAAGAAAACATATCCTACGACTCTGGGTGAATCCATGATCCGGATCTGAGTGACACTCCTTGTAAGTACATATAGGGGAGGAGAGTATAAGGGTTATAAGGGTCTATATACGTCCGGTGTACTTTGACCGAGTATACTACGAGGAGGGAGGAGGTATAGGTAATGTGTAAGGAAAAGGTAAAGGATTAGATAATATTGTGTCCTTAAATAAGTTCTCGCTGTTTCCTAATAGATGGCGTTACCAGGACTAAGTGTATGTAATTTCAGATGCTAACGCATCTATAAGGAAGTACTGTAGGTAAGCTTGAATTTAAGTGTTTGTTAGTTCGCCATAGTGCAAACAGCGTTTTTTGTTCTTACTACTAAAAATGTCAAGTTTTGTGCCAAGTAAAGAGTATTTGCAGGGAATTTCATTGCACTATTTTATTAAAAAAAACCGCTGCCAATTCATTGGCCCGTTGCTTCCTCAAACTTAATTTTGTGATTCCTTTAATTAATGTTTAATAACAAAATTTATAATTTTTACAACAAAGTATGCCATAATTATAATTAAATTTATTTTGAAGATTAAAAAGTATTAATTTTCAAATTTATTCATTCATTTATTTATTTATATCAACCCAAGAATGTTCCAGGTTTAACATAATATATACATATATACTACATATATAACATCACTAGTATTCTCGAAGCGTGCGGTGAGCGCTGTGATTTTATCGAAAGTACACCACTTTTGTTTTTGTGACCTAGCAACCCGTTACACCCACTAACCAAACCACTAATAAATTGATATCATAACTAATCCATCATTTTTTGAAGATAGGAGTTAGGATTAAGGAGTTATAAGCTTTTTTGAAAAAAAAACACGTTTTTGTTTTTGTTCATAACAAAAGAACTGTGATAGCTAGATATAAATTTTTTTTTCTAAATATAGATATTTTAATTCTCTTTCGAATGCTACCCATCCGATCCAGATACATAGAGCCGTTCTCAAGAAATTACGATTTGAAAAAAAGGTTAAAAAAACTTTAACCTCAAATATCTCTGAAATTTCTGGACCAATCATTTTGTCCAAAGAACTCGACCGAAAACTATACAAAATCTACTTCTACAAGGAATTTTAAAGCGATTAAGTCAATTTTATTTCCGTAATCGTTGGACATAGAAAACTCGTTTTTTTCATTTTTCAATTTTTTTCTCAAAAACTAACCAAAAGAATGGATTCAAATATTCTGCATTATCGTGATTTTTCTCAAAAAAATTGACCGTTTAGTTTCGGAGTTATAAGCTTTTTAAAAAAAAACACGTTTTTGTCAATAACAAGACAACCGGGATAGCTAGAGAAATTTTTTTTGTTTGGAAATTATAGGTTTTTTTACTCTCTTTCGAATGCTACTCATCAAATTTAAATATCTCGATTCTATCATTGAGAAAAGCCAAAAGAAATTTTGAGAAAACCGAAAATTCGAAATAAAACAAAAACGAATCGGCCCAATCAAAAAACGGATTTTTGATCCGCCATCACACAAAAAAAACAAAAAGAATGAGACCTGTCCGGTTAAAATCGATCGAGTAGAAGCTGAGATCCAGGCGTATACACACACACACACATCCATACAGACATTTTTCAAAAATCATGTATTTTAGTTCCTAACACCTCGAATATCAATTATAACATGTTTTTACAACAATCCAAAAATTACTATCACAAAGCTTCCTCTAGGAGGAAGCAAAATCTGCAGCTGAAACGCACAGGATTTTTGTTGAAACTTACGGTGACCATGCTCTGTCGGAAACGACATACAGAGACTGGTTTCGACGCTTCAAAAATAACGATTTTGATCTTGGAGATAAAGAACGTGCTGGTGCACCAAAAAAGTTTGACGACGAAGAATTGGAGGAATTTCTAAATGAAGACTCGTGTCAGACGCTAGCTGAACTTGTAACATCATTACGAGTAGATGAGACAACAGTTTCGAAACGTTTGAAACGTTAGGAATGATCCAGAAGCAAGGATATTGGGTATGAGTTGTAGCCGAGAGACGTCGAACGGCGTTTTCATGGGACATCGGGCATTAGCATATAATTTTTAAGTCGTGCAAAAGGATGGGTGCAACAAATATATGTTTTTTCATTTATAAATTAAGAATAACCTATTGAAATATTTAATTGCGTGCAGGAGCATGCTCCGGTGCAAGCATAAGTGCGTTGCATAGCGAGACAAGCTATATGACTCATTACCGTACCTCTTCTTTATTCTGATATTCGTGCACGTCTCTTATCGCTATGATTCTTGGAACTCGAGACTATTTCAATTGCCAATTTAACAATGCCAATAGATTGACAGCCCTTATAATCGCTTCTCGTGAGAGAATCAAAATTCGCCTATTTCTTTATATCTTAACCCGTTTGTGAGACCCAAACACGATTTTCATGTATTTCAGTTTAGCATTCATACAATATCAGTATATTTATTATACGTACTATAAATTAAGAGTAATATATAGAATATGCATACAGTTTATTAAACATAATTTTTTTTGCAAGTATTGTATAAGTTTTTCATATTATAATAGTATTAAGTGTACATTGAATACAATCTTTTAGGTGGAACTACTCTTTCTTATCATTTATCAAATTAGGTAAAGATTAAACCTCGCCTATGGAAAAAAGTAACATGGTTTATAAAATATTGGGACCTTGAATAAGTTCTCGCTGTTTTTTTGTGAAAATTGATGCTGTATTTAAAGTATGTAGTAAAAACCATGTCACTCAAAATATTGCCCATCACTAGTCACTACTTTCTCCCATCTTTCTGGCAATTTGACCCATTTTTTAGCATCTTCATAAGAATGGAAGTACTGCTCAGCGAAGCCATGAGCCATCGACCGGAACAAGTGGTAGTCGGAAGGAGCAATGTCTGGGCTATACGGCGAGTGAGGGAGAACATGAAGCGCCTCCAAAGTTTCTTTGACGACTTTTAAAACATATGGCCGAGCATTGTCATGTAACAAAATTACCTTGTCGTATCTCTGCTCGTACAGCGGCCGTTTTTCCTTTAGGGCTCGGCTCAAACACATCAATTGCAGTCGATAGCGATATCCCGTGATAGTTTTGTTCGGTCTCAGCAATTTATGATAAATTTCACCCTGCTGATCCCACCAAATGCAGAGGAGAAGCTTCGAACCATGGATATTTGGCTTTGAGGGACGATGTTGATGCATGGCCGGGCTTACCCCACGATTTTTTACGCTTAGGATTATCGTACTGTATCCACTGTTCATCGCCAGTCACGATACGATGAAAACAACCTTTTCTTTTCTGCCTTTGAAGCAGCACTTCACACGTGAGAAAACGCCGTTCGACGTCTCTCGGCGTCAACTCATACGGCACCCAATGTCCTTGCTTCTGGATCATTCCTAACGTTTTCAATCGTTTCGAAACTGTTGTCTCGTCTACTCGCAATGATTTTGCAAGTTCAGCTAGCGTCTGACATCGGTTTTCATTTAGTAATTCCTCCAATTCTTCGTCTTCAAATTTTTTTGGTGCACCAGCACGTTCTTTATCTCCAAGATCAAAATCGTTATTAAGCGTCGAAATCAGTCTCTGCATGTCGTTTCCGACAGAGCATGGTCACCGTAAGTTTCAACAAAAATCTTGCGCGCTTCAGCTGCAGATTTTTTTTTAATAAAATAGTGCAATAAAATTCCCCGCAAATACTCTTTACTTCGCACAAAACTTGACATTTTTAGTAGTAAGGACAAAAAATCTATTAGGAAACAGCGAGAACTTATTCAAGGACCCAATAAACTGTCAACAATGTGATGTCGTATATACGTCAGACAACAAAAAAAATAAAAATGAGATGTTAGGAACATAAAAAAAGATTACAAATTAAGAAATGAGAAGTCTGCCTTGGTGTAACATGTAGTTGAAACTAATCACCGAATTAATTTTGAAAATACAAAGTTTTAGGTGTAGAAAATAATCTTAACAAACGGTTATTTTTTCGCTTATTTTTGAATATCTTTAACCATTTGCGAGATATGGGTATAAGAAATGAAAAGAGTAATCTAGGATATAGATATAATTTATTAATCATAATTTTTTACAAGTGTTCTATAATTTATTTTTATATATTAGTGTTAAGCATAAACATTTGAAAATTTTTTGATCCCTTTTTTTATAAAACTATTAAAATTAATTGTTCGGGATTTCACCCCTTTGTGCGCCCCGCCAGTCAGTTCAAGTATACAGCTCTGGTCGCGTATCACACCACTCGTCACGTGAGCATCTCTAAACGGGCTGCGTACGACCGCGATTGCGCACGCTGCCGCTCTCACCGCGGCGCGCGCGGACCAGTCCATTCTCAGCAGCCGCCGTCGTGAGCAACTGCTCTCCAAGTTTCCACTACAGAGCGATACACAAGTTTTCTCTCTCAGCAGATCTGTATCGGAACTGCAGCCGCCTGTCAATAAACACTATAGTGTTACCGTATTATTGTTTGTTGTTTATTTACTGCGATCCCGCACATTTTGGCCCTGCGAGCAGGATCGCAGTTTGGTACAGTCTGCTGCGAAGGAAAGTCAAACAAGTGTGACCATCTTGTTCGGGGATGACAACCGGCTGCAAGCCTCTCAACCGCCCATCGAAGAGGAGATACTCGAGGAGGTTCCCAGGTGCACCCGAGCACCTCCAAGAGGATTTCCAGGCGCCCGCCGCATGAACTCCAGCAGCCAGGAACTGCTAGATCGTTGCAACATAGCCGCATCTACGGCGCAGTGCTTCCCAAGTCCGCAGCGTCCTCGCATACTCAATAGCAGAACAGATCGTTCCACAAGGCCTACTCATCTACGAGGCCATCGCCACAGCCAAGGAGTAGCACTGGAAAATCGCCAAACCAAAGTAAGGCGCACTTTTCATTTTCTAATCTCGCGGTGAATTGGGAAATTCACCACGAGGCTGGCGCGTTAAGTCAGATCCCTAACTTACCGGCCGAGGATTCGACTAGCGTCGACATAGTTCCATGCGCTGCCAGGTGCAGTGCGCAGAAGTTTACGCATTTTCGGTCGCGTGCGCGCACACTTTTCAGTGTGTAACATACAATAGCCGAAGCGCGCTCAGCGTCTTATCTGCTTCGTTGTTTGCAGAGACGCTTTATACTTTACGACGCTTCTAATACTGACGACTCCATCCTAGGTACAAAAGGAGACACTGGCGCGGGTCGAAACGTGCTCCCTGGCATTTAATCTACTGTCGCTGTACACATTTTCGCTTGCTGCAACATCTCCAAGCTTCTCTTCAACTTCAAGCTGTTCTTCTGCATCTCGCTGTGCTGCTTCCTTTGTATGTGTACTGCAAGTTCATCGTTGGCGCTACACAACACCTATTCGCATCCAGCACCCAGCTACGTAAGTAGGGCTACATCCAACGACGGATAATCTCGACACGCAGCGAGGAAGATAGCCACACATTTTCAACTCTGCAGTCACCACACCATTCAGGATTCGTGAGATTAATTAAACTAATCTCTCTTTCTAGTTTTATCCACTTTCTCGCTCTCTTCTAGCTACTGCATGTAACCAAGCTCTCTAATTGCAATCTGGACCGCGTATCAGCTTACCACTCAAGTAATTTAGTAATGCTTCGCTCTGGTATATTTCAAAGTAGACATTTGCTATTATGCCTTCTCTGTACCCTAAGCGACATTTGCTTACTTTTGACATTTTAGCACACTCTAGCTAGTGTCTCATTCTTGCATATGTTTACGCCTGTCCAATCCTCTCAAAGCTTGCTTATTTGTGGCTCAGAAATCAGCTGGATGGTTTTAGTAGTGAGTTCTGTCATAGAAAGCTGGATAAGCTTACTCATTTGCATATTTTGTTTCAGTGATGCTGTATTCAACACCTGTCAGTGCTTGGTGAAGTGCACAAGGACTCGTATCTTTACTGAGCTCGAGCTGAACTGACACGAGATTGTCTGATTCAGGGCTACCTGCCTTTAAATAATAAGTTAGGTTTAGTGAATTAAATACATAGATACCTAACCTCTCGCTGTCACTCAATCTCAGTGATTTTTAGTGCAATATAGCATTATTCAAACTGTTGCATTCTTCTCAGTAGGTTTCGATGCCGAACAGTGTTCTTCAAACTATTTTATCAGTTTCTACAGATTTCGATCCCAGAAACACGAATTTCTTTGTGCTCTTTTTCCACAGCTCTATGACTGAATGACTAAGCTTCACAGTCAATTTCAAGAGATTTCACGTGGTGAAATATTCCTTCCTGTTTGGACTTCATACAGAAAATTCATTTTTCGACTCACTTGTGTATGGCTGAGCCTCCAAGTGAACCTCACTCAGCAACTTGCTTGCAGTGCGTTTTCAAAGTGTCTAGTCTTCCAGTCGATTCGCTACTTCAAGTGTCGATTTACAAATCGATTCAACCTGTCTCAAAATGGGTGGCCTAGACGAAAAACAGGTAGATGTTCAGACTAAAATAGTCAACTCATACGCAAATTTCAAATCGAAAGGTAGCGATAATATGAATAGATTCAACGCAAAAATTCGTCTTTGCTTTCTAGAAACCTATTTCAAGGCCTTCTCCGTCAATCATGAGAAAATGGTTGCTCTCGCCACCGATCAAACTCATGATTATTTCAATATTTGTCTCGCTGATTTAGTCGAAGATAGTTACTGCGATAAATCTGGACAGTTTCTACAATTCATCGAGGAGGCTGAAAAACAGTCGGAAGGTAATGTGCACTAGCAGGCCTCCGCTAATCCTCAATCGTTCGAAGAGGCTCTTAATAAGTTCACGTTATCAAATGCTCAAAACCTTCCCAAAGTCAGTATCCCAAACTTTTCTGGCAAGCTGTCAGAATAGGAAAATTTTCGAGACATGTTTAGGTCTCTAGTACATCGCCACGTTACTATTGATAACATTAATAAATATTATCAGTTACATTTCCCTAAACGAGGATCGTTATATCGAAGCATGGGATCCTCTTCACTCTCATTACGATAACAAGTGTCGCTACGTAAACTCACACGTCAGTGGCTTCCTCGCTGTCAAGTCTATGAAATCAGACACTGCAGTTGAGTTAAAACGCCTCAATAGAGAAAATTCTTCTCCAATTCAATGCCTTAACACCTTAGGCAGAATACCTCTCGAACAACGCGATGACTGGATAGTCCATTACATTGTTAGTCGCTTAGCTTCTGAGTCTAGACGAGACTGGGAGAAGAGTTTAAGAGATTCTTCAAATCCACCTACTTGCGACAGCCTTAAACTTTCTCACAGCTCAAAGCCTCACACTGGAGGCATTGGAAGGTACAAATAAAAGCCTGCCGTCAGGATCTTCAAAATCTGCGAACAGCAATCCCAAACGAAAGATAACTCTCAAACGTTTATCAATATCCTTCAGGTGTTCACGTCTGGAAAATCAAGCAAACCGACAAAATCTCGCTGCATTTTTTACCAAAATGATCACAGAATCTACTACTGTGATGCCTTCAAGGCAAAATCTAGTCTGGAAAGACGAAATTTTATCTCCAAGTCAAACTTGTATTTCAATTATCTTGGCAAACATTCTCGCAACGATTTCAAATCAGACAAGCGCTGTTTCACTTGCAAGGGCGCACATCATATGCTGTTGGACGATATCTGTTCCAATTCTACAGATTTAAACGAAAATCGCTCTGGAATTGAGTCCTCGCCTTCTCGCTCAGAACAAGTTTAAGCAGTTAACACCTACTCAATGAGTCTCCCGGATCATTCCGACCAGCATTCTGTTGCCAACGGCCTTGATCCAAGTATTCTCGCCAAATGGCCACAGAATAACTGCTCGTGCTCTCGTTGATCAGTGCTCACAAACATCGATCATCTCCAAAGCCCTATGCCAAAAACTCTATCTCAAACAAAAAACATGTCGCGTTTCTGTACTCGGTACAGGGGGTAAAATCACTGATGTCTCGTCGGGCATAACTAGTTTTTTCAATCTCCAACAAAATCAGATTTCATTTGCATCGTAGATGCACTAGTCTTAGCAAAGGTATCTTCATATGTTCCGCCTTGTTCTAAAGTTAAGATTTTCAAACACGTGAAGAATCTTGAACTCGCAGACCCTGATTATTTAGGACACTCTCGCATCTTGCTAGGATCTTCCACATACTCGCTAATAGTCGAAAGAAAATCTACTATTAAAGACGAAAGCAACGAGCCAATCGCCGTTTCTACCTCGCTAGGTTGGATTTTTTCAGGTGGTACTCGTCTCCTCAAAAACGCAAAATCCGCGTCGTCAATCTCACTTCACTGCTTGCCATCCGTCGAAATTGACGAAACGCTAAAGAGATTTTAGGAGAGGGAGGAGATACCTAATAAAAATCTCCAAGCTCGAAGAGCAAACATGCGAAGCTCACTCTTCTTCTACTCATTCTCGAGACGCCTCAGGCAGATATATTATGTAGGCAGATATATTGTAAGGCTGACGTTCAAAAATTTGGAAGAAAATCCTCATAGATTAGGTGATTCGTATGCTCGTTGCATGCTTCTGAAAATGGAGGACAAGTTTGAAAAAGATTGCAAGCTCAAGGAAGCTTATACAGATTTCAGGACTCCACAACTTCACTATTTGAACTGAGTTCTTCAAACTCACTTGGCTTTTGCTCTTCGATTTCTATTTTGACAGTTTTTTTCTTTTCTGCAGCTTTAACAAGTTTTTCAAGCGGGCTCACAATGGGCTTAAATGTTTTGCCTAAAACTTTTTCCACATCAGTTTTAGCTTATCTCAATTCCTTGTTTTGGTCTTCCTTAAATGTGCCATGCTGACTGATAAACGATTGAAATCGTACTGACCTATTCTACTTTAAACGAGCTATATTTATAAGAAAGTGATCGAAACCCTTTCTATATCGACCAGTATTAGGTGCCCTCTCTTTGTTGATAACAAGAAAACCATACTTATCATTATTCCAACAGTTTGAACACAAATCTCTAAATTGACTATATGACATATCTCTATTCACATGATTATTGTATGCCTGCCTTAAATTCATATCATCTTGATGAAATAATACTAATAAATTAACATTATCTCGTACTAGGTATTTTTGAATCCGTGCATAAGGTTGACATAGGTAGAAGCAGTCCACATTTTCATAGCGTCCCATGCAATAGTATATTACGACACAAGGCCAGAAAGTTGGATTTTCTGGCCGGCGCCATTTTGACGCCTGAGGCGAAGCCAAGGGAGTCGATGCGCGCCGGCTAGGGCACCCAACATTTCGGCCAAGTGTCGTATACTATTTTTCTTCATCTCCAGCCGAAAGTACGTCCATATAGTTAATATTAATTAATAAAATAGCGTTGTTAGCTGCTAACTACGGCTCGGCCATATGTATAAGAGGCCTGCTTCAGCGCCACTTTACTTATCGCGGAACATAAGGCTCAACTTCTGCTTTTTTTGATGCCCGCCCGACTTTTGCAAAACCGAGGCGAAGCCGAGTAAACGTGTTTGAAAATCTTAACTAGTGTATGCGATATAAGAACATAATTGATTATGAGAGTTATAAATATATTGTTCAATATATTAATAATAACATAAAATTAATTTAATACACCTATATCTTTTCAATTTTCCGATTTTACAAATGATTTTCTTGTTATCGCATTTGGAAGGGTTAGCATAGTTTAGGTTACAACACGTGCGCTGTCGCGGACGTTGTCATGCAACGATCAACAAAGAGCGGCCACAAAAGTCGCTCTTCCCGGCGCGAAATCGAGCCGGGAAGACCGTACTTTTGGCTAGGGGATGAAGAAAAAGAAATTCTTGATGTTATCTTGTTTTTCACAGGCAACATCATCAAATATCATGGTTGAGTTTGGCAATACATCTTCTACTGATATTGCTTCAACGTGATCTTTAAATGGAAAGTACTGACTTTCATTTATAGGCTCCAAGACAAGCTGAAGTAATTGATATTTAGGCTGTCCGAGTGATTTTGAATAAACATATATATTTTCAAATTTTAATTCGCTTGGATGAGGAATAAAAGAAAGCAGTGCATTAGTTTTGCCATAGTTTGATGGACCACAAAATATAGCTCTAATACTACTAGGGAGTAGTTCCCCATGACACTTTTTTACTGCACTACTAAGCTGTCAAAATTTATAACTGGCAGTTTGACATTTTGCTCCGCGAACTCCATGCTTTATCTTTGACGTTCCGAATAAAACTGACATTGGGAGTATATATGCAGCATACTTATACACATTTCAAGTTATTATGTATTTAACCTCTGTGGCATTAGAATCATGGTTGAGAATAGGCAGCGTAAACGCAATACGCGTAAAGGGAGAGGCTTAGTCAATGCAGTCATCAATAAGCTTCCATTTAAATTACATCTGCCTGGCTATTAATACTGCGGACCCGGGACTAAACTTGCAAAGTGTCCTGCTCGAGGTGACCTTGGAATTAATCCTTTAGATCAAGCTTGTAAAGAACACGACATAGCTTACTTACGGAATCGAGAGAGCATTGAGGCTAGAACTACTGCTGGTAGAGTATTAGCGGAAACGTGTTTTTGCTAAAGACGCTAGTATTGGTGAGAAAGCAGTAGCTTATTCTGTAACAAACGCTATGAAGTTAAAATCAAAATTCGATATGGGGTTGAAAAAGAAACTAAGAAGTACACTGGCTAAAGTAGTCAAAGCAGTCTCTATACCTGCCATCTTTAGTAACAATTCCCACAAGATTATTCAAGCTACGTTGCGCAGTGCTCGAGATGCTGTAAAGAAAGCTGGTGGCAAAGCCAAAGTTCACATTCCCCGTGTACTAGCAGTTCCACCTAAAATTGGAGGATTCCTACCATTTCTGATTCCATTATTTGCAAGCCTAAATGCAACTAGTTCACTAACAGTTGGCGCTGCCGGTATAGCTAAAGCAGTAAATGACGCAAAAGCCGATAAACGGCAGCTTGAAGAAAGTTAAAGACATAACAAGGCGATGGAAGCTATTGCTCTTGGTAAAGGTCCCTACCTCAAACCTCACAAAACAAGCTATGGCATCTATTTAAAATCCTATAGTGGACGTGGACTTAATAAAGCAAGTAACAAAAAAACTTTAATGTAAAATTACCTCACAGAGCACTGACTGACTCTGACTTGCTAAAGTGTGATCGTATTTTACATATTCCATACTTTCGAGGTGTATTCATGCAAAATACATTACCCCCAAATGGTCCACATTGCAGCGAATCGTCAATTGTTAATCTCGATGATGAAAGAGGTCGTGGTATATTATCTGGGAGTTAGCACTGTAAAGTATAATCATGAGAAACATCAATATTACAACTCATACCATTGTGGTCATCTCTGCTTAAAGTTTCTGTATGGGGCTACATAAAACGATGTAAATGTTATGCATAGTCAGTGTGACTTAAGCAGCAATAAGCGAATAATTATTGATGCTAAGTTTAACTGGAACGTCATCTGTACTAGAGGACCAATACTTTCCGCCAATTGTACTCTTGGCAAATAGAAGATGCGTTCTAGGATTGGTTGAAATTTTAACCTTTAATACAATACCCAATATTGATATTGAGAATAACAAGTTTTACGTGGGATAAGAGGTAGTAACATTACCAACAGGTAGCTGGGAGATTGAAGACATTGAACGCCATCTCCAAGAAATACTTATACCTAAAGGCATAACACTCAGTCTCAAACCTAATAATAACACACTCCGTAGTACTATCAAGTGCAGTTACATAATAAATTTCCAACCGCAAGATTCTATTGGAAGATTGTTAGGCTTTACAGGACGTACACTTTCAGCAAATATCACTCACGAATCATATTTACCTGTATTTATTCTTGAGGTTAATGCTCTGCGAGTTGAATGTAACATTATACGTCTGGAACCTATATAAACTGACAGAAAGTGCATACTATACATTCATTTTTTCCAGCTCTTCCTCCAGGCTATAAGATCATTGAAATTCCAACCCGTCATTTATTTACCAATCATAGTTCATACTATCGATAATATACAGTGGCGCATTGTCGATTAAGACGGAAACTTTGTGAATGTCATCAGAAGATCAGTCGTCAACGGAAAGTGAAAGAGCTAACACCACAGAACATTCGCTTGCTAAAAAGTCTAGGTTTGCAGGTCAGAAGAAACGCTGGAAGATAATAATTTATTTGTTTTTCTACTGTTTGTCCGCTGACAAAGATGGAAGATATATTAAACGTACAGTCACCCGTGGAATTCGACGAATCTGTCGCTCATTATGAAGTGCATGCACATCAGCCTTACACTGCATCCGCTTTCAATAATAGCGATGAAATTCGTATCACCATACAACATCAAGATCTCTGTCTACTACCTTCATGTAGTTCATTACATATTCATGGTCGATTAACCAAGGGAAATGGTACGGCTGCTGTGAAAACTAAGCTTGTAAACAATGCTCTGTCATCTTTTCGAAGAAATTCGATATGAAATTAATGCTGTAGAAATTTATAAATGTAAAAATGTTGGCTTGACAAGTCTAATGAAGAGTTTGGTATCATTCAATACTACGCAAAACTTGGAAAATGCAGGCTGGATTGATATTGTAGAAACTCAGCAAATAACCGATAATGCTGGCTACTTTGATGTGTCAATACCACTGAATATGATTTTCGGCTTTGCGGAAGACTAACGTAAAATTATAGTTAATTGCAAGCATGAACTTGTCCTTACAGGGTCGACGAATGATGTAAATACAATTGTGCAAGCAGAAGTGAAAGAGTTCAAAATTAACCTTGTTAAAATTGAATGGATAATGCCATATGTGGTATTCTCTGACAAGTATAAAATAAAGCTCCTTCATTACCTACAGAGCGAAACACCAATTGCTATGAGCTTCCGTAGTTGGGAGCTGTACGAGTATTCATTGCTTCCAACCACGTCACAGCATGTTTGGACTGTAAAGACATCGAATCAGTTAGAAAAACCACGTGTCGTCATTCTAGAATTTCAGGCTAATCGTAAAGGACAAACTACATCTAATGCTAGTCGTTTTGACCACTGCAATATAAGTAATGTGAAACTGTGGAAGTCCTTATCCTTGTGGAAGTCTCAATCTGATATTAACCAAAATCAGCATTATATGATATGTATTTTAGTTTTCAAAAGGCGTATTACGAAAAAGAACCTATGCTCAAAAAAGAGGAATGTATACAGCATGCCACTTTAGTTGTCATCGATTGTTCAAAACAGAACGAAGTGGAGATATTAAAAAATTAGTGTAAAAAGGGGATAGAGCTATAAAAATACCCTACTAACCAATCTCAACAGTCAGTCAACGTGGAGTACATGGTGAATGTACAAGGATTAAAGCAACCTCTAAATGAATTTGTTGTTAAAGAATTAGCAATTGTTCCACTCTACTCAAGCGTGAAACCAATGGTATATTTATTGGGTACTTGAATTAATTTCTGCCCTCTTCGTATAGATGTCGTAAGTAGTATTATTTCAACATAATATACACAGTCGATTATGCACATGAAAGTACTATCTATAACCTCGAAAATTTAGTAGGTATCATTAATCCAAGATTTATACAACATTGTTTTTTATTGCATCGAAAATGTCAAATTTTTTGCCTACAAAGCAACGCTTGTAGGAAGAGCTACTTTTTTGCTTTAATTTGAAGAAATCTGCTGCTAAAAGTTATCATTTACTTGTAGAGGCTTACGGAGAACATGCTCTGTCTGAAACTACTTGTAAAGAATGGTTTAGACGATTTAAAAGTGGTGATTTTGATGTGAGAGCCAAAGAACGCCCTGGCAAGCCCAAAACGTTTGAAGTGTTGGAAGCATTACTGGATCAAGATCCACCTTTAACGCTGAAAAACTTGGCACAATCATTAAGTGTTGACGAATCAATCGTCAGTAAACGGTTAAAGTCAATAGGATATATTCATAAGCAAGGAAATTGGGTGTCACACTTATTGAAAGAAAAAGACGTGGGAAGACGTTTAATGACTTGCGAAATGCTTCTTCAAAGACATAAAAGAATAGTATATTACGACACTAGGCCCGAAAGTTGGATTTCCGTGCCGGTGAGATATAGGGCCGAGGCGAAGCCGAAGCCTTATATCTCACCGACACGGGCATCCAACTTTGAGGCCGTGTGTCGTATACAATTTTTCTTCCTCCCCCGCCGAAAGTTAATTAATAATTGATAATTAATGCTAAATAATATAACCTTAGACGTATTCGTCTGCTAGGTTATAACTATAGCTATCATTTTTTTTTGCGGCCTGTAGCAGCGCCATCTCTTGGTTACTTTGCGTAACAAGCGGGATGTGTTCCCGATCAGCTGAACACATCAAGGCGCGCGGGAGCGCGCCGAGGCAAGTACGTGTCTTGGGCGACCGCGTACCTATATTAAGATTCTGGTATATTTATGAGATGAAATTGCTCGCCCGACATTTGTAAAGCTGAGCCGAAGGCGAAGCTTTACTGGTCGGGGCGAGCATCAAAAACAATTAAATATAAGAAAATATACACATAAAAATAAAGCAAACACATAATTGAAACTTTATTTATTTATTCATAAATAATATTCATTTAGTCAAGTATTACAAATTAGAAAGTATTACAAATTCTATTTTAAACAAATATTTAATAGTCATTTTCTTTGTCACAAAAACAGGAAGTAATTTTAAAAGAACAATTATTGAATGTACAATTATCAAAATGAACATCGTGTTTTTTAAATAATGAATCCATGTTATTAGTATTATGATTATCTAAATCTTCAGTTCTTCTTTTTTTAGTAGGTTGTTGATTAGTGGGATGATTTTTAAAAGTTAAGTTTACTTTTGGTTTATTAAAAAATAATTCAGCTTTACTAGTTGAATTATTTTTGTTTATAACTGGTAGAAGTATTTTAGTTCTTCCTGCTGTCATGAAACCACTTTCTACATTTTTATCTGTAAAAAAGTTTGTTATTAATAAAAAGTGACATGATTTTTAGTAATAAAATAAAGAAATTTTAAAAATCTTACTTGAAATTAGATTAACATTTCTGTTAGTAAGTGGTTGATTTTGATTCATTACTGGGTCAGAGATCTTATGTTGGTTCGGTACGATAGAACAATTTCTATTAACTTCACCTGAAAATGTTTGATTTGAATAAAATGTAATGTATATGTATAATTAATGTATAATTAATCAATACTTTCTTACTTACTTGAAATTGAATCTAAGTTAAACTCATCATTAAAATCTGACCATGCTATTTCATAATTACATTCATCTTCCTTTTGTGAAATTACTTGAGCACTAGTCGATGGTTTTGGATCTGTGACTTGAATGTCTGTGTTTCTTATAGTATTTTGAACAACAATTTTATTTGTGACTTGAGCTCCTTTTTGAATAACTCCTTCGTAAATCATTTGTCTGTTATGCATGGAGTTTTCGATATAACCCTGTGCTATTAAATCAGACCTCCATCTTCCCAGCTGCTTCACCATCTGCATATTTGCACCGGAATTAGAGAGTAGTGTAGCTGACGCTCTTCGAAAGCAGTGGCCAGTATATCTTTCGGGCTGCTCTAATTGTAAAAAAGAAGCAATTTGTTCTGGTACTGAACCTATTTTATGTTTGCCGATAACTTGATGTGAATATTTTCCATTACTATACTTGATAAAAAATCTGTCGCTAAAGTAATCAGATGGTCTCAACAAAATGTAACTCTTAACCTTATCATAGAATAAATTACCAATTATAAATTGGCCAGCGTAGTCATTTTTATTAGCATTTATTGATACTACATATTTATCACCTAAGTTTTCTACGTCATTAACTTTAATATTCACTATTTCATCACAGCGCAAGCATCCACAAATACCAAAAACTAGAATAACCTGCAAGTATTAAATATATAAGTATACTAATATTAATATATAACTGTAAATATATAAATATATAATTATTACCTTCATAGCTAAAAATATTAAATCTGGTGCATCATTCATAAATTTAACTATTTGTTCCCACTTTAACACAAAAGCTTTCTTTGGCTTATATCCTTTGCTATTATTTTTAATAATACTTTTCAGTTTTAAAAAATTTCTAATATCTATATTTTCCTTTACATCTAAGGTTTTCTTTAACATACTCCAAATGCTCCAAATTGTTGGAGGTTTGAGTTTAAGTTTTATTTCGTTAAAGTAAACAATTAAGTTGTTTTCTTCTGAATTTGATAATAACTTTTTATTTTCATCTCTCCAATTTTTGTAAGTATTATATACTAATAGGTAACGATCACTAGATTTTGTAAGCAAACTACCACTTTCAATAATAATTCGTGTTTCCTCGTCAAAATTTTGCAATACTTCGTCCTCATCTGCAGAACTTTCTGATGAAGAATCTTCCATTTTGAGATTTTGTTTTTAAGATAAATCACAATTGCACTTTTTAATCACGAAAATGATGCTTAGCCACGAGGTGACGAGGTACAAAAACATATGAGGTTATGTCTTTTTATGAGTTCGTGGCGCCAGGCGCCAGCAAACTTTTTAAGATAAATCACAATTATTGCACTTTTTAATCACAAAAATGGTGCTTAGCCACGAGGTGACGAGGTACAAAAAATACGAGGTTATGTTTTTTTTAAGGGTCGGTGGCGTCAGGTGCTAGCAAGCTGAAGCGAGAGCGCCGTGCACATGTACAGTGAATCAGTGCGCATGCGTTGACTTGAGTGAGCGGCCGCAAAAGTCGTTCTTCCCGAAATGAAGCGCGGCCGGGAAGTCTATACTTTCGGCAAGGGGAGGAAGAAAAAGAATTTTTGCATCGAATGGTGACTGACGACGAAAAGTGGATTTATTTTAACAATCCTAAACGCAAAAAAGTGTGGGCTAAACTTGGCGAAGCATTACCATCAACGTCAACATCAACGCCAAAGCATGACATCCATAGTTCAAAGGTTATGCACTGCATTTATTGGGATCAGAAAGGTGTCATCTACTATGAACTTCTAAAACAGGGTGAAACAGCCACTGGCATACGATATCGAGAACAATTGATGAGTTTGAGCCGAGCTTTGAAAGAAAAACGACCAGAATGGGCTAAAAGACATGATAAAGTGATTTTACTGCATGACAATGCTCGGCCGCATGTTGCTAAATCTGTTAAGGAAACATTGGAAGCACTTTACTGGGATATCTTACCACACCCGCCGTATTCACCAGATATTGCGCCTTCAGATTATCACTTATTTAGATCGATCGCATATAGCCTTGCTGATTGGCACTTCCAATCTTACGAAGATATCGAAAAATAACTTAGCAAATGGATTCAGTCCAAAGACGAGGGCTTCTTTCGTGATGGTATTCATGCTTTACTCAACAGATGGGGAATGGTGATAGCTAACGATGGGCAGCACTTTGAATGACATGTAATTAATTATTTAACAAAAAATAAATATTCCTTTTCTACGCAAAAAAGGCGGAAATTAATTCAAGTACCCAATATTTAAGGCGCCATAGCATGGTGGAAACTTCTAGTGAAGTATAAAATCAAAATTGCTGGTTGGAACGTAATCATCACGGCTTATCTTGGAGTTCGGGGGAACTACCCTATGAGGAGTTGGAAAATGTATTACGAAGTAGCCTCCATGATGCTTTATATCCTATAATTATAAGAACTTATACTTACGGAGAAAAATCTGAAAGACAGAAGATGTATTAAAATTGTAAAGATTGTAAAATTTCTAAGTTAGAATATTTAGAACTGAAAGAAATGGTTACAATGATATTATTAAGCTGATAGAAAAAATTAAAGTGATTGGTCAGGAGCCCATCTCAGGAACTTTTGTAGTACAGAATTGTTTGTAAATCCTTTAAGAAGAGACTGTACTCAATATACTCTTAACACTAGTATAATATAATAATAAATTATACAACACTTGTAAAAAATTATGATTCATGAATTGTATATATATCTTATATTACTCTTTTCATTTTGTTTGGAAATTAGCAAGGTTTTTGAATTTCCGGCGGTTGCGCGTCAGAGGTATAACTCAGCAGGCGGTCGCGCGATGGCAGCACTGATCAGATTCTCTCCGGAACAGCTGACACAACTCAGCAATTTCTCTGCATAACTCATTCACACACAAAAACATAACTTTGTAATACCAATTTTATTAAACTTTTGTACTACAACTGTAATTTTAGTAATCATTGTAAATATGTAATAGTTATTTTAGTTTTCATAGACTTTTACAATATATAGTGAATTTAACTTGTTAATTAGTGTGTGACTCAAATTTATTTCAAACACTCACAGCATGTCCTCATTATATTATGGCATTCTCAAACACATTTCTTTTACCCGTAGCTCGCAAACGATTAAAAATATTAAAAAGTAATCGAAAAAATAACCGTTTCTTAAGATTATTTTCCACATCTAAAATGTTTGTATTGTCAAAATTAATTTTGTGATTAGTTTCAACTACATATTGTGCCAAGGTAAACTTCTCATTTCTTAATTTGCAATCTCTTTTTATGTTCGTAACAACTCATTTATAATTTTGTTGACGCCTGACGTATATACGACATCACATTGTTGACAGTTTATTTTATAAACTATGTTACTTTCTTCCATCGGCGAGGTTTGATCTTTACCTAACTTGATGAATGATGAGAGAGAGAGAGAGAGAGCGAGAGAGAGAGAGAGAGAGAGAGAGAGAGAGAGAGAGAGAGAGAGAGAGAGAGAGAGAGAGAGAGAGAGAGAGAGAGAGAGAGAGAGAGAGAGAGAGAGAGAGAGAGAGAGAGAGAGAGAGAGAGAGAGTAGTGCCACCTAAAAGATTGTATTCAATGTACACTTAATACTATTATAATAAGAAAAACTTATGTAATCTTGTAAAAAATTATGTGTAATAAATTTTTGTCATACTCCGGCCGACAGTTCGTCAAAACATGCGTCATTGTGACTTTTTTTACACTATTATTTTTTATTTTTTAATCTATTAATAATGGGAGCGTAACTACTGTGTAATTTTTTTGTATTCTCTTTCTTATTAATGGAATTGGTTTTTAAATGAATATGGATCATTTCAGACAATGTTCTTCTATGCCAATTAGTTTCTCTATCAAGTATTTCAAAATTTTCAAAGTCAAACAAATGGGATTCATTTTTCATATGTGTATTAATCACCAATGTAGCGTCATTCTTTTTTGTATTACGTTTCTGTTCTGAAATTCGAGTATAAACTGTTCTTTTTAATTCACCCACGTATGCAGCATTACAATCTTTACACTTAATTTTATAAACTATATTACACTGTTCTTTAATTGAAGTGGCATCTTTACCTCTTTTTATCAAATAACTAAGATTATTATTAATTTTCGGTAAAACTCTTATACCATAATTTCTAAAAACTGCTGTAATTTGTTGGAAGAAATTTCTTATATATGGCAGACTGACATGAGTCAAGTATCTATTTTTTGTAAACTTTTTATTGTTGTTATTGCTAATATTATTGTTATTGTTATTATTATGTGTAGCAATCCTTTTATTAAGATGGAATTTAATAAACTCATAAGGATAATTATTACTTATTAGATATTGTTTAACCAGCTTAATATTTTTGTTATGGAATTTTTTGTTTGCCAATACTATTAATTGCTTTATCAACTAAGGAATACACCATACCCCTTTTATGTGATAAATGATGACTAGAGTTAAAATTGAGGAATCCACCCGAAAAAGTAGGTTTATGATACCAATCAGTAATTAATTTACCATCTTCTCTAATAATTTTAATTTCTAAAAAATTCAAAGTTTGATAGTTTTCCATTTCATAGGTAAATTTTAATCTATTCCCATAAGTGTTGAAGGTGTCCATCACATAATCTATTTTATTCTTTGGTATTACGATAAAAATATCATCGACATATCTACCATAGAAAAGGGGGGTGAAATCTAATCTCTCTAGACAGTCTTGCTCAAGATCATCCATAGTAATGTCTGCAAACAGTGGTGATATAGGTGAACCCATTGGCGTGCCATATAGCTGCTTATAAAATTTATTATTAAATTTAAAGAAGATATCACTCATTAAGAATGTTACTGCTTTCAAAATCGTATCAAGAGGTATATCGTATTTACTTATAAGATAAGGGTATCTTCGGACAATTGCCTTTTTAACTAATTGTACACTAATATTTGTAAACAATGACGTCGCATCAATGCTGATCATTATATACTCCTCAGACACATGTAGATTTTCAATTTTTTCAATTAATTCAACACTATTCTTGATATATGATTTTGGTTTTGGTATCACCGTACCAAGTAATTTCTCTAATATTATAGAAAACAAATAAGTGGGAGAACCAGTATATGAAACTATAGGACGCAATGGAAGATCTTTTTTATGAATTTTTGGTAAACCGTATATTTTTGGTAAGACAGTATCTGTTTGGGTTATTGCGTTATTGTGAAATTGTTTTTCAAAAAAGCCATTTTTATTCCAAATTGTCATTATTGCCTTAGTGTCACTTTGTAATCTTTTTAAAGGGTCCTTATTTATAATTTCATAGGTTTCTCTATCAGACAGCATTTTTTCCATTTTTTCCACATAATTTGAATAATCTAAAACAACGGTTACACTACCCTTATCCGCCATCGTAAAAATAGTGTCCATAATTGTTTTTCAATAATTTGTAGATCTGATGAGGGTGCCAAACTAGCCACCGAAACGTCGTTGTTATATATTTTTAATAACAATAAATTGACTCGTAAACCAACCGTTATACACAGTTATTTTTGAATACTACACAAGTGTTTGGATAATATCATTTTTAATTTTACTTAAATTAATACCGTCTTTAGTTATTAAAAAAAAAATACATGTTTTTTGAATGATCGACAATTTCATTAACCAACCTTCGTTATACCTCGTTGCAATATTTTTAAATAATTGACCTAATAACTTATTAAATTAGAAAAAGCAGATAAACAATACGCGTGCATATCGCGCGTCATTTTCATTTCCTAGTAACATATGAGAAATTCCTGGGAAATTTCCCTTTTACGTCGCCAAAAAAAATGAAAAATTTTTTTGAATGCACACTTACCAAACAAGGTTTTTCTCGTTTCTTGAACATTACAGAATGTCATGTCATGACTATTATCATGTTATTTAAAAGTTTTTTTTTCTTACCCTTAATTTTCAACAGTTATTAGGGGTTTTAACGTATAAGTATGTAACTTAACCCAAAAAGAATTTATATTTCATTTCAACTACCCCCCTTTCCCCCCATATATGCAACCCAACACATTAGGTTGTACCGTTGGTTGCACTCTTTTAAGAACCTTGAAAAATTTCATAATAAGAAAAAGCACTAATCAATATTTCATATAGGATCTAAAATAATTTTCATTTTTTATTCTTCTAATGGAATGAATAATAATTTAAATTTAATTAAAAATATTTTTGTAATCTAAAATTATATTAATTATAGTACCCGGATAATAAAATACAGTTGTGCACTTATACACTTATGCTATTATCTGAAATATATAATTTAAAAATCAAAGATTTAACACTTGAACTAAAACCTTTTTTTTACAATATAAGTTATTGTTACAATATAAATTTCTCATCGTATTTTTATAAGTATTCTAAAATATTTTTGTTCCAAGTCTTTGTTTAAATTAATTTTTAGGTTTATGCATCTTTATTGTTTAAACTCTTTTCGTTTCGCAATATTTATACCTCCTTTATTAAACTATAACTATATTAAATAAACCAGATGTTAGTATTTTGTTTTACCGTCAATATAGTAATTGTAAAACGATTTTGACAACTGAATATTAAAACATTCTTTTTCGCGGGCCCTCTATGCACGCCATACCGCACATCTGGAAAATCTTATCTCCCCCTAGGACGCTGCGTAGCCTATGCAGGCACCAAAGATGCACTTTTTAAGGAAACCTTTTCATTTCCTTACCCTGCAACGAAATATTATTTCCAATTTTAAAACTTATAAAGCCTATATTTATTTAACTATTTTAGATTTTTAATTTCTAATAACACAGCTCACCTGCAATAATTTTTCTTTATAGTTTTATATAATATAAATTTTAATTCAAGATTTTTTTTAATATAATTGTTTATATAAACTTCATTAATTTGTCAATGTTTTTTTTAAATCTTAATAATTTTATTCTCACAATAATTTCATTTTCCATTTTTTAAAAAAATGCACATTTGAGTCTTGAAGAAATGATTATTTAATTAAGTAGCAAATAAATATAAAATTTATAAATTTTATGATTGGAGATAAACCGAAACAATATTTTATGTAACTTTGAATGAAATCTTTTATGTCAATGCATTAATATTAAGTAAAACATATGTAATTAATAAATAACAGCGATAGTTATAATAATTTTGAAGACACTGGTATGACTTTAAGTTTAATTGTTTAATTCTACGATCTTTAACATCGTCTAACATTTTTGTAAACTTATATTAATTATTCTTCTGTAAAACTAGCTATTATGTTTAACAATTCTTAATTTAGCCATAACTCCGTTTGTATTCGTTGTAGAATCGCCGTTCAAAATTGTAATATCTTGTTAACGTAACATCTAGTAAAATAATAAAATGGTTAATTTGTAAAACTTCGCTTTTCAATAGTTTTTATAAAACGCAAAATTTATCAAGAAAACTCCTCAAAAAAGCGTAGAATGAGAGAGATAAGAACATCTTTTCTCTCTCTCATCTTCCTTCTTTGTCGCACAGTATAGCGTTCTCTCTCACTCTTGAAGAAGGAAAACACCCTAGAGAAGGGATGAGCGCCCGCTCTCTGTGTTAGAGCATAGGGTTCTCCCCGCTTGACGAAACTGTGGCGCTTGGAAGGGAGATCGCCCCCTCATCATTGGGCCCCGCTTTCCCGCACTCTTTACCTCGCTCAACATTGAAACATAGGAACAGTTAAAAATACCATAGCCGCCGCACGCATCAACGCTGATTCAACAAGACGCTGACACCGAGAGTCCTGATTTGATACCGCAGTTTTTTGAGGAAGGAGCATTGTCATTAAAACCAGCCGCGCTCCAGTGTACAAACCAGATCAGTCCGAGATCTCGGTCGACCAATAACTTTTAAATAAAAAGTAAGTGTAGACCTAAAACAATTTTTGGTAACCTTTTTCTCTTCCTTCTCCATCTCCTCGTTACACTGGCATAAGTAGTACAGATCAACTCTGGTCTAAGTCCTACATGTCGAGCAACTCCTATTGGGCAGTCCTTCAGGTTTAAGCGTAACGTGCCTGACCTGTGGCACAAGTTATCGCAGGCGAGTTGGACGCAGCGGTCGCCTATCTCAACACTGGCATAAGTGACTACAGATCAACTCTGGTCTAAGTATCACATGTCGAAACTAGGCGTAAGCGACTGTCTGTACGCCAGCCACGCAGTGAAGTGACAGAACTGGACATAAGTAATACAGATCAGTATGGTCTAACAAGGAAACCGATCGAGGTGTCCGCCTCCGATTTTCCTGAATTCTTGATATGTTGTAGAGGACCGAAAAATAAGAGACTCGCAATTTCTTTTATCGGCCCAATCCCTTATTAAAGGGGTGAAAAGCGCCCTTAAAGTTTACCCCCGAAAACGGTTTTTTTTAAATATCTTAAGTTCTACTCGATATTTTGAAATGAAACAAAATGGAAAATATTTCTCCTTGAATTATGTAACCATCAAGTATAGTTTGGTCCTCGAGGGTGGCAACCGCTACTTTTTATTTTAGAAAAACCTTATTTTTTAAACTATTTCTGCATATAATATTTGCAATAAAATTAATTAATTATTATAAAAATCATTTTTTGACTTAAAATAAAAAATAAAGTTTACGTGTTTCAGGGTTTTTGCAAATAAACACGTCATCAGGGGTAAACAACCCTTTAGGCACAAAATACTTTCAAACTATTAAAATTAATATTTTAAGTTATATATAATGCCTAATTTATTTTTATTTGGGCTATTTTTTCTATGGGCCCAATTTCCAATAAAGGGGTAAAACGCACCCCTAAAAATCACCCCTAAAATAGGTTTTATCTGAATATCCCAAGTTCAGATTCAAATTTAAAATGAAACAAAATGAAAAATATTTCTCTTTGAAATGCCAAATTAGCTACCCTTATATTTTATTTCGGAAAAACTTTTTAAAAAATTTTTTTTGTATACAATATTTGCAATAAAATTAAATAATTATTATTAAAATTCAAAATCAAAGTTGACTTGTTTTAGGATTTTTTCTAATAACATTATTGGGGTTTAGGAGCCCCTTGGGCACGTATACTTACAATTAGTACCTTTGAAATAAATATTTTGAGGTGTATGGTGCGTATAATCAGAATAAATAATTACATGACTATATTTTTATTATTTCTGCATAAATATTTGTATGCAGAAAAGCTTTTAAAAGCTGAGCCAGGATTAAAATTATTTTCATGGTATATTTTGCAATTAGTTTTTTTTTATATATCACTGCTTGATAATTATAGTTTACTTATAATTTTAGAATATTTATGTTTGCGTATTTAGGCATATCACATTATATTTCATTTGTACTTTTTCATAAATACTTATTTTTAAGTAAATATTTTCCTGATTTCTATTTATATATATGAATAAGCGATTTTTTGTAAGCCCATCTTGTAAACATGCATAAACAAAGATGACGCAAGTGAGCTTGTAGTCCACGGCTGCTTAAAAACGGATTAGTTAGTCAATATATTTTTATCGGTTCTGTTGCGAGTTACAAATTTTCGAGAGACCGCTATTTGTTTTTTTCCTACAATAGAATTTATTATTTCATAAAAATCAAAGAATAGAAAAAATGAAGGTAAATCCTATCAACGTCATAAATTTATTATTGGCAGTATTCTCAGGGCTTCAGATACCAGAAAGTCCTGTTAATCTTGTTGAAATGGATTTAGCTGATAAATTCGAAAATATTTTATACGACAGTATGAATAATTTTAATGCGATTGAAACAATGGAAGAAGAAACATTAGATTTTCAAGAGCAATTTAAAAATTATGAAGTACAAGCCATTGAAGATGACGCAATTTTCAATGAAAAAAAAGATTATGATGTATGTTCATACGATGATGAAGAGTTGAGCTTCGATTATAAAAAAAGAGCAGTCGAATATTAGAGATCAGGTAAAACTAAAAAAAATCGCAGTATAGAAAGTGTTAAACATCGATTTAAATTAGTTAATTCAGAACGGCAACTGCGTCGATGGGCTAGTCAAATCAACAAAGGTGGAACTTACAAAAAAAAATTATATCAAATTTCTGAATTTGTTTTAAAAAATCTCAAAGAATCTCTCGAAGCTGGCCATATTATTCACGATATTGATATACGTAGGTAGGCCTTAGAAGCTAAAAATAATTTAGATTTAATGATGTTAGATTCAAAGCAAGTGATTTCTGTCTGCGAAAATTTAAGAAAGCTCACAGAATTGTCAGTAGAAAAATCAACAAATTTATAACAAAAAAAACTCTTGAGGACAAAGAAACTGTAAATCAAGAAGCCAGTAAATTTGTAGCCGACATCAAACTACTGATTTCAGAAGTTGGAACTGAAAATACCTACAATGCTGATCAAAGTGAATTTCAATTAGAATTACATACTGGTCGTACATTAGCAGAAGAAGGAACAAAGACTGTTGAATGTGTTGTGCAATCTGTTTCATCAACAACACATAGTTATACAATATTACCTACAATTAATGCTGCTGGAAAATTGCTCTCTCCATTATTTATAGTTTTAAAAGAGACTAAAGATGAATTTGGACCAATAATACAAAAAAATTTATTTCAGCCAGATAACGTATGTTTGATGGCATCTAAATCTGGCAAAATGACATCATGTGAGTGAAATTAAATAAAGTGTACTTGTATTCGTAAACTTGTAGATTATATCTATTTTAATGATTTTACTTGTAAACTTTTAATTTCAGTAGACTCATTGTTCACGACTCAGCGAGAGCGCCCCCCTATTCCGGCCACAGACACACACGCGAGAGAGTCGCGCCACTCGGCGCTCTCCACGTGTCTCTCTCTACCGCCCCTCCATCTACCAAGACGCCTGCCGACGGTGCCTCGCCGCGCCGGCCGGCTCATTCAGACAGTTCACGCGCGACGGCCGAGAGAGACAGCAGCAACTCAACATTGTACGCCGCGAGGCACGACGGACAGCTTTAATAAAGCCACCAGATCTCTCTCCACACGAAACGCTGTTAATTATTGAACCAGCCCACTCCACGATCCATCCACATTCATCCATACAAAAACATTTGGTCCTTCGAGCCGGATCGTGGGAGGAAATCTGCAGCAATGGCCACATCAAGGAGGAAAAGTCTCTCTTTCTTCTATGTCTACTCTCGAGTGGCATAGGGAAAGCTACCTTTCTCCCATACAGGTACGCATCAAAAGTGTTCGTGGTCGTGAGTGCCGAATAAGTCGCATGTGCCCGCATGCCGACTTCGCGCGTACGTTGCTGTCTCTCTCTCTCTCGTTATCACGCCGTCGCGCGCGAGTAAGCCTATTACTAAGGCTTACTTGGGGAAATAGCATTCTCAATTGCTATTCTCCCCATCTCTAAAAACGCCTTGGAGTGCGTCGCTAACGACTCCAAGACATTGCCAAGAGCGTGCGCTGTAAAGCCAGCTCTCGAGTCACCGCGTTCGTACGGTGACCGGCAGCCATCTTGTCTTGTAGCCAAGAGCGTGCGCTGTAAAGCCAGCTCTCGAGTCACCGCGCTCGTACGGTGACCGGCAGACCACAAGACTCGGACAACCAGCGTGCATTGTACACGCTCGGGGTCCACAGCATTTCTCTACAGAGTACCCGCGTGCAGCGTACACGCTACGGGGCTCACATAAGCCAAGTCACGTAGTACCCGCGTGCAGCGTACACGCTACGGGGTTTACACACATCAAGTCAGGGTCTACCCACGTGGATCCTGCTCGCTGCCTCTCCATCAAGCTGCGCGGTGCTTGCCGTGCATATAGCGAGCTTTCCACGAGGGAAGGAGAGACGTATACAAGAAGACGAAGAACAGGGCGCGCTACGTCCAGGACATCGAATACGTCTTCACCAAGAGGATTAGGAGGAGGACGAGTCCAACTTCGCCACAGGGGTCGCGCACATCAACGGATCAGAGCTGTTCTCGGACGAGTTCATCTTCTTCGCATCTATCGTCGATCCGATTGCGCTTGGATACTTCGTCCTAATACTTGGACACACGTATCGTTCCAATTTGTTTATTTAAAAATACTTTTCAACTATTGTCTAGTCAAATTAGTGTTTTTTTTTTTTTCATTTAATGAAAATTTAAATTTAATTTGAGATTAATACAATTTGATTGAGTTTGAGTTTATTATAAAATTTATTGTAATATCTAACTAGTCTTGAGAAATTGAATGCAATTTCGACCTAGCAAATACTTATTTTACTTGCACCTTGCAGTTATACTGCTGCCTGTTGATTCAAATTTGGACTGCAACTTCGACTGTTGACCCGCACCTGGACGCATCTTCAACAGCTGACTACGTTGCGGAGCTAGCTGCGATCACAACGTCTGCAGTAACTTCACTTCAAGTTCTTCACACCAACGTATTATAACCTAGGTTAAGACTTAGATGTAATTACTCTCACTACTTCTTACTTTACTCTCGAGTGGGTAAGAGTAGTTTACTTAAACCTAAGCTCAAATAGTCATTTCGTTACTAGTCTAATTAACTTGATCTCAAAATGGAGGGACTACATACTAGACAGTTGTTACTCCAAGCTAAAATTACAAACTCCTTTAAAAATTTCAAATCTAAGGGTAAAGATAACAGGACGGAAGGTTATGCCGAATCATGTCTAGCGGGACTTGAAGCAAATTATGCGACATTTCAGTTACATCACGAGTCAATTCTGAAACTCGAGGCTCTTGATATAAATCATGCCTATTTCTCAACTAAGCTCTGTGATTTGGTTGAGGATAGTTTTTATGTCCGCCGAGGAGAATTTCTTGATTACTTAAAAACTATTAGAACAAGAGTTGCCAATCAAGGCCCCTCCAACTCGAATGTTGCCCCAGTTGCGACAAATCCTGCTCATGTAACTAACGTTTCGTTTCAATCTTTACCGAAGGTAGATTTACCAAAGTTTTCGGGGAAATTCTCTGATTGGGAGAACTTTAAGGATGTCTTTCGTTCGGTCATACATCGTCGCGAAGACTTAACGCCTGTTCTAAAATTGCATTATCTTCGCACTCACCTTACAGGTGAGGCACTTGAGAAAATCAAATCTCTTCCCATTGCTGGTGACAATTATGAACGTGCATGGACAACTCTAACCGAGTATTACGAAAATCAGCGGCGTATTGTTAGCTCTCATATCTCGGAAATCTTCGCAGTCAAATCTATGAAGTCAGATATTTCATCAGAAATCAAACGGATTTATAGGGAAATTTTCAATCCCATCGCTAGTCTGACCTCTCTAAATAGAGCGGCTTCGTTAGGTAATGATTTAATTGTTCATTTTACGTTGAATCGGCTTGATTTAAATACAAGAAAGGAATGGGAAAGACACTTAGGGGATAGCGTCGATCCACCCACAATAGAACAACTTCAAGCCTTTCTTCGAAGTCAAACCCTCACCTTAGAGGCCATCGAAGCAGGTACTAGATCGTCTTCTAATACTAACCCCAAAGCTCAAACCTCTAATTCAAAACCTCGCAAATCAGAGCATGACAATGCTCAGTCGGTTTATTCTCATCAGACTTCTCCGACGAATCCCTCAAAAAAGAAATGTTCATTTTGTAATCAATCTCATTTTACAAATCGATGTGAACGGTTTCTCAATAAAACGGTTCCTGAACGAAAGGGATTAATTAAATCTTCAAACCTTTGTTACAATTGTCTAGGGACGCACAACGTTAAAAATTGTACTTCCAACTACCGATGCTTTCTTTGTAAAGCTAAGCATCACACTCTGGTGCACTCTGACAACAATCAAGCAATCAGTTCGTTGCAGACTGATCAGATTGACTCAGCGACCAGCACCTCTAGCCCAAACTGTGGCAATTTCGTCATCACAAAAGTTGATGATAAACCTGCTTCTCAAGCATTCATCACAAAAGTTGATGATAAACCTGCTTCTCAAGCAGTCTCCCTCAATAGTGGAGACAGTACTAATTGTACAGGAGTACTTTTAGCTACCGCTAGGTTAACGCCCTTGGTCCTAACGGAACCAAAATTCAACTTCGTGCGCTGATTGACCCTGGATCTCAAATCTCACTTGTTACACAAGCTATGTGTAACTTGCTATCTCTAAATTGTAGAACCAGTCACACGCACATTCAAGGTATAGGTGAAAAGACAGCTGCTGTTTCTTCTAAAGTTGCTCGTCTTACTATACAACCGCATTTCGATTCAACTTTCTCCTTGGAAGTTGATGGCATTGTTTTGCCAAAACTCTCGTCGTATAAGCCTCCCGTCGTAAGGGGTAATACAAATTTCGAATACTTAAGAGGGCTGCAACTAGCAGACCCCAAGTATCTCGAACCTTCACGTATCGATATTCTACTCGGTGCTAGCGCTTATGCGCAAATCATCGAAAATCAAATTGTTAAGGGCCAAAGTCTTCAGCCGATAGCACTTAGTTCCAAACTTGGATGGCTCTTGACAGGTAATCTCGCATCCACAACTCCAGAAATAGGGCTAGATTCAATATCCCTTCATTGCTCAAATACCTGCGAGCAAGAAGCCAAACTATTGGAGCTCGTACAAGATTTTTGGAGGGCGGAGGAGATAGTCAATGACAAAAAATCTTACTCGCCAGACGAACAAGTCTGCGAGGAATTTTATCAAAAATCAACTCGTCAAGATGAAACAGGGCAATATATTGTAAGCCTACCCTGGAAAAATCGTGACCAGTTGAGCTCTGCTCATCTCGAGAAATCTCATTCAGCCGCATTACGCGCACTCACTCGTCTAGAATCAAACTTCGCTAAAGACGAGAAACTCAAAATAGCTTATACAGAATTCATGAAGGAATACATTGACTTAGGTCACATGTCTCTCTCTTCAAATTCTGATTCATTTTCGAACAACTCTCAAGCCTTCTTACCACATCATGGTGTTTGGAAGGAAACTAGTACGACTACCAAATTACGTACTGTGTTTAATGGCTCGAGTAAAACCAAGTCAGGTGTCTCGGTCAACGATCTTCTACACGTTGGACCAAATCTACTTCAAAATCCCGTCGCTTTGATCTGTGCCTGGCGTAGGTATAAGATCGCTCTATCAGCTGACGTGGAGAAAATGTTCAGGCAGATTGGTGTCGAGCAATGTGATCAACCCTTTCAGTCGATTTTATGGCGTTTTGACAAGAGTGAACCCATTCAAACTTATCGATTGACAACAGTGACGTATGGCTTGGCATGTTCGCCTTTTCTAGTCATACGCACGCTACTGAAATTAGCCGAAGATTATGGCAAAAATCACCCGATCGCAGCTGAAGCTGTTCGTTCAGAAATGTATTCTGATAATGTGTTGTCTGGAGCACACTCTCTTGAAGAAGCACTGCAGAAACAAGATGAGCTGGTTCAACTCTTTAAGCAGGGTCATCTTAATCTACGAAAGTGGACTTCGAATAACTCTGAAGTGCTTTCCTTCCTACCCTCGAATATGTTAGCTGCAGATACGATCTCTTTATTTGCTTCAGAAACATCTGTACCTATTCTAGGTATAGATTGGCAACCTAACACAGACTATTTTAGTTTTCACATCGAGAATTCCCCCTTGGAACTACCATTTGCTAAACGTTCAGTTCTTTCGAGAATTGCTCGGATCTTTGATCCTTTGGGGTGGTTAGCGCCTGTAGTGATCACTGCAAAAATTATTATGCAATCGCTATGGATTCTAAAGGTTAGTTGGGATGAGGATCTTCCTTCGGAAACTTCTAATCGTTGGCAAAACTGGTTACAAGATCTTCCTTCGATCTCAGAGATCAAAATCCCTCGCTGGAGCGGATACACACCTCAGTGCGAACTTCAGTGTGAACTTCTCGAAATACACGGATTCGCAGACGCATCCAAATTTGCGTATGGTGCAGTAGTCTACCTGCGCTTAATTCAAGACCAAAAGGTACTTGTCACCCTTCAAGTGGCTAAAACGCGAGTAGCCCCGCTTAAAACTCTAAGCATACCTCGCATAGAACTGTGCGCTGCGTTACTACTTGCTCGTTTGGTGCAAACTTTCATCGAATCATTCCCTATTAAGATCGCAAGTATTCATCTATGGTCAGACTCGGCAGATGTCCTCTTTTGGTTAAAGGATCACCCATCTAGATGGGGTGTTTTTGTAGCTAACAGGTGTTCGGAAATTCACACTCTATTACCTGAAGCCTATTGGCACCATGTTCGATCAGCCGATAACCCCGCTGACGTTATATCACGAGGTATTGAGCCTTCAAAACTAGCTTCACATCGCTTATGGTGGCAAGGCCCCTCCTGGCTCGCTGATAATCTTGAACCTTGGTCGAGCTCTCATGACGAGCTCAACTTTACCGTAAATAGTTTGAATTTTCAACCTAATTGCACTCTAGTCGCAAGTAAGAGCACTCCAAATTCTGTTGAGACCACTCTAGAAATTTGGAGCCTTATTAATAATTACTCTTCGTTAGATAAATTGTTACAGATGGCTTCGTATTGCTTTCGTTTCATTAATCGAGTCTGCTCGAAAATGGAGCGTGCGACATCTTCAAATTTAGGTGTTAGCTTCATCTCTGTTCTTCAATCCCTACTATGCCAAGACTCTTCCAGTTCAAAAGAGGTCAGCGCTAGTGAGATTGAGAACAGCAAACTTTGTTTGATCTACCTAATTCAGAAAGCCTATTTTAAGTTTGATATTTATCAGTTAGCAAGGACAGGTAAACTTTCGGCTAAAAGCCCTCTGTCATCGCTAAACCCCATGATAAAAAATCATTTGCTCAGGGTGGGCGGTCGACTCTCTCACTCTCTTCTCGAAGAAGATGCTAAGCATCCTCTTATTTTACCTGCTAAGTGTCACTTTACTACTTTATTAATCAGGGACGCTCACCAACGTACGCTTCATGGTGGTGTTCAGTTAACCCTTGCTACACTCAGACGACGATACTGGATTGTTAAGGGACGAGCTGAAGTTAAAAGAGTCATCAGAGCATGTACTACTTGCTCTCGCTATGCTGCGCGAGTGTCCTCCCAATTAATGGGCGAATTACCCAAAGCTCGTGTTTGTCAGTCGTCACCTTTCGAAACGCTTTGGCGTCGATTACGCCGGGCCTATTCATCTGCGTCTCACTAAATCTAGAGGTAAAGGCACGATGAAAGGTTATATTGCCATCTTCATTTGTATGGCCACCAGAGCCGTTCATATTGAGGTAGTTGAGGATTATTCAAGTGAGGCGTTCATCGCCGCTTTTCATCGTTTCACGGCTCGTCGAGGTCATTGCAAGGAGTTATACTCTGACCAAGGTACTAACTTCGTCGGGGCAGATGTTCAACTAAGACAGATGGTAGATGCTTCGTCAGAATTCTCTTCTCGAGTTGTTCGGTCTCTTACAAAAGAAGGAACCTCCTGGATTTTCAATCCTCCCAGTGCTCCCCATTTTGGAGGCATTTGGGAAGCAGCCGTTAAATCGGCTAAACATCACATGCGCCGAGTCATTGGGGATCAAGTTCTCACTTTCTCTGAACTTGCTACTCTTATGTGTCGCATTGAAGCATGCCTTAACTCCAGACCTTTAACCGCTCTCACTGACGATCCTTCTGACCTTGACTTCCTATCACCGTCACACTTTCTCATACAAAGATCTTCATTTATAGTTCCTGAAGGAGATGTCACCAACGACAACGTTCCAGCAGGAAAGTGCTGGCTCTTGATCAGTCAGCTGGCCCAGCACTTCTGGAAGAGATGGTCAACGGACTACCTGACGTCCCTGCAATCCCGTCAGAAGTGGAAACATCCTCAGTCCTCCGTCGCAATTGGGGATTCGCAATGAGCTCACGCCACCAGCAAAGTGGCCCATCGCACAAATCACAGCCATCCACCCAGGGAGCGATGGCCACGTCCGTGTGGTTGATCTCCGCACGGCCACCACAACGCTACGACGCCCCATCGCCAAAGTCATACGTCTCCAACCTTCGGATTAGGGACCGTTCGCCAATCTGGCGAAGGTGGGCGGAATGTTCACGACTCAGCGAGAGCGCCGCCCTATTCCGGCCACAGACACACACGCGAGAGAGTCGCGCCACTCGGCGCTCTCCACGTGTCTCTCTCTACCGCCCCTCCATCTACCAAGATGCCTGCCGACGGTGCCTCGCCGCGCCGGCCGGCTCATTCAGACAGTTCACGCGCGACGGCCGAGAGAGACAGCAGCAACTCAACATTGTACGCCGCGAGGCACGACGGACAGCTTTAATAAAGCCACCAGATCTCTCCACACGAAACGCTGTCAATTATTGAACCAGCCCACTCCACGATCCATCCACATTCATTCATACAAAAACACTCATATTAAAAAAGATTTACAATAATTAGTAAATTATTTTTAAAATAAGGTATTTTAACGTAAACTCCGAAAATTATAAAAAAGTTCTTGTAAATTATCAATGAATTTCATTATTTATTTTTGTTAATTTGATTTCATGTAATAAATCGATATATATATATATATATATATATATATATATATATATATATATATATATATATATATATATATATATATATATAAATACAAATAGCAATAGTTTACTATAGTGACCTGCAAAATTTATTTGTTTACAATTTATTTTTAGATCATTTTCGGAAATGGTTAAGGGATGTATTTTTTCCAAATGTTGGAAAAAATAGTATATTATTGCTAGATTCTTGGAGTGGACATTGCACAGAAGCAGTTGAAAGAGAAAAACCTGATGATAAAAACATCAAACTTTTCAAAATTCCTAAAGGTACAACTGGAAAAATACAACCGCTGGATGTGTTTGGTTTTCGTATATGGAAAAATTTTGTGAGACACTTTTCCGATAGTGTAATTTTGTTGGATAAGGATATAAGTTTGCACGTACGAAATAATGTAATTAAATTGCACTCTCTGGTGCACAATCTGTTATCTTCTCCTCGATACGTAAATCTTTTTAAATACTCTTTGTATAAAAGCGGTTATATCGATAATAAACCAAATGAATTTTTAAATCCGGTGGACTTTAGCTTTGGTGGATCCCAAGCTCATTGTGAGGTACTAGGATGTAAAAATACTGCTATTATAAAATGTTCATGGTGTCAGAAATCACTCTGCTTAAAACATTTTTTTGAAGATTTTCATTATTGTTCAACCTATAATCCTTAAACAAAATTAATTGCGATAAGAACTAAATTATAAGCTCATTTGTATAGAGTTTCTTTGAATATTTTTTGACTATTTGTGAAAATATACCTATATTTTACTTTTAATAAAAATTAATTACATAATAACAATTAATATTTTATATTAAATTTTTCTATTTATATTTTAATTTTTTTATTTTTATTTATATTTTTCTATTCGTTAGATTACTCAATCATTTAACTCACCTATTCTTTTCCCAGTTCCATCCTTTTTATTTACCTATAAATACGAACAAAATATTCGAATATAAATTGCACAATAAGTATAAGAGTTTAAAGGTGACTTCATTAATTACGCTATCTCGATAAAAAAACTGACACAAAAATAAACTAAATCTGCATTATACATCTCAAAATATATATTTCAATGATTCAATTGTAAGTATACTTGTCCAAGGTGCTGCTAAACCCCGATAATGCTTTTATTAGAAAAAATCTTAAAACAAGTCAACATTGATTTTGAATTTTAATAATAATTATTTAATTTTATTGCAAATATTGTATACAAAAAAAATTAAAAAAAAATTTTTTCCGAAATAAAATATAAGGGTAGCTAATTAATTTGGCATTTCAAAGAGAAATATGTTTCATTTTGTTTCATTTTAAATTTGAATCTGAACTTGTGATATTCAGATAAAACCTATTTTAGGGGTGATTTTTAGGGGTGCGTTTTACTCCTTTAATAGGAAATTGGGCCCATAGAAAAAATAGCCCAAATAAAAATAAATTCTGCATTATATATAACTTATAATATTAATTTTAATAGTTTGAAAGTATTTTGTGCCTAAAGGGTTGTTTACCCCTGATGACGTGTTTATTTGCAAAAATCCTGAAACACGTAAACTTTATTTTTTATTTTAAGTCAAAAAATCATTTTTATAATAATTAATTAATTTTATTGCAAATATTATATGCAGAAAGTTTAAAAAATAAGGTTTTTCTAAAATAAAAAGTAAGGGTTGCCACCCTCGAGGACCAAACTATACTTGATGGTTACATAATTCAAGGAGAAATATTTTCCATTTTGTTTCATTTCAAAATATCGATTAGAACTTAAGATATTAAAAAGAAACCGTTTTCGGGGGTAAACTTTAAAGGCGGTTTTCACCCCTTTAATAAGGGATTGGGCCGATAAAAGAAATTCCGAGTCTCTTATTTTTCGGTCCTCTACAATATATCAAAAATTCAGGAAAATCGGAGGCGGACACCTCGATCGGTTTCCTTGTAAGTATTACATGCTCTAAATTGACACGTAACCTATGGTCGAGGTATCCAAGTAAATTGTGGGAATAAAATCAGGGAGGCCGGTGAAAGTAAGGGATGGAAATTAATAACCAAAATTAATTATTTAGATTTTACTTTAACCTATCTATCGAGTAAATTTCCTTCCCCTCTCCCTTCCTCATTGCCGGGCATAAGTAGTACAGATCGACTCTGGTCTAAGTTCTACATGCCGAGCAACTCCTCCATCCACGCAGTGAAGCGTCAGAGCTGAGCATAAGTAATACAGATCAGTAATGGTCTAAGTATTACATGCCCTAAGTTGGCACGGAAACTGTGGTTGAGGTATCCAAATAATTTGCGAAATAAAAGTCACGGAGATAAGTAAACTGAGGATCGGAAATTCATAACAATACTCATATTTAGTTGTTTTATAGTGCCGTTAGTTTATTGATTTAATGAAATACCGCGGTCAAAAATAGATATCTAAGTGCTTCTACCGGGCTTTTACGCTTTCGGGTTGGTTTTACCGGGCTTTTGTGCTTTCGGGTACGTTTCAAGTTTAGTACATGCAGCAAACCGTTAATATCATGTGCAACTGCCTCTGAGATTAATCTTTCTAGATTAAGGGGGCTAGACACCTTTTTTCTCTGAAAGAAGAAGTCACATTTCAATACATAAATGTAAACTAATTATTTCATACTTTTTACATATAAAAGTGGGTATATTTATCTTACCTTAAAACTTTCTCCGATGGGTCTTTTATATGGTCCAGAACCATAGTCATCGATGAAACAAGTTTTTTCACTATCCGTAAGCTTTGAAATTTTCCTGTGGATGGATTGACTTCAGATTTAAACTAAATTACTCCTGAATAGTATAATTCTCATATGAGTGTAGGGATTTTTGATCTAATGAGAAAAAAAAAATTGTGCTGTTTTTCAAGAGTTTTTTTTTTAATTTTTTTAAATTTTTTATATTTTTTCATAATTTTTCTGATATAAAAATTTTTCCGACATTTAATCCTAAATCCCTACACTCATATGAGAATTACGAGGGTCATTTGACAAGTACCTAGCCTCACCGCCAGATGGTGCCACTATCGCACCAGAAATACACTACAGTGCAGTATCTTCCTGTAAACGGTTACAGACGAAATTTCAGCCGGATCGGAGTTGTAGTTTATTTTTGAGAGCGTGTGAAAGCAAATGTGTCCGTTGATTTTTGAAAAAATCGAGAAAGAACAATATCGGTCGGTGATTCGATTCTTGTTTTTGGAAGGGAAATCGCGCAGTGAAATTAAAGAACGCTTGGATGCAGTGTATGGGGATGCTTCTCCTTCGATGGCGACCGTTAAATTTTGGTATAACGAGTTTCAACGTGGTCGTACGTCGGTTTTTGATGATCCACGCCCAGGTGCTCCGAAAACAGCCACTACGGAGGAGAACGTGACAAAAATACACGATATCGTTTTGTCAGACCGCCGATTAAAGGTGCACGAGATAGCTGCGATAGTAGGCATCTCAGAAGAACGCGTGTGGCATATCCTACATGAGATTTTAGGCATGAGAAGCTGTCAGCAAGGTGGGTGCCGCGTTTGCTGACTGCAGACAACAAGCGCATCCGTGTGACCAGTTCAGAGCAGTGTTTGGAGCTGTTTAATCGCAATCCAAAAGAGTTTTTGCGTCGTTACGTGACCGTCGACGAAACATGGATTCACTACTACACTCCAGAGACCAAGGAGCAGTCAAAACAGTGGACCTTACCCGGTGAACCTGCTCCGAAGAAGGCGAAGACGGTCCCGTCGGCCGGAAAGGTGATGGCCACTGTTTTCTGGGATTCTCAAGGTGTGATTTTTATTGACTATCTGGAGAAGGGCAAAACGGTCACAGGACAGTACTACGCCGAACTATTGAGCCGATTTGACGCCGTGTTAGAAGAAAAACGGCCCCATTTGTCTAAAAAGAAAGTGCTTTTCCACCACGATAATGCACCGGCTCACACTTCTGCACTCGCCACGGCTAAATTGGTCGAATTACGCTACGAACTGCTGCCCCATCCACTGTATTCTCCAGATTTGGCTCCGTGCGACTTCTTTTTGTTTCCGAACCTAAAAAATTCGCTCGCCGGGAAGAGATTCCACTCCAATAACGAAATAATCGCCGCCACGGAGGCCTATTTTGCAAACCAAGAGAAAACATTTTTTTCAACGGGGTTAAAAGAATTGGAACACCGCTGGACCAAGTGTATTCAACTAAAAGGAGACTACATTGAAAAATAAATTTTATTTTTTGTAAAATTTTGGTGTTTCCATTTGTAGGCTAGGTACTTATCAAATGACCCTCGTATACTATTCAGGAGTAATTTAGTTCAAATCTGGAGTCACTCCATCCACAGGAAAATTTCAAAGCTTACGGATAGTGAAAAAACTTGTTTCATCGATGACTATGGTTCTGGACCATATAAAAGGCCCATCGGAGAAAGTTTTAAGGTAAGGTAAATATACCCACTTTTATATGAAAAAAGTATGATATAATTAGTTTACATTTATGTATTAAAATGTGACTTCTTATTTCAGAGAAAAAAGGTGTCTAGCCCCCTTAAGACATGCACCAAAACCTCTGAATATTACGCGGTCCTGCCTCTGAGATTAATCTTTTTACCGGGCTTTACACTTTCGGGTTGGTTTTACCGGGCTTTTATGCTTTCGGGTACGTTTCAGGATTAGTCCATGCAGCAAACCGTTAATATCATGTGCAACTGCCTCTGAGATTAATCTTTCTAGAATAATACATGCACCAAAACCTCTGAATATTACGCGGTCCTGCCTCTGAGATTAATCTTTCTACCGGGCTTTTCGCTTTCGGGTTAGATTATTTATTTTTTTGACCGTGTTAGATTTTAAATTAATAACTATAAGCACTAGTAGAATCAAGATAATTAAAAATTAAGTCAGAACATAACCGAAAAAGTTTATTCCCTATTAAGGGGATGCCTTACTCGTACTATTACCGACCGAGCAATTCACACAGTTCCAAGCTGATTAAAAATAAAATACGTCGAATCACAAAAAATCAAGAGAACACTCTTCTGTGTTTTTTAACGTTCTATCATTCAGTCAAAGTTTGGAGTCGAAATATCAAGTCATTTCTGCAAAAACTTTGAACAAACGAAATTTAATTTCGTTCAAAGTTTTTGAAAAAACGGCTTGATATTTGGACTCCAAACTTTGACTGGATGATAGAACGTTAAAAAACACAGAAGAGTGTTCTCTTGATTTTTTGTGATTCGACGTATTTTATTTTTAATCAGCTTGAAACTGTGTGAATTGCTCGGTCGGTAATAGTACGAGTAAGGCATCCCCTTAACTGGCTCCAACCCTGGTATAGGACGAAAGTCCTGCCTAAAAAGGAGCGTAGAATTTATTATTTAATTCTATTAAAAAAAAAACATAAGTGACATTCGGACGTCACAAGAACGTGAAAAAACGTGTGTTCCAAGCCGATTGAGTGGTATCATTTTTTTACAGCACTTTTAATTTTTCTTATGAAAATTTAACATGGGAAAAATAGGTGAAAAGTTGTCATTGATGATGAACCAATAACAAGCTATTGAAGAGGCCAAACCAAATTCCACAAAAGAGCGATTAAAGTTGAAGAATAGAGCTTTAATTTGAGAGGGCAATCGTTAAAATCAGTTGATTCGGTGCAAAACTACGTGAATTTAAAAATGAATGAAAAGTGCGAAAAATGACGAAAATTTTAAGAATTACGATGATTTGGCAAAAATCGCTCATTTTTGGTCATTTTTTGTCATTTTCAAATTCACGTAGCTTTGCACCGAATCGACCGATTTTAACGATTGCCTCTCAAATTAAAGCTCTATTCTTCAACTTTAATCGCTTTTTTGTGGAATTTGGTTTGGCCTCTTCAATAGCTTGTTATTGGTTCATCATCAATGACAACTTTTCACCCATTTTTCCCCCGTTAAATTTCCATAAGAAAAATTAAAAGTGCTGTAAAAAAATGTTACCACTCAATCGGCTTGGAACACACGTTTTTCACGTTCTGTAAGGTTCAAGAAACGAGAAAAACCTTGTGTGGTAAGTGTGCATTCAAAAAAATTTTTCATTTTTTTTGGCGACGTAAAAGGGAAATTTCCCAGGAATTGCTCATATACATAAAGCCATTCCCGAAAAATTACGATTTGAAAAGAGGGCTAAAACAGTTTTAACCTAAAATATTTCTGACATTTATAAACAAATTCTTTTATTACCATAAGAACTCGTATAATAAATATACAAACTCTACATCTCTATAAAATTTCAAAGTAATTAAAACAATTTTACTCTAGTTATTGTGCAACAAAGAAAGTCATTTTCAGAAATACTATAATTTTAAATATCAAATGTCTCAAAAAGTAGCCATATAATCTTGATCAAATTTTACACAGATATTGTCTATCGCAAACAAAATAGTCTATAAATTTCAAGCTTATACATGGAGTCGTCATTTAGAAATTACGATTATCAAAAAAACGTAAAAAAGTTTTAACCTTAAATATCTCTAAAAATTATGAGATAATTCTTTTACCTAAAGGATTTATACAATAAATATATAAACTCTATATTTCCACGAAATTTCAACATGATTAAATCGATTTTTTTCTCTAGTTATCAGGCGACAAAGAAAGAGACTGTAACATACGAAATTTTTCAATATTAAATATTTCAATAAGTAATCGTATGATCTTGATGAAAATTCGCACACATATTATCTATACCACATACAAAATTGTCTATAAATTGTCAAAAAATTAAAAAATTTTGTATCCTTTACTGTCTCTTAATTTCTGGACCAATCATTTGCCCAAATAACTCGACTGAGACCTATCCAAAATCTGCCCCTACAAGAAATTTTAAAGCGATTAAGTCAATTTTACTCCAGTTATCGAGCGACATACAAAACTCATTTTTTTCGGTTTTCAATTTTTATCTCAAAAACTAATCGACATAATGGATTCAAATTTGTACAGATTATAGCTATTTATATTCTGCATTATCATGATTTTTTTTTAATTTACCGTTTAGTTTGGGAGTTATAAGCCTTTAAAAAAAAAACACGTTTTTGTTAAAAACAAAGGAACCGCGATAGCTAAGAACTTTTTTTTTTTTTGAGAAAATATAGGTATTTTAATGCTCTTTCAAAGACCCAAAGGTTACGCACTCTCCTTGTTAGTATATTACGCAACTAGGGAGGTAAAAAGTTCGCCACCTAAGAGCACATGTTTGCCACCCTCGTCTTCGGCTCGGGTGTCAATTTTCACGTCTGGACTGGCCAACTCTTTACTCTTTTCTCTCTAGTTGCGCATATACTAATTTGATTTCGCGTGGACGAAAACTTTATCGCGTAATAGCTTCAATACGAAAGCATCTTTCACCATGAAACTTTATAGATATAATGTAAATGAAAAATGCTTTCCAATTAAGTATCTCGTGCGCGGTATCTACGTGTATAAAATGTTGATAAGGGAAATGTGACGAAAAAAGGTAAGGTTAGAGACCCAATCCAATGAATAAAGGGTGCGTCGTCGACCCGCTGGCTCATTCGTCACTTCGCTCCTTAACTTGCCAAGCAGGGCGCTCCACAGTGGTGCCGATCGATGCAAAAGTGATGAAATTCCTGCTTTAGTACAATAAGGCTCAAAAAATTTTTATAAAATACGTTTTGGATTCGTGAAGTAATTTCCTACGATAAATCGTTTCCCTTATGGCTGTAGCATTGCTCTTTTTTTAGTAAGGAATACGTTAAATGCCGTTTTTTTGGAGTTTATTTATTTATTTTTTTTTTTTTTTTAAGTAGGATTAATTTTTTTTTTGTTTTATAATAAGCGCCCATTTTTTATAAATATAATTTTTTTCAAACAACTGCATAAGTCCTAGAATTTTGAAAAAAAATTATATTTATAAAAAATGGGCGCTTATTATAAAACAAAAAAAAATTAATCCTACTTAAAAACAAAAAGAAAAAAAATAAACTCCAAAAAACGACATTTAACGTATTCATTACTAAAAAAATGAGCAATGCTACAGCCATGAAGGAAACGATTTATCGTAGGAAATTATTTCAGAAGTCCCAAACGTATTTTATAAAAATTTTTTGAGCCTTATTGTGCTAAAGTACGAATTTTCATCACTTTTGAGTAGATAGGCATCACTGTGCGCTGCCGCGCCCTTTGATGTATATAAATGTAAAAAAGTTCTTCCTAAACTTCTCACTAAATTATATTATCATAAAAATGTATATAAAAAATGTAAAAAAAAGGTAAAAAAATGTATATAAATTTATATTAATGCAAAAAATATTCCAATTGCGACCTTTAGCTACATTTATTTACATTTATATACACTTTCTTATATTTATATTCATTTTGCAATTTCATCTGGGAATCAGCAAAACCCTGTAATACTATTATTTCATTGTATTAAACTGTGAGCACACGTTCAAAGGCTAGAAAACTTCAAATAATACTCACCTTTCAAGAAATATTTATCTAAATAATACTCACCTTTCAAGAATATAAATCTAAATTTGATAAAAGACTTATTCAATTAACTTGAGATACAAGAAATAAGAAGATAAACGAACAATTACGATGTTAAGTCTTGAATGTCGAGGAATCTACTCTTATATTTGATTGTTAGTTAACTTTTGGCTTATTTACCTTTTTTTCCTGTTGGTGTAGGTTTTCGAAATGAATAGATTGATGGTTCAATAATTGCACTATTTATTCGTTTATAAAATTAACAATAAATTGATATAGAGTCACAAAATAATTATATTCGATCTGTTCGATTAATATGTGTAATATATGCGTTGCTTGCGCGGATAATTAATACCGATAGATTATTGATTTTATAGATATAAGTATTTTCTCGTAGTCTCTTATAGGCTCGAATTGGCCTGTATAATAATCGTTTCTCCTCTTGTCCGCTGGAGTGGTACGGAGCTCGCGACTTTTGCACAATTACTGATTTGTGTGTTGAGAGTCGCCGTATTTATTAAGCGGTTAATTTGGGTTAAAGATGACGATTCGATTTCACATTTAAAAGTGCTGATTCTAAACAAAGTTGCGATGAGCGGTTGGTTTCACAAGGTCAGTGGCTCGCTACGTCACGCTGGCTGTTGCGTAGCCGAAATTGCTGTACTGTTAAAATTCGCACTCGCATTGTTTTGTGGGTCAAAGAAATGAATATTGGGATTTAATAACGTCACCGACATATCAGTTTATAATTTGTCTTGCCCCATCGCGATGCCGCTTGCATTGGAATGCAACGTTGTCAAAATTCGCATAATATACGACATTTGTATGTCAGAAAATTACTGGCGATATATATGCATTGTTAATTTGATTTTAGAGATACGTCACAGACGTAACAACGAAATAAACGAAAAAAGTTGTTTATGTCATTTGTTTTAATTATCAAACAACGAAATAGTGTAAAACATCTGTAACGGCACGCTCCAGCGCAGCGCGGAGAGCGCTCCCAGCCGCTCGCCGCTGTCTTTTTAATTTTATTGCTTCATTTCACTAACTTGAAATTTCGGGGCTTTGTAGCTTAAGACTTGTACTTTCAAATGAAAAAATTTCTTTAAAAAAAATTGTATTCTTTTAGTAAAATCGCTATGATCTTTCAACGTATAATTGTGAGCGACTTGAACCAAGCGCATTTTATGCGAAAAATCGTGCGACCACTGGCTGGTTTATTTATTTAGCTCTACGAAAAACGGCTTTGGGGATTACTTTTTTTCATGAAATCTCATTTTTTGAGAATCAATGGAACCATTGCTCATCAACAGTTTTTGGAAACCTTTACTTTTAAATTATCATACCTTTAAAAACCACCGTGTGTCATTTTCTTGAAACATGTGTCACAAACGCAGTTTTTAATTGTTGGGGAGACCGGGGCTAGTTGGAGAACTTTTTACATTTTATTTTTTGTACACAAAACTATAAATTTAATGAACAAAACTTTTTCAATATTTCAAAGTACTTCATCTAGAGAATATTTATGATTTTTTCTAAACATGTATAGTAACCTAAAAAAAAAGGTAGAACCAATTTTTTAACCGGACGATTTTTGGCCAACCTGCCACACAGGCGGGTTAGGTTGGCCAAGGATTTCGGATAAGCTCACCGACGATAAATCTTAGAATAAAATACAAGAATTGATAATATTATTATATTAAATAAACAATTAAACTCGAGAACATGACATTGAACATATAATAAATTCAACAATAAAATAAGCTATAATACGTTAACAACTATAAATGATCCAACTTTCATTCGCACTGATTCTATAAGGCTCTGTTGTATTTTCCGTGTTATATCAAACCATTTTTATCTAGTAGGAAAGTGATTATATGAACGACGACCTTGTTCCAAACAAGTCAGCCAACATGCCCCAAGGGTACCTTTTAATTTATAAATTAGGCTAATAATATTAAAAATAAAAAAATAAAAAAATAAAAAAATTAAAAGTCGTAAAATTATAAAAAAGCAATTATTATAACCTCCATTAAATGAAAATAGATAAGTATAATTTTTTAAAAGAATTATCTGGTATTTCCTAAAATACAACATTTCGTCGGCTGGGAGAAAGAGAGTCCTATCTCGGCTTTGCATGGAAAAAAGTCCTATCCCGATACCGTATGGAAAAAAGTCCTATCTCGACTTTGCGGGGCAAAGGTACTATTTCGGCTTCGCGCATAAGAAAGTTCTATCTCGAGGACTGCGCGTTTTTACTAACGTTTAAGCTGACAACCACAGTAGAGTTTTGGAAAATCGGTCTCCGATTCACGCTGGGCTGGTTATACTAGCGAACCTATTTCTCTATCTTACTTATTATACATCAACATACATATACTTTCATTGTGAAGTATTCCACTTAAATACAAAATTAAAGTTTTTTAGTGCCCGAGATAGAACTGTGAAGTCCGGAATTAAGGAAAAGATAAATAAAAATTGTCATATAAATGTTTATTTATAAAATAGTTTTATCCACCAATAGATCTGATGAACAATAGATCCTTGATTTTATGTATAATCTCCCTGTATAATCGCTTTTTTGAATTGCTCTTCTTATGTGAATATAATGAGATTGGCACTTATAGTTGCTTATTAATAAAATTATGCCCTCGTATGTCGTCTGGGACAGACGGAGCTCGCGATCTGTTTATTCCCCACGCTGTAACTGACTCGTGCGAGCGCACCCCGTTTTTTTTAAGACAGAAATAAATTGGGTTAAAGATGATCTGATGATGAGGCGTGATCATCTTTTTAAACAAGTTAAATGAGCGTAAGCCGTATGTAGTTCGATTTCAAATTCAAAAATGCTGAGTATAAACAAACTTACGACGTGCGTATGCTTTTGTAACGGAACCGTCTACGATGGGAAAATTTTTTTTTGTATATATTTTTATGCGATGAACCATAGTCATAACCCTGAACACCTACTACCCTACCGACACTATTGCACCAAGGGTTGTAGATGTAACCTGCGCTTCTCGGAGTCTCAAGCTGTCATAAAACACCGACGCGGCGCATGCTTTAAAATTTCTGAATTTTTAATCTTGTAATTTCCTTTTCCTTAAAAGGCTATATTTAGACTTAATATAAAAACGGACTGTAAACTTTCCTTTCTTCTTGATAAAGACAAACACTACTTTTAAATAAATAAAAATTATATCCGATTACACCTACGATCACAGATACTGTAAAATTATAATACGCAATTGTTTATCGAAGATTATTATATTCTCTTGTACAAAAGTAAGTAACCTCACTCTAATAAAAAAATGTTCAATAGTAAAACCTTTAGTTGAATTACAATATTTCTGCAATACAATTTTATTTAGAAATACTTCAGTTGTATTAATGAGTTAGTTATAAATTAGGGTTAATTTTCTACAAGGATATATTTTAAATAATAATTTAAGTACGAATTGTTAAACAAACCCTTGTGCAATAATCACAATTGTAATTCTTCCTTTATACGTTTGACCTAACTAACAAACCGTTCCAAACGCGAGGTATAAGAGTTTATAAGGTTTTCCATTCACAATCACAAACAAATATAAAATTACAATAACTACTTTAAGACACATTCATGAAAGAATATTTTTCCTACTCAAATAATGAAACTTATTCAACCTTCTGTTTTTCTTCTGCTATATATAAATAAACTGTTTTATTACATATCACAAATTTAACAAACATTTTTGGATTTTGAACAATTACATGTGAGTTTGAAATATTCCTTCAAAATGTGGAATTAGCCTTAAGAAGACGATAGCCCTAGCGGATGCGTAATCTTGGGGCTGTAAAACACATGGCCCATACTAAATATAGATACGACGCTTTCCCACGCAGGGACGCGCTTTTCCGAGTTTTTCAAAACATGACTTATACTATACATTGAAATATTATTTTACATTATCTCTCAAACCGTTATCAATAAAATTATTTTAACAACAACCGATATTAAATATAACAGTAAGGAAATTAGGAAAAATAATACTAATTCCATATTCTTTGTTAAATTGCAATCAACAGCTTTTGCTTGTTTCCGTATTAATAATATTAAGATCTATTAACAAGAACCCAAAAATATAGCTCTATGAGTAACCATATGCATTTTATAAACGCAACCTATAACCATGTAAAGAATCTTTATTAACCAACAATAAATAATTACTATAATAGCTATTATATTATATAAATCAACAAGTTTTGATAACAAAGCATTTAGGTTTTAGTTTATTTTAGATAATTGACTGTTATTATAAATTTATCATATATGATTTCATTGTAAATTAGATTATTAAGTTAGTAAAATTTTGTATTCCGAATAACTATCATTAAAATAGTCGTAGCATTTTCATTCAAGTTGTAATATCTTGTTACATAATTATTTAGTAAGATAAATAATTCAATTCATGGTAGAATATCTAGATTGTTAATTATAGGAAAAACCGAGACAAAGAAGATGTTTGTCAGCTACATCAGCCCCAAAACACATGGCTCGTCTAAAAATAGATTTTTCTCAGTCTTCCTGCGCGGAGACGCATTTTCCAGCATCTTTTGGGACTCAATGTACTATAGCATAAGAGTATTTTTTTAGAATAACGCTAGATATCTCATTAATTACAATTAGAAAAATAATTTTTGTTTAAGATAAAAGTTGCATTACGTTAAGTAAAAATTAAGAGATGAGAAAATCCATTATTATAATATGTTTTTATAGTAATAATAATCCATTTGTCTATTTCTACTAGATTAACTAACTAGACTTTAAGTTTAGATGATAAACTGTTTAGAATTTGAATAATACATTTGTAATTCGTACGTTTTCTTAATAATAATTAACTATTATGACTATTTATAAGTAATTTTCATTGTTAATGCAAGTTTTATGAAATATACACATTAGATGAAACATTTTACTGGACAATACCAGTATTTTAACACATTGTTACTTACGAAAACTAATTAAATTTCAAATATTTTAAATAAATAATAGGAAATCTAAGGAAAATGTATTAATTTAATAAAATAACTTAATAATATGATTGATATATTAGCTAGAATGAATAGTCTAATGTTTTTATAAAGTTTGCATAAGAAATTTCATTGTTTAATGTATAATTAAGTTTATAAAATTTATAATGCGTTTAACTCCTGTTGTAATAGACCGATAACTTCCGTTCAAATTTGTATTTTCATTTTAGAACAAAATGTAATAGAATAACATATTTTATAATTTATAAGCTGCCAACATTGTATAATTTTCAGCAAGTAACAGAAAATTGATCATTTTTGACTCGAAAGAAAGAGAAGGATATATCTTTTATCTCTCTCATCTCTCTTTCTCTGTCGCACATATATCGTTCTCTCTCGCTCCTTAAGGAAGATACGAGCCGCCGGAAAATACCCTAGAGAAGGGATAAGGGACCGCTCTCTGCCGCTCCCTGTGTTAAAGCATAGGATTTTCCCCACTTTCATAAAAATCGACGTTTGGAAGGGATGCCACCCCCGCACCATTGGATACCGTCTTCTCACACCACTAGCCTCAATTAACATTACAGGATATATGACTATCAACCGCCGTCACACTTGGCAACCAACGATTCGTTAACGCAAGATGACGCAACTACCCGATTCGACACCGCAGTTTTTCCAGCCGAAGAAGAGGAGGAGCAACGCATTTAAATACGCTGAACGCGCACTGCTCGCCGGTCAGTCAGATTTACAAGCCTCACAAGCTTTGCCGACTGGTCCAGGGTGCAGTTCACCACAAGCCTCACAAGCTTTGCTGAACTGACGCAGTCAGATCAACACAAGCCTCACAAGCTTTGCTGACTGTACGGGCAGATCGACACAAGTCTCACAAGCTTTACGATACTGTACCAACTCAATTCTATTTAAAAGAGGAAAAAATAAAAAATTCAAAATATTCAAATTACTCAAAATTTTAGTTCAATTTCTTTTTACCAAATTCCAAATTACTATATTCAAAAAATTATAAAGAAAAAGGAGATTTACAAAATAAGAAAGGTAAATAAAGTCAAAAATAAAAAACAAATAAATTATTGTATTATTTTGGATTGTGAATATCCGATTGGCCTTGGTCTTACGGACTTTAATGGACAGGAGTTATTCACGATACACAAATCATTTAGTGCGAGTTTTACGAACTTGGTGCAATTTGATTTGACAAAATAGTATAAATTTTATTTTTCTTAGAAAAATTTAGATTTCAAAGTTGAGAATATTATTAAAATTCAGGTTCAAATAAATAAATTATTGTATTATTTTGGATTGTGAATATCCGATTGGCCTTGGTCTTACGGACTTTAATGGACAGGAGTTATTCACGATACACAAATCATTTAGTGCGAGTTTTACGAACTTGGTGCAATTTGATTTGACAAAATAGTATAAATTTTATTTTTCTTAGAAAAATTTAGATTTCAAAGTTGAGAATATTATTAGAATTCAGGTTCAAATAAATAAATTATTGTATTATTTTGGATTGTGAATATCCGATTGGCCTTGGTCTTACGGACTTTAATGGACAGGAGTTATTCACGATACACAAATCATTTAGTGCGAGTTTTACGAACTTGGTGCAATTTGATTTGACAAAATAGTATAAATTTTATTTTTCTTAGAAAAATTTAGATTTCGAAGTTGAGAATATTATTAGAATTCAGGTTCAAATAAATAAATTATTGTATTATTTTGGATTGTGAATATCCGATTGGCCTTGGTCTTACGGACTTTAATGGACAGGAGTTATTCACGATACACAAATCATTTAGTGCGAGTTTTACGAACTTGGTGCAATTTGATTTGACAAAATAGTATAAATTTTATTTTTCTTAGAAAAATTTAGATTTCAAAGTTGAGAATATTATTAGAATTCAGGTTCAAATAAATAAATTATTGTATTATTTTGGATTGTGAATATCCGATTGGCCTTGGTCTTACGGACTTTAATGGACAGGAGTTATTCACGATACACAAATCATTTAGTGCGAGTTTTACGAACTTGGTGCAATTTGATTTGACAAAATAGTATAAATTTTATTTTTCTTAGAAAAATTTAGATTTCAAAGTTGAGAATATTATTAGAATTCAGGTTCAAATAAATAAATTATTGTATTATTTTGGATTGTGAATATCCGATTGGCCTTGGTCTTACGGACTTTAATGGACAGGAGTTATTCACGATACACAAATCATTTAGTGCGAGTTTTACGAACTTGGTGCAATTTGATTTGACAAAATAGTATAAATTTTATTTCAAGAAAGAGAGTTTCCAATATCAATTGTCATTAAAATAATAGAAAAGAAATATTAAAGAAATAAATTCTAATTTTGATAGGTTAGGGAAGGGCGAAACTGAGAATAACCTGAGATGGGAAAAATTTAGTATTATCCAACATACAGAATTCCTGGGCTCGTGACCTTTCTCCTATCCATACAAGAGGCATGCGCAACAAAAATTGTTTTTACGAGACAAATGTGCTGCTTCTGTTGGTCCTTGTAAAACCCAAATCCTGAGTCCAAAAGAAGAAATTAATCAAACTCAGATTTTAACGACAACAGTGAATTTTGTTACTACACTCCTTTCCTTAGCTCGTCCATGGTCTATTAGCTGGCGCAGCTACGATCAAAAAGAGCACTGACTCTTAAATGAGTTAATAATCCCAGTCGTGTCATGTTTTAGGACGTGACACTTTCACGAAGTTTGTGGCTCGCTACGTCACGTGGTTGCGTCGTCGAAATGCTGCGTCGTTTAAATTCGCAATCACATAATTCTGTGGGTCAGGAAATTACTAATGAGAATATGAATATCAAATGTAATTTAAGGATACGTCGCAGACGTAACATCTCCCCCCTTAGGCTTTTGAATATCGTAGAGATTCAACAATTATTGGAATAGTTGAACCATCAGTAATTTCCTGTTACAGGATTTTTCTAATTATAATAACATGATAATTCAAATGTTAAATATAATAATGATAATTCATATAATAAAAACAATAATAAAAATTCAATAAATTTAAACAAAATTTCGTATCGTCGATATACTTCTATAAAATAAATCGAATGTTTAATGCCGATTTTTCCTAGCGTTCAAATACAAGTACGGATCACTATGGAATTAACGAGCAATCTTACTTCGTTCATACATAAATTTAATTTTATATAACAATTGATTAATAAAACGTTACGTAAAAAATAAAGTGTATTATATATATATATATATCATGATTGTACATAGCATTTCGACAATTTAATTATTTTATTAACGGTAATGTGTACTAATTTTTGTTTTGCTCTATTTAAAAAAAAATAGTCATTGATTCAGTTTAGAAATAATGTGCGTATTAAATAATTTTATAGTAAATAAAAGATGAGGAGAAATATATAGGGAATGATTCAAGTGATCATTCACTTCCCTCCCTGCTGAGATATTTGGTAAAAGATATATTATTTTTTCCTCTTTGTTTAAGTAGAATAACGTTAAAGGGCTTTTGATATTACCATTATAGAAATATTTCTCAACCGTATACTGAGAAAAATTATAATTATTTCCAAAAGAAAAATTTAATTATACGTAGTGTGTAGGTATTTGTTTGTGAAAAAGAAGGTTAATAAGTTGGAGTGATTTTGGTAAATTTTGACTTGTTATTGTTCTTATGCATCATTGTATTACCTTTCTTTGAAAATCTAAGCCATTTTAAAAGTTCATTTTAAAACTCAAGATTTTTTCTGGCATGAGTAGCGTTCACATATTTGCATTAGAGTAGAAAATTGTTTTACTCAATACAGTGCCGAATAGTGTATCTTGTAGGATGATCATGTCAGTATATAAAGAGCTCAGGGCAATAAAGGGTCAGCTCACATTTCGAGTTGGCCCCTAGATAAACAGTATGAACGGCAAATTCAGGGGCTATCTGGAAATATGAGCTGACCTCTTCTTGCCCTCAGCTCTCTACGAGCTTTTTTTTTTTAAGGCAAATACAGCCCGATTTTGCATAAAATTACAGTTAAATTATTTTTATCATATGCTTGTTATTAAATTGATCCCTGTTGTAATGTTTTCTTACTTTGTGACTAAATATTTATATTAACTAATTTTATTATTTAATAACGCATCATTTTTTTAAATAAAATTTTTCCTTGCTTCATTGTTGCAAAATAAAAACTGTGGTATTTTAATATGTAATCGCAATATATGTAATCGAAAATATGTATTTTAAATTATGAACGATGTCATTCTTAGTTGTAGTATTGTTTCTAAAATGTGTCATGTATGAATCTGTACGCTGTCTTCATAAAAGATTCCTATAATTGCATTATTAAAATTTATCTTATTTCGCTCGCATTTTTATAAGATTAACTTTCTTAGGAAATATAGTTGCTTTTCACAAAATTATTAGCATTTTGATACGAACAATTGTAGACAAATGATTAGTGATTATAATTTTAAATTGTAAATGTGGTAAAGTCTAAATCACCTTAGGTTTATCTTCTAGTTGATCAAAACGCGAGGTGGTTTTGCTTTAAATAAAAAAAGTTAGGCTGCAATTATAATTCTCTAGTGCTGTATTAAATTTGGAAAAATAAGTAGAGATTATAATAGATGTTAATATTGAGTATGTTGCCCATATTCTAAAACAAAAATGTCGTATTATTATTTGTTATAATATTGTCTTTGCTTGTTTTCCATAATAGAATAAAATATTATTTTGTTCATTTTAATAGCTTTGAAAATTCTTATTATGCTGATCCTTTTCAAATTTATTAATATTTGGTTCTTTAATAGGCCATGTTTTGTCTCCCTTTTTAAACTTTTTTCTGATAGTAAATTTATTGTAGTAATCTTTAGATTTTAATTTTAATCTTGTAATTTTTGATAATTCTTTTAAATATTTTTTATAATTAGATATCCATTTTAGCTTTTTGATGTTTTCATTAGATGTTACTTTGGTTAAAACTAACTGCAATTGATGTACTTTATTAGGATTTGTATTTAGATTAATTATTACGTTATGATCTTGATTATCAAAGGTCTCTTTTAGTTGACTTTTATTCTCGAGCTGTTCTTGGTATTCTTGATTATCAAATATTTTTGGATGACCTTTATTCTCTAGATGTTTTTGAAGTTTTTGATTATCAAACATATCTTTTGGTTGATTTTCATTTTCGAAAACTACTTTACTATTATTTAATAAGTTCTTTAGATTTTTTATATCATTTAATAAAGACTCTTCGGAATGTATTAATCCTATATTCGCTTCTAACGAATTTTCAAGCGATTTTCGTTGGAGTTTAGTTTCAATTTGAACATATTCGGAATCAAATGATTCAGCTAAAGCAGCAATTTTATATAAAATGTCTTTAAGATCATCATAAAAAGTTACTGTTTCTAATGAATTATTATCTTTTTTTATTATTTTCATTTAAATTTTCATTCTTTTAATTATTTATATGAGGTTTAATTAAATTAATTTCATCATAATCCTCATCAGTTTTTACATTATATTCACTAAAATCAATTAAATTAATTTCATTAGTATTTTCATGATTTTTTATAATTAATTCATTAACTTTTGATTCATCAGTAATTTTAATTAAAGGTTCGACAATTACATCAATTTCTTCATTACTATTAATTATTTTAGATTCCTCTATGGTATTAATTTCCTGTTCATTTTCTCTAATTTGTTTATTATGATCGTATATTTCACTATTATTTGCATTAATTTTATTTTTCTGCATTTTTAATTCGTTAATTGATTCCTTTTTGTATGATTGTGTGATTCAATATTATTAATATTTGAGTTTTGTTTGAGTGACTCACATTCTTCAATTGTATGATCTACGTATTTACAAAAATTACAATATTTTCCTGGATATTGCATTATAAGGTTTTTAATTTTCCTGCAGTTATCAACGTCATGCCCGATTCTTTTGCAATAATCACATTTAATTTATTGCCTATTTACTTTATTGGGTTGTTGATTATTAAAAATCATGTTTTTTGGGTTATAATTTTGTTTTTGAGTCTTGCTAATGAATCCGTTTGAATTTCTTGTAGTATATGGTAATTGATAAATTTTTCTAAAATTTTGTAGTTTGTGCTATTTCGTGAGTAACGGTTTCGTTCTGGGCAATACTTTGCTGCATGTCCGGTCTCGTTGCAAATTTGACAAGTCATTCTATTTCCTAAAGTCTGTTGTTTATTCTGCATTATTAATGTCTTCGCGATCTCGCAGTCTGATGCTTCATGATCGTTTCCTGAGCAAATTGCACGCCGAATTATTTTTTCCGCAGCTGTGCAGTAATTCATTATGTGACCGGGTCTTATATATTTCTTGCATACTTCTGACGAGCAGTCTTTAGTTGAATAACCCTTGTTTACACAATAAACACAACCAAGTTCATATTCGTTTATAATAGGACATTGGGTAACTGTATGTCCTATGGTTTGACAATACTGGCAATGATCTACATTGAATATGTTAAATTTACATATATTTATAGTATGTCCCTCTTTATTACAATAGTTACATATTAATTCTAATTTATTTTTTACTGAATGGCAAAAGTATGATGTGTGGAGTTTACTTTTGCAATAAACACATGCTGTATATTGGCAACGAAAGGCTTCATGACCTTGATCTTTACAAATTTGACAATAAAATGTTCTGTAAGTTTTTAAATTTTCCCAAAAGAAGATACTGGTTTCATTGTTTTGTAACATGTTTATAGTTTATTCTATTTGAATATGCTCTCTAAATCTTGTCTCTCTAGCGTGTTCAAACTGCTTGTTTTATTTTTGTTATGCACCTGTTATTCTTTTATAGTTTTTCTAGAGTTTTTCCTTCTTTATCTTTTCCTTCTGTTTGATTGTTATTTATCTTTTGTATTATGATGTTTAAATATTTTCTTCTTATTTTCTTATTTTATTATATTTCTCTTTGTAATGTAATATTTTATTGTAATCTTTTTTTGTATAATTCTTCATTATAATATTCTTGTTTTTATTGCAATACTTTTCTTTTGTTTAGTTATTATTTCTTTAAAATATTTTTATTATTATTTTGATTAATAATGATTCGATTATTTTATAAACTGAATGTCTTTTATATATTTCCTATTTTGTATTGTTTATAATCCTGTTTTATCTAATATTTAATATTTTCAAATTAAACTTATTTATTTCCCTTTATTTATTTCTCTTCTTTTATTACTTATGTTTTGTCTTAATTTTTTATTTATTTATGTATTAGTATTGTTAGTAATCTGGACGAGCCGTACTTGCTTATCTTCCGAAGTTTGAGCGATTCATCCTATAATAAATCCCTCAAACTTCTTACTGCAAAGCAAGAAGCTCAGAAGCAATTAGTTGAAAAAAAATAAAATTATTATTATAACCAAATACCATTCGTTTTCCTTTATTCCGGTCTTGTTATTTAATATGAATCTAGTGAATCATTCGATTCTGTACTGGAACTAATGTGAAGTCCGGAATTAAGGAAAAGACAAATAATAATTGTCATATAAATGTTTATTTATAAAATAGTTTTATCTACCAATAGATCTGATGAACAATGGATCCTTGATTTTATGTATAATCTCGCTGTATAATCGCTTGTTTGAATTTCTCTTCTTATGTGAATATAATGAGATTGGCACTTATAGTTGCTTATTAATAAAATTATTCTCTCGTATGTCGTCTGGGGCAGACGGAGCTCGCGTTCGGTTTATTACCCACGCTGTAACTGACTCGTGCAAGCGCACCTCGCTTTTTTTATGATAGAAATAAATTGGGTTAAAGATGATCTGATGATGAGTCGTGATCATCTTTTTAAACAAGTTAAATGAGCGTAAGCCGTATGTAGTTCGATTTCAAATTCAAAAATGCTGAGTATAAAGAAACTTACGACATGCGTATGCTTTCACGAAGTTTGTGGCTCGCTACGTCACGCGGTTGCGTGGTCGAAATGCTGTGTCATTTAAATTCGCAATCACATAATTTTATGGGTCAGAAAAATTACTGATGAGAATATGAATATCAAATTTTATTTTGAGGATACGTCGCGGACGTAACAGGACTTTCTTACGAGCGAAGCTGAGGTAGGACTTTTTTCCACGCGAAGTCGAGATAGGACTTCCTTACACGCGAAGCTGAGATGGGACTATTTTCCATGCGAAGTCGACATGGGACTTTCTCTCTCCCAGCTGACGATTTGCTCCGACATATAAGAAAATTTTTGCCATACGCTGGCGAAAGTGCCACATTCCGGCCCAGCTCAAAAACGGGAATGTGGTGTTTTCGGCCTGGGTATGGCGAAAAATAGTGTACGCGCCACGGGAGTAAAATTGGCCATCCCACAGTTTTTTCCTCCCTAAGTGCGTAATATACTATTTCAAACTTGCGTCTTTCCATGACGCATAATGCTTTCCGACTGAAAATTAAAACAAATATTCCTGATTCCATTTTACGTTACCGACATCAACAGCCTTGACCTCCGTTATTTCAATCACGAGTTATGAGCATTTGGCCAACCTACCCCGTATGCCAACTTGCGCCGGTCTCCCTTATACGCTTTTTGTCAGTTATTTCGTAAAGTCAGAAAGACGAAAATGTGTCCAAAAAGTGTCCTTTCAAAAAACCAAATTTTGACCATTTTTTATAATATTTATATAGCAAAAGAAATCAGAAACAGATTTTCGAAGCTCTACAATGATTTCCAACTAAAACGGCTATGAAAAAAAAATCTCGTGAGTTGTAACCTTTCTTAGCGCTCGGTCGAATTAGGACTTTTCTTAGCGAAAACTTGAGTTAGAACCTATACTAGCGCTGCGCCGAGTTAGAGTCTGTCTTAGCGAAAACTTGAGTTGGAAACTTTCTTGGTAAAAACTTAAGTTACAATCTTTCTTAGCGCTACGCACAAATAGATCCTTTTTCCTCCCAGCCGACGATGTTCAAAACTTATGTCTGTCAAATAATTTTTGAATAATTTTATAATTGTTATATGAATGCCATAAATCTATTTTAGGTTTTAGATTGACCTATCAAATAAATTATTCTATTATAAAATCCTAATTATGATTTTACACCATGTGTCAAAGGTATTTGTATAACTGTAACCACCAATTATGAATGAGATGCTTCGAAGCCTTTTATGTAGCATTATGAGCCAAAAATGAGCGTTTTTTCCCGAATCCACGTAATTCAATTTTTTTGGTCATTTTTCGCGATTTTTAAATGCACGTAACTTGGCGCAGAACCGACCAATTTTAATGATCTTTAGTTTAAATGAAAGATCTTGTCTTCTACTTTAATCGCTTTTTTATAGAATATTTGTTGGCACATTTAAAAGCTTACCATTGGCTCATCATCAGTGACTACTTTTTTCCATAAAAAAATGGATTTTTTCCTAAAGCGGTGTCACAAGACCGTTTTCTAATATTCACGAGTTTTTTTTGTATATTTTATGACCTATAGAATGAGGACAAACTTGTCGCGAAGGTCTGCCTTCAAATTTTTTGTTTAATTTTTGAAAGCATTAAGTGTGAACAAATTATGGATTTTCTCATACATGAGGCGTTTCGCCTCAACTCTCCCAGCGCGGCGCGCTAGCGTCAAATCATGCTATTTTCAAGTCGTGTTTACGATATCAATATGCATTTCAAAAAATTATGTGATAAGCGTTTCCGACGTATTTTTTCCTCAGCTTTCCAATGGCGTAGGTGGTTTTTCCGAAATTTTCCATTTTCCCCCCCAACAAGTATAAAACATACTATATCTCGAAAAGTATATTTTTAATATTTTTTTACCCCTACATCGAAAGCTTAGCATTTTTTACGTCGGAAAAGATTTTTTTCAGAATTTGCTCGAATGTTTTCTTAGAGAAACAGAACGCGAAAGAGCAGACGCAGCGTCTCCTTCGCGCGCGGTTTTCGGCGCGCTGTACACCGCGTGGACTAGATGCATTTCGCTCTCTAACAACCACTTAAAATTTTGATTTCCTTAATAATAGCAACAATAAACTAGTATTTATATTAATAATTCTTTTTTTTTAAAGTAGATAATTTTATTTTGTTTTGTTTTACGGGTTTTTTAGGGAAGATTTGATATTCTGAACTCATTGACGTTTTTTAGTATTAATGTTGTTTTATTCATTGGAATAACGGCATGGTACTGTAAAGTTCCCGGTATAGATTTAATTTTACTTAACCTTGATTTTAGTTTCAAAACGGCTTTTTCATAGGTCTCTTTAGTGCTGTAAAAAACTTTAGTTTCTTTGCAATTACATAAAGCCCAGTTGTAAAGGTCTTCTGGTGTTAAAATATGATTACTCGAAGAGAGTTGAAGACTTGCTCTTTTCGCCCCTCTTTTCAAATTTGCGCCTATACCATCGCACACACCTTTACCGTGCGCTGTTGCATGAAAATGCCATTCAGCAGGAACTCCAAAACCTTTTTGATGAAACAGAAGATTTTGGAAGGTAGACTTGTTCTTAAAATGCTGACCTGCTCCATCAGTTAAGTAATAAATTTTCTTGACTATGAAATTACTTTTTAAATACGATATTATAATTTTTTGATATTCATAAACAGCAACAGTATCGTGATTTAGATTATCAGAAATTATAGCAATGCTTATATGTTTAAGATCTTGATTTTTGTTATAATATACCACTGTTGTAAAAACTGTTGCTTGATTATTGTTCCAGTGGAACGATTGTGTTGAATTTTGTACTATAAACGCATAGTTTTCTGCAAAATCACAACAAACAAGGAATTCTCCTTTTTGAAGGTTTTTTTTCAAATCGCTTAAGAAAAGATATTGTTCTCTCGCAAAGAAGTCATGAGTTTTAAATTTTATTAATTTTTCTCCCAGTATGTTCATGAATTCATAAACATTTACAGTTGTAGATACTATTGTGCAACGATCTGTCTGAAGCCATGACTCATACTGTATTTAAAAAATATCATTTCTCTCAAAACATTCAAGCAAATGTTTCCGTAATACAGGCATATTGGGGCAATCTAAACAGTCTCCCAAGTAACATTTCGAACTAGCATTACTACATACGATTGCTTGGATGCAATCGTGGTAGTTTTTAAGAAATAGTCAAGTACCTTCAGTTAAACTCTGTCAATTAATAGCATTTAACATCAGCTTGATATTTTCGTGGTGTACACATACGCATACATTATGCGTACCACTGCTTCCCGCTAAAACACAATGCGGCGGCCTCAATTGAGTAAATGTAGTGAAGCCAATATTAACAGATTCATGCTCTTTTTTAAATAAACAATAAATTTCACGTAAATTACCAAGTAGTAACCTTTTCTGTACATGTTCTCTTTTACCATTATCCTGCTTAACAGATATACAATCTTTTAATCCGGGCATTACACGACTAATATCGTCCCTCTCATAAAAACGTTTAACTGAATCTACACTTTCAACTGGAAATATTTTGCCCCTTTTCTTTTCAGGTTTTGAAAAAATTCCACTTTCAGTTACTAACTTTTTCGCTTCTCGAGCTTCCCACTCAGTACAACCGAACTCTCTGATTAAGTCTCTGCGAGACCAAAAATCAGGAGCAAGCGTGAGTAGCTGAATTTTATCTTCCTTACCCGGTGATTCTAAAAATTTTTTTTTTAATTGGTTGAGAACTGCCACGCCTGCTTTATGATATTCATCAGTACATTCAATTTTAGCTTTTTTGGCATCGCATGAAGGTAAATCTAACTTATGTTTATAAAGTTGACGTTGACAGTTGGAACAAATTTTCGCGTTTTCTGGTACGAGGGGATACGCACTCCTAAATATTGAAGGAAAATTCGACAAATTTTTACGCACAGAGTGATTAATTTTATTAAAAGGATTTATGCATTTCAGCTTCAAAGCTGGATCCATTTCAGTAGCGAGAAAATAAATGCAATAAATAAACCAAAAATAAATTATGATTTAATCAGCAAACACACGAAGAACACAAATATAACGGAAACAGCGTTAAAATTCTTAAACAATTTCAAGGATAACAAAGATCGAAAATTCATCAGACTTATATAATTGGATACAACAAATTACTCTCGGGCAAAAATTTTCTATACGCAAGCCACCTATCGGGTAAAAAGTAAGTGAGAAGCGTTGCGTCTGCTATTTCAAATTGATTGTAATGTTTTTGCTTCCTCAAAGAGGAAGCTTTGTAACGGTGAAAAAAATTTTCGAAAAAAAAGTCTTCAAAAAGATGTTTTATGGTGGTATATGTGTATATTATTTGATTTTGATGATTTTTTATTTCGTGGATGTATGTATGTGTGTGTGTGTGCGTGTGTGTGTGTGTATATTTCAACTCTTAATATCTCCGAAACTAATCAACCGATTTTCGTCGGGTAAAGCTTATTCGCTTCGTCTTGCGGCAAAAGGAAAGTACCCTGATGAATTTGGGATTTTATTGATTTTCTTTTGTTTTATAACCAAAAAACGATTTTGAATTTTTAGTTTTTTTGATTTTTTCGTATCTTATAGTAATTATTACATAAAATAATATACTTCTCTTAAAAGGTATTCAAATTACCTACATTTTCTTTTTTTAAAATTTAAAATTTAAAATATCTTCACTCTGTCATTTGTTATTAATGAAAACTTTTTTATATTTAAAGAATTAATATCTCAAAAAATAATTTATTTATCGACTTGAAATTTTAACTGTTACTTATTACACTTGTTGGTGGCAATATTGTGTTGCAATTTTAAGTGATTATCTATATGAATATATATTATACATTTATTTTCGAGAACTATCATTTTAATATTTTTATATAATGTAGTAAATTAAAATATCAAAACGTATTAATAGTGCCATTTTTAGCCCCTTCTTTTATCTCTTTTTAATCTCAATTTTTTTTAAACTTGGTGGTCTGTCAAAGCTTTTTTTAAAATCGGTACGTAATATACTATTTTGCAAGAAACTGGTATAAGACGCATCGGTTCAAAGTATTATTGAAATTCTTTAGCATTCCTTCTTATGAAAAATGTATTTTCAGAATTTCAATTTTTAATTAGGAAACGATGAATTAGTTTGAGGAAGCTAAGTGCCAAAGAATTGGCAGCGGTTTTTTTTTTGCGAAATAACCTATGAAAATGTCAGTCGTGCATATAAGTGAAATTCGAAGTACAAAAAGATATTCCATAAAGAATTAAAAATGATAAATAAAAATAATAAGGTTACTAGAGAGCGAAATACATCTAGTCCACGCGCTGTACAGCGCGCCGCATACCGCGCACGAAGGAGACGCTGCGTCTGCTCTTTCGCGTTCTGTTTCTCTAAGAAAAACATTCGAGCAAATTTTGCAAAAAATCCTTTCCGACGTAAAAAATGCTCAGCTTTCGATCTAGATGATAAAAAAAAATATTAAAAATATACTTTCCGAGATATAGTATGTTTTATACTTTTTGAGGGTGAAAATGGAAAATTTCGGAAAAACCACTTACACCATTGGAAAGCTGAGGAAAAAATACGTCGGAAACGCTTATCACATAATTTTTTTAAATGCATATTGATATCGTAAACACGACTTGAAAATAGCATGATTTGACGCTCGCGCGCCGCGCTGGGAGAGTTGAGGCGAAACGCCTCACATGTATATAATAGGTACAATTTCGTATAAAAATAACTTCGAAAAATAAATACATATAATTGCCGTTTACAATGGAAAAATTTTAGAGAAACAATGATCATTTATTTTGTATGATCTAATTACGAAATTGAGAAAACTTATTTTTTTGACGAAGCATTTTGACTAATTAGTTAGGAGCAGTTCAGTAGGATTTAGCAGCACTTTATAGAAGTTATAGAACTGGACAAATCAAGTTCTTCAGTTCGTAAATCTTACCTTACGGAAATTTGTGAAGTTCGTTTGGATTTGCTCACTCAAGAATGCGTCATCTACAAAGATAATAAAAGAATCTCTCTCTTCATTCACAATAAAAGAAGACATTGCCTTCCTCAGATGGGTGTGTTTTCTGTATGAATGTATCAACTTCATCACTTCTGCGTAAGCACCTGGAAACGTGGACATATATTTTTCAGGTTTCCACTTGAGATTGTTCTACCAAATACTTTGTGTGCTCTAGTCGCTAATATCTGACGTTGTGGGTAACCTTAGCGAAGGAATGACGCAAGTTGAAGTCTGCTGTTCTACAAGCAAGAGTAAGGGTGGGATACTCCCGCACAGCGAAGGGTGCTAGCGCCTAGGAAACTAATCAGTAAATTTCTGTTCTAAATCTAAACGCACCCATCTGAATATTAATTTTGTCGACGTTATGTTTTGCGATACATACGTTCCGTTTTCCCGCTTCCCCTTTCTCTCTCACTTTCCTCTTTCTTACTCTAATGGCTAGCTCGCCAACCTCTTTTCATGATTTATGAGCATTTGCGCGTGCATAGAAGGAAGAACGAACGGCCAGTAGAGAAAACGATATTTACGAGGGTTTACCTAACTGAATTTAAATTTGCTCAGCCTAATAGTGATTGGGAAAGGAAATCATTCTGCAAAAGCTTTTTCCGCTTTGTTGCTGGTAACAATTAGACATTTTATATAGTTAGTTATTTTATACAGTAGTTATTTTATATATACTATTGAAAATAGTGATATTCCAAACTTTTGGAAAATAATTGCTTTAGAAAAATACTACTCCCTCTGTAGAGTTGAAAATAGTGTAATTACGTTTCTCTGGCTATATCGGGGGGGGGGGGGTCCAGAGTTTCGACGATTCACTATAAAATTGAAGTCAACTATAGACGTTTTTCACTTCGACATATGATAATGCAGATTGTTCTTAATTTCGAATTCTAAATTACGAAAATCATATTTACGACTGTAACACTTCGCTTACTGTCCAAAACATCGAATTTCATTAATAGAATTTTAATAGGGGTACAGTATAGACATTTCGAGATAAATCATTAGAAACAGGTTATATTTGCTTTGAGATCGTATTGATGAAATTCGATGTTTTGGACAGTAGATGAACTGTTACATTCGAAAATATGATTTTCGTAATTTAGAACGTCGAAATTAAGAACAATCTGCATTCCTATATGTCGAACTGAAAAACGCCTATAGTTGACTTCAATTTTATAGTGAATCGTCGAAACTCTGGACCCCCCCCCGGTTATATCTAAGAATGAGAATGAACAAATGCAATAGTATTTTACTTCTTGTCAACGCTTTGATCAGGATGTTTATTTAATATAAAACTGAAGATAACGGGATACAATGATTAAAGAAAAAAAAACTTTTGTACTTGGGGATATCTCTAGAACTTTTAATATTCCGTGTTCAAAGAAAAAAATTTTTTTTCTTCGAACATACTTTTGCAAAAGAATTAACAGCTTACTTATCTATTAAATAATACAAAAGTTTGCGTAAATCATTTTTTAGTTCCGTTGAAAAATAAAAGCAAAATAATATAATTTTAAAAAAAATTCAAATATTTACTGCATAAGAAACGACTTTTTTTTACTTGATTGTGTGTGCGCGTGTGCGTGTGCCTGTGCGTGTGCATGCGTGTGTGTATATATCTCATATCTTATAAGGAGAGTACACACCCTCCAAGAATCGGATTTCAGTGGGCATTTGAGAGTTGATTTCTGGTATCTAGAAATGAAGCTCACGATCAGTGTTCCTAATTCCATCTCATAGACCATTTTTCTTGAGATATGGGCAATTTTATCTCAAATAACCTCTATTTCGTTAATAAATGACGTCTTTTCTATTGACTGTTACATTGTAAGTATTTATGATGCTGAACCGAGCAAAAAGGATTATAAAAATAGACAGCAAAAGCTAAAATTTAAGCTCTGATTCGTTTGAAAAATATTGATTCTTCTGGAAATTATAAGCAATCAAATATAGTGTAAGAAAACGGTCAATAATTTGTCTTCATTTTAAGCGATTCAATTGATCGTATTTTTAACTACATTTTACGCTATCTTTAATTGCTTATAATTTACTGAAAAATCAATACTTTTCAAACAAATCGGTGCTTAAATTTTAGCTTTTGCTGTCTATTTCTATAATCTTTTTTGCTCGTTATCGTATCGTAAATACTTGCAATGTAACAGTCAATAGAAGAAACCTCATTTTTTAACGTAATAGAGGATATTTAAGACTAGATTTTCCATATCTCAAGAAAAAGAGCCTATGAGATGGAATTAGACACTCAAATGTCCGCTGAAATCCGTTTCCCGGAGGGTGTGTACTCCTTATTAGTAGCAATCACTAAAGTAGCATTCAAAATGATTAGTATGCGTAAAGTGAGCCATCATGCCTGCAAAACGTGCACCTTTTACGCTATTTACCATTTACTGTGACGAAAAATAATGTTTTTCTAATATTTTGGTCTTTTGAAAGGAAACAAAATACAAAGAAACTTTTAATTCACAGAAAATTTTTTTTTGATAATATAAATGACGAACTTATTTAGCTTAATCGTATGAAAATTGTATTAAATGTTAAATATATCGTTTTAACAATTTTACTATATCTTTCGGAAATATTAAATTTGGCTTTTGGGTCTGTTCCGAGTGAGCTATCGCAACTTTTAATAATAAAAAGTGATGGTCCCTAGGATTGAACCAGTGCCGCCGACTTGCGAGTTAGAAACACTACCAATAAGCCACGGACGCCACCACCCGGCTTTCTGCTAATCTGCCTCATATTGTAATCGGATGCCTTGCTTATTTCGTTCTTTCGTATTTGTGTATGTATCCACACGTAACAGATCTCAAAATTCAGGGTGTGCTTATAAAAAATCTAGTTGTTTTTAATGAGTTACTCTTGAAAAATAATTTTTTGAAGTCGTATAACTTTTAAGCTATGCGTGGTTCACACACGTGTAAAAAATCGAATGATTTTATTTTTGATAAAGAATGAAATCTACTAGCAAGATTAAGAAAAAATCTCACTTCAATAGGTATAGAAGATACTTACTACGAAAATATTTATTTTTTAAACATAAGTTGCACAACTTTCTAGATCTTTGATTTCAATTATATTACAGGCACATCTCTGAATTAAACTTTTTCTACCTACATATGATACGAAATAATGTACTGTGCCAGTCTTAACGGATAAAATTGCAAACAAAATTAACAGCTTAGTTACCTGTTAAATAACACAAAAAGTTTGCGTAGCTCATTTTTTAGTTCCGTTAAAAAATAAAAGCAACATAATACAATTTTAAAGAAATTTTAATATTTACTGCGTAAGAAACGACTTTTACTTTTGTGTTTGAGAGTGTGTGTGTGTGTGCACGTGCGCGGGTGCGTGTATGTGTAAATATATCTCACATCTTAGTAATAATCGCTAAAGTAGCATTCAAAATATATGCTTAATTAGAATGCAAAATTAGATAAAAGACTTCGTTACAATTTTTATAGAGCAAACCACCACATTTCCTTGCTCTCATGACTTTATACGTAACCGTAACGATTGTTTGATACATGGAACATTTAAAAAACATTTACTTTACCTACTTATTAGGTGTATGACTTAATTTTTACAGATTTTTCAGCAAATTTATTTCATATAAAAAAATAGAGAACAACGAACTTAATCTTGGAAATATTGTCCATTGTTTTCTATGACCTTTCGCCATCTCTCAGATAAGAGACGAATGCCGGCGCGAAAGAAACTTGCAGGTTTCGAGGCGATAAAGCCATGGATCAATTTACGCACATCGTCCAGCGTTTTGAACTGTTTATCAACTAAGGCGTGCTGCAATGACCGGAACAAATGGTAGTCGGATGTGGCCAAGTCTGGTGAATATGCCGCGTGCGGGAGAACTTCCCATACCAAGTTCAAGAGGGTTTTCTGAGTCGCGCGAGCAACGTGAGGTCGAGCGTTGTCATGCAGCAGTATGACTTGCCTGCTTCCTTGCCCAGTAAATGGCCTTTTCTGATCAAGTTCTTCGCTCAGTTTATTCAAGTGTCGGCTGTAGTGTTCCACAGTCATCGTCTGACCAGTTTCCAGGAGTTCTTAATAAAGCACACCCTTTATATCCCACCAGATACACACACGGAAAAAAATTCCTTATGAAAAATTAGTGGAATATCCACTAAAAATTACTAGAGTGTTAATTAAAAGTGAGACATACTTGCATTCTATCAAGTTTTATAATATATTATAGTAATTTTGACGAGAGGTTGAAATTCATGAGAAAAAAAAACTTCAGAGAAGGAGATTCGAACCCTCGACCCTCCGATTACGAAGCTGCACTCTTATCCACTCGGCCACTGCCGCACTTATAAGTAAGGTTTCGACTTGTCTACATATGGTACACCCTGTTTTACCGAGAGCCCTCGCGCCAACAAAATTACTATACTGTCTATTAAATTTTCAGTATAACTTAGACTAAAAATTAAACTAATTCTATTAATTTTTAGTAGATAATATGGTAAACATTATTTTCTATTCTGTTAAAATTTAGATTTAAAATTTTTATCATATTATCTAGTAAAAATTAATCGTAACTATAATAAATTTTAAAACTTTTTCTATTAATTTTTAATAGAACTATGCTAATAATTAGTAGAAATATACTAAATTGCTCAAGAGTGTGAGTATGCCCCATCTTTACCTGAGATTCTAGTAATTTTTCATAAGGTATTTCTTTCCGTGCAGGAGAACCTTCTTTAAGTGGATGTTCTGTTTCGGCGTCGATGTACTGGGTTGCCCGGGATCTACCCACGACTTTTTACGTTTGAGATTCTCGTAAAAAATATACTTTTCATCACCGGTCACATTGTTTAATAGTACATTACGCAACAAGTGTGCAAAGTAGGTGATTTTCACACGTGTCGTGTGTGTCTACGAGTGTGATAAGCACCTATGCATACTTGTTGCGTATTATATATTTCTCAACAAAGTGTAAGTATTTAACACTCTTCAAAATATGCATTCAGAGTCTGTGACACCGATGGGCAATCTAATCTCAAATATTCTCTCTCTATTTCGATAAAAAATTATGTCTCTTCTATTGACTGTTACATTGCAAGTATTTATGATACGATAACGAGCAAAAAAGATTATAAAAATAGACAGCAAAAGCTAAAATTTAAGCCCTGATTTGTTTGAAAAATATTGATTTTCAGGAAATTATAAGCAATCAAAGATAGCGTAAAAAATAATTAAAAACACGATCCATTGAATCACTTAAAATGAAGACAAATTATTGACCGTTTTCTTACACTATCTTTGATTGCTTATAATTTCTAGAAAAATCAATATTTTTCAAACGAATCGGAGCTTAAATTTTAGCTTTGGCTGTCTATTTTTATTAGTAGTTTTCGATACAGGGGGCGTAAAAGCGATTTTAAAAATTTGCAGAATGTGTAAAGTCGCACTTTACGCACATTGAATCGAAATAGTATATTGTGTACCTAGGGCGCAAAGTGGGCCTGTTTAGAAGGCGACTGCGTTTTGCGAACCGAAGACGACTATTTTTCACAACAAAACTTTATTAATAAATAAAACTGTTTTCTTTGTTGTTCTTTGTTGTTTGTTAAACAATTTGACCTAATACAAAAAATATCTTTTTTGTTTTTTCATTTACGTATCCTATACAAACAATTAATTATTATTATAAAAAAATTTTAAAGAAATACATTAGTTTGAGAAAGAAAAGTATGTATTGGCAATAATCTAATAAATATTTGTTTCGAAACAGGTATTTAACTACTATCCTGCTCGACTTAGTGGTTGAAAGTTAATCAATCATTGTAACAATCATATAAATATAATAACTAAGTTATACTTCTTAACAAAAGTCAATGAATCGTTTTGAAATTTAACAGAGAGGTAGTTTTTTTAAAATCTGACTTTTGCGATTGAAGATATTTTATATTTTTATGAAATTTTACAAAATTCATATTTTGAAAGTCAATTTTTATCGTTGCCCTAGTACACATTGCCGCAGGAGTCAATCTGAAATGACTTTCTCGGGGATATACCCTAGTACACAATAATTATTTTTTTTATATATGATATACAAATTAAATAGAACTATTGCATATTTTGCTCTAAAACTTTATATTTGTGTTTAGGGCTAATTTAGAATGAGTAAAAAAATTTTGAACAATTTTAAAATTTTGAGCTGAACAGTTGGCATGAAGTTACCCATATACGAGGGTCATTTGATAAGTACCTAGCCTACAAATGAAAACACCAAAATTTTACAAAAAATAAAATTTATTTTTCAATGTAGTCTCCTTTTAGTTGAATATACTTGGTCCAGCGGTGTTCCAATTTTTTTAACCCCGTTGAAAAAAATGTTTTCTCTTGGTTTGTAAAATAGGCCTCCGTGGCGGCGATTATTTCGTTATTGGAGTGGAATCTCTTCCCGGCGAGCGAATTTTTTAGGTTCGGAAACAAAAAAAAGTCGCACGGAGCCAAATCTGGAGAATACGGTGGATGGGGCAGCAGTTCGTAGCGTAATTCGACCAATTTAGCCGTGGCGAGTGCAGAAGTGTGAGCCGGTGCATTATCGTGGTGGAAAAGCACTTTCTTTTTAGACAAATAGGGCCGTTTTTCTTCTAACACGGCGTCAAATCAGCTCAATAGTTCGGCGTAGTACTGTCCTGTGACCGTTTTGCCCTTCTCCAGATAGTCAATAAAAATCACACCTTGAGAATCCCAGAAAACAGTGGCCATCACCTTTCCGGCCGACGGGACCGTCTTCGCCTTCTTCGGAGCAGGTTCACCGGGTAAGATCCACTGTTTTGACTGCTCCTTGGTCTCTGGAGTGTAGTAGTGAATCCATGTTTCGTCGACGGTCACGTAACGACGCAAAAACTCTTTTGGATTGCGATTAAACAGCTCCAAACACTGCTCTGAACTGGTCACACGGATGCGCTTGTTGTCTGCAGTCAGCAAACGCGGCACCCACCTTGCTGACAGCTTCCTCATGCCTAAAATCTCATGTAGGATATGCCACACGCGTTCTTCTGAGATGCCTACTATCGCAGCTATCTCGTGCACCTTTAATCGGCGGTCTGACAAAACGATATCGTGTATTTTTGTCACGTTCTCCACCGTAGTGGCTGTTTTCGGAACACCTGGGCGTGGATCATCAAAAACCGACGTACGACCACGTTGAAACTCGTTATACCAAAATTTAACGGTCGCCATCGAAGGAGAAGCATCCCCATACACTGTATCCAAGCGTTCTTTAATTTCACTGCGCGATTTCCCTTCCAAAAACAAGAATCGAATCACCGACCGATATTGTTCTTTCTCCATTTTTTCAAAAATCAACGGACACATTTGCTTTCACACGCTCTCAAAAATAAACTACAACTCCGATCCGGCTGAAATTTCGTCTGTAACCGTTTACAGGAAGATACTGCACTGTAGTGTATTTCTGGTGCGATAGTGGCACCATCTGGCGGTGACGCTAGGTACTTGTCAAATGACCCTCGTATATATATATAAATATCATTATACGGTATTTTGAGGATTTCATAAAGAATTTGTACAATAGTGGTGACACAAATATAAACATTGTTATAAACAACCAATAAACAAGCGCGTGACTAAAGAAATAATGACCCTAAGGTTATTGACTAACACCACGACGCCTGCGGCGCCCGCTTTTACGGAAAAATATCACGGAATTTCCGAAATCGATGTATTAACAGACTATTGTGGAAACCGCTGAAAAATCCTCAAAATGCCTCTCGAGTGCTTTGGACTTTTGAGGAGACTCCTCAAAATGCCTACAAAATCCTCAAAATTCGGTATATATGACTTATATAATCCTCAAAATGCGTCCCAGATGTGAATATATATATATATATATATATATATATATATATATATATATATATATATATATATATATATAATTCGGCTTAACCGTACTTTTGAGGATCTAGAGTATCTTCCGTCAGAGTCTAGGATGCGTGACTAAAGAAATAAATCCCTCTCTGCGTGGAAGGTATTAATATCCGCCATTTTAAATCCTCAAAAGTCTAGTTTCGTATATATTACTTTTGGGGATCGTTCCCAAAAGTACGAAAAGTCCTCAAAAGTTCGGGTTGTTGCCGAATATAAGCCTCAAAAGTATGTTTTGCCAGATATACACACACACACACACACACACACACACACACACACACACACACACACACAAATAGTGTAAAGAGGTAATTATGCGGACGCATTCTTAATGGAAACGGTACTTATGCGGATACCACCCGACTTATGCAGACATTTTTGCGTGTCGGCATAAGAGAGGGATTATTTCTTTAGTCACGCGTGACTTGTACGGACTCACTCTTAATGGAAACAGTACTTATGCGGACGCCTGACTGTAACGGATCGGGACTTATGCAGACATGTCTGCATATGTAAGTATACATCTTTTTATATACATACATACATACATACATATATACATACATACATACATACATACATATATACATACATACATACATACATACATACATATATACATACATACATACATACATACATACATACATATATATGGAGGAGACCAATCACTCGCTAAAGGCTCTGAGGGTAATGGTTTTGGCCACCAGCTGCCTCCAAACGGCTACTAAAACCCTATCGGCGCGGTGGCATACTTAGCCGCGTCGACAGGAGCAGCAACAAGCGCAGCTCTAGCTGCAAAAGACAGAGTACCCGATGCCTGGAAACACATCCAGAGAGCAGAGTCGAAGGAAGACGAGCGACTGAGTAAGATTCAGGAGAATCTAGACAAGATGGATGCAGTAGTCGGTGAGGCACGTAACATGCACAAATGCGTCAAAGAGGATCTGCAGAAAGTAATGTCCTTGATGCAACGATTAACCAGTGCCAGAGAAGCAACCGGCAAGATTAAGTCGACATTCGACCTAATACTGCTAAACAGTGACCGACGCCCACAGTGCTCAGATGTCTCGGTACAGACTACAGTACCAGAAGAAAAGAGAAAGGAAAAGTCGCCCTCATCGGTAGCAACTATCAAAAGGCGGAGAGAAGACAGAGGAAAAACCATGCTGTCTCAGCGCCAGAGGACTGGAGGGGTGAACCTAATCATCCCACTGCCCACACCGCTGACGCCAGGAGTTAGCCCGGCCGTTGAAATGGACTGGGAGGTTGCCACAAAGAGAAGCAAGAGGAAACAGCGTAAAGGCGAGAAGAAGAATCCTGGGAGAACGAAAGCGAAACCAGACGCAATTCTGATTAGGAAAAAGGACCCAAATGCGACTTTGGCCAGTGTTCTCAAGCTAATGAAGGAGAAGGTGGACAAGGGGCAAGTCGCCAGAAATGTCAATAAAATCAGGCAAACGAAGACTGGGGACGTATTAGTGCAGCTGCAGAGGGGTAGCAACATCATGCACCTAAAAGAAGCACTTGCAACAACGATTGGTTCAGAAGCTACAGTTTTCCAGCTCTCTCAACAAGTAGTTCTCGACGTGAGAGACATGGTCATGGACACAACCGAGAGCGAAGTACAGAAGACGCTTGCTGAAGTTACTGAGGTTCCAGTAGAAACGCTGAAGTTCAAGGCAATGTGGCCCACATATGGCGGCATGCAGATGGCAATCGTAACGATGCCACGTATGAACGCACTGCGCATTATCAAGAGTGGAAAGGTAAGGATTGGCTGAGTTATAGCCAGAGTAGCCAGAGTACGCAAAAAGATCTCAGTTCCTAGGTGTTTCAGATGCTTAGCCTTTGGGCACCTCTCGCACAACTGCGACAAAGGGAGCAATGCGACAAAGCCGTGCTTCCTATGCGGAGCCACAGACCACCTTACCGCGACCTGCAAGAATGAACCAATGTGCACTCAGTGCGAGGCGTTAGGTACCGACCACAGACATCGATCTGAGAGCGCAAAATGCACAGCCCTGGCGAAGGCGAAGGAAAGTCTGCTAAGGAAAGGAAATGGCTAAGTTTATACAAATAAGTTTACACGGGGTCCAAGCCGCGCAAGAGTTGCTTTACCAAGCGGCTAAAGAACACGATGCGGGTATTGTGCTCATTTCCGAACAATACAGAAACTTGGAAAAAAATGGTGGCACTTGAACAACCGTGGCGATGCAGCTATACACGTACTGCCTAGAGCTAACACGCAGGTAAACTTAACAGAGAAAGGAAACGGGTATATACGATGCGTGCTAAATGGCACCGCGGTTTATAGCTGCTACTACTCGCCGAACGCACCGCTTGAGACGTTCCAGGCAGACTTGGTCGACTTGGAGAGAAGCACAAGGCAATGGCCCGGACCCATCATCGTTGCAGGAGATTTCAACACCAAATCTAGGCCATGGAGTGGAGGCCCGGAAGACAGTAGAGGACAGCTTTTAGATGAAATGATGTTGTCACTCGATCTGATAGTAATTAATCAGCCGGGGATGGCAACATTCGAAAGAAGAGCGTTGTCCTCGGTATTAGATCTGACATTCCTTCGACCAACGCTGAGGAAGCATCTACACGAGTGGACAATATTGGAACAAGAGTCACTCATTGACCATCGATATGTCTGCTTCGAGTTAAAGAGCCGAAAACGCGATGCCCCGCGAGACAAACCCACAGGATGAGCTGCCAAGAAATTTGACCGGGACGCCTTTGCAGAATGCATTTTGGGAACACCAGGACTGGACAAGACTGGGACGACGGACGAGCTGACGCGACGTTACACAACTGAAATGAGCCGAGCGTGTGATGCATTCATACCCCGGAGAAGACAGCACAAGAATCAAAAGCCTGCTTTCTGGTGGAACTCAGAAATCTCAGAACTGAGGAGCAGCTGTAAGAAACAACGAAGGAAAGCTCAAAGAGCGCGGAAAAGAAAACGCCCCGAACAAGAAGAGGAAGAGGATAGGTACAAGGATGCCAGAAAATCGCACCGAAATGCCATAAAGCAAGGTAAGAGGCAATGCTAGAGAGCTCTGTGCGCCGATGTCGATCGAGACCGATGGGGCACACCCTATCGCCCAGTGATACGGAAACTCCAGACGAGTCGGGGATCGGTCGCACTAACAGACATACCGACTGTACTTAAAATCGTAGAAGCACTCTTTCTAAAAGAAGCTCCCAGAGAGAGCTACCCGAGTGATGTAGCACTAGAGGTACCTTTGTTCCAGATAAGCGAACTTAAACTGGCTGCAAAGAGGCTGGACTCCGGTAAGGCCCCGGGACCCGATGGGATCCCCAACGAAGTTCTGCGAGCGGCTATTCGGGAGAAACCTCAACTAATCCTGGATTTATTCAACACTTGTTTGGAAAGAGGTAATTTCCCGAAACAAGGGAAACCTCAAAAACTGGTCCTCCGAAGGGTAAAAACAAGGATCCCAAAGCACCATCCTCTTGGAGACTGTTATGCATGCTTGACTCTACGAGCAAGCTATATGAGAGAATGATTCTCAACCGCGTGCAGAGCGAATTGGACGACCCGGAGAATGAAAGGCTGTCGGAGATGCAATACGGATTCCGTGCAGGACAGAGCACTTTGCACGCGGTGCAGGAAGTGCAGAAAATAGTGACAAAGCATTCTCCATGAAACCGCAGCCGGGAGGCTTCTGTGCGGTTGTAACACTCGATGTTAAAAACGCCTTTAACACGACCAACTGGGAACATATATATCAAGCCCTTAACAGAAGACTCCCTGAATATCTAATGAGGGTGGCTAGCAGTTACCTAGAGGACAGGACGCTGATGGTGAAAACGGACGATGGCACCACAGAAGTCGCGATCACGGCAGGAGTCGCTCAAGGATCTGTACTTGGCCCCATGATATGGAACATACATTACGTCGGGCTGCTGTGGCTTAAACTACCTAAGGACGTGGTTTTTGTACGATATGTGAATGATGTGGCCATGGTGGCAGTAGCCGCAACTATACAAGAACTAGAGTGGAAATGCAACGAGTCTCTAGAATTAGTCAGCCGCTGAATGAAAGCACACACCCTCGATCTAGTCCAGGAGAAGAGCGAGGTTGTTCTCGTAACAAAGAGAAGAAAGTTCGAGTACCCCAAACTCGAACTAGATGGCCACACAATACAGTTCCAGGATAGCATATGGTACCTGGGCTTATGGATCGGCAGGCACTGGAACTTCAAAGTCCATATCAGGCGAACATCGACCAAAGCAGCGAATGTAGGTACAGCGCTACAACAGCTGATGTCCAATGTGGGAGGACCTAAACAAGGCAGCCGAGCATTTCTGGCGACTGTGCTGCACTCGGTGCTACTCTACGGCTCGCCTCTGTGGGGTGCCCATGCGTACAACAGCGCAGTCATGAAGAATATGGCTCCTGTACAGCAACGAATAGCACTTCGAGTTATTAGCGAATATCGTACCATATCACTGGGCGCAACCTTGCTCCTCGCAGGTATAGCCCCGATGTGGCTAAGGAAAGAGCCAACGTGTGGGAGAGGCAGCAACGAGAGGATGAGACAGTTACCCTACTGGATATCAAAAGGGAAGCCCACGCAGCCCTACTGCAGGAGTGACAAGGTGAATGGAGCGCATACCCTAAGGGTAGGTGGACACATACGCTTATTAGGGGCGTCAAAGAGTGGACGACCCGAGAACACGGAAGACTCGATTACTGGGTCACGCAGGCACTCAGTGGATATGGGTGCTTCGGCGCCTACTTGTTTAAGTATAAAAGGCGAAGCGATCCAAGCTGCCAGGAGTGTGGCACCGAATGGAACGACGTGGAACACGCGTTTTTCCACTGCAGATTCTACATGGAGGAGCGGGTCCAGCTACAATAGAGTATTGGCGCACTCTTAGAGCCAGAGACACTGGTCGAAGTCATGCTGCATGGACCGGAATCTTGAGACAAGATTGCGTGCTACTTCAGACACTTAATCACAAAGAAGCGAAGAGATGGGTCTGGGTATGTGCGGGTGAGTGTACGCGCGCGCGCGTGTATGTATGTTTGTGGGTGTATGTGTGCGTGTGTGTGTGTCTGTATGTGTGAATTTCAGCGTGCTGAAAAAGAAGATGGAGGCGTCCTGAAAGAGGGACATCGAAATGCGGATAAACTGTCGAGTCCGAACCCCTGATCCCTTGGCCGCAAGGCTAAGGGGACGGAGGAGTAAGGATTAAGACAGCAACGGCGACGAGTCCATTGAATCAGAACGGGACCCACTGAAGGAATGCTCACGCATTGCCGGTGGGGTTCCGGTGTCGTAGGGCCACTGGCTGGGAAGCTTGCTCTTCCCAGGCTCACTACAAAAAAAAAACATACATATATACATACATACATACAGAAAGAGATCTCTCCTCTGCAACCTGAGGACCAACAGACTTTAGCGCCTGAGCAGTGGAATGAGGTAGCAAGGAGACGAAGAAGAGAGGGCAAACGCTCTTGGAAGCGTTGTCAGTGATGGACCTCGTACTGCTCAATGGTAGAGAGAAGCCAACCTTCATCAAAGGTGAAGTCAGTTCAATGATAGACCTCACATTCGTCAGCAGCAGCCTTCTCAAAGGTAATACCTGCTAGAGGGTCTCTGACACTTGCACACTGAGTGATCATTGTGCCATAGCCTGGAGAGTTGCAAAACAGAGAGAGTCGGAGAACCTACCATCAAAGAAAAACAAGTTCACCGGCTGGAAAGCAAATGCCTTCGATGCTGACGTCATGCATCTCTGTATGGAGGGTGACTGTGCCGAGGGATCATCAGCCGAAGAAAAAGTGGAAGACGTAATGCGGAAAGTGATAAGTGCTTCCGATGCCGCCATGCTGAGGAGAGGAAATGGCAACCCACACAAGCCAGTCTATTAGTGGAGTGTTAGAAATGCACAGCTCCTTGCGAAATGCCACAAGGCGAGGCCATCTCAGCGAGCCAGGGGGCCACCTTTCCTGAATCAGAGGAGAAATTTAAGTTGGCAACTAAAGAAGATCATGAGGCAGGACAGCCTCCAACGATGGCAAGAGAAATGTGACGCATCTGAGAAGGGGAGGTGGACACATCGTCTCATCCCTCAGATTAATGACTGGTTAACTGTAAACACGGGGAAGTCTACTATTACCTGACACAGATGCTCTCAAATCACGGATGCTTTAGGGCCTATCTTCACCGGCTTAAACATGAGGAGACACCACAGTGTCCGGTGGAGTGCGGAGTGCCCGAGAATTCGAAAAATGTGTTCTTCTGGTGCAAGCGCTACACTGAGGAGAGAAAGGAACTGGAAAACACACTGGGATCAACACCTGAGCCACAATCCCTCGTGAAATTGATGTTGACACGGAGCAAAAGTGGTCTGCGATCAGCGGTTTCGCCACAGCCGTTATGAAGAGACTCCGAGAAGAGGAGCAGGAACGCAGAAAAACGAGGAGACCAACAACAACGGTTCCCCGTAACAAACAATGAAGAAACTGAAAATGTGGAAGAGCTGAAAAGCTGAAGCCGCCCCCACGAAGTAATGCTTAGCGGCGGTTCCGCGGGGGCAACGAAAGGCCAATGACGATGAGGTTAGGGTTTTAGTCAGTACGTCCAGTACAGTCCGACACACGGGTACATAATACCTACGGTGCATAAAGCATTTCCCCTAAAAAAAAAACATATACATACATACATATATATAAATATAAGTAACGCTAGTTTCCAGGCTGATCCCATGGACGTAACGTGTGTTTCTCGGATTTTTGGGTGTTTTCAGGACGTCCCGGAAAGTTTATGTATGTAACGCTACTTTCCGGGACGATTAAGGTCTACTTTGATACAGAGAGATTATTTCTTTAGTCACTTTTTCCGCAATTTCGGTACTAAAAGCGGGCGCCGCAGGCGTCAGTGGTGTTAGTTAATACCCTGAGGGATGTCTTTATTGTAGACAATGGCGCGCGTAGCGCCGCCTTTACCTCCTTATAATGCGGCACAGCTTCCATTGCAGAATAACCCATAGAAATCCTAGAAAATAGCGTTACATATAGTTATATCTACAGTTATTGGTAGTTTCTGGGACTTTTCTAATCTATAATGGCAGTTTCTGGGACTTTCAATAGAACTTGGGACGTCCTAGGTTCCATTTATGTATAATGGCAGTTTCTGGGATCCTACAGATCACTTTCACGACGATTTTTTCCATAAATTTGTTCCGAAATCAACGTAAAATTCTGCGGAACTGAAAGCGAGCGCCGCAGGCGTCGTGGTGTTAAACAATACTTAGAGAGATGCTTTAGCGTAGACAATGGTGGCGTGAAGCACCGTCCTTACCCACTTTTATTGCAGAACACACCCTAAGTTTTAACATTGGAGTCCCAGATACTGCCCTTATATTTTTCTATATATATATATATATTATATACACTTATCGGGGTTTATGTAGCCCAAGACTGTATATTAGTACCTACAGCCCAGAGTTCCCTATGGCAAATGACTAAAGAATTAATGTACCCTGGGGTTATAGACTCTAGGTCGGGCCGCATAAACCCCTATATTTAGAAATATTATGAAGCCCGGGCTGCATAATCAAAATCGGATAAACCCCTATATATAAAAAAACGGGCTTTATAAACCCCTTTCGAGAAATGTATATATATAATATATATATATAATATAAGTTTGACAGAAAAATATAGTTAAATATAATATTTAGTATTATTTTAAAAACTATTAAATTTATTTTTTAATTATATGTTAATTTTAATTAAACACATAGTTTAACGAATATTTAATACTTATATACATATATATATATATATATATATATATATATATATATATATATATATATATATATATATATCTATATTATATAGTCGTAAGTGTTATTTGTGTCACGCAGACCCCCTCGCCCCCCTCAGCTCCCCTCAGAATAACGTAAAATTGTGATTTTTTCTACGTTATTTTGAGTATGATAGAGCCCCCTCGCCCCCCTCGAACACCCTCACCCCGGCCCCCTTGCACCCCCCTCAGACCCCCTCGTGACCCCCTCAGACCCCCCCCATTTAAATGTTCACTTAAAAGTTCATGTTTTTCATGTATTTTTCATATGTTTTATTAATAAGTATATACAGATGTAACGTTTAAGAGTAATTTTGAATTCTTGATTTCTGAAATAAAAGAGTAAATTATTGAGAAAATTACATTAATTATATATAAAAATATATTTTATGTATATTTCATATATTATATAAAATTAATAATTTATATTTTTCATATGTTTTATTAATAGGGTAATATTTATAGATGTAACGCTTAAGAGTAGTTTTGAATTCTTAATTTCTGAAATAAAAGAGTAAATTATTAAGAAAATTACATCAATTATATATTAAGATATATTTTATTCTATTTTTTCCACATCACCTTGGAGGTAAATAGAAAAATGCGTTTTATTTTTAAGTGGTATCCCCAGTAGGCCTAATCCATAATGAATTGTATCCAAGATTTAAATCTTTAAGAATGTCGATGAAAATTGTTACTCAGAGGTTTTCGGGGTCATAAAAAGGATGCCACCACAGAGATGTGAAGCTTACGAAGAAGTTGACGATCTCAAACATAATAAGATGGTAGATATTGGAGTTCCATGGAAGCAGCATGGAGATTACAAGAATTTCCTTTATGTGGTAGAAGTCACACCGTAATACGTTTAGCAATTCACACCGAAAATAAACAAAATATAAATTTCGAAGAAAATAAAGAGGTAAAAGCTTTAGATAACTGGAAAACTACATTAACTTCGTGGTTTGAATTAAATAAAAAAGATAAAAATTCAAAAAATATTAAATACGTTAATATACCAAAATATTATATTTTTAAGAATAAAACTTGGATAAAACGTCAACGAGAACTAAAACATGTTGCTATAGGACGTTTAAATGTAGTATCTCCAAGAGATATTGAAAGATTTCATTTAAAATTAATTTTAAATCGTGTTAAAGGCGCAACATCTTTTGAAGAATTACGTACATTTGAAAATAAAACATATAATACTTACAAAGAAACAGCAATACAAATGGGTCTAATCGAAGATGATTTACAGATTGACAAAATTTTTGAAGAAGCTTGTAATATAATGTTACCTGTTCAATTGCGTAAATTTTTTACTTGGTTTTTAATAACAGATAACATTAATAGTAATACTATTTGGACAAAATTTAATAAATATTTTACAGAAGATTTTGACAATAATAAAAATAACCGAGCTCTTCATCATATAAACAAAATTTTAAAAGTTGAAGAAATGTCTTGTAAAGATTTTGGATTACCTGAACCTGATGAAATTTTCGATACAAATAATGAAAATAATAAAGAAAATATTTTATTCTGTAAACAAATGTTTAATAATTACTATAGTCAATTAAACACAGATCAAAAAACAATTTTTACACAAATATTAAATAATGAACATAAAATTAACTTTATTGATGGTCCTGGAGGTTCAGGTAAAACGTTTTTATATAAAACTTTAATTTAGTATTTTTTGTCAATAGAACAAAAAATTATATCAATGGCTTGGACTGGTATAGCATCTATACTATTACCAAAAGGTATGACCAGTCATAAAACTTTTAGATTACCTTTAGATTTAAACAATATTGAAAGTGCATTTTTAAAATTTGAATCAGATAAAAAAAAATTTCGTGAAGTTTTTGCGATTATTTGGGATGAAGCGTCAATGATTCCACGTAAAGCTTTAGAAATTGTTGATAAAACTTTACAAGATGTTTGTAACAATAATCTACCATTCGGAGGAAAATTATTAATTTTAGGAGGTGATTTTAGACAAATTCTCCCTGTTGTTAAAAATGGTTGTAGAAGCACAATAATTCAAGAAACAATAAAATATTCAAATCTTTGGTCATTATTTAATATAATGTATTTGAAAACAAATATCCGTTCAAAAGATATCATGTTTGCTTCATTTTTATTAGATTTGGAGAAGGTAAATTTAATTCATTTGTTATACCTGATAATTTTAAAACAAACGATGTTTGTTTTAAAATATATGAAAATATAAATTGTAGTATATCAATAAATAGAGTTATATTAACATCACATAATGAAGATGCAAATATTTTAAATAATAAAATTTTAAAACTATTAAATACTGAAGAAAATACGTATATTATCAAGGAACGCGGAAGCGTTCCGAAGGCAAGTATAGAAGAGCCCTAGGACGACCGCGTGATGATATACATTGAAATGGATGTACGAGAAATTCTATGAGCTTATACACCTATTACGCTAGTCTTAACTATATAACATATCCCTCTTAATCGAAATCCATTTCATTGCTCTACTCAAATCAAAAGATTTTATTTAAAAAGATTATCTCATTCAAAAGATATAAGGGACTGAATTTTTTTTGTCGGCTTTCCGATTTCTTAACTTTCTCCATGGTATTCAGCCTCGCATCCGGTTTTTCCCGACTTCCGGTGACGTCATATATGTTATGTATATATATACACACATACAATCACCAGGAATTAATGGCCATGAAGAGTTAAGCAGTGATAATGGCCGTATAATAATAAAGAAAGACAAGAGAAAGAGAAAGATAAAAATATAGATAGAGAGGGAGAGAAGAAGAGACATAAACATATGTATATTTTTTATTATATACAGTATATATGTTTATTAGTACATAACCTCTCTCTATGTATATACCTCTATATATGTATATACACATACATATAAACATGAACATAAAATCTGTGGCTTCCCGGAATAACGACCTAACCCACTTGTACGTGTTTTCGTGAAATCGACGTTTTAAAATTTCTGTCATGACACTTCATATGTAAGATCGAATTGCGCGAGATGAGTCATAACAATGTAGACTTTTACAAAGGTATAGAGTACTCGGCTCGGACCTCGGCTTTACCTCTGCTGGGACCTCGGCTTGAACCTCGGCTTTACCTCGGCTTGGACCTCGGCTCCAGCCCCGAATTTGCCGCGGCTCGAGCCGAGGTACAGCCGAGGTGCTGCCGAGGCTAATCCGAGGCACACCCGCGGCTAGCTTCAGGTGAATTCAAGGCTCACCCAAACTGTACCCGAGGAACTCGAGATAAAGCCTTCGGGGTAGCCGATGATGATGTCTAGGTGGTGCGCTCCGTAGCGTTTTACCTCTAGGTATTGGAACGCATCGAATGCGTGGTCTAGGTCTTTGAGATTGTCGATGATGGAGTCTAGGTAGTGCGCTCCGTAGTTTTTTGTGATTAGATCTCAGGGTGCATCTAATACGTGGTCCAGGACTTCGGGGTAGCCGATGATGACGTCTAGGTGGTGCGCTTCGTAGTTTTTACCTCTAGGTATTGGAACGCATCGAATGCGTGGTCTAGGTCTTTGGAGTGGCCGATGATAGAGTCTAGGTTGTGCGCTCCGTAGTTTTTTGCGATTAGATCTCAGGGTGCATCTAATACGTGGTCCAGGTGTTCGGGGTAGCCGATGATGATGTCTAGGTGGTGCGCACCGTAGCTTTTTGCATTTATATATCAGGGCGCATTTTACAGGAAGTCCAGGTGTTCGACGTAGCCGATGACGATGTCTAGGTGGTGCGCTCCGTAGTTTTTTGCATTTAGATGTCCCGGCGAATGTAATAGGAGGTCCAGGTATTCGAGGTAGCCGATGACGATGTCTAGGTGGTGCGCTCCGTAGTTTTTTGCATTTAGATGTCACGGCGCATCTAATAGGAGGTCCAGGTGTTCGGGGTAGCCGAGCATGATGTCTACGTGGTGCGCACCGTAGTTTTTTGCATTTAAATGTCACGGTGCATCTAATAGAAGGTCCAGGTGTTCGGGGTAGCCGATGACGATGTCTAGGTGGTGCGCTTCGTAGTTTTTTACCTCTAGGTATTGGAACGCACCGAATGCGTGGTCTAGGTCTTTGGGGTAGCCGATGACGGAGTCTAGGTTGTGCGCTCCGTAGATTTTGGCCATTAGATCTCAGGGTGCATCTAATACGTGGTCCAGGTGGTCGGGGTAGCCGATGATGATGTCTAGGTGGTGCGCACCGTAGCTTTTTTCATTTATATGTCAGGGCGCATTTTATAGGAAGTCCAGGTGTTCGAGGTAGCCGATGACGATGTCTAGGTAGTGCGCTCCGTAGTTTTTTGCATTTAGATGTCAGGGCGAATGTAATAGGAGGTCCAGGTGTTTGAGGTAGCCGATGACGATATCTAGGTGGTGAGCACCGTAGTTTTTTGTATTTATATTTCAGCGCGCAATTGACAGGTAGTTTAGGTGTTCGAGGTAGCCGATGACGATGTCTAGGTAGTGCGCTCCGTAGTTTTTTACCTTTAGGTATTGGAAAGCATCGAATCCGTGGTCTAGGTCTTTGGGGTGGCCGATGATGGAGTCTAGGTTGTGCGCTCCGTAGGTTTTTGCGATTAGATCTCAGGGTGCATCTAATACGTGGTCCAGGTGTTCGGCGTAGCCGATGATGATGTCTAGGTGGTGCGCACCGTAGCTTTTTGCATTTATATGTCAGGGCGCATTTTATAGGAGGTCCAGGTGTTTGAGGTAGCCGATGACGATGTCTAGGTGGTGCGCTCCGTAGTTTTTTGCATTTAGATGTCACGGCGCATCTAATAGGAGGTCCAGGTGTTCGCGGTAGCCGAGGATGATGTCTAGGTGGGGCGCACCGTAGTTTTTTACCTTTAGGTATTGGAACACATCGAATCCGTGGTCTAGGTCTTTGGGGTTGCCGATGATGGAGTCTAGGTTGTGCGCTCCGTAGGTTTTTGCGATTAGATCTCAGGGTGCATCTAATACGTGGTCCAGGTGTTCGGGGTAGCCGATGATGATGTCTAGGTGGTGCGCACCGTAGCTTTTTGCATTTATATGTCAGGGTGCATTTTATAGGAGGTTCAGGTGTTCGAGGTAGCCGATGACGATGTCTAGGTGGTGCGTTCCGTAGTTTTTTGCACTTAGATGTCACGGCGCATCTAATAGGAGGTCCAGGTGTTCGGGGTAACCGAGGATGATGTCTAGGTGGTGCGCACCGTAGTTTTTTGCATTTGTATGTCAGCGCGCATTTTACAGGAAGTCCAGGTGTTCGGGATAGCCGAGGATGATGTCTAGGTGGTGCGCCCAGTAGTTTATTGCATTTATATCTCAGTGCGCATTTTACAGGAATTCTAGGTGTTCGAGGTAGCCGATGACGATGTCTAGGTGGTGCGCTTCGTAGTTTTTTACCTCTAGGTATTGGAACGCATCGAATGCGTGGTCTAGGTCTTTGGGGTGGCCGATAATGGAGTCTAGGTTGTGCGCTCTGTAGTTTTTTGCGATTAGATCTCAGGGTGCATCTAATACGTGATCCAGGTGTTCGGGGTAGTCGATGAGGTGCGCACCGTAGCTTTTTGCATTTATATGTCAGGGCGCATTTTATAGGAAGTCCAGACGTTCCAGGTAGGCGATGACGATGTCTAGGTTGTGCGCTCCGTAGTTTTTTGCATTTAGATGTCAGGGGGAATGTAATAGGAGGCCCAGGTGTTCGAGATAGCCGATGACGATGTCTAGGTGTTGCGCTCCGTAGTTTTTTGCATTTAGATGTCAGGGCGCATGTAATAGTAGGTCCAGGTGCTCGAGGTAGCCTTTGACGAGGTCTAGGTGATGCGCTCCATAGTAGGTTCATTTTCTTCGACTGTGGTTATTACATGCAAGATCAAAAGTATATTTGTACTTTGAAATGAAAATATAATTATTCAGATAAGTAGCAAACTTTTATATAGTAGAAAACTGTTATTAATATAATAATAAGTATTGTTACTTTGTGAAATTTTGTTTTTATTTTTACAGAGTATCAGAACGTATGAATCATATGGATAAGAAGATCTTGATTGAACAGTTTATAAGTAGAACTGTTAACAAATACATAAATTACACGTCTGTCAAATTTAAAGAACTCATAAGACATTCTGTAGAAAAAGCAGCTTAAAAGAACATTCGAATTTAAAACTTTTGTTAATACCAATACTACCATTTAATAATGATATTAAAAATATACTGTAATAAACTGTCATAACGTTATCACATTATGTAATTATTAACTGTATAAATAATAATATTGTTGATATAAAACTTTCTGCGAAGTTATAAAATAAGGCACGTACAGAAATTTTTTTGTTATAATGTACTCTCCCTCCGTCTCTTCTCCCCTCTCTCTCGCGCTCTATTTCCCCCGCTCTCTTCCATCTCTCTTTCTCTCTCAACATCCGTCAAACTCTGTACCAAAAACTTTAATAAGAGTTAAAAAATTGATTTTAAATAATCAACACGTTTTTAAAAAAAAAATTTTTATTTACGTTTTAACAACACAATTTATCTAGTCCTTTAATTTCTTCTAATCTCATCTATTTAATAAGCACTCTCTACAAATGGTAATAATTTATTTCATGACTGTACAAATAAAAACTTTCTATAAAAATAAAAAGAATTATGTTTTTTTTTTCATATGATTTTACAATTAATAATATTGTTAATTTATCATCATACCTAAGAAAATACATGTTTGATTAAATTATTTCAAAAAATTTAACTAATATAATCATTTTATAGAGCTCCTTGAAGAAAAATTTGACTGTTTCTTCAAATTTAAAACTTTTATGAATAACAATACAGCCATTTAATAATGATATTAAAAATATACTATAATAAACTCTCATAACGTTATCATATTATGTAATTATTATTTTCTCTTTAAAAGTTGTGAAATCTACCTAAAAAAACATATTACAAAAGTTTAAACTAAGGCAAGTACCTACTAGTCTCTCTCCCACCCTATCTCTCCCTCCCTCACTTTCCGACCTCTCTCTCCCGCTCTCTCTCTCTCTGGCTGTCTCTCTCTCTATCTCTCCCTCTCTCTCAACATCCGGCAAACTGAGTACCAAAAACTTTAATGAGTGCTTAAATATTTTTTTAGAAGAATCAACACGTTTTTTAAAAGCTAATTTTTTAATAAAACTTTCTACGAAAGTATAAAATAAGGCAAGTATAGACGTTTTTTCTGGATAATCTATAAAAAACAACACAATTTATCTAGTCCTTTTATTTCTTCGAATCTCATCTATTCAATAAACACTCTCTACAAATGGTAATAATTTTTTGCATGACTACAAATAATCTATAAAATAATAATATTTATGATTTTGTAAAATAAATGAAATAAATGCGAATGAAAAAGTCTTTTAATTCTTTGATTCATTTTATGCTGAACAAATTATATGTAAGTAAGTACATTCAAAAAATTGTTCACTGCAAATCAAACAAACGAAAGTTGTGAAATCAATTATCGATAGTCAAGTAATGCAAACAACTCTCGGAAACTACTGTATGACTATTCTCAGAAATATATTCAAATTTGTTCATCTTTCTGAGCTATAGAAATTAAACACAAGAAAGTACTGAAATCAATTTATTGTAGTCAAGTACCGGCCATAGGTTAACTTGACTGACATAATAGAACTTTTCGTATCTAGCGTGTAAAATTACATTGTACGCCCACGTTGTAACTTCAAAATTATTCAGCCAACGGGCATAAAATACTACTTAGCGCCCAAGAGGCCCAATAGCTCACATACTCTTACAAAACTTTATAGAACCTACGTACTTTACGCCCGTGTAGGCGAAAATTATTTTAATTATATAACTATAATGCCTTCTCTTTATTTCTAAAATTCATAAGAATTTTTTTAGATATTTACGAAAAGTCAAAGCCTATATAAAAAAATTACATAGTTACCAACACATCACTATTTTTCATAATTCTTTCTCAATTTTGAACTTTCTATAGCATTACGCACCTTGGGAGGAAAAGAGAAGTCTAGAGCTGCTCTAGCAGGGGTGGTCCTCCGATCTCCCATACATACTTGGCGGGCCCGACGATTTGCAGTTTACCGGTGGGCTACTTAAATATAGAATACAAAATTTTTGCATAAATTCATTAACAATATTTATACCTATAAATCTACTATAAATAATTACATTGGCTTTAATTTTTAATTGGTACCGTTAAGTACAACATCCCTATATGTGCAGAATCATGATTTACTTTTATTACCCACAATATTTTTCTTTATGTCCGTCCTTTTTAAACGAGAATAAAATAAAAAATTCATATAAATTTATAGTCTACTTAAAAGTGCTTTACATTTTACTAACCGTTTTATAAGCAACCTATTGTGTACCCTTTTCCCGCGTGTAAATATCATATAAGATCTCATATGAGAATTTCGGGCATCGCATATCTCGTATCAGATCTCATATGCGATGTCATCTGCAATTTTATATATTTTTGGATTACATATGAGATCTCATATGATACTTTCAGGCGGGTTTGCACTTTCTATTTAAAAACAGAGTGATAGATTCACGGATCAGTAGTTAATATCTAGAAGCAACCCATTTATACATTTTATCTGATCTTTAAACATATGAATAGTTATATGAAAATAACCATGTCTTACACCTTGAACTGCAAATCGTCGGGCCCGCCAAGTATGTATGGGAGATCGGAGGACCACCCCTGCTAGAGCAGCTCTAGACTTCTCTTTTCCTCCCAAGGTGCGTAATACTATAGACAGTTCAAAATTGAGAAAGAATCATGAAAAATAGTGATGTGTTGGTAACTATGTAATTTTTTTATATAGGCTTTGACTTTTCGTAAATATCTAAAAAAATTCTTATGAATTTTAGAAATAAAGAGAAGGCATTATAGTTATATAATTAAAATAATTTTCGCCCACACGGGCGTAAAGTGCGTAGGTTCTATAAAGTTTTGTAAGAGTATGTGAGCTATTGGGCCTCTTGGGCGTTAAGTAGTATTTTATGCCCGATGGCTGAATAATTTTGAAGTTACAACGTGGGTGTAAAATGTAATTTTACACGCTAGATACGAAAAGTTCTATTATGTCAGTCAAGTTAACTTATGGCCGGTACTTGAGTACAATAAATTGATTTCAGTACTTTCTTGTGTTTAATTTCTATAGCTCAGAAAGATGAACAAATTTGAATATATTTCTGAGAACAGTCATACAGTAGTTTCCGAGAGTTGTTTGCATTACTTGACTATCGATAATTGATTTAACAACTTTCGTTTGTTTGATTTGCAGTGAACAATTTTTTGAATGTACTTACTTACATATAATTTGTTCAGCATAAAATGACTCAAAGAATTAAAAAACTTTTTCATTCGTATTTATTTCATTTCTTTTACAAAATCATAAATATTATTATTTTATAGATTATTTGTGCAGTCATGAAAAAAATTATTAGCATTTGTAGAGAGTGTTTATTGAATAGATGAGATCCGAAGAAATAAAAGGACTAGATAAATTGTGTTGTTTTTTATAGATTATCCAGAAAAAACGTCTATACTTGCCTTATTTTATACTTTCGTAGAAAGTTTTATTAAAAAATTAGCTTTTAAAAAACGTGCTGATTCTTCTAAAAAAATATTTAAGCACTTTTTATAGTTTTTGGTACTCAGTTTGCCGGATGTTGAGAGAGAGGGAGAGATAGAGAGAGAGAGCCAGAGAGAGAGAGAGGGAGAGAGAGAGAGAGGTCGGAAAGAGAGGGAGGTAGAGATAGGGTGGGAGAGAGACTAATAGGTACTTGCCTTAGTTTAAACTTTTGTAATATGTTTTTTTAGATAGATTTCACAACTTTTAAAGAGAAAATAATAATTACATAATATGATAACGTTATGAGAGTTTATTATAGTATATTTTTAATATCATTATTAAATGGCTGTATTGTTATTCATAAAAGTTTTAAATTTGAAGAAACAGTAAAATTTTTCTTCAAGGAGCTCTATAAAATGATTATATTAGTTAAATGTTTTGAAATAATTTAATCAAACATGTATTTTCTTAGGTATGATGATAATAGTTTAGATTATGCTACTCATGAAGATGTAGATTTATCTGATGATATCATCCATATTAATTACCCGATTGAAACTTTAAATAATATACGTGAAGGACTACCAACACATAAATTAAAACTTGAAATAAATACTATTGTAATGTTAATAAGAAATTTAAGTATTAACTGATATCGGCCGTGAAAACAAATCGATACGTGCGCCAATTCAGAAGAATTAATGAAAGATCGTTTTGAAGAAGTGGGCCTTCATCAAAAATTTGTTTAGGGTATGACCTTCAGGGGTTTGGCAAGAAGCATCAAACACAACACGAAGCTTTCGCTTTGTTTCCAAAGTTTGCACGACCGCGTGGTGCGGCAAGTACCAAGCACCAGCACGATTTATCTCCGCAGAGGGAACAGGCATCATGTGTCCAAGTTCTTTATACATGGTCATAAACTCTCGGTAATCTTGAGCTAATACAGGATCGCGTGAAAAGCGTTGATGCATAGACAAAAGAGAACCTGAAGCCATTCGACGAGTTTCGGCTGAGACATCAGGGGGATCTGATTTTAAGGGGAGACGAACGACGTATCGACCGTCTACGTTTCGCCTATGCGTCTGCCTAAACAAGACATCGCAAGCTTGATCTTCTGGCTTCCATTTAGCCTTCGAGTCGGGTATCTCTTCAAGCTCCCAAAAACGCTATAACGATCCATCTAAACCAGGTTCAGTGACACAGTGCATTACTTGTGTCTGTGCCTGAAATGCTGAATTTGCTCGCCATGGTGCGTCCACCTGCATGGCACCCGAAATTATCCAGCCGAATGCTGTGTTTTGAGCAACAAGGTGTGACGGAGGAAATTGTTTCAAACCTGAGCGTAACAGCTGGCCATAAACGTCTGCGCCCAGGATGAGATCAACGGAGTTCGACATATTAAATTGTGGATTCGCTAATGAAAAGTCACTGAATTGCTTAAGATCCAACTCTACTATTGATCGAGCCGGTAATTGTGACGTCAGTTTCGGAAGAACCAGTGCTTCTGTCCCAATTTGGAAGGATGGATCAACTAATGATCAAAGAATCACCTGCGTAGTCGTGCGAGCTGTGCCACTCGCATTGCCACCGAGCCCCGATAGCGATATCTGCGAACGTTTCCTCGGTAATTCGGGAAGCTGAGCCATAGACTCTGATATAAAGGAAGCCTCCGATCCTTGGTCAAGTAAGGCTCGAACCCGGAACTGATTCCCTCTTGCACCCAAAATTCCTACTTGTGCAGTAGCTAAGACAACCTTCGGTTTGGGAAAGGAAACACTTGCCGTGTGAACATTCACGTTCTTGGGAGTGGGATCACGTTGAGCTTGCAAGGAGTTAGACGGAGCTATTGGTGTTTTCGCTAGTTGAATTACGGGAGCAGACGCACGATGCAAAAGCGTATGGTGCTTATTTCGACAGGTTGAGCAACGTCCAGAAGAAGTACAGGCATTAACTCTATGCTGTCCTAAGCAATTGAAGCAGAGTTGCAAACGCCGCACCTCTGCTTGTCGATCTTGAAGAGATTTAGACTTAAATTTGAAGCATTTACAAAGAAGATGTGCACCCTCGCACATGGGGCATTGTTTCGAAGAAGTTGAGTTTGAAGAAGTTTGAGCGCTAGTGTGAAAGATCCTCCGTAGTAGACCTGATCTCTGTTCAGAAGCCTTCCTCTTTTTCCCTCTACGCTCGGAAGCGCGTTCAGGCGAGTGGCAAGGGGTTAACATATTTAATGTTTGTGCCCGTTTTTCCAAAAATTCAACGAGCTCATCGTAAGTGGGTAAGTGGTCAATTGGGTTATAATCCTCCTCGCTCATATTTGTGATAGCCAAACGATCCTTGGAACTCAGTTCAGCTTCCCAAAGTTTTCTTGATTCTGGATCTAGAAGTTCTGATAAAACGAAGACAAACCACAGATTCCAATGTGAAACTGGGAGCTTCAAGTTAGTGAGGACGCGAACGATGCGTTGAGCTTCATCGGCAAAAGAGCGCATGTCAATTGCTGATTCTCTTGTTAAGTAAGGCAGTTTCATCAAAGCAACAAAATGTTTGAAGATGATCAGGCGCGGATTGTGGTAGCGAGTTTTTAATGCTTGCCATGTGCTTAGATAATTAGCGTTGGTTGTTTTAACATCCTTTACCAATTCTGCAGCAGAGCCAGTTAAACAAGTTTTCAAAAATTGCAATTTTGTTGCGTCTGAGTAGCGGGGGACATCATGCACTAGAGCTGTAAATAAGTCAGAAAAACGTTCCCAATCCTCATACCGGCCTGAGAATGTAGGCAAGGGTATGCGTGGGAGTTTCGGGACACATGCATCTCCGATGTCTTCAGTGGGTGTACCATTACTCGGGCGAGGGCGTGTTCCTTCCGTTGACTCTAGTGTCGTACGAGCAGTGAGAAGCAAGTCATTGGCATCCTCATAGGTCTCCCGCAGTAAAGCGAAACGATTATCTATGATATACGCATCATTATCAATATCCTCCCTTGCAAGGATATCGGAGTGAGTCTTACGCACCTCAATCCATATCTCAGTGAGCCCATCTATTCGAGCCTGTACCATAGCCTTGTTCAATGATTCGGTCGATCTGTTACGAAATCTTGCAGAAATCAGTTTCATTTCTTCCAAACGAGCAATTTGCAAGGCAATTAACCTTTTGAAAGGTTGTGGTGCCATTTTAACGCCATTAAGTTTATTCTATGCAGTCACAAGTAGCTAAGAGCACATTGAAACCAAACTGTGCTCGTAGCGAACACAATTCAGAAGCACGAACCGGGGGAGCGTTGACAACACGAGGCTGCTCGGCGATTCCGAGAACGCTCGACCGTTACGCCGTCGATCAATAACAATGCAATTCTTACTTATTTAAAGTAAAGTACGTGTTAGCGCAAAATATCAAACCCATCACTCACTCCTCACCGGGAGCACCATGTTCATTTGTAAATTACGGTTTGATGTCAAAATAAAGAAACGAAGAAACAAAAAAAAAGGGGAATAACATAATAAGGCAGGAGTTATAAATTGTAGGTGGATGTATGAGTGAGAGATAGGTTTGATAAATAAATACCGTAATTAAGTATAGTATAAGTATACATATATATTAAAGCAGTAGAAAATAATACATAGATTAACAATACAATAGAAACATAATAATAAACCCTTATAAACTATCGCAATACTGCGCGAATCGAATGGCCATTCAATAGAAAGGATTCTTACCTTACTTCGCTCGCAAACACACCTCGCAATCCACACACATACAGAAAATGGTAGATCGGAGAATCCGACAACGCCGCGGAAGTCCTCACAGCGCGTCCCGACGTCTCGGGAAGCCTAACGCTGCAGGATTGGATAACCAAGATAGCGTCCTTTGGGCGGTCACGTCGACTTATCGGTCGTGAACCCCCGCACACGAGGAGTAAGGTTTTAGGAGGTTGTCCTCAGGGCAGGCTCCGACGACCTTTCGAGCACAAGCCCTGCGCACGAGAGACAAGCACACCTAACCTGATACTCCTTTGGCACACACTTAACACGTATCGCGACGCAACGCAAAGGTTCGCAGTTGAAGCACAGGAAAGAGAAGCTCGACACGTGTGTCCCTGCTAATGGCTCTCGGTCGCCTGACTCGGAAAAACGCGAGCGCGCGCGATGTCCGCCGATAGGCCTGCTGCCGCCGGCCATTGGCGCTCGCAGTCTCCCGGTCAGTGCTAGAAAGCGCGCGCGAATTCAAAACTCACGTAAACAGATGTATTTATCCGTGAGATTGATGGCGCGTAAAAACGACGCGAAAAAAAAAATTTAAATATCTTTCTTTACAATAATTGAATTTTGTTTTTTAGGTAAATTGTTATATAATTATTAATTAATTAATTTTTTGAATTAATTTTTAGTTAATTAAAACAACAATATTTTTTCTTTCATTTAGGACAATGGAATATACAAATAACGTTGGAAAATTTTAAATAGCATATCAGAAAATATTAAATATAAAAAAAAAAATAAAAATAAAAAAACAATTCAAAAATTGAATAAAACATTTCGAAGAATTTAACTTATTATCAGGTAATTCAAATCATTTAATTATTAAATTTAATTTTACAAAATATATATTATATTATAAAAAAATATACTTTTATTGTAACAATTTTAATGTTTTCTGAAATTTTATAGTGACAAAGACAGTGGATTAGGCCTACTGGGGATACCATTTAAAAATAAAACGCATCTTTCTATTTATCTCCAAGGTGATGTGGAAAAAATAAAATAAAATATATAATTTTCAATATATTTTCTTAATATATAATTAATGTAGTTTTCTCAATAATCCATTCTTTCCTTTCAGATATTAACAATTAAGAACGACTCTTAAGCGTTACATTTGTATTAACTATCATCCATAAAAAATGTGAAAAATCTCAATAATCTATACTTTCGTTTCAGAAATTAAGAATTAAGAACTACTCTTAAGTGTTACATTTGTATAAACTATCATCCATACAAAATATGAAAAATACCATATTAATAGAACATATGAAAAATATCTACGTTGAAAATAAATAAATTATTTACTTGTCAAAATTGGGGGGTTGACGAGCGGAGCGAGTAGGGGTATATATATATATATATATATATATATATATATATATATATATATATATATATATATATATATATATATATATATATATATATATATATATATATATATATATATATATATATATATATATATTATACATTTCTCGAAAGGGGTTTATAAAGCCCGATTTTGATTATGCAGCCCGGGCTTCATAATATTTCTAAATATAGAGGTTTATGCGGCCCGACCTAGAGTCTATAACCCCAGGTTCCATTATTTCTTTAGTCACTTGCCATAGGGAACTCTGAGCTGTAGGTACTAACATACAGTCTTGGGCTACATAAACCCCCATAAGTGTGTGTGCACTGAGAAAAAAATAACGCTGCAACGGCGGAAATTTTATGCAGTAATGGCATAATTTCTCCCGCAGAGGGATATAGGCTGTATTGGCGTTCTGCGATATGCCGAAAGAGCTGAATCCTACCGCTAAAACTACATTAGTACTCATGCAACGAGACTTCCAATATTAGTATATATGCTCTTGGGTAGGTTTGTCTGGAGGCTTACCACAATACCTTTATCAAATGCATTCATATAAATTAGTAAGTTATGTTATTTATATACACTGTATAATTCATTTCAAAATAATATATACAGTTAAAGGATGTGCGAAGAAATTACACAAAAATTTGAGGTTATGTAAGGATTTTCGTCGTGTGACGTGTTATTACGATATCTCATGGTGGGTAATGCAGATACTGCGGATTAGGCACGCAGATTTGGCATTATCGTAGTAAGCTATTCCCGCGTGTCTAGTTCCTGCCAAAGCAGCGTATTTTTTTTCTCAGTGTGTGTGTGTGTGTGTGTGTGTGTGTGTGTGTGTGTGTGTGTGTGTGTGTGTGTGTGTGTATATGTATATATATATATATATATATATATATACTAGGGGGGCTTCGCCCCCTGCTCGCTCCGCTCGCCAATCCCCATTTTCAGAGAGAAGTTTTATAATAATGAAGTATGAAACTATCAAATTTTGACAATATGAAATTTTGATGGGTCAAATATCGGACAAAAGACGAATCAAAGGTAAAGGATATACTATTTATGTTCTTTATAATTGCTTCAGAGCAATGAAATATCGTTATATTAATTGAATAAATAGTGTAGAAAATTGATCATATTAGGAGGTGATTTTCGGCAAATTCTTCCAGTTATGAAATGTGGTCACAAAAATAGTATAATTGAAGAAACAATTAAATTGTCTGCGTTATGGTCTCTTTTTAAAATTTTAAAATTAAATCAAAATATTCGTTCGGAAAATAAAGAATTTGCTTCTCTATTGTTAAAATTGGGTGAAGGAAAAATTAATCCATTTATTATTCCAAATAAATGGAAAACGAATAATATTTGTAAAGAAATTTATAGTAACATTAATATTAAAACTTCAATAGATCGTGTAATCTTAACCGCTCATTATAAAGATACTAAAATTATTAATAATAAAGTTTTAGAATTATTGAATACAAAAGTACATACGTATTATAGTTTAGATTATGCAACTCATAAAGGAGTTGATCAAACAGACGAAAATATTCATTTAAATTATCCAAGAGAGAAGGTCTTCCACCTCATGAATTAAAATTGAAAGTAAATGCTATTGTTATGTTAATTAGAAATATAAGTATTGTACAAGGAATGTGTAATGGTACACGTCTAAACCGATCGAGGTGTCCGCCTCCGATTTTCCTGAATTTTTGATATGTTGTAGAGGACCGAAAAATAAGAGACTCACAATTTTTTTTATCTGCCCAATCCCTTATTAAAGGAGTGAAAACCGCGCTTAAAGTTTACCCCCAAAAACGTTTTTTTTTTAATATCTTAAGTTCTAATCGATATTTTGAAATGAAACAAAATGGAAAATATTTCTCCTTGAATTATGTAACCATCAAGTATAGTTTGGTCCTCGAGGGTGGCAACCCTTACTTTTTATTTTAGAAAAACCTTATTTTTTAAACTTTCTGCATATAATATTTGCAATAAAATTAATTAATTATTATAAAAATCATTTATTGACTTAAAATAAAAAATAAAGTTTACGTGTTTCAGGATTTTTGCAAATAAACACGTCATCAGGGGTAAACAACCCTTTAGGCACAAAATACTTTCAAACTATTAAAATTAATATTATAAGTTATATATAATGCATAATTTAGTTTTATTTGGGCTATTTTTTCTATGGGCCCAATTTCCTATTAAAGGGGTAAAACGCACCCCTAAAAATCACCCCTAAAATAGGTTTTATCTGAATATCCCAAGTTCAGATTCAAATTTAAAATGAAACAAAATGAAAAATATTTCTCTTTGAAATGCCAAATTAGCTACCCTTATATTTTATTTCGGAAAAAATTTTTTTTTAAATTTTTTTTGTATACAAATTTGCAATAAAATTAAATAATTATTATTAAAATTCAAAATCAAAGTTGACTTGTTTTAGGATTTTTAATAACAACATTATTGGGGTTTAGCAGCCCCTTGGACAAGTATACTTACAATTGAACCATTGAAATAAATATTTTGAGGTGTATAATGCAGATTTATTTTATTTTTGTGTCAGTTTTTTTTATCGAGATAGCGTAATTAATGAAGTCACTTATAAACTCTTATACTTATTGTGCAATTTATATTGGAATATTTTGTTCGTATTTATAGGTAAATAAAAAGGATGGAACTGGGAAAAGAATAGGTGAGTTAAATGATAGACTAATCTAACAAATAGAAAAATATAAATAAAAATAAAAAAATTAAAATATAAATAGAAAAATATAATATAAAATATTAATTGTTATTATGTAATTAATTTTTATTAAAAGTAAAATATAGGTATATTTTCACAAATAGTCAAAAAATATTCAAAGAAACTCTATACAAATGAGCTTATAATTTAGTTCTTATCGCAATTAATTTTGTTTAAGGATTATAGGTTGAACAATAATGAAAATCTTCAAAAAAATGTTTTAAGCAGAGTGATTTCTGACCCCATGAACATTTTATAATAGCAGTATTTTTACATCCTGGTATCTCACAATGAGCTTGGGATCCACCAAAGCTAAAGTCCGCCGGATTAAAAAATTCATTTGGTTTATTATCGATATAACCGCTTTTATACCAAGAGTATTTAAAAAGATTTACGTATCGAGGAGAAGATAACTGATTGTGCACCAGAGAGTGCAATTTAATTACATTATTTCGTACTTGCAAACTTATATCCTTATCCAACAAAATTACACTATCGGAAAAGTGTCTCACAAAATTTTTCCATAGACGAGAACCAAACACATCCAGCGGTTGTATTTTTCCAGTTGTACCTTTAGGAATTTTGAAAAGTTTGATGTTTTTATCATCAGGTTTTTCTCTTTCGACTGCTTCTGTGCAATGTCCACTCCAAGAATCTAACAATAATATACTATTTTTTCCAACATTTGGGAAAAATACCTCCCTTAACCATTTCCGAAAATGATCTAAAAATAAATTGTAAACAAATAAATTTTGCAGGTCATTATAGTAAACTATTGCTATTTGTATTAATATATATATATATCGATTTATTACATGAAATCAAATTAACAAAAATAAATAATGAAATTCATTGATAATTTACAAAAACTTTTTTATAATTTTCGGAGTTTACGTTAAAATACCTTATTTTAAAAATAATTTACTAATTATTGTAAATCTTTTTTAATATGAGTTTACTGAAATTAAAAGTTTACAAGTAAAATCTTTAAAATAGATATAAGCTACAAGTTTACGAATACAAGTACACTTTATTTAATTTCACTCACATGATGTCATTTTGCCAGATTTAGATGCCATCAAACATACGTTATCTGGCTGAAATAAATTTTTTGTATTATTGGTCCAAATTCATCTTTAGTCTCTTTTAAAACTATAAATAATGGAGAGAGCAATTTTCCAGCAGCATTAATTGTAGGTAATATTGTATAACTATGTGTTATTGATGAAACAGATTGCACAACACATTCAACAGTCTTTGTTCCTTCTTCTGCTAATGTACGACCAGTATGTAATTCTAATTGAAATCCACTTTGATCAGCATTGTAGGTATTTTCAGTTCCAACTTCTGAAATCAGTTGTTTGATGTCGGCTACAAATTTACTGGCTTCTTGATTTACAGTTTCTTTGTCCTCAAGAGTTTTTTTTGTTATAAATTTGTTGATTTTTCTACTGACAATTCTGTGAGCTTTCTTAAATTTTCGCAGCCAGAAATCACTTGCTTTGAATCTAACATCATTAAATTCTAAATTATTTTTAGCTTCTAAGGCCCACCTACGTATATCAATATCGTGAATAATATGGCCAGCTTCGAGAGATTCTTTGAGATTTTTTAAAACAAATTCAGAAATTTGATATAATTTTTCTTTGTAAGTTCCACCTTTGTTGATTTGACTAGCCCATCGACGCAGTTGCCGTTCTGAATTAAGTAATTTAAATCGATGTTTAACACTTTCTATACTGCGATTTTTTTTACTTTTACCTGATCTCCAATATTCAACTGCTCTTTTTTTATAATCAAAGCTCAACTCTTCATCATTGTATGAACATACATCATAATCTTTTTTTTCATTGAAAATTGCGTCATCTTCAATGGCTTGTACTTCATAACTTTTAAATTGCTCTTGAAAATCTAATGTTTCTTCTTCCATTGTTTCAATCGCATTAAAATTATTCATACTGTCGTATAAAATATTTTTGAATTTTTGAGCTAAATCCATTTCAACAAGATTAACAGGACTTTCTGGTATCTGAAGCCCTGAGAATGCTGCCAATAATAAATTTATGACGTTGATAGGATTTATCTTCATTTTTTCTATTCTTTGATTTTTATGAAATAATAAATTCTATTGTAGGAAAAAAACAAATAGCGGACTCTCGAAAATTTGTACCTCGCAACAGAACCGATAAAAATATACTGACTAACTAATCCGTTTTTGGGCAGCCGTGGACTCCAAGCTCACTTGCGTCATCTTTGCTTATGCATGTTTACAAGATGGGCTTACAAAAAATCGCTTATTCATATATATAAATAGAAATCAGGAAAATATTTACTTAAAAATAAGTATTTATGAAAAAGTACAAATGAAATATAATGTGATGTGCCTAAATACGCAAACATAAATATTCTAAATTTATAAGTAAACTATAATTATCAAGCAGTGATATATAAAAAAAAACTAATTGCAAAATATACCATGAAAATAATTTTAATCCTGGCTCAGCTTTTTAAAGCTTTTCTGCATACAAATATTTATGCAGAAATAATAAAAATATAGTAATGTAATTATTTGAGCCTATAGACAAATCAATCTAAAATAAATAAAATATCCATGATTATTTATTCTGATTATACGCACCATACACCTCAAAATATTTATTTCAAAGGTACTAATTGTAAGTATACGTGCCCAAGGGGCTCCTAAACCCCAATAATGTTGTTATTATAAAAAATCCTAAAACAAGTCAACTTTGATTTTGAATTTTAATAATAATTATTTAATTTTATTGCAAATATTGTATACAAAAAAAATTAAAAAAAAATTTTTTCCGAAATAAAATATAAGGGTAGCTAATTTGGCATTTCAAAGAGAAATATGTTTCATTTTGTTTCATTTTAAATTTGAATCTGAACTTAGGATATTCAGATAAAACCTACTTTAGGGGTGATTTTTAGGGGTGCGTTTTACCCCTTTAATAGGAAATTGGGCCCATAGAAAAATAGCCCAAATAAAAATAAATTATGCATTATATATAACTTAAAATATTAATTTTAATAGTTTGAAAGTATTTTGTGCCTAAAGGGTTGTTTACCCCTGATGACGTGTTTATTTGCAAAAACCCTGAAACACGTAAACTTTATTTTTTATTTTAAGTCAAAAAATGATTTTTATAATAATTAATTAATTTTATTGCAAATATTATATGCAGAAATAGTTTAAAAAATAAGGTTTTTCTCAAATAAAAAGTAAGGGTTGCCACCCTCGAAGACCAAACTATACTTGATGGTTACATAATTCAAGGAGAAATATTTTCCATTTTGTTTCATTTCAAAATATCGATTAGAACTTAAGATATTAAAAAAAACCGTTTTCGAGGGTAAACTTTAAGGGCGGTTTTCACCCCTTTAATAAGGGATTGGGCCGATAAAAAAAATTGCGAGTCTTTTATTTTTCGATCCTCTACAACATATCAAAAATTCAGGAAAATCGGAGGTGGACACCTTGATCGGTTTCCTTGTAAGAATAACTGGATTATATGCTCATAATGTTAAGGCAGAAATAATTACAGGCGAAAGAATTGGTGAAGAGGTTTTTATTCCACGAATAACATTAAATACTGCAGTTTCATCTTCATTTCCTTTTATTCTTTACCGTAAACAATTTCCAATTATATTAGCTTTTGCCATGACAATAAATAAATCTCAAGTACAGAGTTTCGATTCTATTGGAATTTTGATTAGACGACCACTATTTTCACATGGTCAGTTATATGTTGTTTTATCCCGATGTAAAAATCCTAACAATATATTTATTGAAAATTGTTCACAAAATTCTTTAATAATAGATAACATTGTATGGAAAGAAATTTTTGAAATTAGATCTATAATTTACACTACAAGATTTGATGAGTGAAAATTTATGTCGTATTTGTAGATGATCTCAATTTCTCCTAAGCTCAAGGAATTTGTAACAATAATAATTTTAATTAAAATATTACCCTTTGTGAAAATATAAGACATGTTGTATCTTCTCATAAGTTTAATATCATAAATAATCTGAATATTGTTGTACATTTAATAAATAAATATTTCATAATTATTTAATATATTAATGTGAAATCTTTGTTTACTTAATGTAATAAAGATGTGAATTAATTTTCATTATATTTTAAACTTTGCACAATTTTTATTTTAAAGAAATTACAATAATAAGTAATGAAAATTAATTCACATCTTACATGGTGGAGGAAGGAAGGGCTAGTTTGGAGTCAAGGAGGATTACGGAGGGATGACTCGCGTGGTTTTTAGGGCTACTGGCGATGAAAATATAAAAAATTATTGTGTATTTCTGTATGATTTCGGCATTTCCCAAAATCATATATATAATTATTATTATTTCTTATATATAAAACCTAAGCTCAATAAAATAAAAAATTCAACGCGCCTATAACAGTACCTCAGTGGTGGTGTGGAAAACTGTTCCAAATGTGCGAAATGTGGTAATAGTTGAAAACATAATTGTCTATGTTGGTTCTAATAATAATTAGTATATTTTTGAGTTTTTTTAAATGTTCGAATTCAAAGATTTAGTGACAGTTTTCTCTTTAATGGTTTTTCGATTATCATAAAAAACAATAGTCCGGTAGTAGTTCAGAGGTGGAGGGGCCGGTGGAGGGGATGGTGGAGGGGACGGTAGGTGGTGGGCGGTGGAGGGGAAGGTGGTGGGCGTTGGAGGGGAAAGTGGAAGGCGGTAGAGTAGACGGTGGTCTGACTGAGATTAAAAAATAACGTGATTTTTGAACGAATTTAAGGTTAAAAAGTGGAGGGGACCGTGGAGGGGCAGCAAATAGGTAAGTGGAAGGGACGGTGGAGGGGACGATGGAGGGCGGTGGAGGGGGCGGTGGAGGGGACGGTGGAGGGCGGTGGAGGGGACGGTGGAGGGACTGCGTTCAGATGTAGCAGTAACGCCTATATAATATAGGGAGATATATTAATAAACTAAAAGAAAAATATAACCAAATATATACTATAAAATATAAGTATTATATTTTAAATTCTTTTATATAAAATGTAAAATAAAATATAAATATTATATTTCAAATAGTTTTAAAAGTATTTATTATAGGTTAATTAAACACGTGGTCCAATAAATATTAAATACTTATGTATATTTTTAATTCTTTTATATAAAATGTAAAATAAAATATAAGTATTATATTTCAAATACTTTTAAAAGTATTTATTATAGGTTAATTAAACACGTGGTTTAATAAATATTAAATATTTATGTATATTTAATATATATTTAATAAAATTAAAATTAACACAAAAATGTAACAAAATATAATATTTTATTATTATTTTGAAAACTTTTAAAAATAATTATTGAAGGTTAATTAAACACGTGATTTAATATATATATTCAAATGAGAACGAATACTATATCGCATTTTAGTGTTAGAATTAGTTCTAGAATTTTACCATAGATTTGGTAAAGATAATATATTAATTAGTTAACAATCGATTCAAAAAAGTGAGGAATAGAATCACATATAATGGAATATATGAGTCATTACACGCAAAAGCACAAAAGCAAAAGTTACAGGAACACTGCTAGACCAATGGGATATTGCCTTTAAAAAGACGTGTTCCTTCAATAGTGACAGAAAGGAACACTTTTAAAGCTTATATTCCATTGATCGAGCAGTGGTCCTGTAACTTTTTCATTTTGCGTGTAGTGCTCTTAACGATATATATATACATGAGCCCGTACAACTACAGGACTTTTTGACAAAGGAATATATAAACAGCAGTAGAACTTATGATGGTAGGCACAGTCATTTTATGAGCCGTACACATGAGAAAAAAACATGAAACAAATACAGTAATAACATAGGTTACTATATCTAAATATATAAGAAAGAGCACTTGTTCATTATGTATATAGATATAGCAACCCATGTTATTTACTGTCTCTGTTCCTTGTTCTTTTATGCATGTAACGCGGACCTTACACCAATAGTATATAGAAGGTACTTCTACATTATGATGTATCGAAAAAATGATGTATAATAACAATATGTTGATCATATATTTAAATGAGATACATTTTTCAACTGATAAATGATCATTATGACTGTAGTAATATAATAATGTTACTATTAATATAATACTAGCAACAGATACATCGCTCGCTAACGCTCGCTCGGTTGTATTTTTATGGTGATCATATTGCATATATATGAATATTGAATAAGTATATTTTACAGATATAAACTGTAGGATTTGAATTTTCAATTAGATATAATTTGACATTTTTATAGTATGTAAAATTTAAATTATAAAATTCCTTAAGGAGTAAATACATTTACAATCATAATTAACCTAACAATCTATATTTATCTTTATTTTTATATTTTATTTCTTGGTATACTTTGATGGGAACCTTATCCATATAAGTTAGAGAACTTGTGTACAGGATTATCAATGGATAGTATTAACTTCCAAAAAAATATTCGGCCATATAACAATGTTCTTGCTTTGCAAGTTTTGGAGCTAATTTCGAAAATTTGTCTAGAAATGGACCACAAGTAATTAGAATTTGTGGGCAAATATATCATAATGTTTATGCTTTGCATCCAAATATAAGTGAAGCTCGAAAATATGGAAAATTGTACGTTCTTCATAATGAAAAAGCCACAGCTCAACGAAAAAACCATAAAAGTAATTCTGATATAAAAGCAGAATTGCTTAGTGAATTAGATAGCTTATTAAGAAATGTTAATCCATATGTTAAAGCGTACAAAATGATGTATGAAGTAGATACTCGCTCGCTAACGCTCGCTAACGCTCGCTCGGTTGTATTTTGATGATGAACATATTGCACATATGAGGCGTTTCACGTCAGCTCTCCAGGCGCGGCGCGCGAGCGCGAAATCATGCTGTTTTCAGCTTGTGTTTGAAGGGCTAAGATGTATCTAAAAAAATAGTCCCCAAGTGATTTCGATGTATTTTTTCCTCAGCTTTCCGATGGTGCTATTAGTTTCTCAAAATTTTTCAATTATAACCTCAAAAAAACATAAAACGTGTTATATCTCAAAAACTATATTTTTAATATTTTTTTTGACCTGCTAGATCGAAAGAGGAGGAAATTTTACATGGATATAGCCTTTTTCTACATAGGGGTTTTTTGATTTTTTCGAGATATTATTCAAGAAATACTTAGAATTGAAAAATTTTGAGAAACTAATAGCACCATCGGAAAGCTGAGGAAAAAATACATCGAAATCACTTGGGGATTATTTTTTTTAGATACATCTTAGCCCTTCAAACACAAGCTGAAAACAGCATGATTTCGCGCTCGCGCGCCGCGCCTGGAGAGCTGACGTGAAACGCCTCATATATAATTTTTAAATATGTATATTTCATAGATACAGTCTGTAGAATTTGAATTTCTAATTAGATACCCCGATGGAAATGGAAAATGTATATAAATGTAAATAAATGTATATAAAAGTTGTAATTGGAACATTTTTTACATTTATATACATTTATATACATAAACGAATATTTTTTTTTTTAATATTTGCTTAGATAAATTTAAAATACAATGGGTTTGACCGAAAAACAAAAATTAGTTGTAAAAGGGATTGGGTCATGTACTGGTGATGAATCTATGTTAAATGATGAACATATTTTGGAATTTAATAATATACTTAAAAATTGTTCATCTTTCAATATGCAATCGTCGCTATTGGTTTAAAAACCTTATAATATCATTTCAATACCAATTAATTGTTAATATATACAATTACTATTCTCAGCTAATTCTAAAAAAGGTCATTGGATTTGTATGTACTATAGCAATAACATTATACATATTTATGATAGTCTTAATGCTAAATGCTTAAAAGAAGAAGTTTTCATCAATAGATTATTTCCAACCAATTCTGAATTAAAAATTACTTTCGAAACAGTACAGTCATAAACTAATTCTTATGATTGCGGAATTTTCGCGATAGCTTTTGCGATTTCTATTCTCTTTAATATATGTCCATGTAGCTTATCTTTTGATATTTCTCAAATGCGATTACATTTGTTAAAAATATTTGAAACATGTACCATAAGTATGTTTCCACTTTCTCAAAATTCTGCCTATTAATATATAAATTATGATTTTTCATTGATACCGATACGAAGATCTATCATTTATAAATATGTTTTTGTTGAACAAAAATTACATTTTAATGCTGAAGAAATTAATATGATAGAAAGAAATATTCAAGCACGATTAATTTTTGAACAAAATAAAATTATGAACTTGTATAGTAGACATAATAAATCTTGTACAGAGTCCATTATTCCAATGGTAATAGATGATGGAAATGCATCTTTCAATTCATTGCACTACAATGATATAATTATAAGTTTGGAAAATACTGCTTCAGAAAAAGTGTCGTTGCCAAGTAAAAATGAAATTTGTAAAAATAAGGATAGGAATAGAGTAATAAATAATAGCGACTACGTATACAAAGATGAACCTGAAAAGATTTTATTGCACAACAAAAATGTTAATTGTGAAAATATGAATGAACAAACAGAAGATGATAATAATTTAAAAACAAGAAAACGGGCATCAGCAAAAATGTAAAACATGGGGAGTGATGAATTTAAAAAATTTCATGGAAAAGAAGCGGAAAAAAGAAACTTACTGGAAAAATAAAAAGGAAAATTCTAATAAATTGGAAGGAATAAAAATAAAAAGAAAGACACGAAAAACAGAACAAATGAAAAATATGAACAACGATGAATTAAGAAAGGAACGCGAAAAAGAAGCATTACGTAAAAAAGAAGCATATATCAAAAATAAAAATAGTGATAGTAGTAAAATAGTTGAAAAAAAAACTAAAGAGAAAAATGCAGAAATTGGAAAAAACTCAAAAAATGAATTGCGATGAATTAAAAAAGAAACGCGAAAAAGAAGCGATACGTAAAAGAGAAGCATATATCAACAAAAAAAATAGCGATGATAGTAAAATAGTCGAAAAGAAACTAAAACAAAAAATGCAGAAATTGTAAGAAAGGCAAAAAATGAATAGTGGTGAATTAAAAAATGAACGCAAAAAAGAGGCATTGGGTAAAAAAAAAATTGATTGGAAAGCAAAAAGTGACGAATGTGAAGCAAAAATAAAAGAATTCAAAAAGAAAGCGATAAATGATAAAAAAATACGAAATATGAATGAATTAGTTGAAATTCGATCAGAAGACAATTTAAAAAAAAAGAAACTATTCTGAAAGTGCAATGACAAAGGAAATAATAACATCAACTAAAAAATTAAAAATTGATAATAAAGAAAGATATTTCAACGTATATGATGATTCAAACGTAATAATAATGGATACGAAATTAGAAATCATGAAAAAAAGAATTCAAAATAGAAATGTAAATAGCTTAATATTAATTAGCAAATCAAAAATTATGGGTCGAATAGCAAATGTAGAATTTGAGGAGAACCTAATTAACGAAAGTTATTTGGGTTCTATGTTTGAGATCTGTAAACAGTGTAATGCTAAGTATTTTAGTTTTGAATATACTCAAGATAGACAATATGGTAATTGTTGTCACAAGGGAAAAGCATCTTTACCAAAAAATCCACCTTATCCATATAAGTTAGAGAACTTGTCTACAGGATTATCAATGGATAGTATTAACTTCCGAAAAAATATTCAGTTATATAAAAATGCTCTTGCTTTTGAAAGTTTTGGAGCTAATTTTGAAAGTTTGTCTAGTAGTGGACCGCAAGTAATTAGAATTTGTGGGCAAATACATCATAATGTTTATGCTTTATATCCAAATATAAGTGAAGCTCGAAAATATAGACAATTATACGTTCTGATAATGAAAAAGCCACAGCTCAACGAAAAAACCATAAAAGTAATTCTGATATAAAAGCGGAATTGCTTAGTGAATTAGATAGCTTATTAAGAAATATTAATCCATATGCTAAAGCCTACAAAATGATGTATGAAGTAGAAAGAAAAGAATTAGAACGGTGTGTAAAAATTGGCAGCATGCCAAGAGAAGTTACTATGATTATAAAACGAAATGATAAATTAGATAAAAATAGATATAATGAAGCTTCTTGTAATGAAGTTGCTATGATATTTGTTGGAAAAGATGGCCAACCTCCTATAGAAAGAGATATTGTTGTATATTCAAAACATGAAAAACCAATGAGTATTCCTCAAATAAGTAAATACACAGATCCCATGACATATCCACTCATTTATCCAAATGGAGGTTACGGATGGATGCCTAATATGAAATATAAAAATGGTAGTAGTAATATATCAAATTTACACTTTTATAATTATAGATTGTCTATAAGAAATGGATTTAATCCCTATCTTAATTTAGGAAAAATATCTCAGTAGGCAATAATTGATGCATTTGTTAAAGTTGAAAGCTCAAGATTATATTTTATACGAAAAAATCAAACTATTTTAACAAGTGATTGTTACAAAGGAGTAATGGATTATTTACATAAAAAAAAGAGTTTGAAAATATGAAAATTGGAAAAATGTTAATTTTACCGTCAAATTTTACAGGTAGTCAAAGATTTTTAAAACAAAATTATATGGATTCAATGTCCATTGTAAATCGTTACGGAAAGCCTGATTTATTTATAACAATGACTTGTAATCCAAATTGGAAAGAAATATCAGAAAATTTAGAACATTATGAAACAACAATCGATCGACCTGATATTGTTGTCAAAGTATTTCATCAAAAAGTACAAGAATTTAAAAAATTAGTAAATAAACGAGGTGTTTTAGGAAAATGTATTGCTTATACTTACGTAATTGAATTTCAAAAGCGAGGATTACCTCAGATGCATTTGTTGTTATTTTTAGATGAAAATGATAAAATTAATACTTCAAAAAAAGTTGATGAACTAATAGTGCGGAAATTCCAAATGAAGACATTTATCCACATTTATATGACGTTGTAAAACAATTTATGATTCATGGACATTGTGGAGAACAAAATATGGGTTCTCCTTGTATGAATAAAAATACGCAAAAATGTACTAAAAATTTTCCAAAAAATTTTAATAACAAAACATCTCTTAATTCATCAGGATATCCATTATATATGCAAAGAAATGATGGAAAAAAAATTATAAGCGTAAACATTCTAATAAAATTGCTGATAATCGATTTGTAGTTCCATACAACCCGTATTTGTTATAAAGGTCACGATTATGCATTTATTGAAATAAGCAATATTGATTTAAATTTAAAAGATGATAATAACAGCAGTAGTGGAAAAGATAATAATCAGAATGACGAATATAATTATAATGAGATTAAACAATATATTAATACAAGATATTTATGCCCACCAGAAGCTATGCATAGACTGTTAGAATATGTATTACATGAAACATCACACACTATAAAACGTTTAGCTGTACACGATGAAAATGCACATGAAGTATATTTTAAAAAAGGTCAAGAAAACGAAATACTAAATAAAAATGTTGAAACTACTTTAACGGCATATTTTAAATTAAAGCAAATTTATTCAGAAGTACGTAATTATTTATATTCCAAAATTCCAATGCATTATACATTTGATGAAAACCTTAAGACAAGGAATAGAAGGAAAAAAACTAAAAAACCTACATTAAGGTGATGTGATACCCTGATTTCAATATTTTTTAAATCAACATTCAAACGTTTATTTGGAAAAAGACGACTGTCAGGCGCTCCGGACACGTAAACACTATATTCAAAATTTTTTTTGAGCTATTCTATTAGTATTTTCGTTAGCTGTGCTCGTTTTAAAAATAGGTCAATTGCAGATTCCTACTTACCGACAGTACGATTTTTATTTAATTAAATAAACTCTGATCATTTTTTTGGAAAAACACGTCTGTCAGGCGCTCCGTATATGTAAATACTATACTCAGAATTTTTTGTGGATGATTCTATTGGTATTTTCATGAGATGTACTCTTTTTAAAATTATGTTGGTATATAACATCACCTTAAGTAGAATGTATTTAGTTAATCCAAAAGATCGACAAATGTATTTCATTAGATTATTGCTTTTTCACGTTAAAGGAGCTACTTCATTCGAATATTTACGTACCGTTAATTGTGTAATACATCCCACATTTTATGAAGCTGCTGTTGCAAAACATTTAGTGAATGAGGATGAAGAGTGGGATAGATGTTTAAAAGAAGCGACACAAGTACAGTTTCCTACGGCACTTTGTGAATTATTTTCATTTATTTGTATTTATCATAATCCTATTAATGCAAGAGAATTATATGAAAAATACAAAGTTTTCTTCTATAATCCAAAATATGAAAAAAGTATTGGTGAAAATATTGCATTGAATATAATTCTTAAAAATTTACAAATAAATGGATATTCTTTAACTGATTTTAAATTACCAGATATTTCTACGTATATAGAAGAATATAATGATGAGACATTTTATGAAAAATGCAATACACTGAATGAAGTACATCTTAAAATAAATACACTCAAAACCAATCAAAAAAATATATTCAATGCTGTTTTAGAAAGTTTGAAACAAAAATAGAAAAATTGTATTTTTATTGATGGACCAGGAAGCAGTGGAAAAAGTTATTTACTTAATATTCTAATAGATTACTTGAAATTTTATGATATACCTTTTTATGTGTAGCTTGGACGGGTATTGCAGCGAATTTATCGAAAAATGGAAAAACAGTACATACCACATTTAAATTACCTTCGAATATAACCGAGAGTACCACATGTAATGTGAAACATAATTCAAATGATGGTAAAAAATTTAAAGAAGTACAAATTGTAATATGGGATGAAATATCCATGACATCTAAATTTGCTTTTGAAGCCGTTGACCGCCTTCTTCAAGATATATGCAATGTCAAAGAAATTGTTGGTGGTAAAACTGTACTTGTTTCAGGAGATTTTAGGCAAATATTACCAGTTGTTCGGCATGGTAGTCGCATTGAAGTTATTGAGAATTCAGTCAAGTCCAGTTATTTATGGCCAAATTTTATACGCATGACACTAAATGAAAATCTCCGTGTATTTGATGATGATAATAATTTTAAAGAATGGCTATTAAATATACACGAAGGAAAATGTTCAAATTCATATGAAGAAGAAAATGAGTTAATTCACATCCCTGATGAAATAATGACCAAAGAAGAAGATATTATTACAGAAATTTATGGAAATGAAATAAAAATTAACGATAAAAAATTAAACGATAAAATTATTCTGGCATCTAAGAATAATGATGTTATTAACATTAATAATGAAATTTTAAACAGAATAGAAGGGGATACTATTAAATATTTAAGTATAGATACAGCAGAGGATGATAATGAACAAAACCTCGATGTTAGTTAACCAACCGAATTTCTTAAATCATTAACTCCCAATGGACTTCCACCACATAAGCTGAAATTAAAAGTCGATGCAATAGTGATCCTTTTAAAAAATTTAAATTTAAACGAAGGTCTTTGTAATAGAACAAGGTTATCGTGAAGAAATTGTTAAAGTATTCAATTGAAACACAAATTTTAAGCGGCAAAACATAGGAAAATTAGTGTTAATTCCAAGAATATGTTTATCACCATCCAAAGAAAAAATTCCATTTAATATGCATCGCAAACAATTTCCAATACGATTAGGTTTCGCAATGACAATTAATAAATCACAAGGACAATCATACAATGAAGTCGGTGTCTACCTTCCAACACCAGTCTTTAGTCATAGTCAATTATTCGTGGCTCTGTCAAGAGTTAAAAGTAGAACAAATTTGAAAGTGCTTTTACTAAACAATGCAAAAATAGAATGTGATAATATAAAGCATAATAAGAAAATTTACACTAAAAATATTGTGTACAAAGAAATTTTATAATTAAAAAATTTTAATTCTAAATTTAAAAAATTACAACGTTAATTACAACATTTTGATAAATATGATTGAAAAGTTCAAAAGAATATTTAACAACTCGGCTGCAGCATTCAAAAACGCTGAATGAAAAAAAATTAATAAAAAATTAATAGTAACATGTTCATAATAAGTCATAATTAAAAAAAATTTATAGAACACCAACATCATTGTGGTAAATGCTGTGCTGGAAACAGAAAAAAATAATTGAAAATTCGGCTACAGCATTTGAACGAATACAGCGATTTGTAAAAAAAAAAATAACAAATAGTATGAACATTTCAAAAATTGCATGCGCTGAAAATAATTATTATGATGGGCAGCATCATTTTGAATGTAGCGCTGGAAAGTTTGATGAAAAAAAATTATATTGTGTTATGGATTATATCTTATAGGCTAAACAGAAGTCAAACGGCTGCAGCATTTTTACAAATGCAGCGCTGAATAGTATTATTAATATAAAAAACAATGAGTTACAGTATTTTTGGAAATATATTTTTGACTGCCAGCCAAGGAAGTCACGTTATCACGCTGGAGGTGCCGAATACAGACACATTACTAACCTGTGATTTTGATGCAATAGTTAGGAAGGTATTTGTCGATACCTTTGATTTATACTTTTTACTGAGATGTATGCAAAATAATTTTTGATCAATTTTTTCTTTTACAGCTAATACAAAAGATCGCCTGTTTATTGAAAAAAAGAACGAAGATGAGTTCCTGCGAGTATTACATGAGCCATTATAGTTGGAACATAACACGATAAAAATACGTAATCGATACGATGTGAGCTCGAGTTGCCAAACGCAAAAGAAGCAAAAGTAATGCAGCATTAGTGTAAAATTAGCAGTGCTTTAAAAATATTTAAAATAAATATTTAAAACATGTAAATGTTATTTTTCAAAATCTTTACTTAACCTTTACTTAACCATTTCAGCTAAATATCAATATATTGAACAATATATTTATAACTTTGATAATCAATTATGTTCATATTGCATACACGCTGTCAGAGAGCTTCTATACATATATAGATATGATGTTAACATTTTGATGTTTACATTAATCATAAATTATCCCGAATTTGTTCCGAAATTTTCACGAAATGATCTAAAAATTGTCCTAAAATTGTCCCAAAATTATTCCAAAATTGTCCCAAAATTGTCCCAAAAATGTCCCAAAAATGTCCCAAAATTGTCCGAAAATTGTCAGACCGGAGATCCGGAGATCTGGAGAACCGGAGAACCGGAGAACCGGAGAAAATAGTGATATCACTTTAATTTAATATAAGATTAATATAATAAATTGATTTATTTAGATTCAATATACTATGTATTATTTATATTATTTATCGTAACATTTCTTTAAATTAATTTTTAACTCAATTATTCCTTTTGTTCTTATTACAATTATTATTCTTACATTAAATTAACATCTATATCCTAAATATTTATTTATAATATTTCAATATATATCTTCTCACATTAAATACATCTTTTTGATTCTTTTCGAAAATCAATGAGTGTGTTGATAAGAATTTACCGCTTTACAAATAGCTTAAACAAATGATAAATAATCTAATTCGAAATTGTTCTCTTTTAGAAGTAAAAAGATTTTCGATATCAGATTATAATATAATTTGGAAATACAATTTAATTCTTTATCATCTGAACTCATTATGACTAATCTTAATTTAACTTTGTTATCAATTCTGTTTGATCCTATAAATAACTTTAATCCATTCCAAGAACGGACTCGTGAAATTGCAACGTATAACTGCCCATGACTGAAAACATCTTTTTGCAAATCAATTAGTACGTTAGAAAAAGTTTGTCCTTGAGCTTTATTAATAGTCATTGCAAATGCTGGTCTTATTGGAAACTGTCTTCTTTTAAAAGTAAAAGGATATTCATTATCAGAATACAATGTTATGCGATTTAAAAATACAATTTCACCTTCCTTCATTTAAAAATACAATATCACCTGTTAAAATTTTACACTTTAATAAATTATTGGTCGAGTCTAAAATTCTTAATCTTGTTCCATTACATAATCCTTCATGTATATTATATTCCTGATCAACATAACGATACAATTTATTCGTAAATGTAGTTTGTGAGGTGGTAAATTTTGAGGATTTAATGTATTAAGGTATTCTGGTAAAATTGCTTCAGCCATCAATCCATTATCATCACACCGATCGGCCGAGTCAACACTTGTATAAATACGTTCATTATGACTATTTAATAATGTTACAACTAATTTATTAATTTCATTTACATCTGCATTACTTGCAGATAAGATAGCAGATGAACACATTTCATCAAATCAATTATGATTTATGAAATGTTTATACTGTCACGGGGTGGATTTTCAGGCTAAGGCACGTTTCACCTGCGTACCTTAGCGGTTCAATTCCGTATCTCTCGGTTCAACTCCCGGAGATGTAATAGCCAGATTAGGTAACAGACGCTACAACATCGTGCAACGTTAACCTAATCTGGTTACTTACCGTGCAACACGCAAGTCGAAGACTCGCGCTTTATTTCTCACCAGTGACTCGAACTCCTCTCCTGGTCACTGGTTCGTGTGCCGGCTGCTCAGATGAAACGAAACGTATCCTCTTACGTAACGACCGCGGAGGCGTCGGGGAGCGGGGAATGACTAAGGTCGCGAAATGATAACTCGAGTGGTTAAAGTTAATAACAAAAGACTATGGTTTATTGAATAAAAGGTAAAATGGGTTGAATGAATAATTAATAATTTAGACAGTGGAAGTGTCGCGTTGAAATAGGTTAATTTCCCTACCTAACGGTGCGCCAGCACGTTATCTCAGACGTCAGCTGCCTCGGAGACTGACGTCACGCTCGCGGTAATTTACGCCGCGCTCGTAAGGTATAATACGCCTCACGTGTACGGTACTCTACGCGCGCGCTCACCGAGTAAAGCGACGAAGTGTGAGAGCAGTCGCGATCGCCGAGCGACGCACACACGCATAAGTATGAGAGGGAGGGTAGATGTCGGGTTTACACATGTGCGCACCTATTATGCGCACTCACCGGCTTTGAAAAAGGCGGTGGTTTGTCCTCGCGTTTAACCTTGGTGAAGTGCGAGCCCGATGCCTACACTCTCTCCTCTCACCGTACGAGAACGCCTACTCGAAGCCGATGTCCAGGTACGACGTTATTACTCGCGTCGCGGATGATGCGTGCACGCTTACCATGTTAGGTCTTCGGCGAATTTGACTCGGTGGCCTAGCATCCTCGCGTGCATTCTCTCGACTCATCTGGCATCGTAGCTCGATTCTTCATGATCTCTCGAACTGTAGCAACGCCAGGCGATCGGCTCTTCTGCTCGCGGAAGTCACTTTTATTCACAATACGGCAGGTAGAATCAGCCTGCCGTACAGTCTCGGTATACTTCACGTACTTCCCACGTAAATACGTGAAGTCACACTTTCCGGCAGAGTAAATGGCCTCAGTAAAGCACACTACTTCTTTACTGAGGTTGAGGGAGTGACAAAAAACATTGTCACTCGCGAAATTCGCGATAACAAAATCCGCGAACTCGCACACGTGTATCTCTCACGAGCGGTAACAACAAGATGGATGCCGGGCTCTTTCGCGCCGGCTCGCTCGTCGTCTCGTCGATGCAGCTCCAATTCTGCATTGACGCGCCCTCTAGCGTTCGCTACCACGACCTTACTAATTACCGACGTCGGTACGGCAGGCCGTGACAATACATAGTAGAAACGAAATTAGATTCTGTTGTTATGCAACGTTGAGGGATAATAATATTATCGTTACCATCACTTAAATCACCATTTCCAACATCTACAGCAAAGGCTATAGCGGGATAAGATGGTCAAAATTGCGCTCACCTGGATTTTTTTTTTGGGGTTGGCCATTCGAAAGTACATTATTAAAAACCTTTCTAGCCAAATTTTCAGCTTCCTAGGTAATGATTTGAGTCTTCTAACCTAAAAAACGTGTTTTTTCGAAAAAATTTTTTCGGCTCGACCCTTTCTTTAAAAAAATCTGAAAAAATTCACGGACATGTGTTTTTGAGTAAGAAAACAGGCTGATTTTTTCAGATTTAAAAAAAAAAAAAAATTAAACTGAGAAAAAAATTTTTAATTATTCAATGATTGTTTAGATTATGTAGGTAATTTTTGGCTAACTTGTAAATAATGATTTTTTGTGTATTTTTTCCCGTTCTTTCAAATGGCGGTGTCCGAATTTGCGTTTTCGAGCCGAAACATATTTAAAATTCGAAAAAACCGATTTTTTAAGCATTTTTCCCATGTTTTTGGCACATAACCTCAAAACCAATAGCTAAATAAGTGTTTATGAACAATTTTTTTTCAATTTCTTTCTATATCTTCAAATTCCACTGTCAGAACTACCATTTTTGCATCAAATAATGCTATAAAATTAAATTATAAACATTTTTTTCGTGTTTTTTACCATGCTTTTGAAACATAACCTCAAAGAAGATCGTTCAATACGTGTTAGGACATACAAAAATATTCTAAAAATTTTTTTAATGAAAAAAATTTTTTAGAATTGAGTATTACTTCTCCGGTAGCTACAAAGGGCCTGATATAGCCTTTTTCAGACGCAGGGAAACTGCATATTACAGAATTATTCGTGAAACATATGAACATATGTATGTATTTATAACTATGCATCAATATTAATTATTATGAGTTGATATGCAGATAGTCAAGTGCCGCATGGAGTATATATTCATCTGTACTTCAACTACCGATCTGCATAATTATAATGATAAAAATATGCTTTAAAGTAACAAACGATTGAAATAGTTGAGTAATTGAATATCAACATGTGGGGTGCGTTTTTTTTATTGGTCGTTTCGCTAGTGAACCGACTATTTCGGTTGATTCTGCTGTCTAGTTATAAAAAAAAAAGAGTTGAAATAGACAAATTGTGTTAAAATATAATAAAATAAAATAAAAAAATGTTACTTTTCTTCATTCTATTTAACTCAAATTGTCTATTTTAACTAATTTATTTTGTTAATTAAACAGGAGAAACGACCGGAATGGTCTGTTCACTTGTGAAACGAACAGAAATAACATGGGTTAGTATATCTATATATTCGAGGAACAGCGGGAATAAGCACTGTTCCTCATATATATAGATATACTAACCCATGGTATTTCCGTATCTGGTCCTTATATTTTTTTTAGTGTAACGGGCCTATTGAAATGAGTTTGACTGAGTATATTATTTATCTAAAATGAAGAACAATACTTTTTTAAATACTTGCTACTAAAAAAGTACATCACAATTTCTTGCTAGTTGCAAGTCTATTTAAAAGGATAGTCGAAAACTTATTAATTTTTTATCAAATATTTAAGTACAACTTTTGTTGCAAAGCCAGCTAGTTTTTGCATCTGTTTTGTATGTTGTAAGTTTTTTCTGGATATATGTATGAAGAATATTACTATTCTTTTTTTTTCTTATTTAATTTTATCAAAGGAAAGTATCGGTTATTTTGCACCATTACACAAACTAAATATTTAATTGCCAGGTTATACATTTTTAAAGTATGTTTTGGAAAACCACTCTGTAAACCACTGTTGATTGCAAAATTGAATTTGATAAGTACACGAACATACTATTGATAGAAATTGGTGATTATCAAAATATATGAAATCTACTAGCATCGAGTTTATTAAATATTTCATTTCTGTAAACTTTTAATGCTTTCTAGGTAAAGCGATCAAAATTTTTTTTTTTAATTTTATCTCATTTACCATGTTGTATAACCTAAACAAATCTTGAACAGTTTACTAATTTTTTTTAATGCGTTGTGAAATAACATTGTGTAATGCAGTCATAAATCGAGCTTTTTTTGTCTGGAAAGTTTTTAAAAATATTAGATGTGGGATTTAAGAATTCGTAACACTATACAATATCATCTTCTCATAAATAAAATAGGTTTTTTCCAATGAGTAGAGGTTTTTATTAAATTGAGAAATGCACCCATTGTGCAACATATTTGGTAACTTAATTGATGATTAAGTCCAATATTGTATAGATTTAATTAACTTTTAGTTTCTTGGAATATTTTGCAAATCCAATGAATTTTTTATTAACTAATAAAAAAAGATCAAATCTTTTCATTGAAAACATATATTTTATTTATAAGAACTTGCTATCAAGCATTGTCATGCACAGTTTTAAGTCTAGCCTACATATAATGAAATATTGCACTATATAATTTCACAACATGTTATTAGTATTGTAATAGTATTTTAATAGTAGTTAATATTAAAGGAAATTGATAATAATGATGGTCCAGGTTTTAAACAATATTAAAAATAATTAAGAACATATCTCTTTTTTTTAGTGATTGTATGGGATTGTAATCACTAGATGTTGCTTAGCTTTTCGCAATCAAGTTGCCAAAAAAGTATTTATATATAGATAATCTCATTCTTACAAAGGTGTGCGTTAAAAGAAGTGTATTTAAAAGCTCTCTCTTAATAGAGAACCCTCTCTTTATAAAGGTTTCGTTTTGCTTAAATTATCTATGTCTGTACTTGTACTTTCGAGTCAATTAGAATAGATCGTCATCTCAATTTCCAACAATACCTAACAAAAAACAGAATACAGTCCACACTTCAAGAAATATTTAATTTTTTACCATTCATTAATTATTATCAAAATAGTTTTAAGTGCATTATATTTCTTGGTGAAAAAAATCATTTTAATATACAATAATAATCAAATTCATTAATTTTGTGATAATAACATAATGGCTTAGCTTTAAAAAAGATTGATTATTACACAAGTAACTCTTTAAAGATCACCGATATTTTTTGTAATTATATTCATGATCCCATAATATATCTTAAATATTCTCCATTTTAGTTTTTACACCGAACATGGATGAATTTGATGATACTGATCAATGTTGCAATTGCTTCAAGCGGAATCTCAGTAAAATATCAGCTCAGATTAGGATCATTAATTCAGCTAGTGAAGTCGAAGCAGTTTGTGAGCAGTTAAATGTAGATAATGTTGACATTGGGTTTAAACTTTGCGATAAATGTAGAAGACTTGTTTTTTTTTGGGACACGAAAAGTAGAACCTTCAACCAGTGATCAAAGTCAGCTAATGAGTTCGCAGTCAAGCTCGGAAATACCCAGCTCTCAGAGTTCAGGAAGCGTTGTTGAGGCAGTATTAAAACCAACTGTAGAGAAAAAACCTTCTATCGAGTTGCCCCTCAAAAGAACTCTCATACAGCATGTTGCGTTTGTTGAAACAAAAATAAATTGACATGCGTACCATTGACTGCAAGACTGCAATGTTTCAAAGAAATGCAAATCTTTTTTCCAAATGGCAATCGAATTTGTACCGAGCATTTAATAAAAAAACGATTTTTTGATGATGACCTGAAACTAATACAGATATACAGTAACACGAGTTTTTTAACTGCAGATGAAATATGTTTATTTTTGAAAAAAATTTCAGATTTAGCCTCGGAAACATTTTTAGTTAAAATAAAATCATCAGAGTTTAGCGAAAAACAATTATTCTCTTTTACTAGTCTTTCGACTGATCAATTGCAAGAGCTGAGAAAATTATTAGTTTCCATGAGATCATCAGATTCTAGAGACGTTACACAAGCCCTGGTTATATGTTTATTTAAATTACGAACTGGATCGTCGAATAATTTTATTTCGTCTATTTTCGCAATAGAAAACGAAATAAAAGTTTCAGATTTTTGTGAATCAGTAATTGATTCATTTGAAAAAGATGTCTTAACGAAATATTTTGGAGTAAAAAGTATTAAAAGGGTGGATCTCATACGTGATCACACTTCCATTTATGCAAAAAACTGTCTAAATTAGAGAACGAGCTTGTTTTGGTTTTTGGTGGAACTTACTTACGTCACCAAAAAAGTAAAAATAATGAATACCAAAGAAAGTCATATTCAGGTCAGAAGAAATATCCTTTGGCCAAGCCATTCACTATTTGCACCACAGACGGATTCGTTCTTGATGTCCCTGGTCCATTTTTAGCCACAGAAAATGATGCAAGCATCATGAAGAAAGTAATGGATGATCCAGATGGTATAAGAACTATCATGAGAGAAGGTGATGTTTGCGTTGTAGATAGAGGTTTTAGGGATGTTATACCTTATTTAAAAAGTCTTGGCTTTAAGATTCTCATGCCTGCCTTAAAGGGAAATAGACCTAACTTGAGTACGACTGAATCGAATGAATCTCGTTACGTTACGAAATTGAGATGGGTTGTAGAGGCTGTTCATGGTATTCTTGGTAAAAAGTATAAGCTTCTTCACCAGCAACTAGATAATAAACTTTTACTAAAAGCTGGTGCTTATTGTAGAATTGCATGTTTTCTCAACAACCCTTTTGGTAAGCGTTTGAATAGCGATAAAGATAACGGTGGCTTACAAGGTATAATCATCGAAAGAATGTTAAATTCTAATCAAAGTGAAAATACTTTAGCATTAGAAGCTGATACAACCAGATGGTCTAGACGGTCCACTACTACGATCAAGCTAACATCCCAAGAAATCATTGACTTTCCGGAGATGACTGAAAGAGATCTCAAAATATTTTTTTCAGGTACCTATCAATTAGTCAAGCTGTATGTTATTTGGCTGAGTTAATGGATGATAGTAACAATATCAATTTGGAATATATTAAGATCAAACCAAATATCATTAAAGTATTAATAAGATCCAGGCATATTAACAGTAAGACTTACAAATGCTACATCGAATACAAACCTAACTCAATTGGATACGCCATGCGTGTGACTGTGCCAATGGATCACGAACTGTAGGGTCCTGTTCTCACATTGCTGCAGTCATATATTATCTCAGTAATGCAAGATATAAGTAAAAAATTATTAGACCAGCGAAAGTTCTTTCCGAATTATTTACTACTTCAGATATTGGTTCTGTAATAGATGAAGATAGTGACGAGGATTAAAAATATTATTATAATTCAATATTAAAAATTATTACTCATGTAATTTTGTCAAATAGAACTTCTAAAAACAATTCTCGCAAGAATAAAGGTCAAATATGAAATGGTACATACTTATTTTATTGTTTCAATAAAAGCACAAAAATATTCATAACATATTTATAATAATTAATTTCTATTAGAAATATTTACTCATTTTTATTTATCTACAAATGAATTTGAATAAAAATAGTTAATTAAAAGGCTATATCAGGCCGTTTGTAGCTACCGACGAAGTAATACTCGATTCTAAAAATTTTTAGAATATTTTTGTATGCCCTAACACGTATTGAACGATCTTCTTTGAGGTTATGTTCCAAAAACATGGTAAAAACACGAAAAAAATGTTTATAATTTGATGTTATAGCATTATTTGATGCAAAAATGGTAGTTCTGACAGTGGAATTCGAAGATATAGAAAGAAATTGAAAAAAAATTGTTCATAAACACTTATTTAGCTATTGGTTTTGAGGTTATGTGCCAAAAACATGGGAAAAATGCTTAAAAAATCGGTTTTTTGAATTTTGTGTATGTTCCGGCTCGAAAACGCAAATTTGGAAACCGCCATTTGAAAGAACGGGAAAAAATACACAAAAAATCATTATTGACAAGTTAGCCAAAAATTACCTACATAACCTAAAAAATCATTGAAAAATTAAATAATTTTTCCTGAGCTCAATTTTTTTTTAAACTCTGAAAAAAATCAGGCTCAAAAACACACGTCCGTGAATTTTTTCAGATTTTTTAAAAGATAGGGTCGAGCGGAAAAAATTTTTTTTGGAAAAATACATTTTTTAGGTTGGGAGACTCAAATCATCACCTAGGAAGCTGAAGATTTGGCTAGAGAGGTTTTCAATAATGTTCTTGCGAATGGTCAATCCCAAAAAAAATCCAGGTGAGTGCAATTTTGACCATCTTATCCCGCTATAGCCTTTGGAAAAAGTAATATCTTCATCTATAGCTCTCATGTTGTGGGTTAATTTGAATTTATAAAACGTGTTCCACAAAATACTACTTTTGATTGATACATTAATTATTTCACTTCGAATACCCCGTGGTAGTACAGGTAATAATTGTCTAAAATCTCCGCCAAGAATGACAATTTTACCACCAAATAATAAATTATTATTCATAACATATCTTAGAGTCCTATCCATTATTTCCAATGCGTAACGTGGAGCCATTGGTGCTTCATCCCAAATGAAAACATCTGTTTGCTTTAAAAATTGTCCTTCTTTTGATTGCACAGCAATATTCGATGAAGAATCTGATAATAAAGGTATAGGCAAATCTAATACCTTATGAACTGTCATTCCTCTAGCTAATAACGTTGCGGCGATTCCAGTAAATGGCATGCAATAAACATTTTTATTTTGACTCTTTAATAAATTATATAATGTTGTATAAATAAATGTTTTCCCAGAACCACCAGGACCATCAATATAAAAACATCTAGAACCGTTATAATCAATAACATTTGTTACTTCTAAAATCTTGTCAACGTTATTTTATTGTTCACTGTTTAACATGTTATATTGTCTATTGCTTATATCTTCTAAATCAACGTGTAATTCATTGTTATTTTCCAAGTAATTATTTACGATCACTTGAGGCATCGATGGAAAATTTGTAATATTATGACTTTCTGCTATCAACATTTCACAAATGATAAAATAAGATAAATTATAAGCTCTAGTATGATCATTGTATAGCCTTAAAAAATCTTCTGATAACGCATCTTTATAAGTTTCCCAAAGTTCTTCTGGATGTACGGGTTGACCGTGTATCAAAATACGAACAAATAATTGACATATTTTCGGTGGCATCATCCAACTTACAGCTTCTTGCATAGCACGACTCCATTTTTCATCATCTTCGATAAGACCTAACGCTAAGCAAGTGTCAGAAAATGTTGAATATTGAACATTATTCACTTTTTTCAAATCATTAAAACTGGTAACACCTTTACGATGTAATAGTAGTAACCTTAAACGAAATAATTCTATTTTATTTGGACTAACATAATACATACGTCCAATACAATTGAAGTGGGATTTTCGTTTAAACCATTTGTGCACTTTACTTCCATTTTCATTACATTGTTTGAAAACGTAGTGAGCTGGAATTTTCGCTTAGGTATATTATCTAGCTGATTGATCACGTTCGTTTAATTCAAAAAAAGCTAATAATGTGCTTGTTCGAGCTAATGCAGCAGACACTGTTGTATCGTCATTTATGTCACCGATTACTATTGATTGCTGATTAGGTAAATGAACTGATAAACGTACAATGCTATGACTTTTACCCTACAAAGGTTTACTCAAAATACGGTAACATGCTTCAACTGGACTAACGTATCGAGTTTCTATATAACAGCCAATTTCATCATTATTAATTACCCTATCATTATCATTTTCTTCAATTGTTATATTCGCCGCATCATAACCTTTGTATACATATTTATATAAATATTTTACTGATGTTACGCTAGATACGACTTCTACGTTAATATGACAATTAAAAATACGTAATAATCCTGGAGAATACGGTACAACAAATCTATTATCTACATTTTGATTATGTCGTACTATTGTTCGGTTATCATTTCTTCGTTTGTGATATGGATAACCGTCTGCTGATAATACAGTTTCTTCTCGGAACTCTTTTGGAAAATGTTTTGAACATTTACCATCAATTATACTTCTGTTATTACATGGACCGTGTATCATATTATTAACTACAAGCTGATATAATATTGGATCATCTTCAGGATCAGGAATCTCTGTAGAGATAAATTTGTCAATATCATCAATTATGGATAATTTAGAATCATGTTTTAAAGTAACTAAAATATGTGCGTGAGGCAATCCCCGTTTTTGAAATTCAACTACATAAACATGAGCTGCTACTTCACCAAAATATTTTTCTTTAGTAATGAGTGACTATAAATGTTCTTTTTTTAAATGAAATACTCTTGTACAAATATCAGGACGATCAGAGGACTGTTGGCCTGGCAATAAATTATCTTGGATTTCACGCCAATTAGGATTACATGTCATAGTAATGAATAAATCAGGCTTTCCTGTGCTGCGAACTATAGCCATGGCATCTTGATAATTCTGAATCATATACCTAGGAGAACCGACGGAAGTTGATGGTAGTACAATCATTTTACCTACTTGACTGTTCATATCGTTTGCACTATTATTTAAATGATCGATTAAACCTTGATATGATTCGATTCTTAATTGTTTTTTATTGTTCCGAATGTACTCAATTCGATCCCTCTCAACTTTAACAAAACTATCCACAATCCATTATTGAAATAATCTACGTCCTAATAAGAATGCGTTAAATGTATCAGGTCTCACACTTATCCTATATTTAAGATAAGCACACCTTGTAACTCGACGATTCTGTTGTTCGTTATTGTCATCAGTGTTACTATTAACTGTTAATCTTCTATTATTATTGTTATTTTTTTCTTCATTATATTTTTATGCTAACCTAATGTTCCGTGAGGATAAAAAAGTGGATAAACCATTGGCTCAACATTTGGATCCATAGAACTGATGGAACGTAACAATTGTGTATTTTTATTACGTATTATTACATATGACTCAGGAATGTCCCCATCTGCTCCAGTAACAAATACAGCAGCCACTTCATTTGTTCTTTGTAAATTGTACCTGTTTCGATCGTAGCCAGGTTTTAAAGAAAATAATAATTGTAATTCAGATTCAGTACTGGATCCTAATAATTCTCATTGACGATCAATTTCTTCTTTCATCATTGCGTATGATTTTGAAAATATATTGCAGTACCGCAGCGTTTGTTCTAAATTAACCATAATTTCTCTATCAGTTCCTAAATTTGCTTCCATTCTGTAATCTACAGATTCTTGAGGATCAACAATAAAAAGTTGACCATATTTAGGATACTCATTCTCTGAAGGATATAAAGCTTCATTTATTTGATTGCAGAAATATTAACTAAATTGGCATTGAATGATGCAAATAAGAAAGAACTATTGTAATTTCGAATACGTTCGAAAAACGGTTTACTTTTTGAAAGATTATTTTCAAGTAAAGAACGTAGATCATGTGGAAAATCTGGAATTGCTTCCAATTGTACTGATCCGTGACCACAACAATCATTAAATGAGTTACCTTTATTAAACACTTTTTCAGCTGTAAAATGTTTCGCATTACAATGTTTACATAAAACATCCATTTTCCCTAAGTAATTTTCATTAATATTATTATTTTGTAAGTTATTATTTTGTTGTCTTCGCATTCTTTGATTATTTGCATTTACTTGTTGTCGTCGTTGTTGAAATTGTTCTTCTTCATCATCATCTTCTCTGTTATTACGATATCTGATTCTCGATTGCGTAACTCTTTCACGATTCAAATTACGTAACCTACTATCTCGATTAATTGATTCTTGATTTGTTGAGATGCTGTTGTGTTGGTCTGATTCATTTGAATTTTGTTGATTAAGATTATTATTTGCTATATTATTATCAAATGAATTTGGGTTAACATTACCACGTCGCTGTTCTCTTAATCTTCTTACTCTTGCAGCTGTTAAGGTTCGTCGTCGTTCTGTACGACTTACTTCTTTTTCTAGCGTATGATTAATTCTAGGTCTTCCGCGATCAGGTTGGTCATTAATTAATTGTTGATTTTGGTTATATTCCATTTTTTAATATAAATAATATATTTTGTAATTTTCGTTCGTTATGATTATATATATGGGAGCGTCCAGCAGAAACGGGCCACCGAGCGCGCGCGGTGCCTTTTTTCGCGTAAAAGGCGCTCTGTTTAACTCGCTCATAATCGTATGCTGCGTCTTTGAAAAAAAAAACCAAGGACCTATATCGATAGATTTTTTTCTGCTCTTTCCAATTGCGCCATTGTTTTTATTGCGAAACGCGTTCTTCCGGACGAAAACTCGAGTTGAATATTAAAAGCCATTTTTCTCAAAGCATATCATGTTTTTTTTTCAAAATAAACTACACCATTGGAAAGTACATCTCTTAAGCTTCAAAACCCTATCTTGGAGAAGTTGGAGAAATAATGGGTTTAAAAGTAACAACATGAAAAAGACAGCGCCGAGGCTCCGCGCGAGCCCCTCGCGCCCGTGCTTACGGCACGTTTAAGTGCACGCTCTATTCAATTCGCTAATAATCGTGTACCAAGTCTCTGAGAAAAGAACTAAGGACATATATCGATAGATTTTTTCCTGCTCTTTCCAATGGTGCTATTATTTTTATTCCGAAATGCTTCCTTCTAGTTGAAAATTCGATTTGAATGTTTAAACTCTATTTTTTCATTAAAATATCAGTCTTTTCTTCAAAATGAATTATATTCTTCAAAAGTACAAGTCTTAAACTATAAAATATTATATTTTTAAGTTGAAACATGAAAAGTTCAAAAATAGTAAGATCAAAAAGGCAGCGGCTGCCCGAACTTTTTACGCTATGCTCAAGGGCGGATTAATACACGCGATGTGCTATTTCGCCCTTTCTTTTTTGTAAATATAAAATGTTTTGTAACTTACAATGCCAATGCGTGGACATAATTTTGTGGATCTAGTTGTAACAGTTAGTATAATATTACAATGAACTTTGTTCATTTATATAACAAAATTTGAAAAACATAATATATTAAACATAAAAATATCCGTGAACGCACTGAAAGCAGTGAAACAGAAATTTAAAATAACCTTATAGATTGTTTAATCTGGCATAACAATATTACCTTTTCCTTTAAATTCTAATTTTTTTCCGTTTTTTTGATTTTATAAGAATTGTCCTTTTTGCGACATCCGCTTCTTTCTTTGTTTCAGTTTTAAGTACTTTTTCTTTTTTGATCGGTGGATATAATTGAAAATCTTCTGGCGCTAAAAATCTTTTAAGTTCTAACTTTTTTGCATCATTTAATAATTTAATACAATGAAATAATTCAGTTCCAGGTATTGTCTTAGCTGAGGCTAGCCTGTTTTGTAGCTTTTCTGTAGCCTTTAAGTAATCGTCTTTTGATGAAAAAAAGCACTCAATATTTTTGAAATACTCAGTTGCCCATTTGTATAAATCTTGGGGCGTCAATATATAATTGTCGGATACTTTCGGTAAACTTTCTCGTACATTTCGGAATAAAAATAATAGCACCATTGGAAAGAGCAGGAAAAAATCTATCGACATATGTCCTTAGTTCTTTTTTCAGAGACTTGGTACACGATTATTAGCGAATTGAATAGAGCGGGCACTTGAACGTGCCGTACGCACGGGCGCGAGGGCCTCGCGCGGACCCTCGGTGCTGTCTTTTTCATGTTGTTACTTTTAAACCCTTTATTTCTCCAACTTCTCCAAGATAGGGTTTTGAAGCTTAAGAGTTGTTCTTTCCAATGGTGTAGTTTATTTTGAAAAAAAACATAATATACTTTGAGAAAAATGGCTTTCAATATTCAACTCGAGTCTTCGTCCGGAAGAAAGCGTTTCGCAATAAAAACAATCGCACCATTGGAAAGAGCAGGAAAAAATCTATCGATATAGGTCCTTGGTTTTTTTTTCAAAGACGCAGCATACGATTATGAACGAGTTAAACGGAGCGCCTTTTACGCGAAAAAAGGCACCGCGCGCGCTCGGTGGCCCGTTTCTGCTGGACGCTCCCATATATATATATATATATATTGTATGAAATTAAATCGTTAATAATATATTATGTAACTATATTAAAATTATGAATAAGTAGGAATAATAAGTATGTAGCAATAGTAAGTTGTAATATAATAACTAAACAATAATAATAATTAGGTAGTAATAGAATGTCAAATTTAATAAACGTTTAAATTATCTTTTATATATATATATATATATATATATATATATATATATATATATATATATATATATATATATATATAAAATACATCTCGTTAACTACTTTTATGGAGTCCTTTTTTAAAGATAGATAGCTTTATGGAGCCCGAATCCTTTTATGGAGCCCGGGCTCCATAAACATTCAATACATCCCGGTTTTGGAGCCCGACCTAGAGCTTCTATACCCAGGGAGGGATTATTTCTTTAGTCACTTTTATACGGGAACTCTGGGCGTAGGTACTAATATACAGGGATGGGCTCCATAAAGGGGTTAGGTGAAACATATAATATATATATATATATATATATATATATATATATATATATATATATATATATACACATATATATATAAACTTGTATAACGTTAGTTCCCAGGACCCCATGTTACTGTATACCTATACGTGACTAAAGAAATAATGTCTCTTATGGGGGCCGATGTCCTCAAAACTGACGTTAAACATATGTAGATTCAGGGACTGTCCCGAAAACTAACAAATGTCCCCGAAACCAACGTTAAACATCTGGAATATCCTGGAAACTAACATAAAACATAATTATATATATATATATCTTCCTATATATATATAGCTGGTAGAGCTTTTTGTGAATTAGCTGCCCCTGAGCTGCCCCTTTTGGTCGCCCATTTGCTGCCCCTTAAAATAACGTAAAATTACGTGTTTTTACACGTTATTTTTATTCGGATTTGCTGCCCCTTAAATTTTCTTGCTGCCCCTTGCCGCCCAAATGTGGTCGCCCATTGGCTGCCCCTTGTACTGCCCCTTGTGCCCTCCGTCACTGCTGAGGATTTTATTTTTTGAATAGGATGTTGGATTTTTGTTTTTAAGTGGTAGGTTGGTGGCTACTTTTATCATTAGCCTTAAAAGTATGAAAATGCAACGTTGACGTTGTAGAACATCAAAATGTTTTTTGTGATCTAAACAAGCTTTTGATAATAATAAAAAAGTCTTTTCCACGCAACCTAATAGGTGTTTTTGTGATATCAAAAGTTTGAGAGGTCGAGATCACTAATCATTATCTTGCTATCAGACTTTCAAAATTCCAATTGGCCATCAAAAGTTCGAGGGAAACAAAAGGTCGAGATCACTGATCACAATCTTGCCATAAAATTGAAAATGTTGTAGGTATTTTGAGAAAAAGAAATCGCAGATCGATGTATGTAAAAATTGTAACATATTTTTGTTTCATTTTGAAATATGATAAAAATTATCTTTATTCATAGTTCATTTAACACTGAACAAAATCTTTGTTATAATTGATCTAGCAAATATTTTAAACTGTAAATCAATTTAGAAAAATGCAAAAATAGATGTAAAAATAACTGATCTAGCAAAAATTTGTAACAACTGTAAATCAATTTAGAAAAATGTAAAAAAGATGTAAAAATAACTGATCTAGCAAAAATTTTAAACTGTAAATCAATATAGAAAAATGTAAAAAAAGAAGTAAAAGTAAGAAGAAAAAGTAAAAAAATAAAGAAAGAGTGGGAAATATTTTCATACTACCTGCCACTTACATTGGTAGTCCAAGATATATGCAAAAACATTACCAAGATGCAATGGCTATCATGAGAAATACTGGTAGACCTGATTTATTTATAACAGTCACATGTAACCCAAAGTGGAAAGAACTAAAAGAAGTTTTACAAAAATTTCCAGCTAGGACTACACCAAATGACATTCCTAATATAACAGTTAGATTATTTCATACAAAATTGATGTCATTAATAGAAGATATAAAAAAAAAAAAATATTTGGAAATATTGTATCATACATTTATGCAATAGAATTTCAAAAAAGAGGACTTCCTCATGCTCACATACTTGTAACATTAAATCCAAAAAATAAGCTATTATCTCCTGATGCAATAGATAAATATATATCTGCAGAAATACCAGACAAATATGAGGATGAAAACTTACAAAAATTAGTAATTAAACACATGCTCCATGGCCCACATACACATAGTTCTCCTTGTTACATAAAAGACAAATCTATATGTAAAAAAAAATTTTCCTAAATCATTTACAGATTATACAAAATTTAAAAAAAATGGTTATCCAGAATATAGGAGAAGAAATAATATCTTAGAAAATTTTACGTATAAAGCTAAAAACAATAATCAACTAATTCCAGTAGATAATTCTATGGTAATACCTTATAATAGCTTCTTACTAAAAAAATATAAATGTCATATTAATGTAGAATATTGCGCCAGTATTCAAAGTATAAAATATATATTTGATTACATACATAAAGGTGGAGATAGAGCATTGTGTAAATTAAAAAAAGTTGATGATAGAAATGATGATATTATATATGACGAAATTACTCAATTTGTTGATGGAAGATATTTAAGTCCGATGGAAGCAGCTTGGCGATTACAAACATTTGCTTTATGTGGTAGAAGACATACAGTGATAAGTCTATCAGTTCATACAGAAAATCAACAACGAATTATTTTTGAAGAAAATAACGAGACCAAAGCGTTACAAAATTGGAAAACAACATTAACAGCATGGTTTAAATTAAATACAAAAGATGATTATGCAAAAAATATAAAATATGTTAATATACCTAAATATTACAACTTCGAGAATAAATGTTGGATAAAACGAAAACGAAATCTAGAACATTATACCATAGGTCGTTTAAATATTGTTTCTCCGAAGGATATTGAACGATTTCACTTAAAGTTAATTTTGAATCGTGTTAAAGGTGCAACTTCCTTTCAAGATTTACGAACGTATGAAAATTGTACATACAACACATATAGAGAAACAGCAATAAAAATGGGTTTAGTTGATGATGATTTACAAATTAAAAATATTTTTAAAGAAGCTTGTGATGTTATGTTAGGATATCAGCTACGTCAATTTTTTGCTTGGTTTTTACTATCTGAAAATATTAATGGTAATAATATTTGGAATGAATTTAAAAACTTTTTCATAGAAGATTTTAAAGATGATAAAGTTAACAATGCCCTTATACAAATAAATGAAATATTAACATTAAACGAAAAATCTTGTATAGATTTTGGATTACCTGTACCAAATAAAACCTTAAAAACGGAATGTAATGGCATTAAGGGGGTGTCAAACTCAATTTTTACCGACCGAGCAAAAAATATATTGTTTTTAATAGAAAAAAAAAAATATAACGATATATGAAAAATAATGAGTGCATTGCCCTCCGTAATTACATTATTAATCATTCTGCAAAATGCCAAGTCAATATTCAAAAGCGTCTAAGAATGGCATTTGAACGAAAATTTCGTTCAAATGCCATTCTCAGATGCCTTAAAATATCGACGTGAAACTTTGCAGAATGATTCATAATGTCATTACGGAGGGCAATGCACTCATGATTATGCATAATATTAAAAAAAAAAAAATAGATTATTGTACCATATGGGTAATATGTAGCATCGCGAGATTCGCGAGTCGGCGACGGCAGCGACGGCAGCGACGGCAGCGGCCAGCGGCGCGGCCTTGCCCGTGCCCCGTATGTGTGTACGCGCATGCGCTGCTAGCTGCAGCACAGCTGAGCCATCAGTCCATCGCCGATGCCTGGGCCTAGGCCCTCCGGGAGGCGGTCCCGTGTTGCCGCCACCACCTACGCCGCCACCTTCGCCACCTGTGCCCTCCTCTATCCATTGCTAATCGACGTGTCATCGGTGTGCCTGCCGCCTGGACCGCTCGCAGACGGCGCAGCCTGGAGCGCCGCATCAGCCGCCCACCTCGCAGACCGTAGCGTCCGTACCGCACCGTGTGCGTGCACACCCAACGGACCGTGCCGCTTGGACTTAGCCCCGCCGTAAGACAGAAAAGTAAGTCATTCAAGAATTTATTTATTTTACGGCGTTGTTATTTGTACGACAGATCTGTCGTACAAATAACCTATAACCCACTTAGAAACGTGTAAAAATCACTGTTTTGAAAGTCTGAGATGGAAGGGACTATTATTTCTTTAGTCAAGCGTCCATCCTTGCCTATTTTTTCTTTAACCAAGCGTCAATTCTTCTGCTAAAGAAAATTTAAGGTTAGGTTTTACGTATATATAGGTATACCTATCTAGCAATCTGGCGTATAAATAACAACGGCCAACTATAGATTTGATGCGCTTTTTCGACTTTTCATTCCAAAGATTACAGATCTAAATAATCAGCAAGTGTGGAGATACTGCATTTTCTCTGTATTTTTCAAAATATTTTCAAGAAAAGTCATTTCCTCCAAACTGGCTGATTGAGTAGATCTGAAATCTAATATACAATGCCTCACCATGTACTGGATTGTATGTAAACATTCTCATAAACTTTAAGCGAGGATGAGGAGGTCTACCTTGGAAATGCACACGCGCTTTTTCGACTTTTCATTTCAAAGATCCCTTTCCATTCTCTACAAATATTTCAAACTTTACACACACTATGTAATACATGCTGAGGGACTGTTTATCAAGTTTAAGATCTAAATAATTAGCAAGTGAGGAGATATTGCAATTTGTATGCTCTTTTTAAGAAATGTTCAAGTAAAAAGTTATTTCCCCTACACTGGCTGATTGAAAAGATCTAAATTTAATATACAGTGCCTCAGCATGCATTGCATTGTGTGAGAACATTCTGGTAAACTATGAGAAAGAGTGAGGAGGTTTTTGTCGCAAATGCACATGCGGCTTTTTGACATTTCGTTCCAAAGATCCTTTCCATTCTCTACAAGTATCTTAAACTTTCCATACATAATGGAATACATGCTGAGGGACAGTTTATCAAGTTTCAGATCTACATAATTAGTAAGTCTGGAGATATTGCAATTTTTGTGCTTTTTCAGGAAATTTTTAAGAAAGAAAAGTAATTTCCTCCAAACTGGCTGATTGAATAGATCTGAAACCTAATATACAATGCCTCAGTATGTACTGGATTGTGTGTAAACATTCTCACACACTTTAAGCAAGGGTGAGGAGGTCTACATTGGAAATGCACACGCGCTTTTTCGACTTTTCATTTCAAAGATCCCTTTCCATTCTCTACAAATATTTCAAACTTTACACACACTATGTAACACATGCTGAGGTATTGTTTATCAACTTTCAGATCTAAATAATTAGCAAGTGTGGAGATATTGCAATTTGTATGCTCTTTTTAAGAAATGTTCAAGAAAAAAAGTTATTTCCCGTACACTGGCTGATTGAAAAGATCTAAAATTTAATATACAATGCCTTAACATGTATTGGATTGCGTGTTAACATTCTGGTAAACTATGAGAAAGAGTGAGGAGGTTTTTGTCGCAAATGCACATGCGGCTTTTTGACATTTCGTTCCAAAGATCCCTTTCCATTCCCTACAAGTATCTTAAACTTTCCATACATAATGGAATACATGCTGAGGGACAGTTTATCAAGTTTCAGATCTACATAATTAGTAAGTCTGGAGATATTGCAATTTTTGTGCTTTTTCAGGAAATTTTTAAGAAAGAAAAGTAATTTCCTCCAAACTGGCTGATTGAATAGATCTGAAACCTAATATACAATGCCTCAGTATGTACTGGATTGTGTGTAAACATTCTCACACACTTTAAGCGAGGGTGAGGAGGTCTACATTGGAAATGCACACGCGCTTTTTCGACTTTTCATTTCAAAGATCCCTTTCCATTCTCTACAAATATTTCAAACTTTACACACACTATGTAACACATGCTGAGGTATTGTTTATCAACTTTCAGATCTAAATAATTAGCAAGTGTGGAGATATTGCAATTTGTATGCTCTTTTTAAGAAATGTTCAAGAAAAAAAGTTATTTCCCGTACACTGGCTGATTGAAAAGATCTAAAATTTAATATACAATGCCTTAACATGTATTGGATTGCGTGTTAACATTCTGGTAAGCTTTGAGCAATGGTCAGGAGGTCTTAGTTGGAAATGCACTTGCGCTTTTTCGACTTTTCAGTCCAAAGATCCCTTTCCATTCTCTCAACATATCTTAAACTTTACACACACCGTGCAATATATGCTGAGGGACAGTTTATCAAGTTTCAGATCTACATAAATAGCAAATCTGGAGATATTGCAATTTTTGTGCTTTTTCAGGAAATTTTTAAGAAAGAAAAGTCATTTCCTTCAAACTGGCTGATGGAGTATATCTGAAACTCAATATGCAATGCCTCAGCATGCATTGCATTGTGTGAGAACATTCTGGTAAACTATGAGAAAGTGTGAGGAGGTTTTTGTCGCAAATGCACATGCGGCTTTTCGACAATTCGTTCCAAAGATCCCGTTCCATTCCCTACAAGTATCTTAAACTTTCCATACATAATGGCATACATGCTGAGGGACTGTTTATCAAGTTTCAGATCTACATAGTTAGCAAGTCTGGAGATATTGCAATTTTTGTGCTTTTTCAGGAAATTTTTAAGAAAGAAAAGTAATTTCCTCCAAACTGGCTGATTGAATAGATCTGAAACCTAATATACAATGCCTCAGTATGTACTGGATTGTGTGTAAACATTCTCACACACTTTAAGCGAGGGTGAGGAGGTCTACATTGGAAATGCACACGCGCTTTTTCGACTTTTCATTTCAAAGATCCCTTTCCATTCTCTACAAATATTTCAAACTTTACACACACTATGTAACACATGCTGAGGTATTGTTTATCACCTTTCAGATCTAAATAATTAGCAAGTGTGGAGATATTGCAATTTGTATGCTCTTTTTAAGAAATGTTCAAGAAAAAAAGTTATTTCCCGTACACTGGCTGATTGAAAAGATCTAAAATTTAATATACAATGCCTTAACATGTATTGGATTGCGTGTTAACATTCTGGTAAGCTTTAAGCAATGGTCAGGAGGTCTTAGTTGGAAATGCACTTGCGCTTTTTCGACTTTTCAGTCCAAAGATCCCTTTCCATTCTCTCAACATATCTTAAACTTTACACACACCGTGCAATATATGCTCAGGGACAGTTTATCAAGTTTCAGATCTACATAAATAGCAAATCTGGAGATATTGCAATTTTTGTGCTTTTTCAGGAAATTTTTAAGAAAGAAAAGTCATTTCCTCCAAACTGGCTGATGGAGTATATGTGAAACTCAATATGCAATGCCTCAGCATGCATTGCATTGTGTGAGAACATTCTGGTAAACTATGAGAAAGTGTGAGGAGGTTTTTGTCGCAAATGCACATGCGGCTTTTCGACAATTCGTTCCAAAGATCCCGTTCCATTCCCTACAAGTATCTTAAACTTTCCATACATAATGGCATACATGCTGAGGGACGGTTTATCAAGTTTCAGATCTACATAATTAGTAAGTCTGGAGATATTGCAATTTTTGTGCTTTTTCAGGAAATTTTTAAGAAAGAAAAGTAATTTCCTCCAAACTGCCTGATTGAGTAGATCTGAAACCTAATATACAATGCCTCAGCATGTACTGGATTGTGTGTAAACATTCTCATAAACTTTAAGCGAGGGTGAGGAGGTCTACATTGGAAATGCACACGCGCTTTTTCGACTTTTCATTTCAAAGATCCCTTTCCATTCTCTACAAATATTTCAAACTTTACACACACTATGTAATACATGCTGAGGGATATTGTTTATCAAGTTTCAAATCTAAATAATTAGCAAGTGTGGAGATATTGCAATTTGTATGCTCTTTTTAAGAAATGTTCAAGAAAAAAGCTTATTCCGCCTACACTGGCTGATTGAAAAGATCTAAAATTTAATATACAATGCCTCAACATGTATTGGATTGTGTGTTAACATTCTGGTAAACTTTAAGCGAGGGTGATGAGGTCTTAGTTGGAAATGCACATGCACTTTTTCGACTTTTCATTCCAAAGACCCTTTCCATTTTCTACAGATATCTTAACTTTCCATCTATCTACTCCCTCTGTTTCTGGCAGGTCGATACTGCTATCCTCATTCCTATACTGCTTAACACTTTATTAATATATTCTGTTTTGCCCTAGGCGAAGAGCTCCTGCAGAAGACAACACGTCTTCATATAATTCTACTCTCCTCCAGGGCAGCCAACACAACTACCACGTCCTGAAGACATCAGCTAGACAAACATATCGTAGAAGTGAGAGCGAAGGTGTATATAAATATAGTTTGATCTCCTGTGCCAGACTCGAGTAAGTATTTCACTTCGGATTTGGACTTTATCTTGTAGTACAGCCGAACCTAGTCTCCAACTTTCCATCGGTCTACTCCTCTGTTCCTGGCAGTTCGATACTGCTATCCTCATCCCTACTCCTTAATACATTATTAATATATTTCGTATTGTCCTAGGTGAAGAGCTCCTGTAGAAGACAACAAGTCTTCATATAATTCTACTCTTCTCGAGGACAGCCAACGCAACTACCACTTCCCGAGGACATCACCTAGGCGAACACAACGGAGAAGGGAGGGCGAAGGTGTAGTTGAATGTAGTTCGCGCTTCCGTGACACTCGAGTAAGTACTTCACTTCGGATTTGGACTTTATCCTGTAGTATAGCCGAACCTAGCCTCCAACTTTCCATCTGTCTACTCCTCTGTTCCTGGCAGTTTGATACTGCTCTCCTCATCCCTACTGCCTAAAACATTATTAATATATTTTGTTTTGCTCTAGGCGAAGAGCTCCTGCAGAAGACAACAGGTCTTCATATCATTCTACTCTCCTCGAGGGCAGCCAACGCAACTACCACTTCCCGAGGACATCACCTAGGCGGACACGACGGAGAAGGGACGACGAAGGTATACTTGAATGTCTGTGCTCCCGCGACAGACTCGAGATGTAGTCTAGGCGCCAGGGGTTTCCGTGGCCGATGGATGTCCACACTTCCACCAAAGCTTTTCTTACGTATTTTTGACTGCTGATTCTGAATTTCGAAGGTGGAACGTCGCCAGACTGTTAGTTTTTTGTTATTAACAATTTAATTGTTTAAATTGCTGCCAAATCAATATGATTAATTATAACTGAATCCTAACTGCCTAAAACTGTAGTAAATTGATCTAGAATATGCTCGTTTTTTCAGAATTGAAAAATTTTGATTAGAACCCGAATTATTGCAAATTTAGTGCAATAAGTCGCGAATTCGAGCGCAAACGTGCATAATTCTAGATCAATTTACTACAGTTTTAGACAGTTAGGATTCAGTTATAATTAATCATATTGATTTGGCCGCAGTTTAAATAATTAAATTGTTAATAACAAAAAACTAACATTCTGGCGACTGTCCACCTTCGAAATTCAGAATCAGCAGACAAAAATACGTAAGAAAAGCTTTGGTGGAGGCGTGGACATCCATCGGCCACGGAAACCCCCCTGGTGCCTAGACTAATGTCAGTATTTAGGGCACACCTGATTTTTAAGTACGAATTATATCTCCCCAAAAAGTAACAGTTTTCTGCGGGTGCACACGGAAAGAAAACTCTTACTGCTACAGTTAAAACGGCTTACTCGTGGAGTATAGGAGTTCCTTTACTATATAAGTAAGGTGGTTTTAGCAATCTTAGTAAGGGACCCATACTTTTACGGTATGTTGCTTTTCATACTACAACAATTACACAATTATACGATCGTTGGATCAGCGGCATATACCGACGTAACAGCGTTACACGATTTTAGTATACATTGCTTCCACCTTCAATTGTAAGGGAGAAATACTATAGCGGTAACGGTTGCTACCTGCTAATACGGAAATGACAACTATTATAAGGAAGTGTTACTTATCGATAATTGAAAGCATCGAATGCGTCGTCTAGGTCTTTGAGGTGGTCAATGATGGAGTCGAGGTGATGCGCTCCGAAGTTTTTGCGTTTAGATCCCAGGACGCATCTAATACGTAGTCAAAGTGTTCGGGGTAGCCGATGATGATGTCTAGGTCGTGCGCCCCGTAGTTTTTTGTCGCTAGATGTTGGAACGTATCAAATGCGTGGTTTAGGTCTTTGTGGTAGTCGATGGTGGAGTCTAGGTTTTTGCATTAAAATATCAGGGCGCATCTAATACGCAGGTGTTCAGGGTAGCCGATGACGAGGTCTAGGTGGTGCGCTTTGTAGTCTTTTGCGTTTGGATATCAGGGCGTATCTAATACGTGGTCCAGGTCTTCGGGGAAGCCGGTGACGATATTTAGGTGGTGCGCTCCGTAGTTTTTGGCTAATAGGTGTTGGACATGTCAAAACTTAAAGTATTACTAATCACGTAATTTTATACTATAAGTAAAAATCGTGATTATAAATAAATACTTATTCGAACGTAATTACGTTCAAATTGACATGTGTTTGTAATAAAAAAAATAGTAAATATTAAAATGCGTATAGGCGAAATACGCACAATTATTCATAATAAATAATGCGTATATGCGAAATGCGCACAATTATTTATCATACAAAAATGCGTATAGGCGAAATACGCACAATTATTTATAATAAAAAATTCGTACAAGCGAAATACGCACAATTATTTATAATATCAAAAATATGTATAAACGAAATACGCACAGTTGTTTATAATGCAAAAATGCGTATAGACGAAATACGCACAATTATTAGTTATAAGGAAAGGTGTATGGGCGAACATATTTAATTATAACAGAAAAAAATTACAATTACATGAGTTTATTTAGTTATCTATTTATAAGAAACTAGATGTCTTGACATAAAATTAATTCTTTTCCGTTTTTTTTCAACAAAACTCATAAAATTTGAAAAGAAGCTAAAGAAACTTATGAGCCTAGCTCAATGAAATTATAGTAGCTCTACTTTTGCCAATCATTCAGTAGCATGACAAGTATAATGCAAAGTAATTATTAATGACAATACTTCTAATAATACAAATTTTGTTAAAATGTTCAATTTGCAGTTATGCGTTTATATGATGGAAGGTGTATATTTTAAAATGCGGATCAACTTATATACCATACTCAGGTTCATTTGAAGTTCAACCCTTGGTCTCAAATTTTGTTACACCCTCCTGTTGTTTCACGTATATGGGATATTTCACGTGAAGTCAGCAGCTCAAAATTTTAAAATCCCTCAAAACTCGTTTTCTTTTAGTTTTTATGAACAAAAAATGTTCCTCAAATTTTAGGTCGATATTTGCAAAAATAAAAAAGCTATGCAATATTGAAAATTCAATTTTTTTGCAATTTTTTGTTAAAATCAAGTTTATTCATTTTTTAACTGAAAATCTTGAAACTTTTTGTATAGTACATTGATTGGCAAAAGGTTTGAATTTTTCTGTAGAATGTGCCAGTATTTATTTTATGACCCTTTTTGAAAGTCTCTGATTGGCTGCTTCTTAGTATACCTTCATCAAAGGATATTGAGGCTGCGGCCAAATATTCTTTATTCGACAAATTTTTTTGTATTCTTCTTCGAAAACCCTTCAAAATGCTTTTTTATCAATACTGGCCGAGCATAGGGAAAAAAGTTACAATTTTTTTAAATATCAAGAAAAATCCATAATTTCAATTTTTGATAACATGATTAATGAAACTGAATATTATTCATACATCTTATGGCATGGACCGTACCACTGAATTTTGTTAGAGCATCAAATAGAACATTAGAAATATCTATTTTCAATAATATTAGGCTTACACAATAAGCGATACCTAATTATGAATGAAATTATCAGTCTGTTGCCTGATTTCATTTTGACAGCTTTATAGTAATTAACCTCTATAGCTTAATTTATTATTAATTCATAATTAGGTATTGGTTATTGTGTAAGCCTAATATTATTGAAAATAGATATTTATAATGTTCTACTTGATGTTCTAACAAAATTCAGTGGTACGGTCCATGCCATAAGATGTATGAATAATGTTCAGTTTCATTAATCATGTTATCAATAATTGAAATTATGGATTTTTCTTGATATTTCAAAAAATCCACTTTTTTCCCTTTGCTCGGCCAGTATTGATCAAAAAAGCATTTTGAAGGGTTTTCGAAGAAGAATACAAAAAAATTTGTCGAATAAAGAATATTTGGCCGCAGCCTCAATATCCTTTGATGAAGGTATACTAAGAAGCAGCCAATCAGAGACTTTCAAAAAGAGTCATAAAATAAATACTGGCACATTCTACAGAAAAATGCAAACCTTTTGCCAATCAATGTACTATACAAAAAGTTTCAAGATTTTGAGTTAAAAAATGAATAAACTTGATTTTAACCAAAAATTGCAAAAAATTGAATTTTCAATGTTGCATAGTTTTTTTATTTTTGCAAATATCGATTTAAAATTTGAGAAACATTTTTTGTTCATAAAAAACTAAAAGAAAACGAGTTTTGAGCGATTTTAAAATTTTGAGCTGCTGACTTCACCTGAAATATCCAATATATTTTTAGCAGCAAATACTTAAAATCTACCAAAAGATAACTTGATTTCATATTGACATTTTTTTTATGGTTAGATTGAATAAGAAAATAAAAACATTGAAATTTGTTTAAATTTCAATGAACAATTAAACCCTCAACCAAAAAATAAAAACCAAATCTAAACTATCTCTTGGTAGAAATTTTGTAAACTACATCCAGAATATGTACAAAAAAGTGCAGTACAGTGCCACAAAATTTCAGATACAGGTAATATTTTGAAAATCATAATATTAAATTGGACTCCATCATCGGCCATCTAAACACCTAGACCTCGCATCCGACCTGTCCCTTCACCTGGACACAAAAACCTACGGAGCGCACTACCCGGACTCATCGACCATCTGGAACACCTAGACCTCGCATTCGATTTGTCCTGGCCTCTGGACACAAAAACCTACGGAGCGCGTCACGTAAACTCCATCATCGGCTACCTGGAACGCCTAAACCTCGCATCCGATCTGTCCCGACACCTGGACACAAAAATCTTCAGAGCGCATCACCCGGATTACATCATCGGCCATCTGCAACACCTAGACCTCGCATCCGACCTGTCCCTTCACCTGGACACAAAAACCTACGGAGCGTACTACCCGAACTCCATCATCGGCCGCCTGGAACACCTAGACCTCGCATCCGATCTGTCAAAACACCTGGACACCGAAGTCTACGAAGCGTATCATCAGCCGCCTGGAACAGCTAGACCTCGTATTCGAGCTGTCCCGACACCAAGACTCAAAAACCTACGAAGCGCACTACCCGGACTCCATCATCGGCCATCTGTAACACCTAGACCTCGCATTCGATTTGTCTTGGTCTCTGGACACAAAAACCTACGGAGCGTATCACGTAAACTCCATCATCGTCCACCTGGAACGCTCAGACCTCGCATACGATCTGTCCCGACATCTGGACACAAAAATCTTCGGAGCGCATCACTTACACTCTATCACCGGCCACCTGGAACAGCTAGACCTCGTAATCGAGCTGTCTCGACACCTGAGTACAAAAACCTATGGAGCGCATAACCCGGACTCCATCATCGGCCATCTAAACACCTAGACCTCGCATCCGATCTGTCCCTTCACCGGGACACAAAAACCTACGAAACGCACTACCATTTTTAAGAAAACAGTTGCAATCATGCGAGGCGACGTCCTGAATTTTGAAACGTCAATAATAACTGAGACTATATAATAAAGTGACGAATCTGCATCTCATTATTATAAGAAATTTGTATAGGCGAAATGCGCACATTTATTTATATAGAACATGTGTATAGTCGAAATACACAAAATTATTTATTATAAAATGCGTGTAGGCAAAATGCACACGATTAATAACACTGAGAAGTGCGTATAAGCGAAATACGCATAATTATTTATAATAAAACATGTGTATAGGCGAAATACACAAAATTATTTATTATAAAATGCGTATAGGCAAAATGCGCACAATTAATAACACTGAAAAGTGCGTATAAGCGAAATACGCATAATTATTTATAATAAAACATGTGTATAGGCGAAATACACCAAATTATTTATTATAAAATGCGTATAGGCGAAATGCTCACAATTGATAACACTGAAAAGTGCGTATAAGCGAAATACGCATAATTATTTAGAATAAAATATGTGTATAGGCGAAATACACCAAATTATTTATTATAAAATGCGTATAAGCGAAATGCGCAGAATTATTTGTAATAAATATGCGTATATATGTGAAATACGCACTATTATTAACAATAAAAATGCGTATACGCAAAATACGCATAATTAATTATAAAAAGAAATACGTATACGCGAAATATGTACAATTGTTTATAATAAAAAAACGCGTATCTTTAATATTTTTGAAATATGTAGCGCCATCTATGTTAAAATCTATTACGATTTTCCAGAGATGGCGCTTGTGTCATATTTCATCAATAGTATGTACTTCCTACCTTACCGACCTATGGGTCGGTCAAATCGCAGAATTGAGTTTGACACCCCCTTAATGAAACTAATATTTTATATTGTAAAGAAATGTTTACTAACATGTATACTCAATTAAATTCAGAACAAAAGTATATTTTTGAGAAATTATTAAATAGTGAAAGCAAAATTCATTTCATAGATGGTCCTGGCGGTTCAGGTAAAACATTTTTATATAAAACATTGATTTTTTATTTTTTGTCAAAAAAAAAAAAAAAATTTATCAATGGCTTGGACTGGTATTGCGTCAATATTATTACCAAAAGGGATGACAAGTCATAAAACATTTAAGTTACCTCTAGATTTAGAAAGTATCGAAAGTGCATTTTTAAAATTAGAATCTGATAAGAAAAAATTACGCGAAGTAGATGCAATAATTTGGGATGAAGCATCAATGATACCAAGAAAAGCTTTAGACATTGTAGATAAAACATTGAGAGATGTTTGTAATATAAATTTAGCTTTTGGGGGAAAATTAATTATATTAGGAGGAGATTTTCGACAAATTCTTCCAGTTATTAAAAATGGCTGTAGAAGTACGATTATACAAGAAACAATAAAATATTCAGATATTTGGCCACTTTTTAACATAAATTACTTAAAAAAAAATATTCGTTCTAATAATAAGGAATTTGCTTTGTTTTTATTAAATATTGGAGAGGGAATAATTAATCCGTTTAAAATACCAAATAGTTGGAAAACTGATGATGTTTGTTTGAAAATATATAAAGATATAAATTATAATTTATCTATAAATAGTGTTATTTTAACGTCTCATAATGAAGACTCAACTATTCTAAATAATAAAATATTAAAATTAATCGATAGTGATGAAATGACTTATTATAGTATAGATAGCGCAACATATAAAGGTGTTGATCTATCAGATGATAATATTTACATAAATTTTCCTATTGAATACTTGCATAATATTCGTGAAGGCTTACCACCACATGAATTACATCTAAAAATTAATGCGATAGTAATGTTAATACGAAATTTAAGCATAAATGATGGTTTATGCAATGGAACTCGATTAAAAATAATTAGACTATTTAAATATAATATAGAAGCTGAAATAATAACAGGAGAAAAATCAGGAAATAACGTTTTTATACCGAGAATAACATTAAGTACTGCAGAATCGTCTTCATTGCCATTTATAGTTAATAGAAAACAATTTCCTATTGTCTTGGCTTTTGCTATGACGATAAATAAATCACAAGGACAAAGTTTTGATGCATTAGGTATTTATTTTAGAAAACCATTATTTTCACATGGACAATTATATGTTGCACTGTCTAGATGTAGGAATCCAAATAATATATTTATTCAAAACGATTCAGATAATAAAGAAGAAATCATAAATATTGTTTGGAAAGAAATTTTTGATGAATAAATAAAAAAACCAGGTAAAAACTTGGTCTGCTTTCAGCTATCTTAAAAATTGGTGTACTTTTAGCGACCTTAAGAATTCGTCTGCTTTTACCGACTTTCAAAAATGGTCTGTTTTTAGCGACCTCAAATATTGGTCTGCTTTCAATTACCTTAAAAATTGGTGAACTTTCAGCGACCTTAAAAATTGGTCTGCTTTCAGAGACTTTCAAAATTGGTCTGTTTTTAGCGACCTCAAATATTGGTCTGCTGTCATCGATTTAAATTTTAATTAAATAAAAATAATTGTTAAAAATTTTACAGTTTTTTTCAGAGGAATAAGCCTTTTTTACTAACATTTTATAAAAAAAAAATTGAAATATTTAATAAAAAATAAATTTAATATTAGTAAGAAAGGGGATACCTCTTTAAAAAAACGCGCCTTCTATCTACCTCCTGGGTGGCGTGGAAAAGATAGACTTTTTATATCTTTTTGTACTTATATATACGATTTACCTTAATAGCCTAAAACATCATGCATATTTTCATGTCCCAAAATATTTTTGTCTCTCATTCACAGATCTTATTTAAATTTCTAATAATAGAAAAAGATTTATAATTTTAAGTATTTTAAAATAATAATCTTAAAATAAAAATTGATCTATTAATAAAAGATTTATTATGGGGGTTGGCGAGCGGAGCGAGCAGGGGGTACCCCTAGTATATATATATATATATATATATATATATATATATATATATATATATATATATATATATATATATATATATATATATATATATATATATATATATATATATTTTAAAATCCATTATATGTATATTCTAATTAATAGTAAATAAGGCTAATAGTAGTAGTAATAGTATAATTAAGTATATATAATTCAATAATGTATCAATAATATAATGTTTGTGATTATTACTGTATCAAAATAAATAAATGTATTATAATATCTAATAGAATGATTTTATGTTATCGAAGTCTTATATATTATAAATTTATTATAAATTACTATAATAGTAATAATAATGATAGTAACCCGGGATCTATCTAGCCATAGATGAGCATTTTTCCATGCTACCGGGCGCGTCCCCAGGTTGTGGATCGGGGAAGGGCCAGCTGGGGCTGGTCAGCTGCGAATATATTGAATAAGCAGTCGCGGACAGAGGAATGTGAGAATGGAAGAATGAATGGGTACATTATGAGTGGGCTGTGGCCGACGGTCTGTGGATATTCCGTTCAGACTAGCCAAGGGGAGAGTAGTAAACTCCTCGACCGGGGTGATGCGTGAAGTTAGTACCTAACTTCTGCATGGAGTAATATTAGGATGCGTAAGTCCCTGAAATATGGGCGAAAACCTAGTGAAAGTGCATGTTCAATGTGGGAAGAGCAACACGTATCCACCGACTGAAGCCAATGGAAGGGTTGAAACAGGTCAGGCGGGCGCAGGTGTGAAGGATTACATGGTCAATATTTCCTTATACCCGAAGCTGCGTAGGGCAAATCGCACACCGTCTAGCCTGAGGTTTGGGTCAGGTGTTGGGACGGACCCAACATCGCCCACTCGGTAGGGATGACGTTAAACCTTTTGCTTCATTATGTGCTTTTTCTGTAGAGTCACTAGGTGCCGATAGGAGTGACCATCCGACAAACCGCCTCTCGGCTTCGGCACCCATAAATAGGGTTTCTTACAGGCGGGGATAGTAGCCACACCGAGGTGTGGCTCCCATAATGGGCGAACTGTCTTAAAACACAGATTGAATGCATGATGACTCACCTCAAAATCAAAGATATAGATGTAGAAATTCAAGGAAGGGAAGGCGGAGCGAACACGCCGACTGACCGCACAGCCCGGACAATCCTGGCTGTCGCGAATGATAGCAGATCCCATGGAACTAGCACATACGCCCAGGAGATGACGCGGCTGGTAAGTGAGAGTAGAGATCAGCGAAACCAATCGGAGAGAATGAGAGAAATTCTGGACGTCATGAAGCGCCTACTGAGCTGCATGCGGGACATGACTTCCAAGCAGAGGAACATCGCAATGCCGGTAAAAGATGGGATAATAGTTCTGACCAGGGCGGCCGAGGCTCTAGAGGAAGTCCGCTCAGCCGGGGTACAACCAGCACGAGGACCGGCAGCAGATGAGAGAAATGGGAAAGCACCGGTAATTAGAGACCGAGCAGCGGGGAAGGCGATCCCGGGCATAAAGCACCCGGTGCAGGATTCCCCATCCAAGAGAGGGACGACGGAGCAGAACGGATTCACCACAGTCACCAGGAGAAAGAAGCCGACGCGGCCAGATACTGGGAAGATCATGGGTCCTCAACAGCAGCAGCAGGACAGGAAGGAGAAGAAGGTAAATCCTCGGCCTCGACGATGCGCAATACACATAACGTCAACCGGGAAGAAGAGCTATGCAGAGATACTCAAGGACCTCACTTCTAAGGTTAAACCTGAGGAAGTGAAGGCGGTCGTGAGAAACATCCGACTGACTAAAAATGGTGGGGTTCTCTTAGAACTGGAGAAGCGATCGGAAGACAAGGAGGCCTTCCAGACGGTTATCCAGGAAAACATGGGAAATGAATACCAGGTTAAACGCCTCACTCCAAGGCTTACACTGGAAATAGGCGGAATGACGTGCGTGACCACCGAAGAACAGGTAAACGCCGCGATTAGGGAGGAGGTAAGCGACACGTGTAACCTTAATACCCACGTATTTGACGTAGGGGGAGGAGAGCGGAGGATGGCCACAGTCGAAATGGACGAGACTGCGGCCATGACTCTCCTAAGAATAGGGAGGATTCAGCTACCGAGTTAGAAAGCGAATAGTGGTTCCGCGATGTTTCAGATGCCAAGGCTTTGGGCATCTGAAAAAGGACTGTAGGGACGAGGATCGTAGTGCATTATGCAGGAAATGTGGAAAACCAGATCACGTGGCCAGGGACTGTCGCGCGAGACCGGATGGTCAGGCCTGCTTCTTGTGTAAAAAACGCGGGGTTGCGGCCACTGAGCTAGCGCATTTCCCGGGCACGGAGACATGCGTCGCTTTCAGGGACGAGCTAGAAAAGTTAAAGCGGTCTAAAAAATGACGACGGTTCTACAAATAAACACGAACGGCGCCGTACTCGCTGACGACCTGCTCACTAATCGAGTGAGCCAGGGGCTCGCGGACGTGTCATTGGTTAGCGAACAGTATAGGCATCGATCCCGCAATACGACCACGTGGTCCGCGGATGAGACCGACACAGCGGCGGTCTGGATAGCAGGTAGACATAGGTCAAAGATTACCGGACGAGGCAAGGGGGAGGGTTTAGTATGGGCGCGCGTCGGGGATGTTACCTACGTGAGCGTGTATATATCCCTCAACTTACGAAGAAACGAATTTCTTAGGCAGGCTAAACGCATGGAAGACGTATTGCGGAATATCTCCGGCCTCCTACTGGTTGCAGGAGATTTTAACGCAAGGGCGATCGAATAGGGTATGCCAGAGACGAACACTAGGGGCAGGGATTTACTCGAGATGGCCGCTAGATTAGGATTGGAGGTTGCGAACGAGGGCACGGTCACTACCTATCGACGCCCCGAGGTCGGCGAATCCATACCAGATGCCACTTTCGCATCTGAGCAACTAGTACCGAGGATTAGTAACTGACAGGTCTTGGAGGAAGAGTCAGGCAGTGATCACTAGTACATCACGTTTACGGTTTTAGATAGGGTAGCTGTACTCCAAGCGACCAGACCATTACCGCGGTGGAACGCCCATCGATTAAACGTGGATCGGCTAGTAGAAGTGCTAAGTGTACCACAAAGTTCCGACGAAAATGATTTATCAGGTCGGGAGCGTGCGGAAGCCCAGGTAACCAGGGCAACGTCAGCTATAGTAAGAGCATGCGATGCCTCTATGCCGTGAAGCAGAAATAGAAACCGCCGCCAACCAGCGTCCTGGTGGACGGAGGAAATCGCGGAGTTACGTAGGGTATGTTTGAGGCTTCGTAGACGGGCACAGCGCGCACGGGAATGACGCGGGGCCACCGTTTTTAACGCTGAATTTAAACAGGCACAGAAAAAGCTAAGGCTCGCGATTAAGTCCAGTAAGCGACGATGCTGGAAAGAGGTGTGTGATGAAGTTAACTCCGACCCGTGGGGACTAGGCTACAAAATCGTAACTCGTAGAATAGGGACAATGAAGCCACCGTATATAAAGGAAGCACGGTTGATAAGTGAGATAGTTGACGGGCTTTTCCCTGAGCATCCGCCGAAGGAAAGAGACTCTGTATAAGGACGTGCAACAGGAGATCTCTTAAGAGCGGCAAGGCGACAGGCCCCGATGGGATTGCAGTGGAGGTTTTAAAGGCCATCGCCTCACGATGCCCGGAAACCTTACTGGATACCTACAACGTATGCCTCAGAGAAAGTGTTTTCAGCAGTCGTTGGAAAAGGGCGAAGCCTGTCCTTATCAGTAAGGGGAAGGGAGACATGACATCCCCGTCCGCGTATCGGCCGCTTAGCTTATTAGACACGATCGGCAAAGGTATGGAGGCGCTACTAAGGAGCAGAATCCAGATCGCTATACAACTATGAGGGGGTTTATCGAAAAACCAGCATGGATTTGAAAAGGGTTTTTCGACGATAGGCGCGATACGATCGGTTACCGCGGCGGTGCGGCGATCATGGGAACGATGTCACGGAGCGCGACCATTGGTGTTGGTAGCAATGCTGGACGTTAAAAACGCGTTCAATTCGGCACGCTAGGCATACCTACTCGCAGCGCTGAGGGGCTTCGGGGTCCCACCCTACATACTACGCATAGCAGAGGACTACTTCCGGGATCGTGAACTCATTATTGAGACGAGCGAAGGGACGAAGGTTAGGGAAATTACGGCAGGCGTGGCACAGGGATCACTGTTGGGCCCCGATTTTTGGATCGCGTCGTACGACGGTTTGCTACGCCTGGACATGCCCAACGGGGCATTTCTCGTAGGATACGCGGACGACGTCGCGGTGGTGGTAGAAGCACGGAACGCGGACTTAGCACAATTTATCTTGCGCCAGGTAATGAAACGAGTGACTAGGTGGATGAGGGAGCACGGGCTCAGTCTAGCCCTGGCGAAAACCGAGGTAGTACTATTGACACGTAAAGAGATACCTACGATACTACCGATATACGTAGGATCCGAGTTAGTAACTACGAGGCCGACTGCGAAGTCTCTAGGGGTCACCCTGGATTCAAAGCTTTGCTTTTGGCCCCACATCAGGGAAGTAACGGCAAAGGCAGAAGCACGTATAGCGGCGCTAAGTAGTTTAATGCGCATCGTTGGAGGCCCGCGGACATCCAAGAGAAGACTCCTCATGGCGACGACCAACTCTATACTCCTCTATGGAGCGGAGATTTGGGCTGATGCCATGGAAGTTATCAAGTACAGGAAGAGAATGGTGGTGGTACCGCGGCGAGGTGCGCTGAGAGTTGCATGCGCGTATCGGACGGTGTCGGAAGAGGCTGTGGCGGTGATAGCTGGTATGATTCCGATCGACCAGCTCGCACGGGAATGGAAGCAGATCTACGATAGGAGCGCAGAAGTAGGACGGGCAGATGCGGAGGACGAAGCCCGCCGCCAGACGCTACAAACTTGGCATGAGAGGTGAAAGGCGGGGATGATGGGTTGATGGACCTACCTATTGATTCAAGACATAACGAGGTGGCTGGGGCGGATGTACGGAGAGGTTAACTTTTGCCTTACGCAGTTCCTGACAGGACACGGATACTTTCGATATTACCTATTTAAATTAGGTAAAATAAATACGCCGAAATGTAAATACTGCGGGTACGAGAGGGATGACGCAGAACACACCTTTTTCGCATGTAATAGGTGGGCCGCGGAAAGACAACGATTTGAGGTGATGGTAGGGCGACTCTCGCCCGACGTGGTGATCGAATGCATGCTTTCAGGGAAATACCGATGGTACGCGATAAATACTTTCATCGAAGGGGTACTGCGCGCGAAAAAACGAGACGGATGTTTAATAGATTAGATAGGGCATCGTAGAAAGAAAGAACGTAGGAAGGACGGATGACGCCCCCGGGGACGGTAGGGCTGCGGCCAGACCTGAAGTAATGCGAAAGCTGTTCCGGATCGAGGCTGCCGTAGGGATAGGTTTTGGGCCTTTATGAGGTAGAAATCCCTCACACCATGGAGCCTGCTACTCCGTGATGGTCTTAGTGGGCCTCCCTTCTTGCTCCACCTTCAAAGCAAGGACGGGCGCCCCGGAAGATTCACCTAGTACCTCGGAAAAAAAAATAATGATAGTAAATAATACCGAATAATAATAATAATAATAATAATAATAATAATAATGAATAATAATAATAATATAATTAATAATAATAATATTATTATAATAATAATAATTGTATGAAGCAGGTGGTCTCTTACCAAAAGGTAAAGTGATAATGAGGATGCAAGAGCCATTTCAGCTTTACTTATATACCCAACTCTTACCCCCCCCCCCCCACCTCCCCTTCCCCCCGTCAACGAATGCTACACCACTTAGCGAGTGAATATGCCGACTAAGTGATTTTTGGCGCGAAATCTTTTATTTATATCTATATACACACACGTACTAAGAAAGCAATGACACTTTATATATATATATATATGTTTAGATAAATAAGTTGTTACCTCCTTTCACTTCCTGCACACCTAATACAAAATGTCACTATACTTCAATATACTTCAGCATATATATATATATATATATATATATATATGTCAAAACACCTTCAGCATTATTATACACACGTGTATATCTATATCTTTATTGCGTTACACCTTCAGCATTACATGTCGACTTAGTATTGGGATACATGCCTAATTATCAAGAATTTATAATTATATAATTAGAACACATATGTTATAGTATAATTTACCATTACTTAATTATTTTCATTTATGTTAAAATAGAAAAAGAAATAGATTGATGATTAAAAAGGCTAGAAAGCACACTGAGAAAAGGATATGATTATAGTTAACATATATTGTAACTGTTGACATACGTATTTTTAATTATGGCGAATTGTGCATACGTTAACAAAGAATGTATGAGCTATTACGACAATCGTGTTCGTATGTTAATATCAAAATGTCATATTATAATAGTTACAATATGAAAATTTGCCCACAAACGTATATCTTGTAACTGTTATAGTACTAGTATTCTTTGAAATATAGTATTTTTAATAATGTGACTACGGGCGGATCTAATACTAATACGTGGTTCAGAAGTTTGGGGTATGTCTATGAGGTGCGCTCCGTAATTTGTTGCCTCTAGGTGTTGAAACGCATCGAATGCATGGTCTGGATCTTTCAGGTGGCCGATGATGAAGTCTAGGTGGTGCGCTCCGTAGCTTTTTGCGTTTAGATATCAGGGCGTATCTGATACGTGGGCCAAGTATTCGGGGTAGCCGATGACGATGTCTATGAAGTGTGCTCCGTAGTTTTTGGCGTCTCGGTGTTGGAACGTATCTAATGCGTGGTCTAGGTCTTTGAGGTAGCCGATGACGATGACTAGGAAGTGCGCTCCGTAGCTTTTTGCCTCTAGGTGATGAAACCCATCGAATGCATGGTCTGGGTCTTTCAGGTGACCGATGATGAAGTCTAGGTGATGCGCTCCGTAGCTTTTTGCGTTTAGATATCAGGGCGCACCTAATACGTGGTCCATGTCTTCAGGTAGCCGATGACGATGTCTATGAGGTGCGCTCCGTAGTTTTTTGCCTCTAGGTGTTGAAACGCATCGAATGCGTGGTCTAGGTCTTTGAGGTAGTCGATAATGATGTCTAGGAGGTGCGCTCCGTAGTTTTTTGCGTCTAGGTTTTGAAACGAATCGAATGCGTGGTCTGGGTCTTTCAGGTGGCCGATGATAAAGTCTAGGTGGTGCGCTCCGTAGCTTTTTGCGTTTAGATATCAGGGCGTATCTGGTACGTGGTCCAGGTATTCGGGGTAGCCGATGACGATGTCTAGGAGATGTGTTTCGTAGTTTTTGGCCTGTATGTGTCAAAACGCATCGAATGCGTGGTCTAGGTCTTTTAGGTGGCCGATGATGAAGTCCAGGTGGTGCGCTCCGTAGTTTTTTGCGTTTAGATATCAGGGCGTATCTAATACGTGGTTCAGATGTTCAGGGTAGCCGATGACGAAGTCTAGGTGGTGCACTCTGTAGTTTTTACCTCTAAGTGTTGAAACGTATCGAAAAGATGGTGGCTGATGAAAACTACAGAACGTAAGACCTAGACTCATCATCGGCTACACCGAATACCTAGACCATGCATTGAATGCAGTGCAATACCTAGACGCAAATACTACGGAGTGCACCACCTGGACTCCACCATCGCCCACCCCAAACACCTAGACGATGTGTTGCATGATTTCCAACACCTAGAGCCAAAAACCTACGGTGCGCACTACCTAGACTCCATCATCGGCTACACCGAACACCTAGACCATGCATTGAATGAAGTGCAATACCTAGATGCAAAAACTACGGAGCGCACCACCTGGACTCCATGATCGTCCACCCCGAACACCTAGACAATGCATTGGATGATTTCCAACATCTAGAGCCAAAAACCTACGGTGCGCACTACCTAGACTCCGTCATCGGCCATGCCGAACACCTAGATCATGCATTGGATGCATTCAGATACCTAGACGCAAAAGACTTCGGAGCGCACTACTTAGACTCCATCATCATCTATCCCGAACACCTTGGACGATGCATTGGATGATTTCCAACATCTAGAGGCAAAAATCTACGGATCGTACAACGTAGACTCCGGCATCGGCCACCTTGAACACCTTGACGATGCATTCAATAATTTCCAACACCTAGAGTCAAAAATATATGGTGCGCACCACCTAGACTTCGTCATCGGCTACCCTATACACCTAGACCACGTATTACTCGTGTCCTGTGACCAAAACGAAAAAAGCGACGAAGAGCACCACCTAACCAGGTCATCGGTTATCCCGAGCAACTCCCGCTCTACTACACCCCCTTATTCAAATGTCATATTGTAACTGTTACAATATCGACGTTGATTATAAAGCTGCCATAACTTTCACACAACGGGCTTTGGTAAGATTGATCCTATCGCACGTATACGTTACTATTAACTATATTCTTTTCTCAGTGCAAGTGGAACACATTTATACCATTGCAATGAATTTTAAGATAATGATATTACATTTGTATTCAGACTATCCAATAATCATGCAATATTGAAGTCACATTCCTAAATTAAATGGATTTTGCAATGATATTTTAGAACATAAACAAGGTAATCGTACCTTGAATTCCTTTGGAGTTTATTCTTTCTCTTTGCACTTGACGTTTGTTATCAAAAAATTTTAATTCCACTGTATTGACACTGCTATAGAAAAATCACTTGTCGGCTACGCACATTATTTATTGCATGAAAAATTTTTGAGAATGATAACATTTTCTTGTATGTACACTTACATATTTACAAGCTCTTTAAAAGGAGATTGATTCTGCTATACTTATTTGATAGGTTGTAAGCCCACACTGCTGATTTTCTCCCCATCTGAAGCAGGAAATTTGTTGGAAACATATTCTCCCCATGCTTATCTATTATACTTTCTGTCGACATTTTTACCTGTCACCTTTTAAGATGAAAAAATATACAAATGTAAAAAGAGCAGACCATGTATGCATAGTGTGGCTGTATATCATCTGATCGATAAGACTGATCTTTGCGGTCGGTAATGTAGAAACCACCTTTATGTGCAGCCACACCATGCACGCATGGCCTTCTCTATTTACGGTGAATCCACATTACTTGCCCGAAGCTATGCTTCGTGCGAAGTGCGCTCTACTCAAATGAAAGTGTTGCTCCACATCTACAGGGTGTCCAGAAGTTCCGGAACGGTTGAATAACTCGTCGGGAAAGAATTTTTGCTGAAAACATTAAATGGGGAAGATTTAAGATGTTGAAAAAGCTATAAGGTAGAATTGCCGTTTTTTGGGACCTACTAAAGTTTTGAGCCTTGTGAGTCCCAAGCTCAATTTTATAAATGGGAACCCCTATTTTTTATTCCAAATTTCTTTTCAGCGCCAAATTTTACGTTCAGGTAGGTCTTATTAATGGCATCCGTCGTCAGTTTTTGGGCCCATGAGTCCAATGTATGTTTTTTCCTATAAAAATGTGTTATTCTACGTGTGTAGTGGTTATACAGCATGTTATATTTTAATCAAAAACATCAAGAGTAAGGCCCCAAAATCTGTTTTTGGTCTTACGGAACTAATACCGGGGTTTTCTCCTGTCAGAAGTGGTTTAGGGTGTATTCCCGCTTCATAATTCGAAAAATCAAAGTTTGGAACCCAAAACCTGATTTGAGCCTTATCAGCCCAATATCTGATTTTTTAAGTGGTAAGTATAGGAGCAACAATAGGACCCAAAATCACTTATCACTCAAAATGACACACTTTTGTAAAAGAAAAGAGATATTGAGCCCGTAAGGCCCAAAACAGGTTTTGGGGCAATTCTACCTCATAGCTTATTCAAAATCTTAAATCTTCCCCATTTAATTTTTTCAGCGAAAATTCTTTCGCGATGAGTTATTCGACCACGCCGGAATGTTTTGGATACCCTGTATGTAACTGTTATTTATATTTGACATCTAGGCTCTGTTTAATAAGAGACTACGTTTCTTCCGCTTAATCCTGTGGTAATAAGTACGTAGATGTCGAACAACACTCTGTTTTGGGTAGAGTCGCTTGCGCACGGCGCATAGTTCCGGGCACGTAATGTGGATTCACTATTACATTTGTGTAACTCTTTATTTTAACAGGTGAAAATGTCGACAGAAAGAATACTAGATATGAATAGGCATGAAAAAAATTTCTGCTTCAGATGAGGATAAAATCAGCAGTGTGGGCATACCAACCTATGAGATAAGTATAGCAGAATCAATCTGCTTTTAAAGTACTTGTGAATGTGTAAGTGTAGATACAAGAAAATGTTATCTTTGTGAAACATTTTTCAGGCAATAGATCATGTTTGCAGCAGACAATTGATTTTTCTACAGCAGTGTCAATGCAGTGGAATTAACATTTTTTGATAACCAACTTCCAGTGCAAAGAAAAAGTATAAACTCCAAAGAAATTCAAGATAAGATCATTTTTGTATTTTCTAAAATATCATTGCAAAATCCATTAAATGTAGGAACGTGGCTCCAATATTGCATGATTACTGGATATTTTGAATAGAAATGAAATATTATTATCTTAAAATTCATTGAAATTATATAAATGTGTTCCACTTGCGTTCTAGCCTTTTTAATGATAAATCTATTTCTTTTTCTATTTTGTCATGAATGAAAGTAATTACAAATTATACTATAAAATATTTGTTTTAATTATGTAATTATGAATTCTTGATAATTAAGCATGTTGTAACGTGGTGGATTTTTACCACGTTACTTCCGTGTTTCGAAGAGCGGATTTCTACTATGAAATCCCTTCTATTGGTAGCCAGGAGGAGAGTTCTTCATCTCAGCGTCCCGGGTCACTCGTATTTTTGTATTTTTGCTTATTATTTTGTTATTTTTCATGCGTTTTATGTATCGGGCGAGCATGCTTCGAGTTCTAGTGAACTGTAAAGAAGAAGCTGCCTTGTTCTGTGCCGTGAGCGTCCGTCGCTTCGAAACGTGATTGCTTCAACGCCATCACAACCACGACTTCAGCTGTGAAAGATTGCTGAGACCATTATCCTCGATGGAAGCCCGCATCAATTGCCGAAGCTACATAACATTTTATTGTCTGCCTTCGCGAATAAAAACTGAAGAATTCAAGCCGACTTGTACAGTAGAAGAGAGAAAGGGAAGATCTAGACACAACAAATGCGGCCTTGGCTGCCGTACTTCGGCTGAAGTGATTTTCAAGGACCAATCAGCGAAAACTGCGTCAACGACGAGCGAGGCATCAGCGTGCTACACGATGCGATGCTCGTGGATTCCCTTTCTGGCCGCCGACGGAGTAACATCGTGAAACCAGCTGAACAGTACCGATCTACCGCGCCGCGCTTTCCTAATTAATTGTGCCGTATAGGAATAATCTCGCGAGTGCCTTTTGCCTCGCATAATTTAGTTTGCAATAAGTTCTTAAAATTTTTTATTTATCTAATTAGCATCATTTAGCTGCCGCGTCCGTATCTCGTTTAGTGTCCCTCGAGTCGGAGGACGAGAGATTGTGAAGCGGTAAGGCTTGCTAAGCTTGAACTATTGTGATAATTCTTATTTGCCTATAAAAGGCTATAGTATTTGCACCCGGATGCCTTCATCCCTGAACTTTAATTTTAGTTTACAGTAGATTCCGTTGTTATATTGTCACGCGATTAAATCTCTCAAATATTCTCATTGTGTGTATGTATACACGTGTGACCCGGGATATCTATAATTTCTGTAAAGGTGAATTAGCGAATCCAACAGATTTAAGTTGCAAATAAATCTTACAAGTAAATTCTAATAATTGTTGCGCTATCGTAAACGCTATTGTATTATTATTATTATTATTGCCTCTGCGAGGCTAGCGCGTAAAATCATTTATTATTAGGATAAATTCAAAAATTATTATGATAGACTTTCTGCACTTTTGTTAAAGTAAGAGTATTTAAAAATTAAAGTACTAGATTTAGTTTTATATTTGCTCAGAATTTCTGGTTCTTATTACTTTATGTTACATGAATTCTTTTAAATGTTATTTGTGTTGTCATTGTGATTGTTTGAACGAGTGAATTACTACCCCAGATGGCGTTCAGAGCTTATATAAAGATGTGCGAATAAAAATAAATGTTTCATAGGCTCTAATGTGTATATAATGACGTTGACTTTCTTGTAAGATCTACAGAAAGCGGTTTTTAACTGTCTGTTAAAAAAAAAATCAATAAAATAGGGTCAAAATTTCAGCTCCGTCCCTTGTCCTAAACAAGATTTTCAATATGAAACCTTGTGCCACGTGAAAATCAAGCAAAGAAGACTAATTCCCGCATACACATTGTAAATTGCAGGGTTTTTAATATATGTTTCCATTATTTTCAAGGTCAAATTCAACAAACTACTATTAAATCATGATGGATACTTTTTCTCCAACGATTTGCACGAAAATGTTGATAATAGCATTAATTGCTTTGAAAACAGCGCTACTTGGCTCCAAAACACCATCTAGGGGTCGGTTCTTCCAGCGCCAGCACACGGACGAAATGATGGAAGTGGCAAAGCTGTTAAAAATTAGAAAATCCGCGAACACGTACTACTTCTTTTTCTAATTTCACAGCGTACAAATATTTTAGTCAGCTCCATCCCCCGTGTAATCCGCTGTTTAGATTATGTTTAATGGTAAGTAAAATCCATTTTTTTATAGTATTTGGTGGATATAAGAACTACCTACGCGGAGAATAGGTAATATTGAGTATACGCGACGTACGAGCTTTTTAAACTTAAAAATATCAGTTCCGTCCCTGTCAGTTCCGTCCCATAAAAGATTAAAATTCATTATTAAATGTTAAAAACTTTTTTAATTGAACTGAAATCTTTGGTATTCAGACTTTTTTTATTTCTTATAATAAAACTGATATTCGATACGGTTTCAAATCATAAATTATATATAAGATTGAGTAAATCCATATAAATAATGAATGATTTATATAATTGTGAAATCTTTAAAATTTCTATTTATCTGCTTTTATAAGATAAATTTTGAAAAATGGCTCTGACCACGAGAAACGCAAATATTCTGAAGAAAAAACATCAAGTCAAACAAAGAAAAGCAGTAAAAGTAAAATTTCAAAATGCTGAGAAAGCCGTTGATGTATGGACTCGTAATTCAGTGAATTTGCACTTTGTCCAATGAAAATCCATCATGCGGTCTCAGAGAAAAGTTGCAACAAAATTTTTTTTTTTAAAATGCTGTAACTGAGGATAAAATGAGTGTAAGGACCTCTGCCTAGGCTCATTTTATTTAAGATAAGTTATATTTACAATGTATTTTCATTATTTTATTATAATAATATTTTTTATCATTTTTTTAGGTAATTTTGGCCATAAAGGCCTATAGGTGTAAGACCGCATTAACAAATTATTAAATATTATATTTTATTAAATTAATTTTAAATGTAAACAGAAAATCTTAATTGTAATATTATTTTAATATTGTAAATAAAAATGTAAATCAAAACACTGTGCCCAAGTAGGTAGGTTTCGAAGATTTTACACAGATTTATCACATATTGTCATAGTTTAGAACAATGTGGCACACTTTTGCTCAGTTTGGCATAAATCATTTTCAGCTGTTGAATGTTGTGTTGTGCATAGTTTAGCACACTGTAAATTTATAGAATAATATCATGAGCATGCAAGAACTCTTTGGGAGACGTGGTCTGGGAAAACAATGCATCCAAGAAGGTAAGATATGTAGATCATATAATTTTTTTCACTTACCAACGTACAATCACTCTCACACCTTAATAATTTCTAATAATACGTTACGCACTCTTAATTTACTGGCAAAATACTTTCTATCAAATGTCAATTCAAAACCTATCCTGAAGTTCAAACGCGTTTACAAAATGGCAGATGGTCGATCAACGCCCGCTCGGCATAATTCAGAAGCGCGTCTATCCGCGGCGCGTATATATTCTATTCAATTCTCCAAGATTCTCGCGATGCTATCCGCGAACAAGACAAGGACGATTAGGTTAGGAGATCGAGAGAAGATCGTGTCACGACGGTAGTGGCACTTATCTGTTGCTTTCTATCGACGGGACGTGATGGCTCCGCTCCCAGACCTACGCCACGAGCAACATCTTTCCTCTCTGTCCAGCAGTAGTGCGGAGGAAGACGGTTCCAGGTGTTGATATCCTGATGTGGATCTAGCTGCGTGATCCTTTGGTCCCAGGCGAGGATCCCTTTGATCTTCACACAAAATGGTTAGCGAGACGGTCGGGGACGTGTCTAGGAAGCATCGGTTTGTAGTTTGATGAGTGCGTGCTGGTCTGTGGTCCGGGAGCAAGAGAACGAGCTTCTCGACCTCGCGGCTCTCCTACCCAATCCATGTCGATCACAGCGCCCAATGGTTCGCAATTAGTGCAAGACTTCGTCGACGTACGTCTCTCTCTCTCTCTACCCTTCTCTCGCTACCTCACATTGTCGCGATACACCTTACATACTCCCCCTTGTTTCGCTCCCCCTAGAGCGTAAACACGAAAATACAACAAAAAAGTAGCACAACTCAATCATTCGCCTAAACGGGTGTTTAAGGTCACCCCGCAGAAGAGAAATGCTTCCGATCATGCCAAGCGTTCATTGCTGTTGAAAATAGTACACATCTATATTGTACGCATGAATATAGACAGTAGGTATGTGTGAGCGCGCGACTGTATCGAGAGCACGTAATGTCGTACGAGTCCGAAAGTAAACATGTACCTCTCCCCTTCCTAGTGTGTGCGTGAGCAAGCATCTAAGTCGAGAGGCAGCGAACGATACGCTGATCTCTCTCTCTCTCTCTCTCTCTACTGCCGTACGCCGAACGGAAAGCACCTTGCGCTAGGCGCTATGAAGCGCCCGCCTTATTTTATACTTAAGCCTAAATAAATAAGTCATTCTTTTATACCTTAAATGTGTCTCTCCATCATTAATAATAATACCACACCTCAACATGGTAGCTGGAGCCGTGGTTGGTTTGCCACGAGGTGAGTGGTAAGTGCTTTTTCTCATTATCTGCTATATCGACTCTCGAGTCATATAGAGATAATTAAAAATAAGGAATACCGTGTGAAACGTATATGGACGAAGAATCGAAATTGAAAATCGAGCAAGAAGAAAAGTCCGAACACGAAGGAACGTTCGAGAACGAAGAAGATAAAATGGAGATAAAAGACATCACGATACCGGTGTTCGACGGTGAAGACTACAGCATGTGGAAGAGAAGGATTACGATGTTCTTGAAGAAAAAGTGTGACATAGTAATAACCAGAGCAAGAGTTGCTGCAGACAAAGATGACTGGGAAGCAAGTGACTTAAAGGCCATAAATTTGATTTACAGTGCCATTTCTAACAAACAATTGGAGTTTGTGTGTGAAGAAGATACGGCGTATAAAATAATAAAGAATTTGGACGAGATGTATTTAGAAGAGTCTACAGCACTACAAATTGTGTGTAGAAATAAATTGGAAAAATTGAGACGAGAAAAGTATAGTGATATAGCAACATTTTTCAGTGAATTTGAAAAATCAGTGAATGAATTAAAAAGCGCAGGTGCAAAAATAAGTGAAAAAGAAAAATTGAATTACATGTTGAACACGTTGCCAAGCCAATACAGTTACATTGGCGATTTAATAGACACGTTAAAAGAAGAGGATTAAACAGCATCGTATGTGAAAAATAAAATCCAGATTGCTGAAATGAAGAACAATAATGAGCATAGCGAACAAAGGTCAAATGTATTCGCTGCAAAAAAGAACCAGAAAGGAAGCTGCTTCAAATGTGGAAGAACCGAGCATTTCGCACGAGAATGCCAAAATGGAGGACAAGCAGGATAAAGCGGCACAACATGGCGAGGCTCAACACGTGGCCACGGCCGAGGGACGGCAGGAAGAGGCAACTACGGCAGGGGGGGCGGAAACTTCCGTCAGCAAGGAGCCAGCACGAGCGAGCAGAGCGGCGAAGGTGCGAGCAGATGGATAGCTACAGCGTATGCGGCGCAGAGTAACGATAGTCAAGGTAGGCTAGGTAATGAAATGCATTGGTTGCTGGACAGCGGATGTACCGATCACAAAATAAATAGCGTCGACTATTTTGATAAATATATTGATCTTAAAGAACCGGTAATTATATATTTAGGGAATAATAGATATATAAAAGCAACGAAAATTGGAAATGTAGTTAGCTATTTTAACGCGTTTGGTAAAAAGAATGAAGTTAATATGAGTAATGTTTTTTATGCCGAAAAAATGAATACAAACTTAACAAGTTTTAGGAAATTAACAGATAACAATACGATTATTTCAAAGGGAAATACAGCAATGATAATAGATAAAGCTAATAAATTGATAGCTGTAGCATACAAAGAAAATCGAACTTATAAGATAAATAGTACCTTGAAACATAGAAAGAATTTTGTAAACACAGCCGACTGTAGCAATAATAACATGAGTTTGAAAGAGAAATGGCATAGAATGTTATGACACGTAAATTTCGGGTATCTAAATAAACTATGTAGAGAAGAGTTATTAACGGGTATTCCGAATAAACTTAAAACGGAATTTATGAAGTGCAAAACGTGTATAGAGAATAAAATGCATAACTTGCCATTTAGCAACGATAGAATAAAAGCTAAAGATATTTTAGAAATAGTTCATACAGATGTATGTGGTCCATTTAAAACTACAGGATTTAATGGAGAAAATTATTTTGTCTCTTTCATTGATGGTTATAGCAAAATCACGAAGGTTTATTGTATCAAAACTAAAGACGAAGTTTTTGATTGCCTAGTTGGATTTATTAATGAATGTGAAAATTTAACTGAAAAGAAAGTAAAAGTTTTGAGATGCGATAATGGGAAAGAATACTTAAATAATCGATTTTATAAATTCGTAAGTGAAAAGGGTATTATTTTGAATAATTGCCCAGTATATGTACACGAGTTAAACGGAACCGCGGAACGATTCAATAGAACGATAATGGATATGGCGCGTTGTTTACTAACAGAGGCACAAGTACATAAACGATATTGGCCTGAAATAGTATGTGCAGCGACGTATTTGAAAAATCGAACGTTGACTAATACGATAGAGAGAAAAACTCCGTACGAAATATTTTTTAAGAAACGGCCGGATGTCAAACATTTACGTCTGTACGGGAGTAGAGTTTTTGTAAGAAAACCGGAACAAAAAAGAAATTCTAAATGGGATAAAAAGGCAGATATGGGAATCCTATTAGGATATAGTGATGTAGGATATAGAGTCCTAGTAAATGATAAAATGGTAGTTGCTAGACATGTAGATATCGTAGAGGAAAACGTAAAATGTATAGGACTTGATGATGTAGAATCAAAATATCCATCTTCTTCTACTTCGACTCTCGAGTCATTTAGAGAAGATCAAAATGATCGTGATGTTTTTCAAAGCGCGGATGAGAATAATGAACAGGAACCAAAAGTAGCAAATAAGAAAAATGTAGAACTATTAAAAGTTCCACGTAGATCTACACGTGATAGAAAAAGTCCAATAAGATATCCAGAAAATATTTCGAATAATATTTATGTAAATTACTGCAGGGTAAATACTCCATATACATTTGAGGAGGCGATGAGTAGTAATGATAGTGAGAGCTGGATAAAAGCTATGGATAATGAAATAGAAAGTTTAAAAGATAATAGATGTAAAATGGGTTTATAGTAGGAAATATGATGATACATATAAAGCGAGATTAGTTGTAAGAGGATTTCAACAGACAAATGTTATTGACGACATATACGCTCCAGTTGCTAAAATGCAAACTTTAAAATTTTTGTTTTCCTTTTGTTGCCAGAATGGCCTAATTATAGAACAGATGGATGTAGTCACAGCATTTTTAAATGGTGAAGTAAGCTCGGAGGTATATGTCGGTCAACCAAAAGGTTATAGCGATGGAACAAACAGAGTTTGTAAATTACGTAAAGCATTATACGGACTACGAGAAAGTCTAAGGGCATGGTATAAATGTCTGGATGAATATTTAACAAAGATAAAATTTAAAAGGAGTAATGTAGATTATTGTTTATATACTCAAGGTGAAGGTATAGATCAAATTTACTTATTAATATATGTCGATGATTTGTTAATTTGTAGTAAGAATAAAAAGAAAATTAAGAACTTAAAGAGAGTCTTATCAGGAAAATTTAAGATGAAAGATCTAGGAGAACTTAAAGAATACCTTGGTATTAATGTAGAGTATGATTATCGAAATTGTGATATGAAATTATGTCAAACTAACAAGGAAAGTACCCGAACTGTCAAATTCAAAAAAATTCCAAACCCATATTAAAAAGTAGACCTCCATGCGAGATTCACAAAACCATTTTTTGTATCGGCTGAGAAGCGCTTTATAAGGGTTAAAATCACCCCTAAAGTTTACCCCCAAGAAACGTTTTTTTGATATATCTCGGCTTCTACTTAACTTTTTTTAACGAAACAAAATGGAAAGAGTTTCTTATTAAAAAGTCAAGAAATCCGTGGTAGTATGAACATTAAGGGTTGCATCCCTTATTTTTTAGAGGGTGAAATTGTGTTTTTTTAAGAATAATTTTTGTTGTGAGAATTCATAAAATAATATAAAATAGGTCAAACATTATTTACCAACTACAATAAATAACAGTTGGTGTGTTTGGGCATTCTTCGCGAAACAACCCCTTAAGAGGTGGTAAACCACCCCTAACACAAATGAATTAGGTATATTTTTTTGGCAATTATTTTTTTCCTTAAAATGGGTTCTTGAAGTCGTTAATCGGATTCCACGGTTAGATCCACAATAAAAATTTGAAAATAGTGAATTCAATATGGCGAAAAATTTTTTAGAAATATTTTAAATTCCACGAAAAATAGTATGTAGACCCCCTAGCGGAAATTATATTATGTAAATAAGTGTATAATAATGTAATAATAATGTGGTACGATAAACAAGTGTATGATAAAAAAATAATAAATAATAGAATAACATAACAAAACATTGTTACATTATTATACACTTATTTACATAATATAATTTCCGCTAGGGGGTCTACATACTATTTTTCGTGGAATTTAAAATATTTCTAAAAAATTTTTCGCCATATTGAATTCACTATTTTCGAATTTTTATTGTGGATCTAACTGTGGATTCCGATTAACGACTTCAAGAACCCATTTTAAGGATAAAAATAATTGCCAAAAAAATATATATATTCAGTCCCTGAGGAGGAGCCGGAGCGGGCTCGAAACGTTGGACAAGGTGGTGGTGGTGGGAGGCAGTCAGATCGTCCTTTGCTAACAAAGTTTTTTCCAGGTTTTAGTTAAGTTTTTATTTCAGATTCTGCGGGGGTGATTATAAACAAGGGCAATCTGACTGCCATAAATATTAATTATTTTAAATTAATTTGTAAGACGATGGAAAAATTCTTATCAGTTGATAGTAAATTGCAGTCAACATAAGTAATATTTTTAATGATCAAAAAAATATACTTAATTCATTTGTGTTAGGGGTGGTTTACCACCTCTTAAGGGGTTGTTTCGCGAAGAATGCCCAAAAACACCAACTGTTATTTATTGTAGTTGGTAAAAATAATGTTTTGACCTATTTTTAATTATTTTATGAATTCTCACAACAAAAATTATTCTAAAAAAACACAATTTCACCCTTAAAAAATAAGGGATGCAACCCTTAATGTTCATACTACCACGGATTTCTTGGCTTTTTAATAAGAAACTCTTTCCATTTTGTTTCGTTAAAAAAAGTTAAGTAGAAGCCGAGATATATCAAAAAAACGTTTCTTGGGGGTAAACTTTAGGGGTGATTTTAACCCTTATAAAGCGCTTCTCAGCCGATAAAAAAAATGGATTCATGAATTTCGCATGGAGGTCTACTTTTTAATATGGGTTTGGAATTTTTTTTCGTTGCCTCCAATTGCTTTGGACAGGAGGTACGGGCCCTTGAATAAGTGAAAGAACTTATGCGTCACTTTGTCTAACGCGTTAGACAAATGTCTAACTCGTAAAAGTACCAAATCGCCTACTCTTAACTCTACTTTCGACGGCCTTTGATTTTTAGAACGAATTTGAAAATTTTTTTCTATATTTTGACGGGCTAATGAAATTAGATATTTATAGTTTATCATTGGCTTCTCTGGGAATTCGATTACTTTTAAGATTTCATCGTGCAGCGGCTTACCAAAGTGTAGTTCGTGGGGTGTCAGAGAAGTGCTATAGTGGGTTGTAATATTTAATAACGTTTCAATTCTCGGCATCTGCTGTGCCCACGCGGTATGACTCTTTTCGCAGAATGTCCTAAAAAGTCTACCTATCTCCCTCATAACCCTCTCTGTAGGGTTGCTTTGCGGATGCTTGATGGGGCTATAAAGCACCTCTATTCCCTCGCTCTCTAACCCGTTTTTCCAGCGAGGGGACATGAACTGGGTTCCGTGATCGCTCAACAATCTTTGTGGCTTACCACATTCGGGAATATAACTTTCTATTAATTTTTTCAATTCTATCTGCGTTGTGGCTTTTTTAATCGGGTATAGTCGCACCAATTTTGAAAAGGCATCCAAGATCACAAACAAGTACTCTACTCCCCCTCGACCGCGAGGGAAGGGCCCATAAAAATCCACCGTAGCTAAATCTAATGGTTCATTTGCATTTACTAGTTCGTATGGTCCCTCCATCGCGATCGTGAGGTATTTTACCCTCTGACAAATATCACATGTTAAAACGTGTCTTTTTACTTGTTTTTGCATCGCTTTCCAAAAAAAAAAATTTTTTAATATACGAGACGGTCTTAAAAACTCCCGGGTATCCAATTTTGTTGTGTACGTATTCTACTATCTTATTTTGCAAATTCGTTGGTAAGACTATTTTCCAATTATGGCTTTTATTTTCGCGTACGAATAATAAATTCTGATAAATTTGATAATTTTCATCTTGCATCGCATTATCGTTGCGTAGACGATCAATGATCCCCTTGCAGTACCCATCCTGACTTTTTTCGTATTCTAACTCTTTTAATATATATTTCAACGATGTATCATTTTGATCTAACATCATCAACACGAGTGACGATACCGCACCGGTATCTTCAATTGGGATGCAAAAGTTATGCAACAATGCTATTATCAATTTATTTTCTACGGTTTCTTTACCGAATTTCCCTTCCGGGTTTCAACTTAGGAAATTCGCCATGATATTATCTTTGCCACTACAGTACGATACTGTGTACAAATATTGCTAATAAATTCCACCGAATCAAACGCGAATTATGATAAATAGTCGAATTTAGGAAAACTAATGCCTTATGATCAGTTATGATTTCAAATACATTTCCTATTAGATGTCGAAACTTTGTTATATAATATATGATCACGAGTAATTCTAATTCAGTTGTCATATAATGCGACTCTACTTTAGTTAGGCAACGACTTGCTACTGAAATTATTCTATGATTATTTTGACAATCCACCTGATAAAGTACTCCCCCTATTCCTGTTATACTCGCGTCGCATTGTACCTTAAATTGCGCTTTCGGTATTATGTGGCTTAGACATATAGCATTGACAAAAGCTTTTTTAAGGGCTTTATAGGCCTCCCCGTGCTTTTCGTTCCACAACCACACCGCGTCTTTACGTAACAAGTCTCGAAAAGGTTCTATGTAATTGTTATGCATTATCACGAAGCGGCGATAATAATTGCAAATACCTAATATTTGCTGAAGCTGTTTTTGGTTGTGGGGCTCTTCAAAATTTTTTATCAATGTGATCTGATCTGGATCGGGCCTAATTCCCTCCTTAGACATTTCGAACCCCAAAAACAAAATTTTAGTTTGAAAAAATTCACATTTTTTTAACTTTAACGTTAAATTATTTTTTATTAATTTTTCAAATATTACTTGAAGGGTTAAAATGTGTTCCCTAAATGTTTCGGTTGCAATTGTAATATCATCTACGTAGTTCGACATTTTCTCGTATAGTGTGTTGCTAATCGATGACCTGCATTCATCCGGGTCTCTAAATTCGGATTTTTCAAACTCAATCTCATATTTAAATTTCTCAATATCACTTTCTAACGCAATACTCAGAGCTCGAATGAATGCGCTACCCGCGCCCGTGTAAAAAAAATTAGTCTGGCACTGGTCTGGGAGAGGTCTGGCTAAACTAGTCTGGCTAAAGTATGGCTTTAGTCTGGCTACGGCCACTATGCCAGACTTATAAATTTTGTCTGAATAAGTCTGGCAAAAATGCCAGACTTTTTGCCAGACTTATAATATTTTTCTCAAATAAGTCTGGCAAAAACGCCAACGATGTTCTAGGTCCTGCAGCGTCAAATCAACCTCACCTCGAGATGCGTCATTTCCCAGGCGTGGAGCTCGGCGGACGTGAGGCTCATACCCGTGCTACTCTAACGAGTAACCCAAACTATACCGATGCCGCCGATATCGTAGTCATTGTCCTCATCGTAGCCGCCGTCACCGTCGTCCCCACCGTACTATCGAGCGCTATTTAATGCTGCTTCAGTTTGGATCTGCTGCGGAGATTTAAGGCAACGCTAGCTAACCTGAAAATATATACCACAAAGTATCTAGTTTTTGTGGTATAAAAAATTATTTTATTGAAAGCGTCAGCTTATCTGATAATTCTGCAATTGCTGTTCACCATGGCTCGACATCGAATTCAATTTCTTTCGTTTTTAATTTCTCTGTAGGTATGCACGGCGAAAGATATTCATAACCCAAATTGAAATAATATTTTGAAGTCTATAAACAACATGAAATTGCCGTATCATGTGTTTTGTCGACAGCCCAAATATGTGATCATAGCAACATGTTCAATACAAAGAAAGCTGAACTAGCTTCACGACGTTTATGGACTTCAAAATATTTTCAACGCACTACACGAATTTAACTTTATGATTTCTTTACGACTGGGCACCTTATGGAAGAATGAAAAGCACGAGGAATTGAGTTCTATACATCGGGTCTCGGCGAACAGTAATTGCAGAATTATCAGATAAGTTGACGCTTTCTATAAAATATTTTTGTATACCACAAAAACTAGATACTTTGTGGTATATATTTTCAGGTTAGCTAGTGTTGCCTTCAATCTCCGCAGCAGATCCAGACACAAGCAGTATCAAATAGCGCTCGATAGTACGGTGGGGACGACGATGACGGCGGCTACGGTGAGGATAATGACTGCGATATCGGCGGCACCGGTACAGTTTGGGCATGAGCCTCACGTTCGCCGAGCTCCACGCCTGAGAAATGACGCATCTCGAGGTGAGGTTGATCTGACGCTGCAGGACCTAGAGCATCGTTCTAGGACGAAGCTCACCGAAAAAAGTCTGGCAAAAAGTCTGACATTTTTGCCAGACTTATTTGAGAAAAAAATTATAAGTCTGGCAAAAAGTCTGACATTTTAGCCAGACTTATTTGAAACAAAATTTATAAGTCTGGCATAGTGGCCGTAGCCAGACTAAAGCCATACTTCAGCCAGACTAGTTTAGCCAGACCGGTCCCAGACCAGTGCCAGACTAATTTTTTTTACACGTGCGGTCTTTACTCCGAATGGTACCCGTACAAATTGATACAAATTTGATCCGAATAGAAAAGCTGTATATGGTCTTGACTCTACACTTAACTCGATCTGAAAATACCCCTGCGTTAAGTCAATTTTCGACTAATATTCACATCCGTAAAATTTTTGCATTAACTCTTCAATAATTGGGGGGCACTCTTGGTCATCTTCAATATTCTTATTAAGTTCGCGCGCGTCTAAGCACACTCGTACGTTCTCGTCGTGTTTTTTTACGATACGGAGTGGGTTACAGTATGGGCTTATCGATCGTTCAATGATCCCTTGTTCGAGCATATCTTTAATACACGCGGCTGCTGCGGTTCTTAGGGCAAAAGGTATTGGGTATGTTTTTTTTATCATCGGGTTATTTTTAATTAGCTTAAGTTTATGTACATAATTTAGTGCGCACCCCGGAACTTCTGAAAATACCTCTTTATAATTTTGTAATAAACTAAAAAATATTTCTTTTTCCTATTCACTTAGAGTGGTTAGGTTTTCCGCGATCGATCGAGCTTGTTCGGAAAAGATTACTCTCGTGTCATTTTATTTCTGAAATTCATTTCTATTATTGCTACACTCTTGCGCACCGGCTTCTACCTCTTGACTTATCTCGTTTGTCACATATTTCTCGCATTGTATTAAAATTTTATCATTATTCTCTCCCGATTCGCTGTTCTTAATTTCTAATTCATTATTTTTTAATATTTCATTCTCGCACGATTCACTATTTTCCATTTCTGATTCGTTATTTTTAAATATTTCATTTTCATCCAAATTTGTATTATTCTTATTTCTTCCTAATTCCTCAATTTCTTTGAGTTTTATATGTTACGTGTGGATACACGTACGAATATGAAAAGAACGAAATAAGCAAGGCGTCCGATTAAAATATGACGTCGATTAGCAGAAAGCCGCGCGGTGACGGCCGTGGCTTGATGGTAGCGTTTCTGACTCGCGAGTCGGCGCACAGTGATGTCTATCTACTCAAAAGTGATGAAAATTCGTGCTTTAGCACAATAAAGCTCAAAAATTTTTTATAAAATACGTTTCGGACTCCTGAAGTAATTTCCTACGATAAATCGTTTCCCTCATGGCTGTAGCATTGCTCATTTTTTTAGTAATAAATACGTTAAATGCCGTTTTTTGGAGTTTATTTTTTTCTTTTTGTTTTTAAGTAGAATTAATTTTTTTTTGTTTTATAATAAGCGCCCATTTTTTATAAATATAATTTTTTTCAAAATTCTAGGACTTATGCAGTTGTTTGAAAAAAATTATATTTATAAAAAATGGGCGCTTATTATAAAACAAAAAAAAAATTAATCCTACTTAAAAAAAAAACCGCTGCCAATTCATTGGCCCGTTGCTTCCTCCAACTTAATTTTATGATTCCTTTAATTAATTTTTAATAACAAAATTTTTTATTTTTGCAACAAATTATGCCATAATTATAATTAAATTTATTTTGAAGATTAAAAAGTATTAATTTTCAAATTTATTCATTCATTTATTTATTTATATCAACCGGCAAGAATGTTCCAGGTTTAACATAATATATACATGGGAGCGTCCAGCAGAAACGGGCCACCGAGCGCGCGCGGTGCCTTTTTTCGCGTAAAAGGGGCTCTGTTTAACTCGCTCATAATCGTATGCTGCGTCTTTGAAAAAAAAAAACCAAGGACCTATATCGATAGATTTTTTTCTGCTCTTTCCAATTGCGCCATTGTTTTTATTGCGAAACGCATTCTTCCGGACGAAAACTCGAGTTGAATATTGAAAGCCATTTTTCTCAAAGTATATCATGTTTTTTTTCAAAATAAACTATACCATTGGAAAGTACAACTCTTAAGCTTTAAAACCCTATCTTGGAGAAGTTGGAGAAATAAAGGGTTTAAAAGTAACAACATGAAAAAGACAGCGCCGAGGCTCCGCGCGAGCCCCTCGCGCCCATGCTTACGGCACGTTTAAGTGCACGCTCTATTCAATTCGCTAATAATCGTGTACCAAGTCTCTGAGAAAAGAACTAAGGACATATATCGATAGATTTTTTCCTGCTCTTTCCAATGGTGCTATTATTTTTATTCCGAAATGCTTCCTTCTAGTTGAAAATTCCATTTAAATGTTTAAACTCTATTTTTTCAATAAAATATCAGTCTTATCTTCAAAATGAATTATATTCTTCAAAAGTACAAGTCTTAAACTATAAAATATTATATTTTTAAGTTGAAACATGAAAAGTTCAAAAATAGTAAGATCAAAAAGACAGCGGCTGCCCGAACGTTTTACGCTATGCTCAAGGGCGGATTAATACACGCGATGTGCTACTTCGCCCTTTCTTTTTTGTAAATATAAAATGTTTTGTAACTTACAATGCCAATGCGTGGACATAATTTTGTCGATCTAGTTGTAACAGTTAGTATAATATTACAATGAACTTTGTTCATTTATATAACAAAATTTGAAAAACATAATATATTAAACATAAAAATATCCATGAACGCACTGAAAGCAGTGAAACAGAAATTTAAAATAACCTTATAGATGTTTAATCTGGCATAACAATATTACCTTTTCCTTTAAATTCTAATTTTTTTTACATTTTTTTGATTTTATAAGAATTGTCCTTTTTGCGACATCCGATTCTTTCTTTGTTTGAGTTTTAAGTACTTTTTCTTTTTTGATCGGTGGATATAATTGAAAATCTTCTGACGCTGAAAATCTTTTAAGTTCTAACTTTTTGGCATCATTTAATAATTTAATACAATGAAACAATTGAACCATCTAGCGGGCACTTCGGGTACTAATCCCGAACAGAAGCATTTCGGAATAAAAATAATAGCACCATTGGAAAGAGCAGGAAAAAATCTATCGATACATGTCCTTAGTTCTTTTTTCAGAGACTTCGTACACGATTATTAGCGAATTGAATAGAGCGTGCACTTAAACGTGCCGTACTCACGGGCGTGAGGGGCTCGCCCGGACCCTCGGTGCTGTCTTTTTCATGTTGTTACTTTTAAACCCTTTATTTCTCCAACTTCTCCAAGATAGGGTTTTGAAGCTTAAGAGTTGTACTTTCCAATGATGTAGTTTATTTTGAAAAAAAACGTGATATACTTTGAGAAAAATGGCTTTCAATATTCAACTCGAGTTTTCGTCCGGAAGAAAGCGTTTCGCAATAAAAACAATGGCACCATTGGAAAGAGCAGAAAAAAATCTATCGATGTAGGTCCTTGTTTTTTTTTCGAAGACGCGCATACGATTATGAACGAGTTAAACAGAGCTCCTTTTACGCGAAAAAAGGCACCGCGCGCGCTCGGTGGCCCGTTTCTGCTGGACGCTCCCATATATACATTGTATACAACATATATGTTAGTTTGTGTTCTATTTTGTCTATTATAACCACCTCTACCACGAGACCTTCCGTTCCATCTATAAGTGTGCCCATATTGATTACTGCCCGTCTTTACTTGTCTTACGCGAACCTCTTCCCCTGGTGTATTATTATGATTATTCTCAATGTTATCATGTGGTGTATGTACGAATTTCTGTCTCTTTTCTGCAAAAATTGCGTCTAAATTTGCTAGCGTTTGCGTAATCATATTTGTGTCATTACAATCAATCGCGGCAAGAACGCGTTTTACCCCCTCCGGAAGCTGCTGCACAATTGTGTGATTTTTCTCAAAATCATTCATCACGGGCCTTAAAAAATTTGCTCGCTTTAATTGTTGGTAAAAAAACATCTGTAATTCATACTACTATCAAATTTCGTGTTTGCCCACGCGTTTTTTAGTCTTACTTGCTTTGGTATCGAATAAAACTCTTGCGTAAATGCTTCGCGAAATTGTTGATGATTTTCAAATTCATTCTGTAATTCCAGGCAAATACGCGCTCTACCATGTAATAATATATTCATAATGTTAAGTTTTTTATTCTGATTAATATTTTTTAATCTAAAAAATCGCTCTACCACGTCTAGAAATTCTAATGGATTCGTAATAGTCTCGTCGCGGAATTCTGATACTTTTACTTCTAATTGCATTGCGAGTACATTACCAATAATCGTATAAAGGTCTGGCATTTGGTTGTTGGCTGTGTTTTGATGTTGGTTCGCATTTCCTTGATTCACCGCAACTGCTGCTCTCGTCTGTTCAATTTGGGCCCGTTCTGCTGCTAGGCGTTGTTGAAAAGCCAACGCCTGTTGGTTTCGCTCTTCTAATGCAGCCCTATTGGTATTGAGCTCTGCTTGTTGATTCCGGAGTTGTTCCCGCATTTGTTCTAGCTCCTGTCGCTGTCTTTGAATCTCGTCGCTTTCCTGTGAATTCGTCATATTATTTTCTACCGTACTGCTTACTTCCGTCCTTACTTTTGTCGTTCCTTTTGCTTTCTTTACCCGTTTCGTTACGCTCGCCGGTGAGAACAGTAACGTACGTTTTATTGCTCTGCCCGCTCGCGAAGTATTATTTTTCTTTTTCGATTCCATACAAATCTTGTCTTTGGGAGACGTGGTCTGGGAAAACAATGCATCCAAGAAGGCAAGATATGTAGATCATATAATTTATTTCACTTGCCAGGGTACATACGTTACGCACTCTTAATTTACTGGCAAAATGCTTTCTATCAAATGTCAATTCAAAACCTATCCTGAAGTTCAAACGCGTTTACAAAATGGCAGATGGTCGATAAACGCCCGCTCGGCATAATTCAGAAGCGCGTCTATCCGCGGCGCGTATATATTCTATTCAATTTTCCAAGATTCTCGCGATGCTATCCGCGAACAAGGCAAGGACGATTGTGTTAGGAGATCGAGAGAAGATCGTGTGACGACGGTAGTGGCACATATCTGTTGCTTTCTGTCGATGGGACGTGATGGCTCCGCTCCCAGACCTACGCCACGAGCAGTATCTTTCCTCTCTGTCCAGCAGTAGTGCGGAGAAAGACGGTTCCAGGTGTTAATATCCTGATGTGGATCTAGCTGCGTGATCCTATGGCCCCAGGCGAGGATCCCTTTCATCTTCACGCAAAATGGTTAGCGAGACGGCCCGGGACGTGTCTAGGAAGCTTCGGTTTGTAGTTTGATGAGTGAGTGCTGGTCTGTGGTCCGGGAGCAAGAGAGCGAGCTTCTCGACCACGCGGCTCTCCTACCCAATTCACGTCGATCACAGCGCCCAATGTCTCGCAATTAGTGCAAGACTTCGTCGACGTACGTCTCTCTCTCTCTCTCTCTCTCTCTCTCTCTCTCTCTCTACCCTTCTCTCGCTACCTCACATTTGTCGCGATACACGTTACAACACTTTGGCACACTTTAGAACATTTTGACATAGATTGGCACAAAGAATTTTCAGTTACTAAAAATAAAATTAGGTTTATTATTAGGCACAGTAGTGCACAGTTTGACACACTGCGGCACAGTTTTGCACAGTTTTTGCACAGATTCACACAATTTGGCACAGTTAAGTACACAAAATATTGTTCACTTATTAAAACAATATAAGTAAAAATATAAATAATTTATTATTAACAATAATTTTGAATATTTAAGTATAGGTAATCTCAATTAGAAATAAATGGACACACTTGACTATAACTAAACTCATTTGATTTTCAAAAATTAATAATTCTTGAGTCTAATGACTATAAATGGTTGAATAAAAGATTTGATATTGTTAATAATAAATGATGGTTGTTAATTTAAAAATTTAACAATAATTTGTGTTAAGGAGTACTGACGTTGTGCCAAACTGTACATAACTGTGTTCAACTGTGCCGAAGTATATCAAAGTGTGTTAAACTGTGCCAAATAGTCAAGCTAAATTTATTTTTAATGGCTAAAAGCTTTTTGTTCTAAACTGTGCCAAAGTGTGCTAAAATGTGCAAAAGTGTGCCAATCTGTGCTAAACCTGTATAAAATGTCCGAAATCTGCCTACTAGAGCACACTTTTGCACAGTTTCGCATAGTTAGACATACTTTGGCACATATTTGCACAGTTTCAAACACTTTAGCACTCTACGGCACAAAAATTTTTTCCACCAGGGTTACTTTTAATATTATTCGGTATTTTATATTAGTAATTAATTTGGTTATATAAAATATTATTTTTCAAGCTCTTGTTCGAAATTGTTTTACCTAATTTTTTTATCGTATTACATATTTTAGAATTAATTTCGAGAATTTTTTATAATAATGGTCAGTTCGATCCCCTAAAAAATGTTACGTAAAATGTTACGTAAACTACAGCCGGAATATTTTGTAGTAGATTCGTTTTGAGTACTTATTTTAAATGTTATAATGAGTAGATGAAACCCCAAAAGACCTATAAAAAGTTTGTTTTAAAAAAAAAAAAGTTAGACCTAATCTGAGGAAGTTATGGCAGAATCACTCATATAGTTATTTCAATCTGCCGACTATCAATTAGTCCTTATTTTCACCTGCCTTCCATTGGCAACTTATATTTATTTAGCCACCAATAATATAACGGGAGAAAAATAGTTATCTCCCACATAGCTAAATCTCCCTGTTATAATGTATAAAACAAAAGGGGTGTATTTTTAGTGCTAATTCCATGTAACCCATGATTTTTGCAATCTTTTCACAGTGTATGGTTCATTTAAAAAAAAATACTGTTTGATGACAACAAGCAGGAGTAAATTAGTGTAAGTGTATATGTTAAAAAATATATATAAATTTTATGTCCCTAATTATTAACACCTAAAGTAAGGGATATACTCTGAACCTTGTAGTTGCATGTACCTATTAATGTTATTAAATTTTTCATACTATCCGACTCTACTATAAAAAAAACCCTGAGCGTTAGACCATAGGCCTTTAGATTTCATCTTTTTATGGTAAAAGGAAGTGCTCCGCTCAACTGCAAGCAATTTCAGGATCCGAAGGTAGTACACTCTCCTGGTTAGAGATATAGCATTTTCAATTTTTTGGCATTGGTGGATCTTTTTGAAAAACGTATTCCATAGATTTTCATGGGGCAAGGCCTAAATTACTTGAAATTCGTGCAGTAATGATCCGAAGAATTGGAAATATTAAAATATTTTTATTAAGTATTTTTACAAATTAAAAAACTACTTTTAATTGCTTAATTTTAAGAGTTTTTGTGATTTTTTGTGGTTTTGAGCATTTTAAAATTATTTAATAAAATATTTTTTATGTTACCAACTGTCCGGACAATAACTACAGAAAAATTTCAAGTAATTTAGGCTGCACCCCATGCAAATCCATTGATTCAGCTGATTTGGGCCTTAGAAACCACTAGATGTAAGATCCCCTTAACGGATACGTATACACAAAACCCCCATTTTCAAAAATTCGTAACTTTTCCAAATATTAAAAAGACAGAACCAAACAAATTTCTTGGTTTTCTAGAAAATGAAAACTGTTTTTCCACTAAATTTGAGCTCAATCACTTTTGATAGAAAAAATTTACAGGGCTACTAATATCGCGATTTTCGAAAATCGATCGCTTAAAGAAGCTGTATCTTTGCTTCTATTTCACGAAATCAATCGATCAACGTAAAAAATAAAAGGTTTTTCCAAGACGAAAAAGATAGGCCCTATCCTATCTGAAAATCTATAAAACTCGTGGAACGACAAAGGTTCAAAGATAACCTATAAAACGAAAATATTTAGATTTACATTTTGCTTTATGTAAAAATTTCATTGAATTCTTTTATTTCACAAATTTCTTTTCTGTAACAGGCAGAATATAGAAAAAAATACTTTTTTGAATCATTGCAATTGATAAAAAAAAAATATGCACAGAATTTTTCGAAAATAGCCATTTTTCAACCAATTTCCGATATTCAGCATAGTGTAGCTGTATTAATATTGGACATAGGGGGCTAAAATTCGGGCTTTCTCACTTTTTGCTTCCTCATAGAGGAAGCTTTATAACGGCAAAAAAAATTCCAGACAGTGTTCAAAAAAATGTTTTTAAGCGATACATGTCGATATTTGTCGATTTTGAGAAAATTGTGTGTGTGTGTGTGTGTGTGCGCGCGTGTGTGCGTGCGTGCGTGCATGCGTGCGTGCGTGCGTGCGTGCGTGCGTGCGTGCGTGGGTGCGTGGGTACGTGTTCGTGCGTGCGCGTGTGCTTGAATGTGTGTGCGTGCATGCGTGCGTGCGCGTGTGTTTGCGTGTGCGTGCGTATGTGCGTGCGGGTGTGTACGTGCATTCGTGCGCGTGTGTTTGTGCGTGCGTGCGTGTGTGTTTGAGCATGCGTGCGTGCGTGCGTGCGTGCGCGTGTGTTTGAGTGTGTGTGTGTGTTTACGCGTGCGTGCGTGCGTGCGTGAGTGTATGTGTGTGCGTGCGTGCGTGTGCATGCGCGTGTGGGTGTGCGTGTGCGTGCGTACACTGAGAGAAGGATTTCATAACAGTTAACATATTTATTAACTGTTGGAATGGAATACTTGATTTCGGACGAAGTAAGGAACTTATTTCATGTAAACATTGAAGTATAAACAGAAATAATCGACTTCTTTACTGTTAAAAGGTGCGCATATTAACAGTTAATGTGCACACTATTTAGAGTAAAGACGTAAATTCTTTGAGGTAGTAAATTAGTTTTATTATTACTTTGCTGCATATTTATATGTTAAAATATATAATGAAGTATATAAAAAAGTTTCTAAGAATATAAATAGTTAAAATAATTAATAGTAAATTTCGACACGGGTGCAGAAGGTGATTATTTAGGTGGCGCGAACTGATCATGCGTTCCGCGCTATAAGTTATACTGCTCGCATCGTACGTAGGACCCGGCGTTACGGCGGGCAAAGCGGTTACTTAAGGAGGTTGGCTACCTCTGCTCGCGCGGGGCAGGGGGAAGGAGTCCCCTCGCACCGCGCGCGCGGCTCCGCTCACCGCGCACCCTCTCTCGCAGCCGACGAACTTGATCGTTTTTTTACGTTTGGCCGCAGTACTCAGAATCGGTGTTGTACGTCGTTTTCAGATTTGTTATACACATTTGCCTGTATATTTTCTATATTGCCACTAGTTTTTTGGTTCGTTGTTACCTTTTTTAAAGAATCGTATCCTAACCCTGTTGAAAATATCCATGTGGATTTTACATTGATTTCCACATGGAATCCATATGGAATCCATATGGAATCTATACGGATTCCATATGGATTCCACGTGGATTCCATGTGGAAATCAGTCCCAAATCGTCCTGTGGATTTCCGCATGGAATTCCATATAGATTTCTATATGAATTTTTCTACAAATATTTGTAAAGCAAAATCCATATGGATTTCTATGTAAATTTCCTTGGAGAAATCCAGGTAAAAGACGACATGATCCATATAGATTTCCATATGGATTTCCATGTGGTGATTTAAATGTTTATAAAAATGTTTATTTATAAAATTTTAAAATTTTTTTACTAGGGATACGTTTTTTACCATATGAGTAAAGCATAAAAAATTATAAACTATAATTTCCTCTTATGTAATTCTTCGAAAAGATTCTACAGTACTTGTTGTCAAAAATATGTATCCTAGTAAAACAAAATATAACAATTTTATAAATAAACATTTTTATAAACATTAAAATTACCATATGGAAATCCATATGGAAATCCATGTGGAAATCTATATGGATCATGTCGTTTTTTACCTGGATTTCCCCATGGAAATCTACATGGAAATCCATACGGATTTTGTTTTACAAATGTTTGTAGAAAAATTCATATAGAAATCTATATGGAATTCCATGTGGAAGTCCACAGGACGATTTGGGACTGATTTCCACATGGAATCGACATGGAATCCATATGGATTCCATGTGGAAATCAGTGTAAAATCCACATGGATATTTTCAACAGGGAAGTGTCTTGTGTTTTTAAGGTTATGGAAGCTCATATCGCGCTGTCACGGTAGTATGAAACACACGCCGAATACACTATATATTTTATTTTAAACTCTACATATTAACAGTTAGAATGCCTAGTTTAATATTGAAACATAGTTTTATTAAAGACGAAAATTCGTTAATATTTAGATTTATTATTATAATAAATCTAAATATTCGTAAATTTTATTTTTCAAATAAGCTAGTATATTAACTATTATGAAATCCTTCTCTCAGTGTATGCGTGTGGGTGTGGGTGTGCGTGTGTGCGTGTGTAAACTCTTTGTATCTCGGAATCAAATCGACCGATTTTCGTCGGATAAAGCCTATTCTCATCGTATGGCGAAAAAAAATGGTATCCTGACTGATTTGAATTTTGATCCGTTTCCGTTTGTTTTATAACATAAAAATGATTTTGAATTTTTAGTTTTTTGTATTTTTTATGTTTTACAGTCAATATTAATTAATATAACAAATTTTTATTGAAAGGTATTTATTTACATTACCTACATTTTCTTTTTTTTAATTTAAATTATATCTTCACTCTGTCATTTATTATTAAGGAAAATGTTTTTATATTTCATAAATTAATTTCTGAAAAAATATTTTATTTATCGAGTTGAAATTTTAACTTCTTATTACACTCATTGAAGACTATATTCGGTTAAAATTTTGAGATTATATGCATTTGTTTTCTTTTTTTAATTATTTTACAAAAAATTTGCGTTTTCGTTGTCGGACGATAAAAAGAGTAAAAATCATTCAATCATCCTGAAATTTGACACAGACTTAGCTTTTATATATTGTCAGATCGAGTTCGACGCCTAAAAATATCGGTCAATTACGACCAAAGATATTTTAGGTTAAAAATTTTTTAAAAAAATTTTCGAATCGCGTTTTCTCAGAGAATACTTGATTTATCGGCTTAAATTTTTAACCACTTATTATACTCATTGAAGACTATATTTGGTTAATATTTCAAGAGATTATCTTTATTTATTTTTTTGAAAGAAAAAAAAAACATGTTTTATAAAAAAGTGGAGTTTCCGTTGTTTCACGATAACAACAGTAAAAATCAGCCAATCGTCCTGAAATTTGGCAGAGCTATAGCTTTTTTATATCTTCAAACTGAGTTCTTTCCCCAAAAAAATCGGTCAATTACGGTAAGTGACCGTATTAGTGTGCTCTTAAAGCAGAGGATAGTCCGTATTAGTGACACTTTTTATGTAGCGATTATTAACAAGTGATACATCCAACCGAGTAATACGGACAAGCACACTACTAGGGACAAGTACCCTACATCTTCATTTGTCGATAATGATAAAATAATTTTTGCACGAAGTACGATTTCCAAAACAGCTTCCAAGAAAGTCAGATACAAGACTTTCCGCATCGGTTCAAAGTTGGACAATGAAATTTAGCGATAGATATAAATCTCTTTATTTAACTACTAATAAAAGAAAATGAAAAAAAGTTTTATTATGGAAGTTTATTAGCAATTATTTTTGGGAAAAATTAATTTTGGGAATTTAAATTTAATAAAAGGAATCGATAAATTAGTTTGAGGAAGTGCCAATATTAATTGGCAGCGGTTTTTTATATGTACTACCACAGGAAAAATCAGCGATTAAATCCGATGACCCTTCCCCTCCCCCCTCCCCCTCCAACCGGTTATGACTGAAAAGTACAAAAACGTCTCATATACACACACACACACACACATGTGGGAGCGTCCACCAGCAGTGGGCCAGCGGGCTCATTATAAAATTATAACGAATTTTTCAATTTTGATGGTCAAAAAATGACTGAAAAAATATCCTTTTTTTGGACGTGTTTTTTGCGAATGGCTTTTTCAATTTTTATCCTATAGAAATGGCAATTATGGCAATCGATTACTGACATTTTTTCACGTATTAAAAAAAAAAGTTTCTACGACCTCCTGGAGCCGAGATAATCTTTTTATTTAAAAAAAATTTAGAGGACGCAATTAACATTTTACAGCGATGGGGTTTGTTGAAGGTTACTGTCGAATATCTATATTTTCAATAAAAATATACTAGGATATGTTTTATTGATTGCTAGTATTAATAATCTAATGATAAATTATAATATTATAATAACATGATAGTACAACTCATCCAGAAAAAAAAAGTGGTCAATCGTTACTGTACGACCATTCGTCGACGAGAAATAGCCAATTTTTGAGAGCGCCTTTTTCTCGAAAAATCGATATATTTCGAAAAATAATGAATATTTTAAAATTTTTCAAAAACGTACTTTTTTGTCTTGCCATGAGCTATACTTACAGTAAATATAAAGTACCCAGATATAAAATTGACCGAGTAATAGAGAACCCGATTTTCAGAGGCATTTTCGAAATATCTCGATATTTCTCGAAAAGTAACAAAAATCAATATACATGTATTTACATAAATCGATAGATCTTTTTAATATCTACAACTGCCTCATTTAGCTTTTTTCGATTCAAGTTATAGTTTTTTTGTTATTGGCGAAAAACCGTTTTTTCCAACTTTACAAATGTTTTTGTCCAAGTTCGCCACTCAGACGGTAATTAATGAGAATAGAAAAGTGATTCAGAATTTAATTTCCTATACAGCCAAATTTTTTCTCCCTATTGCTTGGACTAATAAGATTAAAAAGACATCGGTGAGCGGCCGCGCGCACTCTTTGCGCCGCTGCGTCTTAGCGTGCTCTAATAAACGTAGTGTACGATTTTGTTGTTTCATACTTAAAAATATCATAAAACTAATGTCTCAAACGTAATTTTTATTAATATAGGTCATATATTGAACTTTCAATCACATTAATTGGGAAGTTTCTGATGTTGAAAATTGTTTTAGTTCTAACTTTGTAGTATCTGCTAATAATTTGATATCGTGAAACAATTCAGTTCCAGGCTGTTTTTGCTGAATCTATCCTTTGTTTTAATTTATGTGTAGTTTTTAAATAATCGTCTTTTAATGAAAAAAGCAAACAATATTTTCAAAATATTTAGTTGCTCACTCGTAAAGATCTTGTGACGTCAATATATAATTATCGGTTACTTTCTACAAACTTGCTTGCCTAGCATTGTTTTTTACTGAAACACCAATTCCATCACATGTATTTTTTCTATGGGCAGTTGCATAAAAGTGCTACTCATCTTCAACAGAAAAATTTTCATAGTGATGAAGAAGATTTTAGATGTTGCCTTTATTTTTTAAATGCTGCGCAGCTCCATCAGTAAAATAAATGACTTCTTTATCGAAATCAATAGATTTTTTAATGTAATTAATTGTAATTTCTTGGATTAGGTAAACTGCTACGGAATCGTGAATTAAATTGTCTGAAAAAACTATTATGCTTTTGTGTTTAATTTTAGAATCTAATCCTTTATAGTAAAATATCTATTGTCGCCAAATTACATCGATTATTATTATTATAGTGGAATGATTGCGCCGCGCCTTGTGCAATGAAAGCATAATTTTCTGAAAAATCTAGAGAAATTAAAAATTCTACACAATTTAAATATAAGACCTATATTAATAAAAATTATGTTTGATACATTAATTTTATGATATTTTCAAGTATGAAACAACGTAATGGTGACTACGTTTATTAGAGCACGTTAGAACGTAGCGGCGCAAAGAGCGCGCGCGGCCGCTCGTCGCTATCTTTTTAATCTTATTCTTTTAAACCCTTCATTTCTCTAACTCAAAAATTTTAGAGTTTTGTAAATTAAGACTTGTACTTTCGAATGGTGAAATGCATTTTGAAAGGAAACATGATATATTTTGAAAAAAATAGATCTGACATTTCAACTTGAATTTACGACTAATTTTGTTAGGTCGGTTTCACAAACATCTGTATGCATTTGTATGCATCTTGCACTGGAACGCTGATACTTATTGCATAATTTGTCTCTTTTTTTTAGTCCTTGTTGTTTTATTTTTAACACTCATCCTTCTACAAAAAGCTGTATTAAGATTATCCCGTATCAATGCGGTCTTGACTTTGAGATCTTAGCTAATGCTACGTATACTAAGAGGATTAAATTTTGACTTTGTTGTGGTATCACTTTAAGACGTTCGTTAGTAGAATTATTCAGTGTATTCGTCATATACAGAGACCGTTCTAAAAAATGTAGCATATCTTCTTATGTCATCATTTTGTTTAATTATTTAGCTTGATAGCTATCCATTACCTTATTACTTTTCAAGTGATTATAAAATTTTCATGAAAAATAATAAAAATAGTTCTTTAAAATGTTATAAAACCTTGCAATTCTACACAAGTCCATATGAGAACTTTCATTATTAAAAAAAAAAAACATGTTATAAACATGTTTTGTGATATGTAAATTTAAAATTCATCAATCCAATTATTTTTAGAACATGTTCAATGTATTACGTAAATGTTTAAATCGTACAATTTTTATTCAAATTTCTACGGTCATAACTCAAACTTTGTATTTGCATAAGGTGTAACGCGTTGGAGGATTCTTCCGGTTCTAGATTGTCTCTAGGTTATACACCAGGAGGCAAATAATTACAGCGAACTTCGATTAATTATAGATATGAATGATATTTTATTATATGGCTAGTATGTGTGCTAGAGAGAGGTAGATGGTCTATTCGGATAAGTGTATGCGGTGCCGTTGATTTCTTGTGTTGCCTCGTGGACCTTTGTGTGTCTGGTCGGTTCCTGGTCGTTCTTTTGATGTCGTCTATCGACATGTTCGTTCTCTTTCATTTCACTCTCCTTCTGTTTCTCTCTTTTCTCGGCGCGGGGCTGTGTCCCCTGGTTTTTATAGCCTGCCTGTGTATTCTGCTACCTTCCTAATTAGGCGCACGTTGTCGCCGTGATTTTTCACAAGCTGAGTTAGCTTTGGGGCACGTTGCGATGCATTGTGCGATGTGTGCTGAGTTGCACTTTCACTTACGTGCTACCGAACTTGTTCGTGGATAGGTCTCACTCGTAACAAAGGTGATTCTTAAAATTAGTATGGTTTCTGGGTTTGTTTTCTTATCCTGATCTTTTGATTTTATAAATAAAATTTTCATTTCGTTCATTAAGTTCCATTTTATATACTTGCGCTTTTTAAGAAACATTTATATAAAATCAGACAACACAAAGAGTTAAACATATTATTTAATGTGGTAGTTAGTGGAAAATTTTCGACTGTGGGAATTAAACCGTGGGCCTTTCCTCATACGTTAACCTTTAGAGAGCCGGCCTGACCCTTTTAGGATACAGCAGGTAATTTTAAAACTCTACCAGACTTGTTATCTATTTTTATAAATAAATCATACGTCTAGAAAATATAAAATTTCAAGGAAAAAATGTCGCCTCTCTAAAGGTTAAAGTTAATATTGAGTTTACATTCAAAAGACTTTCGAAATTTTTAAAAAAACCCAATTCTACGAATTTTTTTCTTTAATTGTTGTCCAGGCCGAATATTTTAATATCAACTCACTGAAATTAAATCGAAGAAAAAAGTACATCAAAAATACTTATGAAATTAAAAAATCTAAAAAGAAAAAGATTATTTATTGCGTATGTAAGTGCGGGTCCACGTATATATTTGTATATTAGTTGCATATGCAAACAAAGCCAAAAATTGTATTGATTTATTATTGACCAGCTCATAAAGGAAAAATCTGATTACACTTGATTTTTGGTTCTCTTTCTGTGAGAACAAGTGACCGATCTGATACACACAGTTTGACAGGTATTTATACCCTCTATTACCAAAAAATAGTTATAAAAAAGTAGGGTTTAAACAAAAATGCATTTTTAGAAAAAGTGCATTTTTTAGTAAAAGTTGTGTTACAAGTGAGCTATCACAATTTTTTGATAATGAAACTTCTGATATCTCAGGGCACAGCGAAATTATTAATGAGACTCTTCTTTATCTCTCGTAGGTTGTAGTGCAGTTTAGCTATCGGCACCTCATTTGGGCGCCAAAATATTACGAGTGAGCTATCGCAACTTTTTAATAATAGCTAGCGAAATTAAGCGTGCTTCGCACGCAATATATTGTGTTATATTGTGATTTCAATGTAACTTTACTTATGCTAAAGAATATTTACTACTAATTATTTTAGAAAATTGTCATATGCCTACGAAAAAATTATTATTTTGTGTAAACATGAATTTAGGTAATTAATTTTTTTTTGTATGAAATAAATATTTTATTGTGAAATCCGGAATAAAGGAAATAACAAATAATATTTCGTTTTAAAATTTATTTAATTGGAGAAAGTATAATTACCAATGTCGTCGATGAATACAATTCCTTCGATGTATAATTTTTTAGTCAATTGAACTTCCCTCACAATATATGCTATCACTGTATATTCGCTCGTACAATTATTCCGCTTATGTTAGTATAGATTAGTGTATTTGTTGCTCTGTTATAATGAATTATGCCCTCGTATGTCGTCTGGGGCAGACGGAGCTCGTCAGTTCACCTGTATTACAGTTGTTACTGTGACTGATGCGTGCGACGCGCATCGCTTCTTTTATAATACAAAATAATTAGGTTAAAGATGATCGTGAACAGTAAATCGAGATCATCTTATTTGGTAATGTAATTGTCGTTAGTCGTATCCAATTCGGCAGTAGCATTGAGAAATGCTGATTCTAAAGAAAATATAATTCGTTGTGTTTCGCAAATTTGATGACCTGCTACGCACGATGCCTCGTATTTGAAAATGCAACGTTTTAGAATTTCGCAGACACATCGTTTTGTGTGTCAAAAAATTACTGATGAAAGTGTTGGGATAAAATTTAAATTTAAGGATACGTCACCAGATGTAACATTATATTATTTTCATAAAAAGTCAGTGACATGTTAACTTTCATTCATTAATATAATTTTTGGAAAGTATCAATGTAAAATATAAGTATAAATAAAAATTTTATAAACTTAAACTAATCTGTATAATTCTTTATAAACATAATTTTTAAATTCATTAGTTATTATTTGACTTCGTAGACCATGACTGAAAACGTCTCTTCGAAGGTCAATAGCAATGTTTTGAAATGTTTGTCTTTGGGATTTATTTATGGTCATTGCAAATGCTAATTTAACAGGAAATTGACTTCTTTTAAACAAATACGGATAATCATTTTGACAGTACGAAGTTATGCGATTCAGAAAAATGATTTCATTAGGTTTATCACCAGTTAAAATTAGAAAAATCTAACATTCGTAATCTGGTTCCATTGCACAAGCCTTCATTTATACTAATATTTCTAATAAGCATTATTATACAATTTTTCCTCAAACACTGTTCGTAAGGTAAGCTAGGTGGATTTAATGAATTTAAATATTCTGGTAAAAAAGTACCTCATCAAAATCACCATTATCACAATTTTCAGTGATATCGATACCGTTGAATACTTTTTCACTACTTCTATCTAAAAGGTTAGTAATTTGTTTATTGATTTCATCTACATCAATATTTCGAGCAGACAAAATAGCACATTTGCTCATTTCTTCAAATTTGTTTTCTTCAATCAATTCACCAAATATATATTGTACTGGGCTTTCATTTTGCGTAAGTATGCAGTGTTCCGGAAGATTTATTTTATCATGATGATCGTTTGAGGTTCCATACTCAACGTCTAATAAAAATTTTGAAAAATCAATTTCATCTGGTAAAGTTCTCATGTTCCTGGTAAGTCCATATACTTTAAAAATCTTCCACAATTTACTATATTTAATGGAAAGGTTTAATATTTCAGTTCGAGTTCCTCGTGATTTAATATGGAAAAGTTGCCTAATATCTCCACCCAAAAATTGTAATTTTACCACCGAACGTCAGTGTATTGCTCATGATATGTTGCAATGTTCTATTCACAATTTCTAAAGCATATCTTGGAGCCATAGGAGCTTCGTCCCAAATAAAAACTTTTGTATTTTACAAAAATTGACCTTCTTTAGATTGTACTTTAATGCTTGAAGATGAGTCAGTAAATATGGGAACTGGCAAACCAAAAGTTTTATGAACGGTTTTACCATTAGGAAGTAATTTCGCTACAATACCTGTAATGCTATTGAGCATACTTTTATATTTTCTGATGACAATAAATTATGTAAATTTTTATAAATAAAAGTTTTTCTAGATCGTCCTGGTCCATTAATATACATGCAGTTATTACATTCATAATTATTTGTACGAGCAACATTTAAAACAGTGTCTACAATTTCGTTTTGTTGATCATTCAATTGCAAATACTGCTGCATATAATTGTGCCACTTCTGGTAAAGATTCATTATTATTTTCTGGTTCTGTATGAAAGTGTACTATATGTTCCATAGTAGAAAATTCAGTTAAGCTATGACCATCACTTTGTAATAATACGGGGTCTGTCCCAAAAGTATCCGACCTACCTCAATTTCTCGGCGCTTGACTTATTCTTCGTCATTCGGTTGGTGGCATCCTTCAAAGTAGTCCCCATTTGATTGGACAACATGCTCATATCGATGGTTCCACTTCCTAAAGCAGTCTTAAAAGTCAGTTTTTGTAATTGCTTTTAGTCCATTCGTCGCATTAGTTTCAAAAGTCTCTTTGTCGTCTAATCGGTGTCCTTTAAGCGGCATTTTCAATCGAGGAAATAGCCAAAAGTCACAGGGAGCTATCTCGGAACTGTATGGAGGCTGTCAAAGCTGTGCAATACTGTGATTTGATAAATACTGCTGCACAAGGTTTGATGCATACGCTGGAGCATTGTCGTGGTGAAGAAGCCAGTCACCGGTTTGCCAAAAGTGCGGCCATTTCTTCTGATTGCATCACGTAGTCTTTTGAAAATTTCAATGTAGTACTCTTTGTTGATCTTCTAACCTGTGGTGCACAACGTCTTCATAATTGAAAAAAACAATCAACATTGATTTGACGTTGCTTCAACTTTGACGGGCTTCTTTCGGCCGAGGCTCGCATGAAAGCTTCCACTGCGAAGACTGTTGTTTTGTTTCGGGATCATAACTATAAACCCATGATTCATCACCAGTAATAACCTTTTTGAGCAAATTTTCATCACTATTGATCATTTTCAGATTGTCCTCAGCGATTTGCAAATTCGCTGTTCGGTTCTTTCCGTCATTTTTAGCAATGAACAAAATCCGACGAACGCAAAAAAGACGTAGTAAACAAATACATGCTGCGCGGGAATTAAGGCATCTCATCGGTAACTAAGGCATCTGAGGAGAAGGTTAGGAGTTACTGGTGACTTTCATACCCTGCAGAGGTCGCCTGAGGTTGTGGTGCGAAGATATGAATGCAGGTCGAATACTTTTGGGACAGAGCTCGTATACTAATATTTGCATATGCCATTTGATGACTTACATCAGCTGAATGAGAACGTGAATAATCTTCAGCTATTGCAGCTTTAAAATTCATTCCACAATTCGTCAGGATAAATAGGTTGACAGTGTATCAAAATGCGGAAAAATAGTTGCCGAAATCGTTGAGGCATCATCCAGAACGTTGTTTTTTCCATTCCTCATCATCTTCTATTAAACCTAAAGATAAACAAGCTGCTGTAAATGAAGGTTGTAAGATATTAGTTACCGTTTTTAAAGAATTAAAACTTGTAGCACCTTTGACGTGTAATAATAATAATCGTAAGTGAAATAATTCCAATTGTGTTGGGCTGACAGAATACATACGCCCAATACAATTAAAATGTTTTTTTCTTCTTTCCCATATTATAACATTTAAACCTTCAATTTTCGTTTTTTTATGAGTGTAAAAGCATGGAATGTCTTTATATTGTCTGATATTTTCATTTTCTATATTTAATTTAAAATAATCAAGTAACATGCTGCTCGATTGATTTATGTTGTCGATGCTTACATTGTTATCAGAAATAATAACACAGCGTTCATTTAGTAAGTACACTGGTAATCTTATTACACGGTGACTTTTATCTTGAAGTGGTTTACTTAATATACGATTAACAGCTCCTACAGGACCAACGCATCTGGTTTCTATGAAATTTTGTATTTCATCATGATCAATAGTTCTATTTTCATTTACATTTTCAGGTTCTCTAATTGTTACTGGTGGTGCATCATCTCTATAAACGTATTTATACAAATATTTGACAGATAAAATACTTGAAACTGCTTCTACATTTATGTGGCAATTAAACATTTCTAGCAATATAGGGCAATATGGTAGAACCCATCTATTATCTATGATATTACCGTTAGGTTGTTCATAAATAAAACCAGTATTTCTTCGACAATAATTTGGATATCCATTTTCATCCATTGTTGTTTCATCTTGGAAAGATTTTGGAAAATGTTTGGACTACTTACCAACTACTTTACACTAATCGGCGTATGGTCCATGTATCATATGTTACATAACAATTTCATATAGACGAAGATTTTCTGTTGAATCGGGAATTTCAGCTGAAATATCTTTATTTACGACATCTGAAGTAGTCATTTTATAATCATATTCTAAACTGATTAATAAATGCAAATGCGGTAGACCTCTTTTTTGAAGTTCAATGACATAAACGAAAGCGGCTACATTTCCAAAAATTTCTTTTTTACAATTAATTCAAGTAATCGATCTTCTTTTAAGTGAAATACGCGAGCTACAATAACAGGTCTATCGCATGCTTGTTGACCAGGTAAAAGATTTTCTTCAATTTCAGGCCATTTAGGATTATATGTCATCGTGAGACAAATATCCGGTTTTCCTTTATCATTAACGATCGCCATTGAATCTTGATAACATTGTTGCATATGGTGGGGTGATCCAATAAAAGAAGATGGAAGAATCGCTGTTTTCCCTACTTGCCCACAAATATCATTAGCAGAATTTTGAATGTAATCATGTAATCCCTTATATGTATCTGCTTTAAGTTCTTTTTGATGATCTTTACAATACTGGATTCGATCTTTTTCGATTTTAACATTAGAATCAACTATCCAGTGTTGAAATAATCTACAACCAGAGAGAAAAGCATTAAACTCGTCAGGTCTAATTGCAATTCTAAATTTTGTGTAATCCATTTTGTGTATTAAATTTTAATGCCATCCTTATGTACCTAAAGGATAAAATAAGGGATAATTCCATGGCTCAACATTAGGATCCATTATGCTAACAAATTGTAAGGCTTTGGTATTTTTATTTCGAATAGTAGTAATAGAGTCAGGAATTTTTCCATCAGCTGTTGTAGAAAAAATAGCAGAAATTTCATTTATTCGTTGGAAATTATATCTTCTTCTGTCTGTCCCCGGTTTGAATGAAAATAATAATTGCAACTCTGGAACTGTTTAATTATTACTTTGTGTTGCAGATTGTTGATTATTTATTTCATATCTCATCATTTCATCAGCTTGAGCAAACATATTATTTTCTCTTAACTTTATCTAAAGTATTTATTACTTCATAATCTATCAATCTATTTTGGTTCATTCTAAAATCTACTGCTTCTTGCTGATTAATTATAAAAAGTTGCCCATATGAAGCATTTTCATTTACAGAAGGATATAAAGCTGCATTGATTTGATAATATATTTGACTATGTATTTTAAAGCAGTATGGTCCTGGATGCCTTAATTGAAAAAGAAATAAATTAGCATTGAAGGAAGCAAATGCTAACGAGTTATTGTATATCCTGATATGATTACAAAATTCTGCTGACTTCGAGTGTTTTCTATTAAACATTGATAAAAGATTTGGAGGAAAATCAGGTAAAGGATCTAATTTAACTGCACCGTAACTACAGCAATCACTAAAAGAGAAATTGATTTTAATAGGTAGGAATAATGGATCCTTTGAGGGCCAATGTCCAAGGTGAAAATGAATTTCAGTCCATTTTTTATTTTGCGACATTTCGCCAGACGATTTTCTGGCCTAAGAAAACATAGATAACCAACAATACAACGTTGAAAAACAGTTAAAAAAATATAATGAGTTATACAGAGAATACAACAGAAAATAATTACCAAAGTTTTGTACAGTATCAGCTGATGGAGCAAACATAGCTTCGACAAACTTTGTCAACAGATTATCGCACGTGAACGCATATGCCGTACATTTATATGAGAGCAGTTTTGTTTACATTAACACGCAGGTTTCGTAAGAGGCCTTTATATACGAAATTCAAATTTTGTGTATCTTCTATTTTATTGATCGTATTGTTATATGTATTAATGTGTAGCATTTCGGAAATTATTCGTTTATTGTAATTACTTTCCTTACCTAAAATTTTAACGTTATTCCAGTCTATTGTGTGTGACGTGTTTTTTGCGTGTATTGCTACCATTGACTTATTGTTTTTATCATTCTGATGTTCTTTTATCCTAGTTTTTAATGCTCTTTTTCTTTCGCCTATGTAGGTAGCTGGACAGGACGTACAATTAATTTTATAGACTACTTCACAATTGTCCATTTTTTCTAATTTATCTTTTCCTAGTTTAATAATATTGCCAAGCTTTCTGTTAATAAGTGGTACAGTACCGATGTTATGTTTTCACAAAATACTTTTACATTTTGTATAGAAACTCTTTTCGTATGGTATTGAAATAATGGTTTTGTGTGTATTTGAATTGTTAGTGTCTATTGCCTTTGCTGAAAATTTTATTTTCCGTAATCTATTATTCATGCATGTGTTTATGAAGTTTTTCGGATAGTCATTTATCACTAAAAGTCGTTTGATTTTTTCCAGATTCTCACGATGAAAACAATTATCCGATAACATGACTGCTCTATCTACTAAATTTGAGATGATATTTCGTTTTTGTTGTGAAGTGTGGTTTGATTTGTAATTCAATAATCTTTCTGATGCCATAGGTTTTTGATACCAGTTTGTAATAATCGTATTGTTGTTTTGTAATTGAGATATCAAGAAAATTTATAGCGTTGTTTGTTTCTATTTCGTGAGTGAATTTAAGGTGTTCGTTGTAATTGTTAAAAACTTGGAGAACTAAATCTATTTTATTTTTTTGCATGCACAGTATCGTATCGTCCACGTATCTGTAGTAGAAAAGAGGCGTGCAATTGTGTGTATTTTTTAATTCCATCAAACAGTCGTTTTCCAAGTCTTCCGTAACTATATCAGCAAACAATGGGGAAATAGGTGAGCCCATCGATGTACCAAATATTTGTTTATATCTTATATTGTCAAAACTGAAAAATGTGTTGTCGAAGAGAAATTCTATTGACTTCTGAATTTTGTGAAAAGGAATTTTACACTTGTTATTTATGTGTAAGAAATGTCTGTCTATGCTTTTTAATACAAACTCACACGGAATGTTGGTAAACAAAGACGTGGCATCAAGCGATAAAAGAAGATGGTCTTGTGGTATAAAATGATTATGAATTTTTTCCCTGAGTTCGAAACTATTATCAATGTGTGAGTGTGGTTGTATTTTTGCTAAAAAGTGTATGGAGCTACCTATGGCGGAGATAATAGGTCTTAGTGGGACGTTAATTTTGTGAATTTTAGGTAGTCACATACACGCAAAAAACACGTCACACGTAATAGACTGGAATAACATTAAAATTTTAGGTAAGGAAAGTAATTACAATAAACGGATAACTTCCGAAATGCTACACATTAATACATATAACAATACGATCAATAAAATAGAAGATACACAAAATCTGAATTCCGTGTATAAAGGCCTCTTACGAAACCTGCGTGTTAATGTAAACAAAACTGCTCTTGTATAAATGTACAGCGTATGCGTTCACGTGCGATAATCTGTTGACAAAGTTGGTCGAAGCTATGTTTGCTCCATCAGCTGATACTGTAAAAAACTTTGGTAATTATTTTCCGTTGTATTCTCTGTATAACTCATTATATTTGTTTAACTGTTTTTTAACGTTGTATTGTTGGTTATCTATGTTTCCTTAATAAAGACTGAAGAGGCCAGAAAATCGTCGGGCGAAACGTCGCAAAATAAAAGATGGACTGAAATTCATTTTCACCTTGGACATTGGCCCTCAAAGGATCCATTATTCCTACCTATTAAAATCAATTAACAATGGAATTGTCTCTGATTTGAAATGTTTTGCATTGCAATGTATGCATAGCAAATCCATTTTTAGGCACGACCGCTGCTCGGGAGAGCCTTATAATTTCACCAGAGCGAAAATTGTCAGAATTCAAATACTGAAAATTTAATGTGTAAAAACCATTTTCCAGTTAGAGTGAGTGCGTTTTAAGCGTTTTCTGAGATGTATGTATGTCTGTACGTCCGTATGTAATCAAGTTTCCTGATTATCTCAATGAATTTTCAACCAATTCCATCGGGATTGCGGGAAAATACTCCTCTAATTATACCTAAGTGCTGGTTCTCTATTGAGATAGATCAATGAAAAATTAACAAAATGCGAGCATAAAGAAACATTTCAAAAAATCGATTTTTAAGCGTAATGTTTAGAAAAATTAATTTTAAGCTAATATGTACAGGCTTATCTGGTAAAACTAATTAAAATACACCTTTTTCCTGTTGAACATTTTTTGCTACGAGCAATATTTGCCAAGATACGGCAAAAAAAGGTCAAAAATGGACGATTTTCGGCTATAACTTGGCAGGATTTGGTTTTACACAAAAATGTTAAATATAAAAGTTGTAGATAATATTAAAACAAAACTTTTTCCCATTTAACATTTTCATGTAAAATCAACTCCTGATGAGTTAGACATACAAAAACGATTTTAAACGCTAAAATTTACATAAAATGGACGATTTTCGGCTAAAACTTGGCAGGATTTGATTTTACACAAAAATGTTAGATATAAAAGTTGTAGATAATATTAAAACAAAACTTTTTCCCATTTAACATTTTCATGTAAAATCAACTCCTGATGAGTTAGACTTACAAAAACGATTTTAAATCGCCAAAATATACATAAAATGGACGATTTACGGCTATAACTTGACAGGATCTAACTTCACACAAATTATGAATGTAAAGGTTATAGATTATAATAAAACAAAACATTTTTCAATTTAACATTTCAATGTACAATCAATTCTTAATGAGCTAATCCGATAAAATCGATTTTAAACGCCTAAATATACATAAAATGGACGATTTTCGGCTATAACTTGACAAGATTTAATTTTACACAAATATGTTAAATTTAGAGTTTTAGATTATAATAAAACAAAACTTTTTCTTGTTTAACATTTTCATGTACAATCAATTCCTGTTGATTGAAACCTATAAACATGATGTTAACGCCTCAATACACCTTATATAGTCAATTTTCGCTTATTACTTAACAAAATTTGATTTGACGCAGAAGTATTAAACACAATAACTATCAATAAGATCGGGAAAATCTATAAAACATTCCACATATCATATAATTATAAAAATATAATAATAAGATATCAAATATCAATTGATGTTGAACAAAAAGAATAAAAATTACGTAATATTAAATAAATACATATTAAAGTAATATTATATTTACAAAAAAAAAACTTGTGTAATGTATGTGCTGAATATTTAATATAGATTTTGTAACATGGCAAATTGACGTATACAAAGAATGTAAAGTACTAGCTGACTGTCAGTGTCACAGTATCATAGAAAACCATTAGATAGTAAGTCTCACTGGTTAGTCTGCAAAATACATAATGATGTATTTTAATGTCATTATGTATTTTGCAGACAATCCAGCGAGACTTACCTATTTAATTGTTTTCTACCAACTGCAAGACCAACTGACAGAGTCAGCTAGTATATACATTACAATCTTTGTATATAACAATTTACCATGTTACAATATCTATATTAAATACAACACATACGTTAATCAAGAGTTTCTTTTTGTAAATATTAACAAGTATTAAAATACAACAAACCCCCTGAGGCGAGTTCTTATGTCCTACCTAAACTTATAAATTAACCTAACTAATCTACCGAGTAATAAAAACCTACCCGTAGTGCATCTAAATACACACAACTGCACTTCTAAAATTTTCCCCTATTCCCTTATTACCTATTACCTCACATTCTGACGCACTGACACTCTTAAATGAACTGCTGGAACTGCAGGAGCAATAAAGTAGGGCTGGCCAGTCCAGGTTGGTGCTACTTCAAGAACATCAGTCTGTTTAGAATAATAGCATACCATCTGCTGGAAGAGAAGGACTGGTGGGGAGACCTTCACTTCTTTCACTGCCGGAGACAGCCTCAACCTGGGTTCGGCCAAGGCACAAGCAGCAGATTAACTATATATACAATGTCACTAGTGTGGGAGCCAAGCTGGGAGAGTTGATCGCCTAGAAACCACATTTGGATAATAAATAGATCATACGAATAGGCAATACGAATTATATAATCAACAATGAAAGAAATGATGAAATACTTAATCAAACTAAAATTTTAACTTTCATTAACAATTGAAAATCTTCTATATAAACCTACTATAAAGCGTTGTATGTTTTTGTAATTTTCTTAAATTTTTTGATTTACAAATATAATCCATTGCAACCACTGAAAAACAACATTGTAAAATTGAGACATATAATTATTTTGAGCATACTAATTAATTTGATGCTAATGTTATTTTGTAATATAACTGTGCACGAATGAACGTGTACGAGTTATTTATATTGTTAGAGTTTGTCAACGAGAAGAAATGAATAAGTGTGACTCTTGGAGTCTCTGCTCCAACCCACTCGAAAGTAAAATTGGAAGCAGAAGGAATAAGAACGCTACGCGCGTTCGAGTAAAATAGGCAAGCAATACGCAAGGTATATGCAATAGGCAAATTGATAATACGAGAGCCTCGCGTAATATCAGCAAAGCAAAAAAAAATCGCAATTGGGCAATAAGTAAAGCAAGGGGTAAATATAAGTAAGGCAAATAATGTGTCTTAGTCGCAACTAAGACAAGTGTAGGCAAATGTACGCAACAAGTATAGGCAAAAGTATAGGGGAAAAGTAACAAGGCATGTGCAAAAAGCACCAGAATAGTGGCTGCCGCAGACCTCTATATGTATACTCATTGAAGTATTTTTCATTGAAGGTTGCTCGTCGGTGCTTGCCATCTGGCGGACACTTCCGGTACTTCAATCCCGAACATACCGCCCGCTTTCGTCCATACAATGGGCGAACAGAATTAGTTTAGCAGACATTTAAACCGATCTGAAAACTAAGATTGAAATGCTGCAATTGGAGACTTTGAGGTATTAAGTTTGGCAATAGGTCCGCTTATAATCCATCCGAAGATTGTGCGTTGGGCCATTGGAGTTCCGGAAGGTCCTTTGACCAGTCCGTTGAGCAAGATCTCTGGGAAGATGTCGGCCCCAAGTAAAATGTCAATTTCAGCAGGTGTTTCCCTGAAATCGTCAGCTAATTGTAATCCTTTCAAATGGGTCCAGGCATTCTTTAGTTCATGGCATCTTTGCGTGTATTTAGTAATGAAAGGAAGTACTAGTGCGTTTAATTGCAAATGTGCTTTAGGGTTAAAGGCGGATGTAAGTTGCAAAGTTGTATGGCCCTTAGCAGGGATGTGAGAATAACCTCCAATACCACTCAACGGCACTGTCGTGGCAGAGTATGGTTGTTCAAGCTTCTTTAATAACACCTCGGATACAAAAGAACTTTGGGATCCAGGATCTATCATAGCTCGAGCAGTATGAATTCTGCCATCAGCACCACGTAGTTTCACCAACGCGGTAGCCAGAAGAGTAGGTTCTACGCTGGAGCTTTGAGCTACTAAACTTAGTTGCAGGTCAGTGTTGGCAGCAAAAGAGGGACCAGTGAAAGCGACGTGATTATGTATTGGTTCAGTGGCAGACACATGAGAACTTGTATTTGTATCTTCGTGAAGAAGCGTATGGTGTTGTTTGTTACATATGATACATCTTCTGTCAGATCGGCAATTACTGATTGGGTGAAACCCAAGACAATTGAAACATAACTTCCTTTTTTCCACGAAGATTTTTCGTTCATTTGCGGTTTTGGCTTTGAAGGCATTGCAACGAGTAATGAAATGTGCGTCTGTACAAAAGATACACTTGTCGGTAAACGTAGCATGAGAGCTAATTGATCTATTTTCTGAAGTTTTAGATTTACTTAACTTAGGTACGGAGGTGGTTTCTAAAAAATCAATACGTTCGGTGATGAACAGACTAAGTTGGACAAAAGTAGGGGGATCGGCACTCTTACTGACTTGTTTTTCCCACTCGCATAAGGTTTTGAAATCAAGCTTATGAGCAATGATAGGCACGAGTAGATCATCCCGTTGATTGGTTGGCCTTTTGAGTTGCTCTAAAGCCGAGATTGCATTTGTCGATGTATTAAGAAGGGATTGTAAATGAGATGGTGACTCGGAGTGTACGGCAGGAAGATCGAGTAGGGTCTTGGTATAAATGGCAACGAGTTGACGTTTGTTTGTATAGTGATCTTCCAACTTTTTCCAGGCAATAGGGAAGTTGAGATCTGTAATTTGAATTGTTTTGAGCATATCAGCTGCTTCTCCTTGAACATGCGTTTTCAATTGTTGTAATTTCTCGGCATTGGTGAGTCTTTCATCTTGGATGATGGTAGCTTTAAAGAGATCTTTAAAATCTAACCAGTCAGTGAATTTGCCGGAAAATATAGGCACTTCGATGTTAGGTAACTTCCTTGTAGAGACTGGTTGCTGCGCAACAGGCACATTAGCTTGTTGAGGGAATTGTTTAAGCCAATGGGCTATATCGACCACTGCATTTATGTAACTATCTTCAGTCGCTCCATAGCAGTCAGTAACAAAATAGTCACTTTGGCTAGTACTTTCAAATTTCTGGGATAGGACAATAGTATGATTTTCTTGGAATTCCTTCCAGTTCTTCTCTAATATCTGTAGCTTAGCTTCGAGAAGCTCACGAGTGATATTGTTCTTGCCCACTTTCTTGATATTGGTACTTGAATTGCAGATTCGATTAAATAATTCGAACTGACGCTCGATAGTTTGCGTAAGTGAAAGTGATGGCATTTTGAAAAACGTTGGATATTAAAGATTCTTGAGTTTTATGAGTTGATGTGATGACTCCGCCCGCCGTGCGAGTGCGGAGGCTGAAGATCAGTCACACGAGGTCTCGTTAGGAGGTCGTAAATCTCCAACGAAATCGCCTTACTTGTCAGAGGTCGTAAATCTCTGGCAATTGAGAACAACTAAATAACAGAATTTTATCCGATCGCTTTTCAAGTATTCCTCTCGGTTGACAACTCAATCCGGCTCGAAAGACCAAAAATGTGCACGAATGAACGTGTACGAGTTATTTATATTGTTAGAGTTTGTCAACGAGAAGAAATGAATAAGTGTGACTCTTGGAGTCTCTGCTCCAACCCACTCGAAAGTAAAATTGGAAGCAGAAGGAATAAGAACGCTACGCGCGTTCGAGTAAAATAGGCAAGCAATACGCAAGGTATATGCAATAGGCAAACTGATAATACGAGAGCCTCGCGTAATATCAGCAAAGCAAAAAAAAATCGCAATTGGGCAATAAGTAAAGCAAGGGGTAAATATAAGTAAGGCAAATAATGTGTCTTAGTCGCAACTAAGACAAGTGTAGGCAAATGTACGCAACAAGTACAGGCAAAAGTATAGGGGAAAAGTAACAAGGCATGTGCAAAAAGCACCAGAATAGTGGCTGCCGCAGACCTCTATATGTATACTCATTGAAGTATTTTTCATTGAAGGTTGCTCGTCGGTGCTTGCCATCTGTCGGACACTTCGGGTACTTCAATCCCGAACAATAACATTTATAATATAACATTAAAATGTAACTAATAAAAACCTGTAAAAGGCTTAGAAGTTTTAATAAATAGAAAAAAAATACATGATGCAGACATATTACCATACTCAAGAGACAGTCTGCAGCAATGCCCGTAGTTTGCTCCTGTCAGTCCTGTCGCTGCTACAGATATCTGCAACAAGAGAAAAGTACGCCCACCCATCAGAGAGGTTAGAAACGAGATAAAAAGCTTACCAAATCTGCTTTCGTCATCGATCCCGCTGCCTTGCTAACTCCGATGAGTCACCACCACCCGATGAGCACGACGAGAGGGACGACATCCACCAGGACACCGTACTACAGCAGCCGCTGTCATCGCTGGAAAGTGAGCAGACGCCGGGAGCCGGGCGATGCGATTGTTTATATTATCACAGAACACGCGCGTATGCGGTGTGCGCACTGCGCAGTGCGCACGCAACCGTTGCACAGTGGGCCCAAACTGCATTTCTTTTTTTTTTTTTTCAAAATAAAATATCTCAGCGAAGAATCAACCGATTTTTAATTTTTTTTTTTAAATGTAGGTAATCCCTACTAAAAATAATCTTATGCTTTATCCCGAGATTAGTCACGTACCAAATCACATGCCTAGTCATATATCTATCAGCATGATAAAATAGGGCTGATTAATCACCTTCCCGTCACTTGATTAAGTATGTAATTCATAACCGGTTTAGAATGTGTTCACGCACATGATTAAGCAAGTGATTTTGCATATGCTTTTTTACATGATTACGGAAAAAAATTTTAGTTCTGTATTATTCGTTACAGGATTTAGCATATTATTTAGCACGTGAAATAGAATGTATTAAGACAGATGATGGCGCACGTGATTTCGCTTATGACTTCGTATGTGACTTACTAAAAAAAAATTATACTTTATTGCTCGTCACGTCGTTTGTCATATAATTTAGCCTATGTTTTAGTATGTATACAGGCAGATAATAAGCAAGTGATTTTGCATATGATTTTGTACATGATTACAGAAAAATGGTGGTTCTGCATTATACATTCTGTGATTCAGTATATTATTTAGCATGTGTGATAGAACGTATTTAGACACATGATTGTGCATATGATTTCACACGTGATTTTGTACGTGACTTACCAAAAAAAAATGTTATACTTCATTGCTCATCATGTCGTTAAGCATATGATTTTGAACATGATTACGGAAAAATTTTGTGTCTGAATCATTCAGAACGTGATTCAGCATGTTATTTAGAAATGAAGTAGAACATTTTTTTTGCTAAGTCACATACATAATCATGTGTGAAATCACGTGCACAATCATTTGTCCAAATACGAACTATTTTACATGCTTAATAATATGCTGAATCATGTAACGATTAATGCAAACGTAAAATTTTTCCGAAATCATCTATCAAATCACATTATAATCACATGCTTAATGATGTGCCAGAACACATATTGAAACACAGACTAAATCATATGCCTAACGACGTGACGAGCAATGAAGTAGAACATATTTTTTTGCTAATTCACATACATAATCATGTGTGAAATCACGTGCATAATCATTTATCTAAATACGTACTATTTTATATGCTTAATAATATGCTGAATCACATACTGAGTAATTGAGACACAAAATTTTTCCGTAATCATGTAATAAAGCATATGCAAAATCACTTGCTTAATCATGTGAGTGAACCCATTCTAAACCGGTTATGAATCACATACTTAATCAAGTGACGGGAAGGTGATTAATCAGCCCTATTTTATCATGCTGATAGATATATGACTAGGCTTGTGATTTGAAATGAGATTGACTACGTGCCGGATACGTGACCAATCTCGGGATAAAGCACAAGATTATTTTTAGCAGGGAATGAGTTATAGTTTTAGGGAAAACTATAGAAAATTGCGACATAAAATTTTTTAACCGGCAAATTTGATAAATACACGGTTTTTCCAGATAAGGAAAAAACTGAGATATTGATGATATTGACAAAATTTTCGATAAACAGTATAACATTACATATACACGCACACACGCACGTACGCACGCATGCGCGCACACACACGAGCACACACACACACATCGATATGGACATTTCCTAAAAATAGTTTATTTCGATTTCAAATTTGCAAAACAACATTCCTAGCATGTTTTCAAAACATTTTTTTTACTATCACAAAGTTTTCTCAAGGAAAAAGCAATAAGTATTCGTGATATTGAAAAATTTTACATTTTCGATAATGGGTATATAGTATACTATTTTTCGTCATACCCGGGCCGAAAACACCACATTCTCATTTTTGAGCCGGGCGGGAATGTGGTACTTTCGGCCAGGGTATGGCGAAAAAGTTATTACACGCACGCGCACACACACGCATAGACACACTCATACAACCCGCACATACCCGACGAAAATATTCTTAGTCAAATTTTAGCCCTCCATAATTGCCATAGAAACAGATATTGCTATTCAAAATTTGAAAAATGTTTTTGTGCTGTATTTTACCAATTTTCAAATGCTTGTCCAAAAACCAAATTTTTCGTCTTGGAAAGACGAAATTATACATCTTGATAACGTAAAATCGATCAAAAATTCATGGAGATACGTGACGTTAAACTTGGCGATTTTTCGTAAAAATCGCGTTTATTGCACTTTTGCAAATACTTTGTACTTTTGGAATTAATTACGATGAAGTCCGAAAAAATTTGAAGTCCTCAATTGTGTAAGCAAAAACTAAAAAAATAAGCCGTATTCGGTTAAAATCGGTCGAGTAGATCATGAAAGATCAGTATGACATGTGTGTGTGCGTGTGTGCGTGCGTGCGTGCGTGCGTGGCGTGCGTGCGTGCATGCGTGCGTGCGTGTGTGTGGATATGTGCGTGTGTGTATGAGTGTACTTGTGTGTGTGTATGCACGTGCATGGAAATAACTTTATACCTTTTATCAAAAAAGTAAGATTTTTCAATATCACGAATACTTATTGCTTTTTCCTAGAGAAAACTTTGTGATGGTAAAACAAATGTTTTGAAAACATGCTAGGAATGTTGTTTTGCAAATTTGGAATCAAAACAAATTATTTTTAGGAAATGTCCATATCGATGTGTGTGTGTGCTCGTGTGTGTGCGCGCGTGCGTGCGTGCGTGCGGCGTGCGTGTATACGTAATGTTATACTGTTTATCGAAAATTTTGTCAATATCATCAATACCTCAGTTTTTCCTTTATCTGGAAAAATCGCGTATTTATCAAATTTGCCGGTTAAAAAATTTTATGCCGCAATTTTCTATAGTTTTCCCTAAAACTATAACTCATTACCTACATTAAAAAAAAAAAATTAAAAATCAGTTGATTCTACGCTGAGATATTTTATTTTGAAAAAAAATGCAGTTTGGGCCCACTGTGCGTCGCTGCGACAATAGTATTTCGCGCGCCCGCTCATGCACGCGGCGGCCGGCGCTAAAGTCGCAAGGCGCGAAGGTAGAAAAGAAGAGCCAGATTCGGCAATCTGGACGGCAATCTGGCAAGACGGCTCGCCGAGTGCGCTTATAGTGTTTAGCCTTTCCTTTATTCTCTCTCATTTTCGCCGTATTAGTATATGTGTGTGCGGCGTTAGTATTTTTTCGTAATTGCGTTCATATATATATATATATATATATTATATAGTTCTAAGCGTTATTCGTGTCACGCAGAGCCCCCTCGCCCTCTCATTCCCCTCAGACCCGCCTCAGACCCCCCTCAAAATAACGTAAAATTGTAATTTTCTTTACGTTATTTGGAGCATGGCAGAGCCTCCCCTCACCCCCTCCCACGCCCTCCCTCGCCCATAGAGACAGAATCGGAGAGACAGAGAGAGAGACGTGGAGACAGAGACGAGAGAAGAGAGAGAGCGATTAAAGACAGAAACGTAGAAACAGGAACCTAGGACAGAGACATAGAGACGGAGACGTAGGTCCGAATTCACAGTCGTAAGTGGGACGCGAGTCGGACTTAAGTATGGTTTGAAGCCATGCTTTAGTATATCTATATATACCGTACTTGAGACCGTCTCAGCGTCTATGAATTCGGGCTGTAGAGGCAGAGTCGGAGTGACAGGGACATGGAGACAGAGATGTAGATACAGAGACGTAGAGACAGAGTAGTGGAGACAGAGACGTGGAGACAGAGACGAAGAAACAGAGACGCAGAGATAGGCGCGTAGAGACATACATAGAGTCTCTATACATAGAGACAGAGACGTAAAGACAGAATCGGAGAGACAGAGACATAGAGACAGAGTCGGAGAGACAGAGACGTAGAGACAGGCGCGTGGAGACAGAGTCGTGGAGACAGAGACGTGGATACAGAGACGTGAAGACAGAGACATTCAGATAGGAGACGTGGAGACAGAAACATTGAGACAGGCGCGTGGTGACGGAAACGGAGACATGGAGACAGAGACGTGGAGGCAGAGCCGTGGAGACTGAGATGTGGAGACAGGGACGTTGAGACCGAAACGTAGAGACAGATACGTAGAGACAGGGAAGTAGAGGCAGAGCCGTAGAGTCGGAGACGTAGAGACAGAGTCGGTCACAAGCGGAATTAGAAGTTTGGAAAATTTAAGATTTTGAATACATCAAAATTATATGTGATGAAATGGAATGGATATAAAATGGAAACAATATTCAGAAAGTTTTGAAACAAGAAGTACTAAATGAAATCAGGTAATTGTAAGATCAATTTATAAAATTTATTTAATATAATTTCATTTTTACCTTATTGATGTTTTTCAAAAATTTAGTGACATTGACAGCCGATTAGGGCTACTGGGGATACCACTTACAAATAAAACGCATCTTTTTATTTACCTCCAAGGTGATGTGGAAAAAATAGAACACAATATATCTTTTTCAATATATTTGCAAATGGATTAACTTAAAAAATAATTGAGTTAATGTTCTGAGTTGAAAGCTTCTCTGAAGCGTCAATTTACAAACAACTTTCACCCATGCCGCTGTGCAGTCCCTCCTAATTTTGTAACTCCTCCTTAAAATATAACTCCAATCCTATGAAATTAAAATTAATTCCAATGCACGTGTAAGTATAACACATTATACTATGCAACCCCTCTTTAATTTAAAGGTCCTCCTTAAAATATGATTTCCTTTAAGTCTATAACATTACCATTATCGATTATAATGATCAGCGAAAAATATATGTGCTTTGTACATATAATATATGTCGTTTGATCGCGTGGGGTAGCTACCCTTATATTTTATAACTTTCGGAGATTATGTTAAAATACCTTATTTTAAAAATAATTTACTAATAATTGTAAATCGTTTTTAATATCAGTCTACTGAAATTAGAAGTTCACAAGTAAAATCTTTAAAATAGATATAAGCTACAAGTTTATGAATACGAGTACACTTTCTTTAATTTCACACACCTGATGTCATTTTGCCAGATTTAGAAGCCATCAAATATACGTTATCTGGCTGAAATAAATGTTGTTGTATTATTGGTCCGAATTCATCTTTAGTTTCTTTTAAGACTATAAATAATGGAGAGAGCAATTTTCGAGCAGCATTAATTGTAGGTAATATTGTATAACTATGTGTTGTCGATGAAACAGATTGCAAAACACATTCGACATTCTCTGTTCCTTTTTCAGCTAATGTACGTCCAGAATGTAATTCTAATTGAAATCCACTTTGATCAGCGTTGTAGGTATTTTCAATTCCAAACTCTGAAATCAGTGGTTTGACGTCTACTGAAAATTTACTAGCTTCTTGATTTATAGTTTCCTTGTCTTCAACAGTTTTTTTTGTTATAAATTTGTTAATTTTTCTACTAACAATTCTGTGTGCTTTCTTAAATTTTCGCAACCTGCTTTTTTTTTGTAATCGAAGCTCAACTCTTCATCATCGTATGAACAAATATCATAATCGTTTTCTTCTTTGAAAATTGTGTCATCTTCAATTGCTTGTACTTCATAATTTTTAAATTGCTCTTGAAAATCTAATGTTTCTTCTTCCATTGCTTCAATCGCATTAACATCATTCATACTGTCGCATAAAATGTTTTCGAATTTTTCAGCTAGATCCATTTCAACCTTATTACAGGACTTTTTGGTATCTGAAGTCCTGAGAATGCTGCCAATAATAAATTTATGACGTTGATAGGATTCACCTTCATTTTTTCTATTATTCAATTTTTATAAAATAATAAATTGTATTGTAGGAAAAAAACAAATGGCGGGCTCTCGATAACGTGTACCTCGCAACAGAATTGACAAAAATATACTGACTAACTGATCTGTTTTTAGGCAGTCGTGGACTCCAGGCTCACTCGCGTTATCTTTGCACGGAAATTTTTCTCCTTGAAATTCGCTATTTTTATCCATGATTACAAGATGGGCTTACAAATAATCAATTATTCATATGTATAAATAGAAATGAGGAAAATATTTACTTAAGAATAAGTATTTATGAAGAAGCAGAAATGAAATATAATGGGACATGGATACTTTCGATATTACCTATTTAAATTAGGTAAAATAAATACGCCGAAATGTAAATACTGCGGACACGAGAGGGATGACGCGGAACACACCTTTTTCGCATGTAATAGGTGGGCCGCGGAAAGACAACGATTGGAGGTGATGGTAGGGCGACTCTCGCCCGACGTGGTGATCGAATGCATGCTTTCAGGGAAAGACCGATGGGACGCGATAAATACCTTCATCGAAGGGGTACTGCGCGCGAAAAAACGAGGCGGATGCTTAATAGATTAGATAGGGCATCGTAGAAAGAAAGAAGGTAGGAAGGACGGATGATGCCCTCGAGGGCGGTAGGGCTGCGGCCCGACCTGAAGTAATGCGAAAGCGGTTCCGGGTCGAGGCTGCCGTAGGGATAGGTTTTGGGTGTTTAGGGGGTAGAAATCCCTCACACCACGGAGTCCGCTACTCCGTGATGGTCTTAGTGGGCCTCCCTTCTTGCTCCACCTCCAAAGCAAGGACGGGCGCCCCGGAAGGTTCACCTAGTACCTCCGAAAAACAAAAAAAAAGGGGCTTCTAAACCCCGATAATGCTGTTATTAGAAAAAATTCTGAAACAAGTCAACTTTGATTTTTAATTTTAACAATAATTATTTAATTTTATTGCAAATATTATATACAAAAATAATTAAAAAAAAAAGTTTTTCCGAAATACAATATAAGGGTAGCTACCCTCGCTAGTTTGTCATTTCAAACAGAAATATTTTCCATTTTTCGTATAAATGATGCAAATGGCAGTGATGAATAATTATAGTTTCACGAGTGGAAGCTATATTTTCCATTTTGTTTCATTTTAAATTTTATTCTAAACTTGGGATATCTAGAAAAAACCCTTTTTAGGGGTGAGTTTTAGGGGTGCGTTTTACCCCTTTAATAATAGGAATTTTGGCCCATAATGAGAAATTAGCCCAAATAAAAATAAATTATGCATTGCATAACATAAAAATATTTACTTTAACGGTTCGAAAGTATTTTGCGCCTAAGGGGTTGTTTACCCCCGATAACGCTTGTATTTGCAAAAACCCTGAAACACGTCAACTTTAATTTTTTATTTTATGCCCAAAAATGATTTTTACAATAATCAACTAATTTTATTGCAAATATTATATACAAAAATAGTTTAAAAAATGTTTTTCTGAAATAAAAAGTAAGAGTTTCCTCCCCCGGGGACCAAATTATACTTGCTAGTTTCGTCATTCAAAGAGAAGAATTTTCCAATTTGTTTCATTGCAAAACATTAATTAGAACACTAATTAAAAAACGATTTAAAGCCCTTTTTATGACGTAAAAGAAAAAATTTTTAAAGTTTGAAAAAGTCTTTTCGTCAGAAAATAGCAATGGTTTAAAGATACCCCAATAAATGGATATATTTACGATGAATGTTTAGCCTCATGAGAGAGCCCGACATTTAAATAGATATACGAATTATTTTTTTCTAGTAAGTTGACAGAAAAACGAGAAAAATTCTTTATGGAACGTTAAAAAATATTGAAAATTGACCTTGCTATGATTTTTCAAAAATTAGCCATAAAAGGTGAAAATTAGAGCTTTAAACAATTCTAGAAAGTACGATTTTGATTTTTAGAGGTTTTTGCCTGACAAAAGTTCTTATTTTCATACGTACTTTTTAGAAGAAATCGGCGATTAAAACGGTCACCCCCCTGCGCCCTCAAATTAACGGAATTCGGAAGACTGACCCATATATATGGATAGTTCTCTGGGAGATCGTGCGCAAAAAAATTTTTTCTTTGTTAATCATCTAAATATATTCTTAGACATCCCATTTGTGCCCCTGAATTCTTTTAGATTTTTTGAAGACCCATAAAAAGAGCTGTGACATCATACATGGGGCGTCCGCCAGAAACGAGCCAGCGGGCACGCGCCTCGCCGTTTCCGCGCAAAATGCACTCTGTTCAACTTGCTCATATTCATTCGCTGAGTCTCTCAGAAAAAAAAAACAGAGTACATATATCGATAGATTTTTTCCTCCTCTTTCTAATGGTACTATTGTTTTTTCTCCAAAATGCTTTCTTCTGATTGAAAATTCAAGTTGAATGTTCAGAGCCATTTTTCTCAAAGTATACCATTTTTTTTTTCAAAATGCATTACACCATTTGAAAGTACAAGTCTTAAGCTACAAAAGCCTAAAGTTTCAAGTTGGAGATGAAGGGTTCAAAAGTAATGAAATTGAAGACAGCGGCGGGCGGTCGGGCGCGCTCCTCGCGCTGCGATGCAACGCGCTGTTAATGTGCTACACGCGGATGTGTGTAATTTTCATTCGTTTTTTCATCACTAGAGGGATTTAACAGATCTGCTTTCCATACCCAAAGAAGCGACTTCAAAGTCTTATAAGCCCACTGAAAAATGTATTCTTCCTCATTATATATCTAGAAATAATTAATAAAATTATTATTACAATTATTTTTTGATACTCCTATTTATCATGAATTTCATCGTTGTTTTAATCCTTACAATGAAACAAAACATTCACATAATCTGAGATTAGTTTCAGTAGAAATGAAGACACGTTTTCCGTTTTTGAAAGTGAGAAACAGAATATGTGATTCTTGCAGGATACAATTTATTGCCAAGAGTAAAGACATATGGCCAGATCTAGTATTTTTACTTTTTTTGCCTATTTTGAAGCCTAAATTAAATAACTCCAAAACGATGCAATTTTTACAAAAAGCGATATGTACATTTTTGCTTGGAAATTTTCTCAAATTTCAGAAAAAATTATTTCAAAGTCATTGGAAAAAGTTTGAAGGTAATTTTGGCCATTTTAACCATTAAAATGAGCTTTTCAAAGGGTTCGATCACAGCTAATGTCAAGCGGATAGTCCTTAAAGTAGTGTTATATGTCCTGAAATATAGCTGATGTAGTCTCAGAATGTTGCAAGAAGTGATTTCCTTGTAAAAATTCATTTTATCACAAAAAAGACTCCTAAATCAGCATTATTGTACTGTTAATTCCGAGTCAATAAATTAATTAAATTAACTTATAATTAAACCAATATTACTTCTTATGTATACGCATGTAAAATAATTTTGTTTTATAAAAGAACACTTAAAAACAAACAATTTGCCATTTCAGACTTTCATATTCTCACAAACAAGTACCTAACAGACACTGGTTTCTTACTTTAATTTAGTCATTCTTTTGACATTTTTTCTTTATTATTTTTTCAAGCCACTAATAACCGGCTTATTACGATATAATTTTCTCTTTTTATTCAAATATTTGTTACGGTAAGGAATATGTTAAGAAATGTTATCTCTATAAATATTGAGTTTATTTAGTGAAGATCTACACCGCCGCTGCAAAAATATTAAAATAATTAATTTTGACATAATTAACTTTACAGTTTACAAACTATTATAATTTGGAGAGACGTTCATAGTAATGTATTAGTTAAAGTAATGGACCTCAACGAACGAGATATTAGGCAAAATACTTTATTTATGTCGACGTTGCGAGAGTGAATGTTACTCTCCTTTTCAGGGCTACAATCAATTATTTAATATAATAATATATAAAAAAAATATAAAAAGAATGTTAACTTAGTTCGAGGAAATTTTTTTTTTTTTTTTTTGTTACCATATAAAGTTAAATTCTACCATTTGGTATCGTTAAGGTCGAAATTTTAATCGCACGAGGAACATTTTTGTATGATCTGTTGGACCAAAGTGCTAGAATGAAATTTTTAGAAAAACACCCAATTAAGCCATAACAAAAATAAAATTGTTGTTCCAAAATATATAAAAAACTACAAAAGACTTACTTCCTTCCTTTCGTCTCACCTTCAATACCTCTCACACCATCCTCAATCACAGAAAATAGCCATCATTTATAATTTAGTTGACAAATCCATTAAACTTTCACACCCACAATTTCACCAGAGAAACCTATATACAGTTAAACATTACCTTCATTGCAATTCCTATCCAGAACACATTATAAATAAATACATCAAGAGAAGACTAAAGGCCATTAACAATTACCATCCACCTAGCAACTACACCAACAAACGGTCCATTTTCCTTAAAGATAAAGTAGTACTTCCTTATATTAAACACCTCACTCCAAAAATCAATAATATCCTACATTAATATAACCTAGTTCCGATAAATAAAACGATTAACAAATTTAACAATATAATAACCTTAGGTAAGGATAGCCTTGAAAAGTCAGATACTAATGGGATTGTCTATAAATTTGATTGCCAAGATTGTTCTTCTTCTTATATCGGCATGAGCAAAAGAAAATTAAAAAAACGGACTTGTAAACACATAACAGTCGTAAAAAATTGCTCTAACAACTCTGCATTAGCCGTACATGTGGAGAAAACTGGACATGCAATCGACTTTAAAAACATCAAAATTTTAGACAAAGAACCAAATTTTTACAAACGCTCTTTCTCGGAGATGCTAAATATCTACTTCCACAGTAATACTCTGAATCGTATAGAAGACACACAATTCCTAAAAAACTCTTACAAAAAAACAATAGATTTGGTAAAAAAGTTTTGCAATTTGTCTTAACAAATGTGTATTTGCGTATGTTCGGTTGCACTCCTCCCCCTTGTCCTCACACACGGCGTAGATTCGTTCGATTGTATCCGGGGAGCATGCGTTGGTGAAGAGCGTGGAGCGATGTCTGTATGTCGCTCCGCTCACTTCTTTCAATCGTGTTCTCCTGATCCACTCTAGCGAGAGCGCTGACTGTATCTCCCACTTTGTCTCCTTCCCCCTCCCTTTTCCTACCCTTTACAAAATTACTTATATGAATTCACTATCTCTCGTTCAGTGTTGCTCCAAGTTCACGTAACCAACGTTTTTGTGGCAGCAATGAAGGTGAGATAAAAGGAAGGAAGTAAGTCTTTTGTAGTTTTTTATTTATTTTTGTTATAGAATTTGTAGCTAATGGCCGTACTACCAAGGTGTTTTTTATAAGTAAAACAATTATTTACAACGTTTCGGACATTTTATTACGTCCCTCTTCAGGTTCTAAATACAACAATTATACAATTATTTTTTACAATTCACAATAACTTAATTTCGCATTAATAAATAAAACTTACATTTAAAACGTATTGTCAGATTCTTTTACGGAAAGTAATCCGTTCGTCACTGCTTACAATTCGGATTTTTCGTCGTATTTATACAGATGTTACGCATATATGTGTGTGTATAAGACGCGCGTACAGTGGTGGGGATGCAATAGACGATTTTCGAAGCGACACAGCGGGTGTGCTATCAGGAGAGTATGTCTAAGTAGAGGGGGACCCCAACCAATGTTACAAAATTTTCGACAACGAGCAATCCTACGACAACGGGGGCGTGCGTGGTAACTCTACCTCAGCATGTTCTCCTGTTCTCCTTCACTTGCTGCTTTCAGTATTTTCCTCTTATAAGCACATAAATTGACAATTATTTATTAGAGTGGTATATTCTTTTGGTAAACTATTAATTTCGAATTGTTTATTCATATATCTTGATTGTGTGTGTATGAATACAGCTTCCGAAAATAATCTTTTTCCTCTATTAATTTCTGTATCTAGAATTTGTACATTATTGAAATCTATTTTATGATTATTGTTTTTTGCGTGTAGATATAATGATGAATTATCGTCTTTCCTAGTGTATTTTTTAGAGTGTTCATTAATTCGTACATTTAAACGTCTACCTGTCTGGCCAACGTACGAAGCCTCACAATCTTCGCAATTAATTTTATAAACAACATTCGCTTTATCACAGATTTTAGTATTATCTTTACCTAATTTAATAATATTATTGAGTTTATTCTTGGTACTATATATGATATTTGTATTGTGTTGTTTAAACAAAATATTCATGGATCTTTCTAATTCTTTAACATATGGAAGTGTAATAAACATTTTTTTATTTTTCCCATTGCATCGATTGTTATTACTATTTCTTAATTTATTTAGGCGTTTTTTTATATGAAATTCTGATAATTCAGGTGGATAATTATTCTGTTTTAAAAGTTCCTTGATAAAATTTATATTTTTATTGTGAAAAGAGTTGTGTGATAATTTAAATGCTCGGTCAACTAAACTATAAATAATGGCAATTTTATTACAAAGAGGATGTTGAGATAAATAATTTAAATATCTTCCGGAAAAAGTTTGTTTATGGTACCAATCTGTGATAATGCGTTGTTGATTATTGACAATATGATTGACAATTGATAATTGACATGGTAGTACGGCCATTAGCTACAAATTCTATAACTACACCAAAAACCTACCATTGGCTACATTTAACCAACTTTATTTATTTTTGAACAACAATTTTATTTTTGTTATGGCTTAATTGGGTGTTTTTCTAAAAATTTCATTCTAGCACCAACAGATCATACAAAAATGTTCCTCGTGTGATTAAAATTTCGACCTTAACGATACCAAACGGTAGAATTTAACTTTATATGGTAACAAAAAAACAAAAAAAAAAAAATTTCCTCGAACTAAGTTAACATTCTTTTTATATTTTTTTATATTTTATTATATTAAATAATTGATTGTAGCCCTGAAGAGGAGAGTAACATTCACTCTCGAAACGTCGGCATAAATAAAGTATTTTGCCTACTATCTCGTTCGTTGAGGTCCATTACCTTAACTAATAGTTTACAAACTAGTTCTTTTTATTTAATAATCAACTTTTTAGTTGTATTTTTATTTATGTCAGCATGCATATACCCTGAATTGACAACTTTAAATGCATACGCTATTACAGTTACAGATGAATAATCAATCAAAAAAGAAATAACATTTTTATTAATAATCTTTGGATCACTTTATTATCAATTCAACTATAAATGAAAAACTCACCTGTTCTAAAATGTAATAGTATTACGGATTCATAAATTAGTCTGCTGCACTTGAATAACATTACTTCAATATACCATTCAAGTGATTTATAGTGCAGTAACTACATATTTTAATTTTCTTAATCGGTATTTTTTTTCACATTCGTAAGCGGGTGCCTTATGTTGATTTCCGAGTAAAGTGTGCTAGGTGAGAGTATGTCAAATAATGACTGCTATACTGATATAAAATTTCGGATTTTAAAATAATCCATCGTATAACATGTCATATAGTAAATCCAACTGACTATTATCCCAACTGACTATTATCTTTGATTTTGAAAACTTCCGAGCTTAATTAAGACTTCATACTCGTATTTCTAACGCCAATGTAAAGAATAATAGTTTTAATAATAGTTTAGGTATTAGGGCGTAAAGTAAAATTTTACGTCCGATTAACGAACATTATTTTTTTTAACATATACACGATTTTCGCCGTTTTTCGGCCTAAGAACAGGTCTTAAAGTGACGTTTATTTTACCGACGGGAAAAAAATACTTCTTTGTCCGACGGGCGTAAAAGTATCTTTGAGTAGATACATTTGCGCGCGCTGCTCTAAAACTGCATAAAATTTGCACATGCATGTTTTTCATAGCTTTTTTTTTTAAATGAACATCTTCACATTCGCACAAGTTCATGGTAGATTTATTATTATATTTAACAATTTTTTTTCTTATTTATTATTTTGACTTTTTTTTGGATTTCCAAATAATTACAAGAAAATAAGGAAAATTAAACAAACAGTTCAAATTTCTATTTCTACAATTATTTTATTGTCGTGTAAAACAAAAATCAATTTAGCTTTACGTTTTAAGCTCGAAAACCCTGAAAATCAATACATGAGTCATAATAAATATGTTATGCACCTAGAGCTAGTGGACCTTTTGATCTCTAGGCCAGTCAATAGAGAAAAAAATCAGCGTTTTCGTGCCATAAATCTTATTAGTAAGCGGTAAACGCTATTGTACGCAGAATAATCCACAGTATAAGTGGTATATAAACTCGACTAGCAGCTCCGTTCTATATATATTGTTATTAACAATTTAATGCAAAAAAAGCGCTTTTTTATGGTTTTTTGCTTTTATAGCCGAAACTAGTGGACCGATCTTGATAGTCCAATGAGATAAATTGTAGTAAATGAAATTACGAACAAAACTAGATGTTGATCGAATCGATCGGACGATTAGTTACGGAGAAAAATGTGAAAAACCGAAAAAATGAGCGTTTTTTGAAAAATTCATATATCCGCCATTTTTAAAGATGTGGCGGATATCTCTGGCGAATTGATAGTAATTCACATGTACTTTATGCGTGCGAAAACCAGGGACTGTGCGATTATTAGTTTTCGCGTAATCGCGATTTCAATTTTTGAGTAGGCTATTTTTGAGCGAGGCTGTATGCTCTACGGGTTATCCGATTTCAATTATCAAAAATGATTTTGAAAGTTTAAATGTTGAACTATAAAACGTCTATCTTGGATTTTTGATTAAGTACTGTTTTATACCTGTAAACAGCTGTCAAAGTTGACCAAAAACGCCCGAGCGCACGAAAGTGGCGGAATGGTGGGGGGCGCGCGGCGGCTGAGGGGAGCCGATATATATATAGTAATAGAACGCGCTGCGCACAACGCACAGATCTTTGCTTTTAATTTCCTCAGCAACTAGAGGAGCTATTTTAATCATTTTTTTTATTTCGGGGTAACTCAACCCAACTAAACCGATTCTGCACTTTTATTTGATGAAAAATGAACAGAAACGCTAATTTTGCTTGAGATTTGAAGCAGGTATATACGTATCTACTCGGGTGTGTATTATATAATCAAGGACGTTTACGCTCGGAACATCTGCTTGTATATACAGTATAGTAATGCTATTCGCTCCACTCTGTTCTGTCCCAACTTTCTTCCACTATACCATACTATTGTATATCGTGGACTGAAGCGGTCAAAGAAGGAGAAAGCGACGCTACCAACGGTCTTTTCAGCTGTTTATACTACAGTTGCCACCGAGACTCTAGCTACTATACCTTTGCAAAGCATTTTTGATACATGTGTTTATTTTATAAATAGCTACTTAATTATTACTAATATTTTAATTATTTTAAAATATTAAAATTGTTACTTTTTCTTAATCTTAATTGTATTAAATTAATAATAAGTTCAGTGATTTTATTGTGTAATATCAAGTTTTTGGAGTGGAGTCGACACCGTACTGTACATTCATTATACGAGGTGTACACAAAAGTATGTATAATTTTTATTGTAGTATCCCTGTTGAAAATATCCATGTGGATTTTACATTGATTTCCACATGAAATCCATATGGAATCCATATGGAATCTATACGGATTCCATATGGATTCCACGTCGATTCCATGTGGAAATCAGTCCCAAATCGTCCTGTGGATTTCCACATGGAATTCCATATAGATTTCTATATGAATTTTTCTACAAACATTTGTAAAACAAAATCCGTATGGATTTCCATGTAGATTTCCATGGAGAAATCCAGGTAAAAACGATATGATCCATATAGATTTCTATATGAATTTCCATGTGGTAATTTAAATGTTTATAAAAATGTTTATTTATAAAATATTTAAATTTTTTTACTAGGGATACGTTTTTTACTATATCAGTAAAGCATAAAAAATTATAAACTATAATTTCCTCTTATGTAATTCTTCGAAAAGATTCTACAGTACTTGTTGTCAAAAATATGTATCCTAGTAAAAAAAAATATAACAATTTTATAAATAAACATTTTTATAAACATTAAAATTATCATATGGAAATCCATGTGGAAATCTATATGGATCATGTCGTTTTTACCTGGATTTCCCCATGGAAATCTACATGGAAATCCATACGGATTTGGTTTTACAAATTTTTGTAGAAAAATTCATATAGAAATCTATATGGAATTCCATGTGGAAGTCCACAGGACGATTTGGGACTGATTTCCACATAGAATCGACATGGAATCCATATGGAATCCGTATAGATTCCATATGGATTCCATATCGATTCCATGTGGAAATCAGTGTAAAATCCACATGGATATTTTCAACAGGGATATGTAGTATAGGTGAAAGTCTTTGTAACAATCAGAAATCAAAACAGGATAATTTTTAATCAAGTAGTCTCTTGTAAAATATTTTAGTTTATCAGTAGCATGTTAAAATCCGGTTACTTTAGGTTCTTGTTTTTGAAAAATCTTTGTTGAATTGAAAAACTTTTTTTTCTAATTCGTAGCGTTTTTTTAATATAACTTGAGGTTTAAATCAACTTAAATTTTATTATAAGTAATATAGCTTCATGAACAAAATAAGTTTGAAAGTGTATGAGTATAAATGGAATCGGTATTGCCGGCATTCTGTTTAATCTTTATTGAGGGTGTAGTGAATTCATACACCATAGATCCTTTCGAGCATCATAAATTTATTGATACACCGACGTTTCGGGAGTATAATTAACTCCCCTTATCAAGGCTAAACACAATGAACATACAAAAAATATTAAACATAACGGCCATTATAAAATTTCTTGTCACATTAAAGAAAAAACTTTCTTTTCCCTTACCATTCGAGGTGGTATATCAATTTACAAATTTATAAAGCGGCCATAGCGTGGACTCCGCGTGTCAAACAGTTTTTCTTTTTACAATAGATTTTTATTAAATCACCAACATTTGTAAAGCAATACCTGTATAATGAGAATATTTAGAAAATTAAATTATACTAAAGCAAAAACCCAAAATAAGAAAAAGGGCATGAAAATTAAAAAAAAAAAACTTACATGTTACAAATCAGTCGTTTAGTCATAACGTCAAAAGCTGTTTTACCCAGGATGGTGTAATCTCACTGTCCAAAAGAGACAATAAGAGTTACGGGCATCTCCGGGGCTATTTATACGAAATAAAGTAGTGGGGATAGAAATTTAGTAAGGAAATTGACTTAGTAACGCAGTGCCCACCAATGAAAAACTAGTCTCTGCTGCGTAACCGACGAGAATTTATGAATTTTTTAGGTTTGTTACGAATGTTGGTTGATCTATTAACAATGTCGACTGTGGATTTATAACAATTTTTTAGTTTGATAGTATCAAACTGTCTATTCATATTATTATTGGTACTATAAATGTGTAACATCTCAGAAAACAATCTTTTATTCTTATAACTTTCGTAATCAGCGATATTGACCTTATTAAAATCTATTTTATGATTATAAAAGTTTGCATGTTCGGCTAAAGCCGACGTGGTGTCACCATTCTTTACACTACGCTTGTGTTCATTAATGCGTAATCGTAATTGTCTACCGGTCTGTCCAATATATGACATTTTACAATCAGCACAATTCACTTTGTAAACTGCACCACTTTTTTCAAACATATCAACATTATCCTTACCTAATTTAATGTATTTAGAAAGTTTATTGCATGGTTTTTGTATAACCTTATAACTATTACGAGACAGAATTGATTTTAATTTGTAACTGAGATGTTTAACGTATGGGATAACGATGAGCGATTTTTTAGAATCATCTGCAGTATTCGAAATGTTTATGTCAATTTGTAATTTTTTTGTAAAAGATAACCTGCGTTGTATACCCTCGTTAATAAATTTTAACGGATAACCATTCTCAACAAGTAATTGTTTTACAATATTTAAATTTTGTACATGAAATCTACTGTGTGATAAATTAATAGCTTTATCAACCAAACCATAAAGAATCGCTCTTTTTTGTGATAAAGGATGATGCGAATCAAAGTGAACGAATCTACCAGAATAAGTACTTTTTCTGCACCAATTTGAAATAATTTTATTACCTTCTCTTATTAGAGACATTTCTAAAAAATTGATGGATTTATTCTCTTCATTTTCCATCGTGAATTTCAAATCTTCATTAAACTGATTAAATTCACATAAACATCGATCTATATCATTTTCCTTAATAATCAATAGACAGTCATCAACATAACGTTTATAGAAAACAACACTATTTTTAAGGACATTGAGACAATGAAGTTCTAAACATTCGAGAGCTAACTCTCCAAACCACGGACTAGAACAACCACCCATAGGAGCCCCATGAATTTGTTTGAAGTACTTGCCATCAAATTTAAAATATGTAGAAGACATAAGAAAAATAACACCATCAAGAAACTCTTGTGAACTTAAATTAATTCTGCACTTTAAATATTTCCATTTACGCCTGATTCCCGTAAGCACTAAATCAATATTTATGTTAGTGAATAATGAAACACCGTCAAAGGAAACTAATCTACAATTATCGGGTACGTTAATTTTTGACACAGAATCTAATAATTCGTAACTATTTTTAAGTGAGGATTTAGGTTTCGGCAAATACTTTATAAAAAACGTAGAAATAGCTTTATCAAGTTTATACGTTGGCGAGTTAACCGTCGAAACAATAATTCTGATTGGCAAATCTTTTTTATGGATCTTTATTAAGCCATATGCATGCGCTAGATCTGTATTGTTATTGTTTGTTTTTTTTGAAAATGTCAAAGCTGGAATCAAGGTCACAAACGCCACGATTAATCCACTTTTTTATTAATAAATCTACTGACTTCTTTAGAATGTTAAGTGGACTTTTGGAAAGTTGCTTATAATATTTATCATCCGGGAGAACTTCAAGGACTTTTTTATTATAATTTTCCCTGTCAATTGTAATCGTAACATTTCCCTTGTCAGCTTTAGTAAATAATATATTTTTGTTATCTTTAACAAATTTGTCAGTAGCTGAAATTTTACTCATAATAACTGCATCTGTATGTGACAAATGTAATTTCTTTTTTGCAAAGGAATTTACACAGTTAACTAACTCACCACGTAATTTATTAGATTCATCAGACACGTCTGTAATATAACAATCCAAATTTTTAAGAATTCGAAAATATGTGCTCTGACTCGGATTGCATGTAAAATTAAAATTCTGCCCTAGCCTAACAGTGTCCTGTATATGTTGTGGATTGTGATTTTCCGTTAGGTTTATAAACCATTTGTCATACCTATTGTTATTATTAGTATTATCATCATTATCACAGATATTATTATGAAAGTTACACATTGTTAATACTTGACAGTTTCTCTGTGAGTTATCGTCCGCAGAACTCCGTTGGAAATTATCATAATGATAATCACAATTATATTTATCATAAAATAATTTGGAAAACTTTTTGTTGTGTACGTTTTGCCATTTGAGTTTGATAGAACAGAGAGAATTCTTATAATGTTTAATAAAAGCTTTAACTATTTTTAAATTAGTAAATTTCTTAGTCATAACAAACAAATCATTCTTTTTCTTTTGCAATCTATTTATCTTTGAATAAAAATCAGTAATTTCCAATTTAAGCAATTTATTCAAGACTAGATTTATTAAGCTATTAAGTTTGTTTTTTGAAATATTACTATCGAAATTAATGTAACTCAAAGCTTTGGTAGTATTAACAATGTGTTTAGGAAAAACACCATATTTCTTACATTTGGATAAAAACTCTATATCACAGTTGATTTTTGTTATCGAATGTAAAATTTTTGAAAGTTGAATAAACGATTTTTTTGTGGTAATACTAATTTCGGTTTGTATAAAACGAAAAATAACTAAGTTATTAACCTGATCACTCTGTATGAGAGAGTATAATTCAGCATTGATATTCACACGTGTCTTAGATGTCAAAATCCGCATAGATGTCAACGTCCGCTCGGTGTTTATCATAGCCGTAGGCTGCGTCTTTTGTTTATATCTGCAGTTCATTGCCTCCTCTTCACAATTTGGCATCCTAGTTCAGATCCAATGCCTGTATATTCAAAAGGTTATTGCTCTCCCAAGCTGCTCGCGTTCAATGATAATTTTTATTAAGGGTGTAATGAATTCATACACCATAGATCCTTTCGAGCATCATAAATTTATTGATACACCGACGTTTCGGGAGTATAATTAACTCCCCTTATCAAGGCTAAACACAATGAACATACAAAAAATATTAAGCATAACGGCAATTATAAAATTTCTTTCACATTAAAGAAAAAACTTTCTTTTCCCTTACCATTCGAGGTGCTATATCAATTTACAAATTTATAAAGCGGCCATAGCGTGGACTCCGCGTGTCAAACAGTTTTTCTTTTTACAATAGATTTTTATTAAATCACCAACATTTGTAAAGCAATACCTGTATAATGAGAATATTTAGAAAATTAAATTGTACTAAAGAAAAAACCCAAAATAAGAAAAAAGGCATGAAAATTAAAAAAAAAAACTTACATGTTACAAATCAGTCGTTTAGTCATAACGTCAAAAGCTGTTTTACCCAGGATGGTGTAATCTCACTGTCCAAAAGAGACAATAAGAGTTACGAGCATCTCCGGGGCTATTTATACGGAATAAAGTAGTGGGGATAGAAATTTAGTAAGGAAATTTAGTAAGGAATTGACTTAGTAACGCAGTGCCCACCAATGAAAAACTAGTCTCTGCTGCGTAATCGACGAGAATTTATGAATTTGTTAGGTTTGTTACGAATGTTGGTTGATCTATTAACAATGTCGACTGTGGATTTATAACAATTTTTTAGTTTGATAGTATCAAACTGTCTATTCATATTATTATTGGTACTATAAATGTGTAACATCTCAGAAAACAATCTTTTATTCTTATAACTTTCGTAATCAGCGATATTTACCGTATTAAAATCTATTTTATGATTATAAAAGTTTGCATGTTCGGCTAAAGCCTTTATCTGTGATAATGACGATAATACTAATAATAACAGTAGGTATGACAAATGGTTTATAAACCTAACGGAAAATCACATTCCACAACATATACAGGACATTGTTAGGCTAGGGCAGAATTTTAATTTTACATGCAATCCGAGTCAGAGCACATATTTTCAAATTCTTAAAAATTTGGATTGTTATATTACAGACGTGTCTGATGAATCTAATAAATTACGTGGTGAGTTAGTTAACTGTGTAAATTCGTTTGCAAAAAAGAAATTACATTTGTCACATACAGATGCAGTTATTATGAGTAAAATTTCAGCTACTGACAAATTTGTTAAAGATAACAAAAATATATTATTTACTAAAGCTGACAAGGGAAATGTTACGATTGCAATTGACAGGGAAAATTATAATAAAAAAGTCCTTGAAGTTCTCTCGGATGATAAATATTATAAGCAACTTTCCAAAAGTCCACTTAACATTCTAAAAAAGTCAGTAGATTTATTAATAAAAAAGTGGATTAATCGTGGCGTTTGTGATCTTGATTCCAGCTTTGACATTTTGAAAACAAACAATAACAATACAGATCTAGCGCGTGCATATGGCTTAATAAAGATCCATAAAAAAGATTTGCTAATCAGAATTATTATTTCGACGGTTAACTCGCCAACGTATAAACTTGATAAAGCTATTTCTACGTTTTCTATAAAGTATTTGCCGAAACCTAAATCCTCACTTAAAAATAGTTACGAATTATTAGATTCTGTCTCAAAAATTAACGTACCCGATAATTGTAGATTAGTTTCCTTTGACGTTGTTTCATTATTCACTAACATAAATATTGATTTAGTGCTTACGGGGATCAGGCGTAAATGGAAATATTTAAAGTGCAGAATTAATTTAAGTTTACAAGAGTTTCTTGATGGTGTTATTTTTCTTATGTCTTCTACATATTTTAAATTTGATGGCAAGTACTTCAATCAAATTCATGGAGCTCCTATGGGTGGCTGTTCTAGTCCGTGGTTTGGAGAGTTAGCTCTCGAATGTTTAGAACTTCATTGTCTCAATGTCCTTAAAAATAGTGTTGTTTTCTATAAACGTTATGTTGATGACTGTCTATTGATTATTAAGGAAAATGATATAGATCGATGTTTATGTGAATTTAATCAGTTTAATGAAGATTTGAAATTCACGATGGAAAATGAAGAGAATAAATCTATCAATTTTTTAGAAATGTCTCTAATAAGAGAAGATAATAAAATTATTTCAAATTGGTGCAGAAAAAGTACTTATTCTGGTAGATTCGTTCACTTTGATTCGCATCATCCTTTATCACAAAAAAGAGCGATTCTTTATGGTTTGGTTGATAAAGCTATTAATTTATCACACAGTAGATTTCATGTACAAAATTTAAATATTGTAAAACAATTACTTGTTGAGAATGGTTATCCGTTAAAATTTATTAATGAGGGTATACAACGTTGGTTATCTTTTACAAAAAAATTACAAATTGACATAAACGATTCGAATACTGCAGATGATTCTAAAAAATCGCTCATCGTTATCCCATACGTTAAACATCTCAGTAACAAATTAAAATCAATTCTGTCTCGTAATAGTTATAAGGTTATACAAAAACCATGCAATAAACTTTCTAAATACATTAAATTAGGTAAGGATAATGTTGATATGTTTGAAAAAAGTGGTGTAGTTTACAAAGTGAATTGTGCTGATTGTAAGATGTCATATATTGGACAGACAGGTAGACAATTACGATTACGAATTAATGAACACAAGCGTAGTGTAAAGAATGGTGACACCACGTCGGCTTTAGCCGAACATGCAAACTTTTATAATCATAAAATAGATTTTAATAAGGTCAATATCGCTGATTACGAAAGTTATAAGAATAAAAGATTGTTTTCTGAGATGTTACACATTTATAGTACCAATAATAATATGAATAGACAGTTTGATACTATCAAACTAAAAAATTGTTATAAATCCACAGTCGACATTGTTAATAGATCAACCAACATTCGTAACAAACCTAACAAATTCATAAATTCTCGTCGGTTAATCTCGTCGAGATTAATAAATATGCTTTGTTTAACTCTAAATGCTGTACGATTTCAAACAAAAATAGCCCCGGAGGACGCGGATCGGTTAATAGTAATGACTGCGATAAATAATGCCCGCGCTGATTATAAAACATTTGTAGTGATTGTGGGCGAAGACATAGACTTGCTAGTTATTTTTTCAGAATTGGCAGAGAACATTAACAACATTTATTTTTGTAAAGAAAACAAAGGCTCAACACCAAATCAGTATTTTAATAGTAATAGTTTCAAATATTCCTTTTTAAGAAATAGAATAACATTTTTACATGCATTTTCTGGCTGCAATACAACCTCTTGTTTTTATAGAATAGGCAAAAATAAATTAATAGATACAGTTAACCACGAAAAATTATTAGATTTATCTGCAGTATTTTATGAAAAAAATGCCAGTTCTGAAAAAATAGCTAGCAATGCCTATAAGTTAATAATCGACCTGTACAGCAACAAAGCAGAAAAGAAATTAATCGAAAGAAGCAGTAATTTTTCACTGCATGATTTGCGATACTTACATTTTTGCAAAGCCAAAACGAAAACGAAATTTGCTTTAGAAACTTTGCCACCAACGCAGGGATCCGCTAAGCAACATGCATTTAGAGTGTATTACCAACTCCAATTATGGTTAGGTAATAACTCTTTAATACCTACTGACTGGGGTTGGCAAATAAAAAATAAATGTTTGCTCCCGGTAGGAACGACGGATCCGCCGATACCCCAAAAATTATTATCGCAAATTTCATGCACTTGCTCGAAAAAGGGATGTATAGATGCTTCGTGCAGTTGCAAAAAGCACGGCTTAGAGTGCACAAATCTTTGTGCACACTGCCACGAAGATACATGTTATAACTTAGTCATAAATAAAATATTATTAGAATTAGAAGATGATTCGAGTGACGAGAACGAATGCGAACTCGACTCGTATCACTGCAAGGATGAAATCGATTTGCTACCACCGAAGCGGAAAAAAACTAATTAATGTAACATAGTTTTTAAGTAACACTATAAATTTTTCTAATAAATATAATGTAGATTAAGAAAAATAGAAAGTTTATATTTATTATTTTATCAACCTATTAAAACGTCCAATAACTGCCTTTCTGTTCGTTTTTTATCAAATAAAAGTGCAGAATCGGTTTAGTTGGGTTGAGTTACCCCGAAATAAAAAAAAAATGATTAAAATAGCTCCTCTAGTTGCTGAGGAAATTAAAAGTAAAGATCTGTGCGTTGCGCGCAGCGCGTTCTATTACTATATATATCGGCTCCCCTCAGCCGCCGCGCGCCCCCCACCACTCCGCCACTTCCGTGCGCTCGGGCGTTTTTGGTCAACTTTGACAGCTGTTTTCAGGTATAAAACAGTACTTAATCAAAAATCCAAGATAGACGTTTTATAGTTCAACATTTGAACTTTCAAAATCATTTTTGATAATTGAAATCGGATAACCCGTAGAGCATACAGCCTCGCTCAAAAATAGCCTACTCAAAAATTGAAATCGCGATTACGCAAAAACTAATAATCGCACAGTCCCTGGTTTTCGCACACATAAAGTACATGTAAATTACTATCAATTCGCCAGAGATATCCGCCACACCTTTAAAAATGGCGGATATATGAATTTTTCAAAAAACGCTCATTTTTCGGTTTTTCACGTTTTTCTCCGTAACTAATCGTCCGATCGATTCGATCAACATCTAGTTTTGTTCGTAATTTCATTTACTACAATTTATCCCATTGGACTATCAAGGTCGGTCCACTAGTTTCGGCTATAAAAGCAAAAAACCATAAAAAAGCGCTTTTTTTGCATTAAATTGTTAATAACAATATACCGGGTGTCCCATTTTAAAACCACCAGGCAAATATCTCGAAAACAAAAGGAGATGGAAAAAAACTTTTAATACAAAAGTTGTAGGGTTCAGAGGGGCCCAACTGATCGTGACCTTGGTTATGACCTTGATGTCAATGATCAAGTTTATTTGAAGGTCAAATAGATTTTTTCAAATGGGAACCCCCACTTTTGACCTCGTAAATGGAAAGAGCGGAAAATTTTACGTTCAGATATGTCCTTGAGTCAAGGCCATGGTCATGGGGTCATGGTCATGTTTAAAATCAAAATCAATAACCGCATCAAAACATTCCCATAATTACGCATACGAGTGTTAAATGCAGAAGTTGTAGTGTTTGAAGGGGCCCAATTGATCGTGACCTTGACCATGAACTTGAGGTCAAGGATGATGTCGTTTGAAGGTTAAATCAATTTTGTTTAACGGCAACCCTCACTTTTGACCTCGTAAATAGAAAAACCGAAAAATTCTGATATGACCTTGGGTCAAGGTCATGGTCAAAGTTATGGTCAGTTTCCGTGCAGTTAAGAGCAAAGTCGGAGATGACCCGGTCACTTAAGGCAAGGTCGGAGATTACCCGGCCAATTAAGGCAAGGTCGGAGATGACCCGGCCAGTTAAGGCAAGGTCGGAGATGACCCGGCCAGTTAAAGCAAGGTCGGAGATGATCCGGTCAGTTAAGGCAAGGTCGGAAATGACCCGGCCAGTTAAGGCAAGGTCGGCGATGATCAGGCCAGCTAAAAATTCATTGGAAAATTCCACGTTCATGTGTATTTAGTCATAGGATCCGAGTGTTTCGGTCACCATTTACTGAAGAAGATGCTCAAAAGTTGCACCATTTACTTGTTGACAACATTCTATTCTCCTTTTAAAGTTTCTAACAGTATTTAATAATACTTGACGTGGAATACTTAAGCAGATTTGTGTAATCCTTTGAACCATGTCATCTCTTGTAGTTGGCCTGTTGCGGTAGACTGTATTTTTTAGGAAGCCCCATAAATAAAAATCTGGAGATGTCAGATCTGGAGATCTTGGTGGCCATGCTACGGGACCTCCTCTACCAATCCATCGACCGTTAAACCTTTCATCAAGAAAATCTCTGACAATTCTGGCATAATGTGGAGGAGCACTATCTTGTAGCCACATTCTGGCCCTTGTATGGAGATCAACGTTTTCTAGAAAGAGTGGCAGCTCGTCTCTGAGCAACTGTAAATAAGTATGTTGAGTTACGTGACCTTCAAAAAAATAAGGTCCAATCAGACATCCGTTAATAATACCACACCATACCGTTACATTCCAGCGATGCTGATGATCAACTTCTCGCATCCAATGAGGATTAACAGGAGACCAGTAGTGGCAATTATGGCGATTCAACATACCAGTACTCTGAAATGTAGCCTCGTCGCTAAAAAGAACATTGTTAAAGAAATTTTCATCATCAGTAATTTGTTGTCTTGCCCATTGGCAAAATGTTATGCTCCGTCGATAATCTTCCACAGTCAAAGCTTGATTTAGAGTAATGTGGTAAGGATGGTAACGCGCATATCGTAAATATCTACTGGCCGTAGATCTTGGAATACCCATTGTTAACTCGATTTCGCGTGAACTGACATGAACATTTAAATGTACCATGGCTAGAACAGCAAGAAAGCGAGGATTATTTTCATAATCGTGTTCATTCAGTGTCCTCCTTCTTCGAACGAAGTTTCCTTATCGACCGAGCAGTTCAATGTCACGTATTACCGTATGATCAGGATGTTGTCGTTGAGGGAACCGAGCACGATACAATCTGCTTGCCTCTCGATAGTTTCGTCGACATTCTCCTAAAATAAGAAGAATGTCAACTATTTCATTAGCAGAATAGTCAGGCATTCTTTTTTAGTTGTAAATGCAATTATTTATCAAAACACACCACAAAAGAAATAATATGTTATTATACTATACAATATTTTAAAACGAAAAAGTTTAATTTTCTGTGCCAATATAAGTGTGCTCAATTTGAAAACAATTTGATGTAAACAGTAATAATTGTTGGCTATTACCGATCAATGCTGAATACTACCGGTCACTATTGGATACAGGTGGTCAACACTTATTAACTTTTGTTATTATTTTATATAAGTGGTTAACCCTGGTAAATATTGATAATAGTAAAAATAGTAAAATTTTCCGCTCTTTCCATTTACGAAGTCAAAAATAGGGGTTCCCATTTGAAAAAATCGATTTGACCTTCAAATGACCTTGATCATTGACCTCAAGGTCATAACCAAGGTCACGATCAGTTGGGCCGCTCCAAACCCTACAACTTCTGTATTTAACACTCGTATGCGTAATTATGGGAATGTTTGGATGCGTTGATTGATTTTGATTTTGAACATGACCATGACCATGACCGCCGGCCTTGACTCAAGGACATATCTGAACGTAAAATTTTCCGCTCTTTCCATTTACTAGGTCAAAAATGGGGGTTCCTATTTGAAAAAATCTGTTTGACCTTCAAATGACCTTGATCATTGACCAAGGTCATAACCAAGGTTACGATCAGTTGGGCCCCTCTGAACCCTACAACTTTTGTATTTAACAATTTGTCTCGTATGCCTAATTATGGGAATGTTTTGATGCGTTGATTGATTTTGATTTTAAACATGACCATGGCCGTGACCATGACCTTGACTCAAGGACATATCGGAACGTAAAATTTTCCGCTCTTTCCATTTACGAGGTCAAAAGTGGGGGTTCCTATTTGAAAAAATCGATTTGACCTTCAAATGACCTTGATCATTGATCTCAAGGTCATAGCCAAGGTCACGATCAGTTGGGCCCCTCTGAACCCTACAACTTTTGTATTAAAAGTTTTTTTCCATCTCCCTTAGTTTTCGAGATATTTGCCTGGTGGTTTTAAAATGGGACACCCGGTATATAGAACGGAGCTGCTAGTCGAGTTTATATACCACTTATACTGTGGATTATTCTGCGTACAATAGCGTTTACCGCTTACTAATAAGATTTATGGCACGCAAAAAACCTCTATTGATTGGCCTACTCGTGTGTTTGCAGTTCTCGTCTTCGGTTCGCAAAACGTACTCGCCTTCGGCTCGTGCTAGCTCACCTACAGCTCATACTGCAAACTCCATACTCAGTTCAAAAAGCCCACTTTACGTCCTAGGTACACAATATACTATTTTGTTATACCTGTCCATAAAGTACGACTTAACGGCCGCAAAACAGGTCATAAAGTACGTACTTTACGGACACGTACGATAAATAGTACATTACGGTACAAATGACGAAAGTTGAAGTTCCGCCACTGCGTGAAGGTGGCGCCCGAGGCGAAGCCGAGGTGGAAAGTACGTTTATAGCACTCAAAATCATAATTTTAATACGATTATTTAGCTCTCGTGGTATAAAATACTATATGACACTGGCGCATTCGGCTTTTCTCACTCGCTTCGCTCCTGCAAAAAACGTCACCTTCGGTAAATAATCACATTCCCCACCCGTATCACAATGTATACTGAGAAAAAAATTTGATTGAATCAAAGTAACGCGTCATGGAGTAAATAAAATGGCATGGTGTGGTTTGTGCACATAAGAATTATGCACATATTTATTGTGCACACTTTAGCATTGGTGTATATCTATATCTATGTGTATACTCCAATGCTAAAGTGTGCACAATAAATATGTGCATAATTCTTATGTGCACAAACCACACCATGCCAATAAAATCGTGCAAATATTTAGTATTTAGTTGAATGAAATTATTTTTTCATTGAATCAATCATATTTTTACTTGAATTAAAAAAATATTTTATTGGATTAAAGAAATTGCAATATTATCTAAATTCAATCACATATTTATTTGATTCAAAGTGATTATGTTCAATGCAATGAAATGCTTTCATTAATTCAAGAAAAATACTTTAATTGAAAATGAGAATTTTTTTCAGTTAAATATTATATCGATACAATAACATTTTTCTTTAATTCAATATTATATTTTATTGATTTAAAAAAATAAAATAATTGAGGTGTAAAAGTCTACTCTCAATGAAATACCTATTTGCCTCAATCAAACATCAATTAAATTCAAAATAGAGAGTTTTGTTGATATAAATAAGCCTTTTTTGAAATTTTAATATGGGATTCCAACTTTTGCAAGTATTAGATTTAATTGCCTATTTATTTGACACAATACAATAATTATTTAACACAAACTAACCATTTCCTTGGTTCAAGAAATCAAATTTGTCAATGCTAGCAGTGCATACTCAATACAATATCTATTCATCTCAATCAAACAACAATTGATTTCAAAATAGAGTTTTATTAATTAAAGTAAGCCTTTTTTTAAATTTTAACATAGGAATTCAAACGTTTGCAAATGTAGGATTTAAGTGCCTATCTATTTGGCACAATATAATAATTATTTAACACAATGAAATCATTTCCTTGGTTCAAGAAATCAAATTTGTTAATGCGGGCAGCGCATACTCAATAAAGTATCTATTCATCTCAGTCAAATAACAATTATATTCAAAATAAAGAGTTTTGTTGATTTAAATAAGCCCTTTTTTAAATTTTAACATAGGAATTCAAACGTTGGCAAGTATTGGATTTAATTGCCTATTTAATTGACACAATAAAATATTTATTTAACACAATGAAATCATTTCCTTGGTTCAAGAAATCAAATTTGTTAATGCGGGCAGCGCATACTAAATAAAGTAACTATTCATCTCAGTCAAATAACAATTACATTCAAAATATAGAGTATTGTTGATTTAAATAAACCCTTTTTTAAATTTTAACATAGGAATTCAAACGTTGGCAAGTATTGGATTTATTTGCCTATTTAATTGACACAATACAGTAATTATTTAATACAAAGAAACTATTTCCTTGGTTCACGAAATCAATTTTATTAATGCTGGCAGTGTATACTCAATAAAATATCTATTGATCTCAATCAAACAACAATTAAATTCAAAATAAAGAGTTTTATTGATTTAAATAAGCCCTTTTTTAATTTTAATGTAGAAATTCAAACGTTGGCAAATATAGGATTTAATTGCCTATCTATTTGACACAATACATTATTTAACACAATGAAACCATTTTCTTGGTTCAAGAAATCAAATTTGTTAACGCGGCAGCGCATACTCAATTAAATATCTATTCATCTCAATCAAATATAAATTAGAATTCAAACACTGTGGCCGGTATGGTAGAAATCTTCGTTGGTATATATTTGTGTTTTGGAATCAGTAAGTTCAAGCGTGCGATGACGTAGCGGTTAGCGTTCTTGCGTATGAACTCAAGCGTCTACACTGAGAAAAAAATTTGATTGAATCAAAGAAACGCGTGATTGAGTCAATAAAATCGTGAAATTATTTACTATTTAGTTGAATCAAATTATTTTTTCATTAAATCAATCACATATTTACTTGAATTAAAAAAATATTTTATTGGATTAAAGAAATGGCAATAGTATCTAAATTCAATCACATATTTATCTGATTCAATTATATTAGATGCAATGAAATGCTTTCATTAATTCAAGAAAAATACTTTAATTCAATATGAGAGAATTTTTCAATTAAATATTATATTGATGCGATAAAATTTTTCTTTAATTCAATATTATATTTTATGCGTTTAAAAAAATAAAATAATTGCGATGTAAAAATCTACTCTCCAGGAAATACCTATTTGCCTCAGTCAAGCATCAATTAAATTCAAAGTAGAGACTTTTATTGATTTAAATAAGTCTTTTTGAAATTTCAACATAGGATTCAAACGTTTGCAAGTACTGGATTTAATTGCCTATTTATTTGACTCAATACAATAATCATTTAAAATTAACGATCCATCTTATTGATTCAAAAAACAAATTGTTAATACGTGCAATGCCATCTCAATGAAATACATATTCGCCTCAACCAAAAAACAATTAAATTCAAAACAAAGTTTTATTGACACAAAGAAACCATTTTATTATTTCAAGAAATTAAATTTATTAACGCTGGCAGCACGTACACAATAAAATATCTATTAATCTCAATCAAACAACACTTAAATTCAAAATAATGAGTTTTTTTTATTTAAATAAGCCTTTTTTGAAATTTCCATATAGTATCAAACTTTTGCAAGTATTGGATTTAATTGCCTATTAATTTGACTCAATACAATAGTCAATTAACATTGACAATCAATTTTATTTGTTCAAAAAAACAAAATTGGTAATGCGGTTAGCGTATACTCAATAAAATGTCTATTAATCTCACTCAAACAACAATTAAATTCAAAATAACGAGTTTTGTTGATTTACGTAAGCCTTTTTTGAAATTTCCATATAGGATTCCAATTTTTGTAAGTATTGGATTTAATTGCCTATTTATTTGCCACAATACAATAATTATTTAACACAATGAAACCATTTTCTTGGATCAAGAAATCGAATTGTTAATGCGGACAGTGGAATTTCAATGAAATCTCTATTTGTGTCAATCATACAACAATTAAATTGAAATTTCAACATAGGATTCAAACGCTTGCAAGTATTGAATTTAATTGCCTATTTCTTTGAATCAATTCAATAATCATTTAACATTAACGATCCATTTTATTGGTTCAAAAAAACAAATTGTTAATGCGTGCAACGCCATCTTAATAAAATATCTATTCGCCTCAACTAAACAACAATTAAAATAAAGTTGTATTGACAGAAAGAAGCCATTTACTTCGTTCAAGAAATCAAATTTGTTAATGCAGGCAGTGCATACTCAATAAAATATCTATTCATCTCAATTAAACAACAATTGATTTCAAATTAGAGTTTTATTGATTTAAATAAGCCTTTTTTAAAATTTCAATACAGAATTCCAACTTTTGCAAGTATTGAATTTAATTGTCTATTTACTTGACACAATACAATAATTATTTAACACAATGAAACCATTTTCTTGATTTAAGAAATCAAATTTGTTAATGCGGGCAATGCATACTCAATAAAATATCTATTCATCTCAATCAAACAACAATTGGTTTCAAAATGGAGTTTTATTGATTTAAATAAGCCTTTTTCGAATTTTCATAAAGGAATTCAAACGTTAGCAAGTATTGGATTTAATTGTCTATTTATTTGACACAATACAATTTTTAATTAACGCAAAGAAACCATTTTATTATTTCAAGAAATCAAATTTATTAACGCTGGCAGAACATTCCCAATAAAATATCTATTAATCTCAATCAAACAACAATTAAATTCAAAATAAAGAGTTTTATTGATTTAAATAAGCCTTTTTTGAAATTTTAATATAGGAATTCAATCGTTTGCAAGTATTGGATTTAATTGCCTATTTATTTGACTCAATACAATAATCATTTAACATTAACAATCCATTTTATTGGTTCAAAAAAACAAATTGTTAATGCGGACAGTGGAATCTGAATGAAATCTATATTCGTCTCAATCAAACAATAATTAAATTCCACATAAAGAGTTTAATTGATTTAAATAAGCCTTTTTTTAAATTGTAATATAGGAACACAAACGTTGACAAGTATTGGATTTAATTGCCTATTTATTTGGCACAATATAATATTTATTTAACGCAATGAAATCATTTCCTTGGTTCAAGAAATCAAATTTGTTAATGCGGGCAGCGCATACTCAATAAAGTATCTATTCATCTCAGTCAAATAACAATTACATTCAAAATAAAGAGTTTTGTTGATTTAAATAAGCCCTTTTTTAAATTTTAATATAGGAATTCAAACATTTTCAAGTATTGGATTTAATTGCCTATTTATTTGACACAATGCAATTCTTAATAAACACAATGAAACCATTTCCTTGGTTCAAGAAATTAGATTTATTAAGGCGGGCGTCGCATACTCAATAAAATATATATATTCATCTCAATCAAACAACATTTACATTCAAAACAAATAGTTTTGTTGATTTTATAATTTTCAATATAGGATTCCAACTTTTGCCACGTATTGGATTTAATTTCCTATTTATTTGGCACAATGCAATAATTATTTAACACAAAGAAATCATTTTCTTGGTTCAAGAAATCAAATTTGTTAATGCAGGCAGCGCATACTCAATAAAATATCTATTCATCTCAATCAAACAACAATTACATTCAAAATAAAGGGTTTTGTTGATTTAAATAAGCCTTTTTTGAAATCTCAATATAGGAATTCTAAAGTTTGCTAGTATTGGATTTAATTGTCTATTTATTTGACACAATACAATAATTATTTAATACAAAGAAACTATTTGCTTGGTTCACGAAATCAAATTTGTTAATGCTGGCAGTGTATACTCAATAAAATATCTATTGATCTCAATCCAACAACAATTAAATTCAAAATAAAGAGTTTTATTGATTTAAATAAACCTTTTTTTTAATTTTAATGTAGAAATTCAAACGTTGGCAAATATAGGATTTAATTGCCTATCTATTTGACACAATACAATATTTAACACAATGCAACCATTTTCTTGGTTCAAGAAATCAAATTTGTTAACGCGGCAGCGCATACTCTATTAAATATCTATTCATCTCAATCAAACATAAATTAGAATTAAAACACTGTGGCCGGTATGGTAGAAATCTGCTTTGGTATATATTTGTGTTTTGGAATCAGTAAGTTCAAGCGTGCGATGACGTAGCGGTTAGCGTTCTTGCGTATGAACTCAAGCGTCTAGGGTTCGAATCTCGGTCTGGTCGTCTTTATTTGTGAGTTTTTTCTCCGATGTAATAATTTGCGATTATTATATAGTATATAATTAATTAACATGATTGTAAATCAAGAGCGTTTAAATAATTGTGAAAAAACAAATCTTGTAGAGTATGTCTATTATCTGTATAATTGGTAATAATCATCACAAAAGTACTCCTATCGTCAATAACAAAGATGGTAAGTATTAATTTGAATAATAGCAGCTAATAAATAAAATATTCAGTATAATATTTTTTTTAATGCCAATAGGATTTATCTATTTAATAAATATTTTTATCTATTTTATAGTAATAGTTGTATGAATTTAATTTTACATTGAGTACAGCACAAAAAGATTGAGCATACATTTAATGAAATGTTTAGTTCATATAACAAAATATTTTATTGGATACATTAAATATATGTTTGCTTTAAAGAAATATTTTTTATGTGGATTAAAGTATTCGTTGCATTGAAAAAGTTAAACTTACGTTCACTTATGTGCAATCAAATATTTAGTTATTTCAAAGAATATTTTATTTGATACAGTGAATATATGTTTGCTTCAAAGGTATATTTTTTAAGTAAATTAAAGTTCTTGTTGAATTGAAAAGATTAAAATTACGTTCAATAAAATATTAAGTTCGTTAAAGAGAATATTTTATTGGATCTATTGAATATTCAGTTCCTTTGATGGAATATTTGTTGAGCCAACTAAATATTTCGTAGCCTTAATTATGTTAAACATTCGTTCAACCAAATATTTAGTTCTTTCAGCAAAATATTTTATCGGATCCATTGAATGTTTAGTTGCTCTGAAGAAATGTTTTGTGGAGCCGACTAAATATTTTTTCGGCCAACTAAATATTTCGTTGATTTACGAATGCAAAACATTCGTTCAACAAAATATTTAGTTCTTTCAACAAAATGTTTTATCGGATCCATTGAATGTTCAGTTGCTATGAAGAAAGGTTTTGTTGAGCCGACTAAATATTTTTTTGGTCCAACTAAATATTTCTTTGACTTAAAAATGCTAAACATTCGTTCAACAAAGTATTTAGTTCTTGTTGATAGAATTTTTTTCTCGATCAGGCGGGGGTTATTTAGAAATAAAACAAGTTTTTATTTCTGGCGAATATTTAGCGACGTTTCGTTGGCTGGTCTGCCAACCTCTTCAGGCTAATTTTTATTGAAAAAAACCGATGTTAGTTTTTTTTTTACACTTAATTATACAACACATAATATAATTTAACGCAACAATACCTTCAAAAGTTATAATGTTAACCCATGTTAACAAGTCAGTGATCGAATTTTATTTCGTCAATAATGAATTTTAAAAATACGACAAAATACACATAGGAACCGGCGTTTATATACCCCGTTGAGCTGAGTATACACACAGAAACCAAAACAATAACAAGTCACAGCTAGCATTTAAATTTCCTCAATACCGGAAAGTACATTTTATTCAGTGTGAAAATATCTTCTTTCTTATTTATGCTATTCAAATGGCATTTAATATGTATCATTTCGGCTGTGAGTCTCTTTTTGTAATTGCTCTCGTTATCCAAAATTTGAACATTCTCCCAATCGAAGTGGTGATTAAACTCATCTTGGCGTGAGACCACCATTGACTCTGAGTTTTTGTTGTTTTTATGCTCCTTAATGCGCTTTTTTAAGGTTCTTTTGGTTTCGCCTACACGGAAAAAAATTTAGGATCTCCAGACCACCGGTATATATGGACTCCGTGCAATACCATTGATCGTCTTAATTTATGACGAATTTGGAATTAAGGCGCATCCAAAGTTGAACCTGTAAGAATCCAATATCTTCGGAGTCTTCACGATTCAAAAACGTATGTTCTGAACTCCAATTCGGTCATCCCCAGACTCCGAGATTTCCGGTATTGTAGCGATTCCACTTTGGATGTCTGAGGCCCCCATCTCTGGTATCGTGGCGCGACAGCGTTGAGAGAAGGGGAACGGTCCGCATTTGCGCGCGTTTTTCTCATATATATATGCGTTTCATCATTATATATCAAAGTATTATTATAGTATAATATAGCACACACGTTTTGAACCGTTTATATATATTATATTAATATATTTATGAAGCAGCGCGCGTGAAATACGTCCAAATGTATAGTCGACCCGTCGAGATACCAAGAATGGGTCCTGAGGACTCCGTCGGGCGGATCCCGACGGTACCGAAAGTCTCGGAGTCCCCGCCATTCCAACATGGCATACACATAATCCCATTTTGAGATCCGTACACTACCGAAATTGTTGGAGTCCACGCAATTCAATTTGGAAGTGACTACATCCAATTTTGGACGCGTACAGATACGGTATTTTTTGGATTTCTGTTAATTCCATACCTCCGACATCCCAGGCTTCCAAATTTTTTTCCGTGTATATATGTCGCCGGACACTCTTTATATGTGAATTTATATACAATATTCGTTCGATCCCATTTACTCGTAACGTCTTTTCCCAATTTTATAATCGAGTTAAGAGTTCTTTTCACTAGTGGAATCGACATAATATTATGTGTTTTAAGAATAGCCGACAATTTTTTGTAATTATTAATAAGAAATGGCAACTGAACTCTGGGAAGATATTTAAACTTGTTATTGTTATTGTTCTGTTTATATTTAAGTTTATATTATTTTATATTATTTTTCTTTGTTATATTATTTTTTACTGTTTATATAATTTTTTTTTATTCCTCCAAAAAAAATTTCATAACAATCAACTCACTTTAACGGACACAGTTTTGGCGAAATGTTATGGATTACCCAAAATTCATAAAGAAGATGCTCCCTTACGTCCAATTATTTCTTTAGTAAATAGTCCGACATATTGGTTATCAAATATTATTTATAAACAGTTAAAAAAATGCATAGCACTTCCACTTTCTCATATCAATAACAGTTTTGAATTGAAAAACAAACTTGAAAATATGCAATTAGACAACGATCATGTGTTATTATCGCTAGATGTAAAATCCCTGTTTACCAACATTGCGGTTGAATTGGTGTGCGATAGCATATATAGACGAGCACACTCTATTGTTCCGAATTGCATGATTCCAGTAGACGTAATAAAAAACTGCGTTCATTTTCTGTACGATAATACATATTTTACGTTTAATAATGAATATTATAGACAAACATTCGGTACACCGATGGGTTCTCCGATTTCCCCATTTTTTGCTGACATTGTAATGGATGATCTGGAAAAAACATGTTTAGACAGTTTGAAAAGTAACCATAATTGTACACCCCTTTTTTACTACAGATACGTGGATGATACTATTATCTGTGTAAGAAAGGAACATATTGATCATGTTATAAAAACATTCAATTCATATCACAATAGTTTACAGTTCACGCATGAATTAGAAAACAATAACAGCATAAACTTTTTAGATCTAACCATCATAAAAAAGAATAATTCGATTATCACTAATTGGTTTCAAAAACCGACCTCTTCTGGCAGAGTCATAAACTATTTCTCACATCATCCAATACAGCAAAAGAGGAACATCATTTATAATTTGGTAGACCGAGCATTATTGTTGTCACAAAAAAGTTTCCATAAAGTTAACCTACGTAAGATTAAGACCATGTTACTCACTAATGATTATCCGCTAGAATTCATTAACCGAAACATACGCAATCGTAGAATTTCTCTTAAATATAAACAGAACAATAACAATAACAAGTTTAAATATCTTCCCAGAGTTCAGTTGCCATTTCTTATTAATAATTACAAAAAATTGTCGGCCATTCTTAAAACACATAATATTATGTCGATTCCACTAGTGAAAAGAACTCTTAACTCGATTATAAAATTGGGAAAAGACGTTACGAATAAATGGGATCGAACGAATATTGTATATAAATTCACATGTAAAGAGTGTCCGGCGACATATATAGGTGAAGCCAAAAGAACCTTAAAAAAGCGCATTAAGGAGCATAAAAACAACAAAAACTCAGAGTCAGTGGTGGTCTCACACCAAGATGAGTTTAATCACCACTTCGATTGGGAGAATGTTCAAATTTTGGATAACGAGAGCGATTACAAAAAGAGACTCACAGCCGAAATGATAAATATTAAATGTCATTTGAATAGCATAAATAAGAAAGAAGATATTTTCACACTGAATAAAATGTACTTTCCGGTATTGAGGAAATTTAAATGCTAGCTGTGACTTGTTATTGTTTTGGTTTCTGTGTGTATACTCAGCTCAACGGGGTATATAAACGCCGGTTCCTATGTGTATTTTGTCGTATTTTTAAAATTCATTATTGACGAAATAAAATTCGATCACTGACTTGTTAACATGTGTTAACATTATAATTTTTGAAGGTATTGTTGCGTTAAATTATATTATGTGTTGTATAATTAAGTGTAAAAAAAAAAACTAACATCGGTTTTTTTCAATAAAAATTAGCCTGAAGAGGTTGGCAGACCAGCCAACGAAACGTCGCTAAATATTCGCCAGAAATAAAAACTTGTTTTATTTCTAAATAACCCTCGCCTGATCGAGAAAAAAATTCTATCAACAAGTACAATAATGGAGGGTGAAAAAATCTACAATTCAATTAATCAGAGTTCTGGATCGGATATGAACTCAAACTCCACAGTGAGTTTCTTCAAGATCGTCGATACACAATATGATAGACGCACCAAAAACCTTTTGAAAGAATGGAATAATTCCACCGAAGACCTGGCCAAATGCACATCACAACGGCTGTTTCTTCAAAAATGCCCAAACGACAACATCATTCCGAGAGACATCACAAATATCAGTAAGAGACTGTCGTACATATCGTTTCATAGCAACACGTGCAAAAAGAAATTCGATAATTTTAACAAATACTTTTCAAACAAATTACTCAAGTTGGAAATTCAGAACATAAACTTACACATCAATTTTCTCATCAAAACCCGTAAAAAATTAGTGAAACTAATCATGGATTCGAATATAGACCTAGTAGCCTCAGATACATTTTTTAATTTGTCCGCATCAAAATTCGTAACAGTTTGGAAAAAATATGACTATAAACAATATAACAAATTTTTATCATTAAAACCAAAAATCTTGAAAACCGTGAAAAAAACACCAGTGGGTAAAGAACCTCAGTGACACAGAAATTCCACCGGATGTTCTCGACATTGTGGCCTTAGGCCCTAGCTTTAGTAGTGCTTCAAGTGTAACCAAAGATGATGTTTGTGTGATAGTTAAGAATGTGGAAAACTGTTTACAATCGTTAGACATAAACCATACCATCAAAAATGACATCCGGGAAAAAATTACCAATAACATCAATATGACGCTTAGAAAAGTAAATCACATTTCAATTGAGGAAAAATCGTTTAAAAATAAATTAAATACAACCAAAACCTTTTTAAAAAATAACCCGAACATTTTATTCACTAAAGCTGATAAAGGCAATGTAACGGTCTGCCTCAATAAATCTGATTATCAAACCAAAATGTTAGACCTTTTGTCGGATAGAAATACTTATCAAAAAATAAACAAAAACCCGTTGGATTTATTACAAAGAAACACTTCAAAAATTTTAAAATCCCTTAATGATAACGAATTCCTCCAAAAAAATTTCATAACAATCAACTCACGTTAACGGACACAGTTTTGGCGAAATGTTATGGATTACCCAAAATTCATAAAGAAGATGCTCCCTTACGTCCAATTATTTCTTTAGTAAATAGTCCGACATATTGGTTATCAAATATTATTTATAAACAGTTAAAAAAATGCATAGCACTTCCACTTTCTCATATCAATAACAGTTTTGAATTGAAAAACAAACTTGAAAATATGCAATTAGACAACGATCATGTGTTATTATCGCTAGATCTAAAATCCCTGTTTACCAACATTCCGGTTGAATTGGTGTGCGATAGCATAGATAGGCGAGCACACTCTATTGTTCCGAATTGCATGATTCCAGTAGACGTAATAAAAAACTGCGTTCATTTTCTGTACGACAATACATATTTTACGTTTAATAATGAATATTATAGACAAACATTCGGTACACCGATGGGTTCTCCGATTTCCCTATTTTTTGCTGACATTGTAATGGATGATCTGGAAAAAACATGTTTAGACAGTTTGAAAAGTAACCATAATTGTACACCCCTTTTTTACTACAGATACGTGGATGATACTATTATCTGTGTAAAAAAGGAACATATTGATCATGTTATAAAAACATTCAATTCATATCACAATAGTTTACAGTTCACGCATGAATTAGAAAACAATAACAGCATAAACTTTTTGGATCTAACCATCATAAAAAAGAATAATTCGATCATCACTAATTGGTTTCAAAAACCGACCTCTTCTGGCAGAGTCATAAACTATTCCCCACATCATCCAATACAGCAAAAGAGGAACATCATTTATAATTTGGTAGACCGAGCATTATTGTTGTCACAAAAAAGTTTCCATAAAGTTAACCTACGTAAGATTAAGACCATGTTACTCACTAATGATTATCCGCTAGAATTCATTAACCGAAACATACGCAATCGTAGAATTTCTCTTAAATATAAACAGAACAATAACAATAACAAGTTTAAATCTCTTCCCAGAGTTCAGTTGCCATTTCTTATTAATAATTACAAAAAATTGTCGGCTATTCTTAAAACACATAATATTATGTCGATTCCACTAGTGAAAAGAACTCTTAACTCGATTATAAAATTGGGAAAAGACGTTACGAGTAAATGGGATCGAACGAATATTGTATATAAATTCACATGTAAAGACTGTCCGGCGACATATATGTAGGTGAAACCAAAGGAACCCTAAAAAAGCGCATTAAGGAGCATAAAAACAACAAAAACTCAGAGTCAGTGGTGGTCTCACACCAAGTGAGTTTAATCACCACTTCGATTGGGAGAATGTTCAAATTTTGGATAACGAGAGCAATTACAAAAAGAGACTCACAGCCGAAATAATACATATTAAATGTTATTTGAATAGCATAAATAAGAAAGAAGATATTTTCACACTGAATAAAACGTACTTTCCGGTATTGAGGAAATTTAAATGGTAGCTGTGACTTGTTATTGTTTTGGTTTCTGTGTGTATACTCAGCTCAACGGGGTATATAAACGCCCGTTCCTATGTGTATTTTATCGCATTTTTAAAATTCATTATTGACGAAATAAAATTCGATCACTGACTTGTTAACATGTGTTAACATTATAACTTTTGAAGGTATTGTTGCGTTAAATTATATTATGTGTTGTATAATTAAGTGTAAAAAAAAAACTAACATCGGTTTTTTTCAATAAAAATTAGCCTGAAGAGGTTGGCAGACCAGCCAACGAAACGTCGCTAAATATTCGCCAGAAATAAAAACTTGTTTTATTTCTAAATAACCCCCGCCTGATCGAGAAAAAAATTCTATCAACAAGTACAATAATGGAGGGTGAAACAATCTACAATTCAAAGTATTTAGTTCTTTCAGCAAAATATTTTATTGGATCCATTGAATGTTCAGTTGCTATGAAGAAAGGTTTTGTTAAGCCGACTAAATAATTTTTTGGGCCAACTAAATATTTCGTTGACTTAAGAATGTAAAACATTCGTTCAACAAAATATTTAGTTCTTACTGCAAAATATTTTATTGGATCTATTAAATATTTAGTTGCATTGAAGAAATATTTTTTTAGGTCAAATAAATAATTTATTTACTTCAATTAAATCATTTAACCAGATGTATTCAAGCACGCGATTTAGTTGATCCAAAGACATTTTTGTTGATTCAACTAAATTTTTTTCTCAGTATAGGGTTCGAATCTCGGCCAGGTCGTTTTTATTTGTGAGTTTTCTCTGTGATGTAATAAATTGCGATTATTACATAGTATTATAATTAATTAACATCATTGTAAATCAAGAGCGTTTAAATAATTGTGAGAAAATAAATCTTGTAACATCTCTATAATCTGTATATAAATTGTTAAATAATCATCACAAAAATCTCCTATCGTCTATAACAAAGAAGGTAATTATTAATTTGAATAATAGCAACTAATAAATAAAATATTCAGTATGATCTTTTTTTTAATAAAAGTAGGATTTATCTATTAAATAAATATTTTTATCTATTTTATAATAATAATTGTATGCATTGAATTTTACATTAAGTGCAGTACAAAGATTGAGCATACGTTTAATGAAATATTTAGTTCATATAACCGAATATTTTACTGGATACATAAAATATACGTTTGCTTTAAAAAAATATTTTTTATGTCGATTAAAGGTTTCGTTGGATTGAAAAAGTTAATCTTACGTTCACTTATGTTCAATAAAATATTTAGTTGTCTCAAAGAATCTTTTATTGGATACATTGAATATATGTTTGCTTCAAAGAAATATATTTTAAGTGAATTAAAGTTTTCGTTGGATTGAACGAGTTAAACTTACGTTCACTTATGTTCAATAAAATATTTAGTTATTTCAAAGAATATTGTATTGGATACATTGAATACATGTTTGTTTCAAAGATATATTTTTTAAGTGAATTAAATATTTCGTTGACTTAAGAATGTAAAACATTCGTTCAACAAAATATTTAGTTCTTTCAGCAAAATATTTTATTGGATCCATTGAATGTTCAGTTGCTATGAGGAAAGGTTTTGTTGAGCTAACTAAATATTTTTCTGAGCCATCTAAATATTTCGTTGACTTAAGAATGTTAAACATTCGTTCAACAAAATATTTAGCTCTTTCAGCAAAATATTTTATTGGATTTATTAAATATTTAGTTGCAAATAAATAATTTATTTACTTCAATTAAATCATTCAACTAGACGTATTCAACCACGCGATTTAGTTGATCCAAAGAAATTTTTGTTGTTTCAACTAAATTTTTTTCTCAGTGTACTATTACATAATTAGTCTCGCCGATATATATTTTGCCACCGACAATGATAACACCGTAATAGCATGCATTCAGCTTCTCGCATGTAACCCGACTAATTCTCACTTTTTCTGCGCTGACTGTTAGGAGTCGTTCATTTGATCAAAGCTCGAGCGTGTTGAGTTCGATGCCCACCCCGAAATTTGCTGCTGGTCGGGGGAGCGGGCATCGAAAATATCACGTTCGAAACATCAATTTTCTACACACTTCTTCCTCATCTTCAGATTCGTCGGATGAGGACAATTCATTATTAATGAACAATCTTTATAGCACTACGTGGCATAGATCCGCATTTATGTCACGCCTATCCGTGACATGGCGGATTTATGCAGTCAGTGCTATAAAATAATGTACAATTCACGTGTCATAAGTCGTCCTTTATGGCACGGCGTGTAGAAGCGCCCGAGCGTAGCGTAAACATAGACATAAGAGAGATAGACTGCGGGTGTAGGTTAGCAAGAGTGGCACCTCTAACCATGTTCGCGCACATGCGTTAGAGAGAGACAGCATACCTTCTATTACATATAGCTTCTATGCATCTGTCTCTCTCTCAACGGGTGCCACTCTCGTTAACCTACACCCGCAGTCTATCTCTCTTATGTCTATGAGCGTACACTGAGAAAAAAATTTAGTTGAATCAACAAAAATTTCTTTGGATCAACTAAATCGCGTGGTTGAATACGTCTAGTTAAATGATTTAATTCAAATAAATAAATTATTTATTTGACCTAACAAAATATTTCTTCCATGCAACTAAATATTTAATAGATCCAATAAAATATTTTGCTGAAAGAGCTAAATATTTTGTTGAACGTATGTTTAACATTCTTAAGTCAACGAAATATTTAGTTGGCTCAGAAAAATATTTAGTTAGCTCAACAAAACCTTTCTTCATAGCAACTGAACATTCAATGGACCCAACAAAATATTTTACTGAAAGAACTAAATATTTTGTTGAACAAATGTTTAGCATTCTTAAGTCAACGAAATATTTAGTTGGCTCAAAAAATATTTAGTTGGCTCAACAAAATATTTCTTCATAGCAACTTGTGACGTGGCAAATTGCTCGTCATATAAAAACATAGCATTGCCCGTGTAGAACGCGAATTTTATGTGCGCACACGCATTCCAGTATTATTATTGTTGAGAAGCCGAGTCCTTCTAGTCCGCCCCTCCCTTCCTATCTCCTCTAAGCTATAGCTGGAGCAGGGTAGCAGCCGAAATCGACGACTTGGCGCACCGACGCCTTGCGGGACTCTCTCAACCAGCTATCATGGCAGGCTACAGGGTTGCCGTCGCCACCGTCTATAGCAGAGGAGTGCTGCTGTGCTGTTGCCGTGGCCGCTGCCGAAAGGAGACGAGCGTTACAGCGCGCCGGCCGGTCTACGATCGGCACTCGCTCAAGTGCGCTGAAGTGAAGCACCTCGTTCCTCGCTGGTGTGTGTGCTGTCCCCGTGGACGAGATTGATGCTGAGAGGCCTCTGCGTCGACGATCCGTCGTGACTGCGTCGTCGCAGCCGCTCAAGCAGCCGTCCGGGAGGGAAGAGAGAGCTGGAGAGAGAGTCGCGTCGTCGAGCTCACCTGGCCTATAGCAGTCGTAAGTTCCTGCCCTTTTCCTCCCTCGCGACGTTCCTCATGTCCGTTTGTGTGCGCTCGCGATTCGAACGTGTTAGAAGTACCCCGCCCGTCATTGCGTGTAACCAAGGCTACAGTTTCGTCCCATTACGAGTGAATTGTGTAGAGTCTCGGAGCGATTGTAGCTGAAACTGCACGTGCCATTAGGTATTAGTTTATTGCGGAGTCGATACGGCTCGGGTAATTGCGCTAGCTGGTAGTTGGTAGAGAGTTTTCATTCGGTGCGATTAGCGCTCGCACCTGGCGCCCATAATAATGTATAATTTGGATATTAACCGTTTTTTTTTAATAAAGATTATTGTATCATTTGATTAGTAGTTTTCTGAGTTTAATTGCGTATGTGTTATACTCGTAGGATAAGGTATTGTATTTTGTCCACTTGGAGGAAGACTACTGTTAGTAGGTCTTCTCAACCACGGTTTGCCCTGATCCCCAGCAGATCGTGATAAACTGAACATTCAATGGACGTAATAAAATATTTTGCTGAAAGAAATAAATATGTTGTTGAACAAATGTATAGCATTCTTAAGTCAACGAAATATTTAGTTGGCTCAAAAAAGTATTTAGTTGGCTCAACTAAACCTGTCTTCATAGCAACTGAACATTCAATGGATCCGATAAAATATTTTGCTGAAAGAACTAAATATTTTATTGAACGAATGTTTAGCATTCTAAAGTCAACGAAATATTTAGTTGGCTCAAAAAATATTTCATCAAAGGAACTAAATATTCAATAGATCCAATAAAATATTCTGTTTAATGAACTTAATATTTTATTGAACGTAATTTTAACCTTTTCAATTCAACAAAAACTTTAATTCACTTAAAAAATATTTCTTTGAAACAAACATATATTCAATGTATCCAATAAAATATTCTTTGAAATAACTAAATATTTTATTGAACATAAGTGAACGTAAGGTTAATTTTTTCAATCCAACGAAACCTTTAATCGACATAATAGAATAGATAGTTTATTGAGTATGCACTGCCCGCATTAACAAATTTGATTTCTTGAACCAAGGAAATAGTTAGTCCGTGTTAAATAATTGTTGTATTGTGTCAAATAAATAGGCAATTAAATCGAACACTTGCAAAATTTGGAATCGCATATTAAATTTCAAAAAAGGCTTATTTAAATCAACAAAACTCTCTATTTTGAATTTAATTGATGTTTGATTGAGGCAATTGGTATTTCATTGAGTGTAGATTTTTACACGTCAATTATTTTTTTTTTTCAATCAATAAAATATAATATTGATTTAAAGAAAAATGTTATACTATCAATATAATATTGAATTGAAAAATATTCTCATTTTCAATTAAAGTATTTTTGTTGAATTATTGAAGGCATTTCATTGCATTGAATATAATCACTTTGAATCAAATAAATATGTGATTGAATTTAGATAATATTATCATTTCTTTAATTCAATAAAATATTTTTTTAATTCAAGTAAATATATGATTGATTCATTGAAAAAATATTTTTATTCAACCAAATACTACATATTTTCACGATTTTATTGACTCCATCACGCGTTACTTTGATTCAATCAATTTTTTTCTCAGTGTATGTAATAATCGTAATTTATTACATCACAGAAAAAACTCACAAATAAAAACGAACTGACCGAGATTCGAACCCTAGAGGCATGAGTTCATACGCAAGAACGCAAATCGCTACGCCATCGAACGCTTGAACTTACTGATTCCAAAACACAAATATGTACCAAAGCAGATTTCTACTATAGCGGCCGCAGTGTTTTAATTCTAATTTGTTGTTTGATTGAGATGAATAGATATTTTATTGAGTATGCGCTGCCCGCATTAACAAATTTGATTTCTTGAACCAAGGAAATGGTTTCACTGTGTTAAATAAATATTGCATTGTGTCAATTATATAGGCAATTAAATCGAATACTTGCCAACGTTTGAATTCCCGTGTTAAAATTTAAAACAATGTTATTTAATTCAATTAAACTCTTGACTTTGAATTTAATTGTTGTTTGATTGGGATTAATACATATTTTATTGAGTATGTGCTGTCCGCCTTAACAAATCCGATTTCTTGAACCAAGGAAACGGTTTCATGTGTAAAAAAAAAAATAGTATTGTGTCAATTAAATAGGCAATTAAATCCAAGTCTTGCCAACGTTTGAATTCTCATGTTAAAATTTAAAACAATGTTATTTAATTCAATAAAACTCTTGACTTTGAATTTAATTGTTGTTTGATTGAAATGAATAGATATTTTATTGAGTATGCGCTGCCCGCGTTAACAAATTTGATTTCTTGAACCAAGAAAATGGTTTCATTGTGTTAAATATTGTATTGTGTCAAATAGATAGGAAATTAAATCCTATATTTGCAAACGTTTGAATTCCTATGTTAAAATTTAAAAAAGGGCTTATTTAAATCAATAAAACTCTATTTTGAAATTAAGTGTTGTTTGATTAAGGCGGATAGATATTTTATTGAGGCGAATAGATATTTTATTGAGTATGCACTGCCCGCATTAATAAATTTGATTTTTTGAACCAAGGAAATGGTTAGTTTGTGTTAAATAATTATTGTATTGTGTCAAATAAGTAGGCAATTAAATCTAACACTTGCAAAAGTTGGAATCCCATATTAAAATTTCAAAAAAGGCTTATTTAAATCAACAAAACTCTCTATTTTGAATTTAATTGATGTTTGATTCAGGCAAATAGGTATTTCATTGAGAGTAGATTTTTACACCTTAATTATTTTATTTATTTAAATCAATAAAATGTAATATTGAATTAAAGAAAAATGTTATTGTATCAATATGATATTTAATTGAAAAATATTCTCATTTTCAATTAAAGTCTTTTTGTTGAATTAATGAAAGCATTTCATTGCATTGAATATAATCACTTTGAATCAAATAAATATGTGATTGAATTTAGAAAATATTGTCATTTCTTTAATCCAATAAAATATTTTTTTAATTCAAGTAAATATATGATTGATTCAATGAAAAAATAATTTGATTCAACTAAATACTAAATATTTTCACAATTTTATTGACTCCATCACGCGTTACTTTGATTCAATCAAAATTTTTTCTCAGTGGAAAGTGCAACTATTATGCCACTAGTATCGTAATGTACTGTTTATCCATTTCACAAATTAAAGCAATATAAATCTCTTGTTGATTGATGATCGGAAGTGATTGTTTTGTTTGTACATATAGTTTAATGACTTTGAATATGTTGACAAAACCTCTAAAACAATCTATTAATAAAATCTGCAGTTGCCTAGTTATCAACTCAGAAGCATGCGTGGCGAAAGCTGCTGTCAGTGGCGAAAGCCCTAGTAATGGTTAAATGTCCTTCTTTCGCTATCAAAAACAATGGCGAAACCACGTACTTTCCACCAGGGCATTAAGAAATAGTACATTACGATACGGGTGGGGAAGGTGAGTATTCAGCGCAGGAAACATTTTTCGCACGAGCGAAGCGATTTCGAAAAATCGAATGCGGTACAATCACCTTACGCACGAGTGTCGTACCGTATTTTATACCACGAGAGCCGAATAATCATATTAAAGTTATGATTTTGAGGTTAGAGTGGTGTAAAACTTATTTTAAGTGATTAAAATTTAGTAATTTTATTTATTCATGGCTGAATATTTCCTAACGTGAGGGTAAAATAAATAAAAAATTTCTGAATATTTATGATTTTAAAAATTAGCAACAATGTGATTTTACAGACGAGAACGTTTGTATTTTTTTTTATTTAACTAATTAATTTTTTTTAAACTATTTCAAAAATATTTAGCACGTTTCTTATGCGAGTTACGTGTACATTGAGTTTTTTTGTTCTGGTGTTTAAACTGGAGAACACAAACTAGAAAAACAAATTTAAACCATGTAGATAAAATAACGACCAAAATAAATGTTATGAGTGAACTATCGCAACTCTTAACAATAAAAAGTGACGAACCCTGGAATTGAAACAGTGTCGCCGACTCGCGTGTCATAAACACTACCAACAAGCCACGGCCGCCACCGCTCTGCTTTCTGCTAATCGGTGTCATATTGTAATCGGACGCCTTGCTTATTTCGTTCTTTCATATTCGTGTGTGTATCCACACGTAACACACACCCATAACTTTGACGACCAATATTATTGAAAAATTGATTATGTGCCAAGTTAGGACGGATTATTTATATATAAATTATGAAAATTTATAATTTATTTTAAAGGATCAACTCTAACTTCGCGCATAATACATTTTTTAATAATATTGATCGTCAAAGTTATAGGTAAACGTTTAAGTAACAAAATGATACCTCGATTATGAAAATCAAATGAGAAATAAAAAATTTTCAAGAAATTATTTCTTTAGTCAACGATATTTATACGGTTACATGAATAAACTTTATTTTTATTTTTATTTTTTTTGTTATCTAAATTTTTCTACTTTTGAATGCTATGATCACTTATATTATAATGTTAAAGCGGACTTTCGTATAAAAAACATTTTAAAATGCTATTTTTTGGGCCATGAATTACCTTAAGTCAATTATACTTCAGTTATCGCGCGTTCAAGTGAATCACTTCTTTTATATATTATTTCTTTCGTTAATAGTCATTAAAGAATTAAATTATTAAAGATAAGTCCTTATCTTCATAAGGACTTCAAAATTTAGCAAATTATAGTATTCTTCATTCTTCATAACCAACAAATTTTTTATGTCAATATCTTTTTTTATTTTCCAGATCTAACCTATTTCCGAAAAATTACGTTTCCATGAATGGGCTAGGACTAACTATAGCGAGCGACATAAGTTTTTTTTTAAATTGTAGAGAATTTTATCCGGCATAAAGTGAATTCATCATATATAAAGAATATTCACCTCAAGGTAGTTACTCTTCTCGAAATGGTGTCACGCACGCACGCACGCACGCACGCACGCACATACACACACACACACACATACCCATTCATATGTATAATTTCTAAAAATAGTGTATTTCGATTCTAAATGAGCTACATGACATTTCTAACAACTTTCTTACTATTACAAAGCTTCCGTTAGGAGGAACCAATAGGTCACTTATCAATTTTTTGGATTTTAAAAATTTAATAAAAATACCCAAGCATTTTAGGTTATCGTGTCTCGAAATTTTCTCATTCTGTATATTAAAGGTCTAATTTACGAAAAAGTACATTAGACCATATTTTTGTCAATTTCTTTCTAACTAGTGTTTTTCTCTCCCCCTCCTCTTTCACTCACTTGCTCTCTCTCTCACTCTCTCTCTCTTGCTTTCTCTCCCTCTCCCTCTTCCTCTCTCTATTATATTCCACGAAAAATTTCCGAATAGAATATAATATTTCTTGCCCTAATAACTATTACTTCCAAATGTAAACTTATCTCAGTTTTCTTTCTTTTTTCTATTTTCTATCTATATTATTAAAAAAACTTCGCCGCCTCCGTCGCTTCAGAAAAAGCCACTCTCAGCCCCGCCCCCCCCAGCGTTCCCATAGTTTTTACTTGAAAATCACGTAGTAGACGTAGGAATTGTATTATTTCCACGCCACCATAAGGTAAATACCCATAGCGCGTTTTTCTCAAATTTCCAAGCATTATAAATGTTGCATATAATATATATAATATACGACAAATATTACATGTTTGGTGGAATCATAATAGAATATATACATATAACAAAGATGCCTTAAAAATTTTCACGTAATGGACGTAGAATGGTATCATTTCCACGCCACCATGAGGTAGATACCAATAGCGCGATTTTTTAAAAGTGGTTTCCCCATGTATTATACATGATTCATATAATACATGCAATATACGATATATATTACATGTTTCATGAAATGAGGAAGCAAAACTGTTAAAATCACATTGTTCTGTACCTTTGCTTATATTGGTGCTTGAGTTGTCAGCTGTGCAACTGTGTTTACACTGGTATTAGCAGATAAGTTATATATAGGTACAAAAGGGAGTATTCATATAGTAAATTGCTATCGAATTTTGGTCACGGAATGGTCACTTCACTACAACAGAAGTGCAAAATTATCACAAGACGATTCCATTGGATTTTAAATTCTACAATATGGTTTATTTTATTTTTATAATAAATCCCGTATGTAAATTGAATTATTTTGTTATCCTTATACTAATATGGCTTAAATAATGTATTTTGATATTTTAAAATATATTTAATTAAACGTTATTCTATCAGAAGCGTAAGAGCATAAGAAAAAGGCAAAATGAAAAAGAAAATCAATTTTTTTCATCATTTTAAAGATAGTAAGCTCTTTCAGCCATATCATCTTAAATTTTTTTAACGTTTGATCTAGTTTTTTTAGGTTAAGAATAACATATATAATTCAAAAATTCAATAAAAAAATTTGATTTTTAAAAAATTTTTAGGTTTAAGACCGCCTTAATCTAATTTTGACGTGTTTGTTTTCATCGTTATAAAGAAGGAAAGAAAAATATCTAAACAAACAATTTCCATCACTTCGATTTTCTTTTCTATTTTATACAATGATATTGATTAATGTTACTAATGGAAGAAATGGATGAAAATTATACTTAGCTCTATTTATAAGTATCTCACGTAAAATATTAATTTTTATAGGAATGTGTGGGACAGCAAAAATTATTACAGTCATGAGAAAGTAAATGAATCTGGAAAATATTATGTTAATATATATAAATTATATATCATATGAGTTAAGTAACATATATTGGAGGTTAAATTTAATGACTTTAAAATATTTCCGTTATTTATGAATTTTTAATTTAATGTATAGTGAATGAAGTACTAATCCGTCTATTAAAGGATGATACATTTATTGTTAAATAACTATCTATTTAGTTGAGATAGCTAAAAACATCTGTAACATTTTAATTGTACCCGCAAAATTTTTATTTCATCTAAGCACAGACGTAAAAAGTCATTCGTATATTATTATACTTTTTGTTAAATTTCAATAACAAAAATATTTAAAATTTACTCATATTACAAAAAGATAGTTAATTGAAAATATTATATTGAATAAGACTAACCAAATATGAGATGTTAGAGTTACTCAAGTCTTACAAAAGTTAAGTAGATGTAAGAAGAGCATCCGTAAAATTTTATTTAGCCTTCCCTCGATGAATTTTTCTATATCACCTTTTCTATTCGATTAATATTATTGTTATTCTTCTAAACAATTTCTTTTTTTACTTTCGAAAGTTCTTTGAAATGAAATAGGTTACGTAATGCATATGCATAAACAAAAAGTCTGATGAACTGAAGATATAAAAGATCTAATGAAATGAAGAGAAGCAGTAAAACAATTCTAATTTTTTATAAAAACATTGAGCAGAATAAAATTCTTATATTGTACTAGTGTATAAGATAAAAGCTTTATCTATAAAAAATCAAAACAATTCATCATTTAAATTAAGGGAATACGTTTTTATTACATTAATAATTAAATTATATAAGTCAAACAATATGATAATGAACAGTTTATTACTGTGATCTGAATAAACGCAATTTTCACACAAATGTTGATGAATATTCTCATAAAGTTATTGTTCAATGATAATAAAGTTTTAATGTTTGAGAGAAAAATATTCTTTCCTATTTTGTTAGTTAAAATAACAATTTTTAGGTATGCATTATATATAATACACGAGGAAACCACTTTAATCCATTGTGGACTGAATAAACGCAATTTTCACACAGATACTAATGCATTTTTTCATAATGTTGATGTTCTATGAAAAATTCGGGTGTATCTTATCTCTTATAAAACTTCGTGCTCTTTCAAAGTATGGGATGAAAGTTTTCGACACTACCTCATGATGACGGAAAATGATATCATTCCGAATTTTGTTTTCATGGGGATTGACGAGCTAGCTAGCGAGGAATAACCCTATCTTTTTATTATATTTTCTTTTAAATTTGTAATATTTCTAACATTTAAGTTTGTTTGTTAATTTTAACTGTTTATTATACTGTAAGAATGCTCATCATAGCACATGATTGATTTGTTTCATAAATTATTATACATAATTATTTTAAATGGGGGTTGACGAGCGAGGCGAGTAGGGAGTACCCCCTAGTAGTAAATTAAAGTAACTTAGTAAATGCTTGTTTTTGCATAAGACCGTCTGAAACCCTTGATAAATAATTTATAAATTCAATAATTTTATTATATACAGTTAATTAGAACTATTTAAGCTGGATGAATTGATGCTCCTGAATACTTTGCAGCATGGCGTAACAGCAGAGCTACACGGAAAAAAAGTTTCCATTAAAAATTACTATTTTTTCTACTAGTTTGGGAACATACTCAAATAGTCAAAATATTTAATATATTTTTAACAATTAATGAGATACTATTTTTTAAAAATAAATAAACATGGTTATAAAATTTGCTACATTAATTATATAAAATTTAGTACTTACTATACTAAATTTTCAAATTTAGTTGTTACGAATCAGTTTACTAAAATTTGATAGAATTCAAGGAATTTCTACGAGTCACTTTACCAAAAATTACGAAACCTTCTGCTAACGACAACATCAGCAAGCCGACATAACCTCAAAAGAGATTTACTTATTATCTTCTATTCTATAAAATTTAAGCTGTAGCATATGTAGACGAGTCGAAACGTCTTTCATGTAAGTGCACGTTGGCGTAACGGTAAGATTGCGACTTCTCGCGCGGCTAGCTCGGATTCGATCCCAGCTCTCTGTGTTTTTTTCAGACACAAAATAATACATTGTGCAACTAGGGGAGAAAATGAGCTATTTCAAGCGAGGGAGCGCTTTCGGCACCCTCGACTACAACTCGTGCTGAATACCTCACCCTCGCTTGAAATAGCTCTTCTTCCCGTGTTACACATTGTATTTTTTTCAACGAGTGCATGAAAGGGCCTTTTTATATGTATGAAAGTTGTATAGGAGATCGTGCATTTCGAGTCGTGCACAACCCAGTTTAAAATTTATTTTATATTATTTGAAACAGGTCAAAAAGCCATAAAATATATAAATTTGACAATAAGAGAACAATTTCACAAAAATTCGTTGTAGCGGGGAAAAAAAATTTCCCCGCTTCGGAGTGGGGAACAAAATTTTTTTCCCCGCTAAATTGTGAGAAAAAGGATTTTATTCCCATCTCAACAAATTTAACGTTTGCGGGAAATATGACGATATTTCCCGCAAAAAGAGGGAAATATGGCCATATTTCCCTCTTTTTGCCGGCAGCCGCCCATGTTTACAAACACTCCCCATATTTCCGTCGCACAGTGGGAAAAAATGGACAAAATTCTTGTGACAGCTCAGTTTTTGACGAATCTTGATAATTTTTATTTTTAAATACTCTTAATCTTCTAGAGAATAATGTGTCACTGCGAAAATTACGATAATATTGCCCAAAAATAAATAGCGGCGATAATATATTTTTAACGGAAAAATTCTAACACTATCATCTATTTTATGTACTTTAGATACGTAAAAGTTTGTGGGTTCTGGGTTCATAGGTTTAGGGTTTATGGGTTTAGGGTTTATGGGTTTAGAGTGTATGGGTTTAGGGTTTATGGGTTTAGGGTTTATGGGTTTAGGGTTTATGGGTTTAGGGTTTATGGGTTTAGGGTTTATGGGTTTTGTGGGCTTGGCTTTGTTGGGTTTAAGATTTATGTATTTATGTTTATCATTTATCAAGTAATTTATGTCTTTAGCCTACATTGCCTGTATAAATATCGTTATAAGGTCCGTACCTAACCTCAAAATTTTTATGAATACAAAAACATGATTTTCGCAGTGAGAGGTTGTTCTGTAGTATCCTCTGAATACGTATACCAATTTTGGTGAAGTTTCGTTGAGAATTGAGTTGTCACAAGAATTTTGTCCATTTTTTCCCACTGTGCGTCGGTCCCACTTTCCAAATAAAAAAGTGGCCACAGGGGCCTGATTCTAAATGTGTCTCGGCCTCGAGACAACTGCTTTTCCTTTTAAAGAAGCTCCCTGATTGGTCTACAGCTCCGGATTTGGTGTGTCTCGACGTCGAGACAAATTTAGAATCAGGCCCCAGTTGTGATGGGAATAAACTACTATATGTACTATTTCGTTCGAGCGGGGAAAACATTTTTTCCCCTCTAAAGTGTGACAAAATGGATTTTTTTCATTCTTTCCTAAATCACGCTCGAAATGCGCGATTTTCTACATGGCTTTCAGGCATGAAAAAAGGCCCATTTCATGCACGCGTTGAAAAAAATTATTTATTTCTTCTATAATACACTTAATGTTGTAACATTCACAATTTAAAAAATATAACGTCGGTAATATAGATGAAAAAAAAAAACGTTTTTTAATTGTAAATTTTCACTTTAGTTTCCGAAATACTAAAATTTGGTAAAGTTGATTCTAAAATTCAATACATTTCGAGTATGTCCCCGTTTTCCTATACAGTATACTAAATTTTAGTCATTGAAGGAATACTTTTTACTGGAAACTTTTTTCCGTGTAGCATCATTAGCAATGTTTGAATGAACGTTAGAATGCTTTCAATATCGTGGAGCCTGGCACGTTGCCAGGTGATTCCTGTTAATATATTTTTCATTGTGATCGAAGACCGATCAGTTTGACGTTTTCCGTGATTAGACTTCAGTAACATCACAGTTTCTGCCATCATACTTCTGGCGTCACACTTTCTGCCGTAACTATTTTGCCGTAATTTGTTCCATAGAACTTGAGAATAAATTTTAATTATGGTTTGCTGTATAATTATTTAATAATATTGTTGATAAGTATATCTCCCTTTTCGGTTTCTTTAATTCTGTTTCCTGGGCCATTTATCGTGTAAATCTCAGATCCCCCACGAATCTCTTTTCTTCCTTCCCCTATATACGTTCAATTGTTCAAGAGACCAACGGCATTGCTACGTTGGACACAACCAAGGCATTCTTTTCTTTTATTTATGACACGCATTAAGGTGGTCTTCACCTAGTGGCTTCTCAGGTCAAAATCAGCTAAAAACAAAAATGTAGTTTAAACAATATATAATATATATACTATTTTTTATAATAAAATGGCCCAAGAGTTAAACTGTACTCCAATTTTACTCAGAGATATAGTATTTTCAATTTTTTGTCATTGGCATTACTTTTTGAGAAAACTATTCCATGGATTTTCTTGGGAAAGGACCTAAATTACTTGAAATTTATGTAGTTATGGCTTGAAGAGTTGAAAATATAACATTTCCTGAAGCAGATAATTTGTAAATGCTATGAACCACAAAAAAACATAAAAATTCATAAAATACATGAATTAAAAATAGTTTTTTTTTATAAAAAAAATATTTTCTTCGGAAAATCTTATATTTTCAACTCTTCGTACAATAACTGCATGAATTTTAAGTAATTTAGGTCTTGCCTATGTAAATCAATGGAATAGTTTTCTCAAAAAGTAACGCCAATGACAAAAAATTGAAAATGCTATATCTCTGAGTGAAATTGGCGTACAGATTAAGTCTTTGGCCATTTTATCAGAAATAGTGTATATTTATAGTATATATATTGTAGCTGATTTTGGCCTCACTATGTGTAAAGTCACCTTAAAACTCAACCAAGAATAGTAAGGATGCTGCAGTAATCGTTTACAAACGGAATAAGTGTGACTTGAGGAGTAAAATATCTTTAATATTTTTCTTCTTTAGGTTAGATCCATTTCAAAACATTTAAAATAATAGAGAATTTTGTAATGTTCATAAAAATAGAAAAAGAAATCAATGCTACAATTACTGAGAATCCATATTGTTGTTTTATAATTGTTGTGCTATAAATACTGTGGGCTGGCCTTGTATCCTAAAAACTGTAACTGTTCTTAATTATATAGATAGTTTTTAAGTAATTTAACCTATTGCTTTTATATTAAATTTCTATATCAATAAAAATAAAACAATTAATCTAAAAATAAAAAACCACTGCCAATTCATTGGCATGTAGCTTCCTCCAAATTAATGTATCATTCCTATATGTAAGCTGCATATTTTAAATATAAAATATGTTTATTCATTATACTTTTTTTTATATTTTAAAAATTGCATATTTTTTTTCTTATTATTGAAATTATTTGTTATTTGACACTTATTTTATTTAAAAAAAAAAGTAATATTTTAAAATATAAAATTAAAAAATTGCTCACATTTTCAAAATCATATATAATAACTCCATTTTTTACATTATAAGTAATTATTATTAAATAATTGTGTATCTTTAATATAAATAATTGTATACATATTATAAAAATTGCAATTATACTTCTAATTTTAATTTTTTTAATGGTCCGTTATAATTTTTGTCATCCTCTTCTTTTATTTTCAATAAAATATGATTGATTGTTGATTTTATCATTTCATACACCATCTTAATAAAAAAAACAGCAAATAAAATATTATGTAAACACAAATATCAGTGGCAGCTAATAAAAACATTTACATAACTTTGTAAAGGCAAAATGAGTGTATATATAACTTATAACGGGGTGCAGTTAGGGAGAGGGTATTAATCCCCCTCATGGGTTCGCGGGGTAATATACGGGTATATTCTACGCCCGGGCGACTCACCGTTGTAGAATTACCTGTAGTCCGGCAGAAGCGCCCCGGCACAGGTTCCGAACATGCGAGCCCGGCTTCTATTGTAGAAAGCCTGGGCCGCTTTCTACTAGAAAGCGCGCACAGTGATGCCTATCTACTCAAAAGTGATGAAAATTCGTGCTTTAGCACAATAAGGCTCAAAAAACTTTTATAAAATACGTTTGGGACTCCTGAAGTAATTTCCTACGATAAATCGTTTCCCTCATGGCTGTAGCACTGCTCATTTTTTTAGTAATGAATACGTTAAATGCCGTTTTTTGGAGTTTATTTTTTTTCTTTTTGTTTTTAAGTAGGATTAATTTTTTTTTTATTTTATAATAAGCGCCCATTTTTTATAAATATAATTTTTTTCAAAATTCTAGGACTTATGCAGTTGTTTGAAAAAAATTGTATTTATAAAAAATGGGCCCTTATTATAAAACAAAAAAAAATTAATCCTACTTAAAAACAAAAAAAAAAAATAAATAAACTCCAAAAAAACGGCATTTAACGTATTCCTTACAAAAAAAAGAGCAATGCTACAGCCATGAGGGAAAAGATTTATCGTAGGAAATTACTTCACGAATCCAAAACGTATTTTATAAAAATTTTTTGAGCCTTATTGCACTAAAGCACGAATTTTCATCACTTTTGCATCGATCGGCACGACTGTGCGGCGTTGCGCTCTGCCGCTGCTGCCAACTGCGGCCCGCGAACTACCGGCTGCTCGCTATGACCTAGCGTTACCAGCGCAGCCAGTCTTTCCCGCACAACGCCGCTCGGTATAACCTCCAAGCGGCTTATGGCTTATGAAATACTTACTCCCGCTACCGATGCTCCTCTAGGAGACAAGGCCTGCGACTAGCTGCAGCTGCTGAAAAGGGTAGAGGGCGGTATTCGGGAAACATGCATAGGTTACGCGAGGTAAATAAATACTCGTGACTCGACTGTTAAGATAAAATAAAGGGGTTTATTCAAATCAAGTTAATCGCGCTGAGGGACGCGAAACCCGAACAGTGACTAATATAAAAATACGCGCAGGCCGAGACTTGGTGGGACAATTCCCGCTCGTCACGTGGACGCGCGCGGTCGCTGCACATGCAGCGTCGTTTCTCTGTGACGGGGGGGGGGGGGGGCGCCGCACGCCCGTCACAGGCGCAAACAGCTATACTCACTCGTGGCTGGCTAGCCATCGCAAGCTATCTCTCTCGCACTCGCGCGTTGGCTCTCGCACTCGCTGCAAGGGGGCCGGGGATGGAGCAAGCCTCACTGTCCCCGTCCACGTGGAGCTTCTATCTCTCTCCCTCTCACGCTCCCTCGTGATTGGTGGCGGCGCTGTGGCGGTCACGGTTGCAGCGATGGAGGCGCGGTACACACGCTCTACTCCGCAGGATACGCGACGGTGACAGACGACTACTCTCGCGTGTCACGGCGGTCAACAACATGGCCGCGGCGTCGCATCGGTAGCGGCGCGGCGGCTTCGTCTTCTTCTCCATCTACCTCATTCGCGCGCCGCGTGGCGCGCTATCACTCATGATACGTACAAGCGCGCGAGATTCGAATCTCGCAACGCAGTATACGTGATTCGCATAACTTATATCGGCGCCCGTTACAAACTATATGCCCGTGAACCATAAACGTTTAAACCTAAAATATTTATCTCAAAATTGAGTGAGGATAATCCTTACTATATTCACTTCTTAAATCGCAACTATTCAAAAAATTAGTTTAAACTCACATATAATTTAAGGTAACTACCTTAAACCAGGAAATTCACCAGGAGGTTCACCAGGAAATTGATTTTCTTTAAATTTTCTTAAAAATTAGTGTACACCCGACAGAAGTTGATTCTTTCCGAACGTGCTTAGTCAATTTTAAAATCCTGCAATCTTATTGGATGATTCCAATTTAGGTTTAATTGTTGCACAATAGTATACAACGATCAATGAGGAATTTTCACCATACATAATATGCTTATAGCACAATTTTTCCGATATTGTGATTTTTATGACGGCATTGTTCGGTCAACTACCTTAAATTTTATTATCCCTTGCGGTCAGTTTTACCCGAGTAAAATTATAACTTACTCACATTAACAAAAAATGAAAAATTACAACAATTTTACTCCAGTTATTTACACCCGAGGGAAGTTGATTCTTTGCGAACGTGCCTAGTCAATTTTAGAATCCTGCAATCTCATTGGATGATTCCCTTTTACTTTTTCAATGATTTAATAATTTATTAATATTTGTAAATTTCATATTTTTTTCTTATTATTGAAATTATTTGTTATTTCACACTTATTTTATTCAATTTGTTTAAGACAAATAATTATTTTTAATATTAATGATTTTCACATGTTCAGCCGATAAAACAGGATTAATGATATTACACCATCCATACCAAGTATGAGTATTACACCATCTTCATAGAAAACAAAAGCAAATAAAATATTATATAAACATAAATATCAGTGGCAGCTAATAAAAACATTTACATAAATTTCTAAAGGCAAAATGAGCGTGTATAAAATTATATGCCCATGAACCATAGCCGTTTCAACTTTAAAATTTCTATTTCAAAATTGAGAGATAGTAATTCTTACTATATTCATTTCAAATCGCGATTATTCGAAAAATTAATTCAAACTCAATATAATTGGCCAGCGTATCTGACTAATTTCATGTTTCTGCAGAGCTCGCTGTAAATTAACCTCAATAAAAAACAAAAGCAAGTAAACAACACGCGCGCGTGTCGTGCATCATTTCCATTTTCTAGTAACATATACATAAAAGCGTTCCCGAAAAATTACGATTTGAAAAGAGTGCTAAAACAGTTTTAACCGTTTTAACCTCAAATATCTCTGAAATTTATAAACTAATTCTTTTACCCTAACAATTCATGGAATAAATAATATACAAACTCTACACCTCCATCAAATTTCTACGTAACTAAATTTTACTCTAGTTATTGTGCGAGACAGAAAGTCATTTCCAGAAATACCAAAATTTTAAATATCAAATATCTCAAACACCAACCATATAATCGGGATAAAATTTTACATAGGTATTGCCTATATTGCATACAAAATAGTCTTTTAATTTCAAACTGATACATTAAGTCGTCATTGAGAAATTATGATTTTGAAAAATACGTAAAAAAATTTTAACCTTAAATATCTCTAAAAATTATGAGATAATTCTTTTACCTAAAGAGCTTATACGATAAACATATAAACTCTACATCTCCAAAATATTTCAGCATGATTAAACCAATTTTTTTTTCTAGTTATCATGCGACAAAGAAAACGACTTTGCAAAATACGAAAATTTTAAATATCAAATATCTCCAAAAGTAATCAAACAATCTTGATGAAAATTTGCACGTATATTATCTATATGACACACAAAATTGTCTATAAATTTGGAGCTGATTCATTGAACGGTTCTCGAGATATTGCGATTTGAAAAAAAGGTTAAAGAAAGTTTATCCTCAAATATCTCTGAAATTTATTGACCAATCATTTAGCCTAAAGAACTTATGAGAGAGCTATCCAAAATCTACCTCTATAAGGAATTTCAAAGCGATTAAGTCAATTTTACTAAAATAAACGTGCTTCATACAACACGCATTTTTTTCGTTTTTTAATTTTTTTCTCAAAAACTAGTCGACAGAATGGATTCAAATTTTTACAGATTATAGCTAGTTATGCATTATCATAATTTTTTTTCAAAAAAATTGACCGTTTATTTTTGGAGTTATAAGCTTTAAAAAAAACACGTTTTTGTTAATAACAAGAGAACCGTAATAGCTAATGTAATATTTTATGTCCTATTCAAATGTGTCAATGTTATCATTAAAAAACGCAAAAATGAATTTTGCGAAAATCGAAAATTCGAAATGAAACAAAAACACATCGGCGAATCAAAAAGAGAATTTCCTTCCCTCATTCACACAGAAAAAAAACAAAAAAAATGAAACCTGTCCAGTTAAAATCCATCCAATATATCCTCAGATAAAACGGTACACACACACACACACACACACACACACACACACACACACACACACACACACACACACACACACACACACACACACACACACACACACACACACACACACACACACACACACACACACACACACACACACACACACACACACACACACACACACACCCACACACACACACGCGCGCGCGCGCGCGCACACACACGCGCGCGCGCGCGCACACACACGCACGCACGCGCGCACGCACACTTGGCTTGCACTTGCGGGTTCCTGAAGGTTATCTGCGGTGCTAAGCATGTATGTCAGTGCTTCCAGATACCGCTGCTCCGTATCTGCATAGGCGCCTTGGGCAAAATATGGATCTTCGACTTTTTTTCAGAGATAACTGAACTCTTGAGTAGCTGTAAAAGGTTCTCATGAAATTCCTTCCATTAATTTTCTGAACTATTGGACCTAACATTTATCACTGTATGCGTGAAGTTGCCTTTACCGAGTTTATCGAGATTGGTGATGGCATTCCTGATCGACTTGGAAAGCTCTTCTTGGCGTTTGAATAGAACTTCTACTTCGCTCATGTTGAATGCGGTAAATCGTAGCTGCCCACTGCGGTCGAGCAGTAAGCAATAAAGGAACACTCGCGTGTGTACGAGACACATCTGTTATTGCGTTGGTAGTGTTAGTTTTTCATTGAAATATAGTTTGAACAACTGAGTGAGTTGTACTCGAATAAATAAAAAGTGACTGACATCATGAGTGGTGCAAATACGCTTTAACAAGTTTAATGGATTAACTTGTTAATTTAATGAACGGAATGATCCAGCTGTCCACCAGGTGCGTATGGATAGAAAAAGCACACCAAATTAAGTTTAGCCGACGTTTCGGGCATCTGAATATGCACCTTTTCAAAGGCTCTTTAATAACAAATAAACTAGAAAAATATATTATAGCCAAAATATACAAATTTTTTTTTTAAATTACAAAAAATCCTATAAATACTAAAATAACGCCAAAAGAAAACTTACACATCTTTAAAATAATTCTAGGCAGTCTGACTTCTGCCAGTTAGTTCATTCTATTAGTTAGTTTTTGAGGATAAAATTGAAAAATGAAAAAAATGAGTTTTATATATCCAACGATTGCGGGAGTAAAATTGACTTAAGGGGGTTCATCCGACAAGGAACGTATCAATCACCCCGTAGCGCGCGCACAGGTTTACTCGCATGGTGCCCCCACTCCCGTAGTCAGAGGGCGTGTTTATACGGGACTGGCAACACACATAGCTCCGTGCCGTCTGTGAGCGCGCACACAGAGCGGTGCTCGTCTGTGTGTATTCCCACCGTGCCTGCGCGCGCGGCTGTACACCTAAAATTCCATACTTTCAACTACAATATCTTAAAGAAGGTAAAGCTAGAATCTCTGAACTTTTAATATGTTATTCTAATTATTGATGTTAATAACATATTAGTTTTTCAGACAAACGCCAAATGTATCTTCGAAGTTATAGACTATAACGATCTTTAGCGCGTACGCGTCCCATAAGACGCCATGTTAAAATGTTCAACTTTGCCATTTAATATTTCGATAACGGTGAAGCTAGGCTCTTTTTTATGATTTTTAAGGATATGATATAAGATAATGATGTCACGTACATGTGACGAAAGTTTCAAAGACTTCCCAAATAAACTCAAAATTAGATGAACCCCCTTAACGGGGTACTACAGTTAAAAATTGCTTCCTCCTAGAGGAAGTTTGTGATAGTAATTTTTTGAGTTATTGTAAAAGAATGTTATAATTGTTTTTCGAGGTGTTAGGAATCAATATACATAATTTTTGAAAAATGTCTGTATGGATGTGTGTGTGTGCGCGCGTGTGCGTGTGCGTGTGTACACGCCTGGATCTCAGCTTCTACTCGATCGATTTTGACCAGAGAGGTCTTATTTTTTTTTGCTTTTTTTGTGCGATGGCTGGCCAAAATTCGTTTTTTGATTTGTCGCTGCGTTTTTGTTTTATTTCGAATTTTCGATTTTCTCAAAATTGATTTTTGCTTTTTTTTAATGGTAAGGTCGAGATATTTGAATCGAATAGATAGCATTCGAAAGAGCATTAAAATACCTATATTTTCAAAAAAAAAAAAGTTTCTCTAGCTATCACGGTTCTTTTGTTATGAACAAAAACGTGTTTTTTTTTTTTAAAAGCTTATAACTCCTAAACTAAACGGTCAATTTTCTTGAGAAAAATCATCGTAATGCAGAATATAAATAGCTGTAATCTGTAAAAATTTGAATTCATTTTGTCGACTAGGTTTTGAGAAAAAAAATAAGTTTTGTATGTCCAACGATTACGGGAGTAAAATTGACATAATCACTTTGATATTCCTTGCAGAGGTAGATTTATGATAGTTATCAGTCGAGTTCTTTCGGCAAAATGATTAGTCCAGAAATTTCATAAATATTTGAGGTTAAAATTTTTTTAATTTTTTTTTCAAATCGTAATTTCTCGAGAACGGATCCATGTATCAGCTCCAAATTTATAGACAATTTTATATGTGATATAGATAATATGTGTGCGAACTTTCATCAAGATCGTACGATTACTTCTTGTGATATTTGATTTTGTAAATTTTCGTATTTTACAAAGTTATTTTCTTTGTCGCATGATAACTAGAGAAAACAAAAATTGGTTTAATCATGTTGAAATTTTGTGGAGATGTAGAGTCTATATCTGTCTGAAGTTCTGAACGTTCATCGTGAACGAAATATCGAAAATCCAAATTCGGATTTTTTTGATATTATCTCCTAGAGATATGCATAAAACATGTATAAACTGCAAAATAAGTTATTTCCAAAGTGATCATCCCCCCAAATCATCCCTAAAACCACCCCGACTAGACAATACTGTTGTAATGTTGAGACATTGAAGTGTCATACAATTTTGCATTCTCCAGATTGTATTTTTTGGCCAAAGATTCAATATATTTAGTTTGACTTAAAGTCATCTTACTTCTATCTTCACTATAATCTATGTCTATTCCTATATATTGTCCAATTTTTCCAAGATTTTTCATTGAAAATTTTTGCATTAAATTATCTTTTATTTCATTTATTTTAATTTTGTCTCTACAACTAATTAACAAAACATTTACAAAGACTAGTATATATATACTAGTCTTTGTAGATGTTTTGTTAATTAGTTGTAGAGACAAAATTAAAATAAATGAAATAAAAGATAATTTAATGCAAAAATTTATATATATATATATATATATATATATATTGGATCTTTGTCTGTATTGTTCACATACAAATAGTAATCATACTTACTTCTCTCAAAATTTAACCTTTTTACATATTCGTTAAAACATTCATACCATGCTCGAGGGCTTTCCCTGAGTCCGTACAACGCTTTTCGTAGTTTACAAACTTTGTTTTTTTCAACTTTATAGCCTTTCGGTACATTCACATACACTTCGGATTTCACATTCCCATTCAAGAACGCCGTTTCTACGTCCATTTGTTCTATGAACAATTTATTTTTACAAGAATAAGACAACAAAATTTTTAATGTTTGCATTTTTCCTACAGGAGAATAAACATTTTCAACGTATTCTTTCTGTTGAAAGCCTGTAACAACTAATCTAGCTTTATATGTGTTATCATTTTTCCTTTTATAAACCCATTTAACATCAATTATTTCTTTATCTATAGGTCTATCTACAATTTCCCATGTGTCATTTTTAACTAAGCTTGATATCTCTTTATTCATTGCAATTTGCCATTCATGACTTTCTTTTGAGTTTAACGCCTCCTCGAATGTACTAGGAGTATTCGCATCTACATAATTTACGTAAATAAACTGTGAAACGGGATTTCCAAATCTATTTACTGGACTTTTCTTTCTGTCAGATTTTCTCGGTACTTTTAGATCTTGTCTATTAGTTTCGGATTCGTTACTTTCAAAATTTTCACAATTTTCGTTGTTTGTTTGATTATTATTAACATCATCACTATATATTTCTTCTCCTCTACCAGACTCGAGAGTTGTAGTAGAAGAAGATTGATTATTTTCGTACCCTTCTGTTACGTTCGTAACGTATCCTTAAATTACATTTGATATTCATATTCTCTTTTGATATAAATTATATATATATAAGAATTTGATATAAATAACCAAAAGAATGAAATTTCGAATGAAAATAATAAAGAAGGCAATAATTCGTTAGAAACAGTCACTTTTTATGATGATCTTAAAGTCATTTTAGACATAACTTTTGCTTTAGCTGAACCATTTTCCGAAGATGATCAAATGGAAACTAAATTCCAACAAAACTCGCTTGAAAATTCGTTAAAAGAGAATATAAGATCAATACATTCTGAAGAGTCTTTATTAAATGATACAAAAAATCTAAACAACTTACTAAATAATAGTAAAGTAATTTTCAAAAATAAAAATCAATCAAAAGATAGGTTTGATAATAAAGAACATCATAAATATTTAGAGAATAAAGATCATCTAAAAATATTTGATAATCAAGAACATCAAGAACAGCTTGAGAATAAAAGTCAACTAAAAGAGACCTTTGATAATCAAGATCATAACGTAATAATAAATCTAAATACAAATCCTAATAAAGTACACGAATTGCAATTAGTTTTAACCAAAATAACATTTAATAAAAACGTCAAAAAACTAAAATGGATATCTAATAATAAAAAACATTTTAAAGAATTTGTAAAAAATACAAGATTAAAGTTAAAATCTAAAGGTTACTACAATAAATTTATTATCAGAAGAAAGTTTAAAAAGGAAGACAAAACATGGCCTATTAAAGAACCAAATATGAATAAATATCAAAAGGATCAGCATAATAAGAATTTTCAACGCTATTAAAATGTACAAAATAATATTTTATCCAATTATGGGAAACAAGCAAAGACAATATTATAACAAAGAATAACATAACATTTTTGTTTTAGGATATGGACAACATACTCAATATTAACATCTATCATAATCTCTTCTTATTTTTCCAAGTTTAATACAGCAATAGAGAATTATAATTGCAGCTGAACTTTTCCATTTGAAGCAAAACCATCCTACTCCTTGGTCAACTAGAATATAACCCTAAGGTGATCCAGATTTTACCAAATATACAATTTAAAATTATAACCACTTATCCGTTTGTCTACAATTGTTCGTATCAACTTGTCAGAATTTTGTGAAAAGCAACTATATTTCCTAAGAAAGTTAATAACTTTATAAAAATGCGATCGGAATAATATAAGTTTGAATAATGAAATTCTAAGAAATTTTTACGAAGACAGTAAAAAGATTCACACATGAAAGATTTTAGAAGTAATGCTACGACTAACAATAACATCGTTGACAATTAAAAAAAATATACATTGTTCTTTTCTTTTTGAACAACAACAAACAAAAATATTGCGATTACATATTAAAATACCTCAGTTTTTGGTTGCTAATGAAACAAGCAAAAGTTTTATTTGTAAAAATTATGTGTTATTAAATAATAGAAATATTTAATTAATTATTTAGTCACAAAGTAGAAAACATTTCAGGGATCAATTTAATAACTTATTATTCTATCTATAGCTTTGAATAAGAAATTATAGAACTAATCCAAGGGAAAAAGAAAATAAAACTATTCCTAAACCTTGCAACCCTAACAACAAACATAGATAAAAATAATTTGACTGTAATTTTATGCAAAATTAAGCTGTATTTGCCTTCAGAAAAATTGTTCGCACTTATAAGAACAAAAGGAAGAAATCAGGTAGCTATACTCACATTGCTAAGATTAAATCGAATATAATGTATTGGAAGTGATCAGTTTCATCATATACTGACATGACCATCCTACAAGATACACTATTCGGCACTGTATTGAGTAAAACAAATATCTACTCTAACGCACTGCGTACTCTATAATGCAAATATATGAATAGTACTCATGCCAGGAAAAAAAATCTTGAGTTCTAAAATGAACATTGAAATGGCTGAAAATTTCCAGGAAAAAAAAGGCAATACAATGATGCATAAGAGCAATAACAAGTCAAAATTAACAAAAATCACTCCGTCCTATTAACCTTCCTTTTCATCAAAAATACTTACCAATATAATTAAATTTTTCTTTTGGAAATAATTATAATTTTTCTCAGTATACGGTTGAAAAATATTTTTTTATAATGATAATATCAAAAACCCTTTAATGTTATTCTACTTAAACAAAGAGGAAAAAATAATATATCTTTTGCCAAATATCTCAGCAGGGAGGGAAGTGAATGATCACTTGAATAATTCCCTATATATTTCTCCTCACATTTTATTTTCTACAAAATTATTTAATACGCACATTATTTCTAAACTTAATCAATGATTCTATTTTTTTTTTGTAAAACAGCAAAACAACAAAATTATTACACATTAACGATAATAAAATAATTTAATTAATATCAAGATATATGTTCCTATACAAATTCTAATGCATAACGTATGCTATATTTATTACGTAACGTTTTATTAATTCATGTTATTTTTACACCGAAGGTTTTTGTAATTTATTTATAATTTAATTAAGAATTTATAAGTGTTTTCTTAAAAGTGAATGATATTAAGGGGGTCGGACACCTTTAGAATGACGAAAAATCAATTTTTTTTTATTACATATTTTACTAAAAAAACACTTGTAGAATATATCCCAATAAGTTTTAAAGCATTATCTATTTTTGTTTTAAGAATATACACAAAACACTGATAAAGCTTTTCATTTGTTTTTTGTTCAAATTACATTTTTCCCCTTGTATACATAATTATATAATCATATATTATTTCTACTAATTTTTTTTTTCATTTCACTGTTCTTAATATATTTAAAATTCTCACTCTAAATATCTATAATATCTGTCTTTATATACTTTAAATGATCCAAAAATAATATTTTAAACATTAATACAAAGATAAAAAATAAATAATATAATCTATGGACGGTATTTTTGACAAAAATAAAAATTTGATTTTAAAACTTATATAGCAGTTAAGTTGGCACCGTAACAACCTGACTTATCAACGACAGCCTCTTACAGGCTTACAGCTCACTCCTTTATTGTAACAGTGAATCCACATTGCATACCGTATGCCGTATGCCGTATTCCATATGCCGTCAGAAAAATAGTTGTTATCGGAAATCTATAATATTTATAACTCTATGGTGCAATTCCTATAGGATTTATAACCATAGAGTTATAAATCCTATAGATTTCAGACAACAACTTTTTTTCTGACGGCATACGGCATACGGCATACGGCATACGGAATGCAATGTGGATTCACTGTAACAGAGCTGATTTTAACCTATGTAAAAGTCCGCAAGCAATGTAAACATGCACAGCTGTCATTTCATATAAACACTGTGATATCAGCATCAGCACCTTTTCTATACAAAGTGTTGTTCTTAATTTTCATTGTTTCCAACGGATTTTGGAGTAAACATTTAGTGTACTATAATACGTAAAGGTATTTTAAATCAGTTTTTAAAAGTGTTTGAATAATACGTGTGACAGTTGAATTAATGTTTTAGAAATAGCTTTTAGTACTTGAACTTTTATTGGAAACTTTATACTTAAAATAACAGGGATTGATACTAAAGAAAAATTAAGTATATTGACTATTACAAAAAACATTTAGTGTACAGATTTAAATCAACTTTTAAAGGAAGCGAAAGATATGCTATTGTGCAGAAAAATGTTATGGAACCTTCGCTTCTGCCAGAAAGCTACCATTATCAGCCATTGCCTGAATCTCACTATGATATAATTGACATTTTATTTTCTGAAGTAAAAACAGTTATGCACTGCAATAAATATGTATCAGTCGTATTCTCTTTATTAAGTAATAATATTATATGTGAAAAAGAATAATGAAGGACAAGTAAAGAAATTCACCTTATCAGATATTAAAAGAAGATCAATATAGGAATGTTGCTGCTATAAACATTTTTTTCAAGCATTTGGCTATGGCGATACTGGCTTCATAACATGCATGAAGGATTTTGGATTTCTCAACACATTCTTTATTTACCTCAGTATATGTATAAGAATCTAATATATGTGATGAAGATTATTAAAAACATATGGATTTAAAAGCACCAAAGGATCTACATATTAAACCACTTAACAAACTTGACTGACTGATGTGGATATGACTGTTACGCGTGCTCATAGCTTACAAGTCTGATAGATCGTATACTGAGGTACGAGAATATTTGTTCTAAATGTAAAATATTTTGAGCGAAAAACAATATTTTTTTTGTATTTCAGGGTAGAGATGGAGTTAAGAAATAAAGAAGAGGAAATAAAGAAGTATTTTAGTAATTTTATCTTTAAAGCTGTTTTATACGTAATGTAAAATTTTGAGCTCTGCCGTCAATTCCAGATGCAGGAACTGCATATATTTTAATGGAAGAGGTCCTAAAATTTTGGTATTTTATATGTCTATTGACTGAAGAGTTGTATGTATCCAATTTATTTGATTAAATAATTTTTTACGGTCAAAGATTGCTAAAAAATCTGAATTTCACTTAAATTTAAGATTTTTTAGCAATTTTTGACCGTAAAAAATTAGTTAATCAAATAAATTGAATACGTACAACTCTTCAGTCAATAGTCATATAAAATACCAAAATTTTAGGACCTCTCCCATTAAAATATATGCAGTTCCTGAATCTAGTGTCGACGGCAGAGCAAAAATTTTGAAATGGCCATATATATGGTTAAAATCGATCAAAATTTTTTTTTGGGTCCATTTTATCATAAATTGAATATATTTTTAGGATATTACTTCTAAATATTTCTAATTATGAAAATTAATTTTTTTCAGGTCATTTTATGAAGAAAATTGTAAAGATGTCTGACCCCCTTAAATCATAAATAATAATACATTATGTGCTGAATTATCACATAACGAAGTAAGAATACCCGTTTATTCCAAAGTAATCCGCACCGCCATTTGAACGCTAGGAAAAATCGGCATTCAACATGCAATACAAAGTAAAACCGTAGGTTAAGTGTAGTTTAGTGTTAGGAACAAAATATGATTTACTTTATAGAAATGTATAGACGATACGGAATTTTCTTTAAATTTATTGAATGTTTATTATTGTTTTTGTTATTGTTTATATATATAAATTTCTATTATGGATTTAATGATATGAATTTTTATTATTGTTTTTATTATTTGAATTGTTAGTATTATTGAACCTTTAGTAACAAGAAATTACTGATGATTCAACTATTCCTATAATTGTTGAATCTCTACGATATTCAACAGTCTAAGGGGGGAGGTGTTACGTCCGTAACGTATCCTTAAATTACATGTGATATTCATATTCTCATCAGTAATTTCTTGATCCACAAAATTATGTGATTGCAAATTTATTGACACCCACGTATCAACTTGCATAGAGAAAAAATTGCAACACAGGGTAATTGTAAACATTCTTGTACGAAATGAACCACAATTTTAAACGAACCATATTGAAATTATTTAAAAATTTCTCAAAACATTTTATGAAAGACGTTGTTGTATTTATAGTTAACTTTCCATCTTATAATTGTAATTTGAAATTATTGTAACAGAAAATTACTGATGGCTAACTATTATTATACTTGTTGAATCTCTACGATATTCAACAATCTAAGGGGGGAAGTGTTACGTCTGTGACGTATCTCTAAATTCAATTTAACAATGCATATTTATCACCAGTAATTTTCTGACATACAAATGTCGTATATGCGAATTTTGACAACGTTGCATTCCAACGCAAGCGGCATCGCGATGGGGCAAGACAAATTATAAACTGGTATGTCTGTGACGTTATTAAATCCCAATATTCATTTCTTTAACCCACAAAACGATGCGAGTGCGAATTTTAACAGTACAGCAATTTCGGCTACGCAACAGCCAGCGTGACGTAGCGAGCCACTGACCTTGTCAAACCAACCGCTCATCGCAACTTTGTTTAGAATCAGCACTTTTAAATGTGAAATCGAAATGACGATATTTAAATGTTTACTAAATTTGTTTAAAAAGATGATTTTGACTCAGCGTCAAAATCATCTTTAACCCAAATTAACCGCTTAATAAATACGGCGACTCTCAACACACAAATCAGTAATCGTGCAAAAGATCGCGAGCTCCGTACAACTCCAGCCGACAATAGGAGTAGCGATTATTATTATACGGGCCAATACGAGCCACATCAGATTTCTTATAATTTCATATATCAAATAAAGTGAATATTCAGCTACAAAGCTATCAGTCTAATTATTTATGAGAGTTCACCTCAAGGACGAAAGGTAATATAAACCATATATATAAAATATATATTTAATATATATTTGAATTATATCAATTGAATATAATTCAAATATAATTTGAAGATAAACCATACAAATTTCAATACACATATAAGAGTAGATTCCTCGACACTCAAGACTTAACACTTCATTTTCTAAATTTACGATTACATGATTCTTTTCATCATGAGATTTTTCTAAGCAAATTAATTTAATATTTTGTTCAACGACTTCAACGTGTCTAGCATTAATTACTCTATTATTTACAAGAACTCTATAACCATTTTCGGTATATCTTACTAGTACGCCTAATTCTGCTTTATTATCCCATTTGCTTTGTCTTAACGCTTCTGGGACTCTTACAAAAACTCTACTACCATAAATTTTTAAGTGTTGAACATTTGGCCTTTTGCCAAAGAATATTTCATAAGGAGTATTGTTTTCTTTTGTGTTAGCAATCGTTCTATTTTTTAAGTAAGCTACGGTTTTCATTACTTCCGGCCAGTATCTCCTATGTATCCTAGCTTCTCTAATCAAACACCTACCTATGTCCATAGCTGACCTATTATATCTTCCCGCTACGCCATTTAATTCATGGACGTAGGGTGGACAAGGTTGTAATTGAATCCCTTTGTATTTAATAAACTCATAAATATCTTTGTTTAAATATTCTTTTCCATTGTCACATTGTAACTTTTTTACTCTTTTATTCAAAATGTTTTCAACTTGATTGACAAATTCTATAATGCAACTTGCAGTTTCTGACTTGTTTTTAATACAAAAAATTCTAGTGCATTTACTGTAATCGTCTATGAATGTTAGAAAGTATTTTTCACCACCATAACCTATAGTGTTATGTGGTCCATTTAAATCCGTATGTGTTAATTCCTAAATTTCACTAGTTTTTGATCTGTCATATTTAAATTGTACATTTGACATTTTACTCTCAATGCAGTTTGCGCATTTCATATCAATATTTTCTATTTTACTTGGCAAGCCTATTGCTAATTTATCATTCATTAATTTGTTTAGATATTGAAAATTGACGTGGCCTAATGCCCTGTGCCATCTGTCTTTTTCAGTTAATTTTACGTTATTTACATATGTTCCATTTGGTATGCTTTTGTTTACAAGACTTTTCATAAAGTACAAATTTTCCTTTTTATATGCAATAGCTAATAACTTTCTATATTATAAATTTTGGCATTTTCATTTCTGGCTACTACTGTACAATATCGAGTTATTTTAGATAAACTTAATAAATTTTGCTTAATTCCGTTTACATAGTCTACATTATTTAAAACAATATTTGAAACGTTATAATAATTTTCGAACTGTACTTCTATGTTGCCTACTTTCGTAGCTTTTAAGATTTTTCCATCCGGTAATTTAACATTTATAGGTTCTTTCAAGTTTACATAATTATCAAAAAATTTATCATTTTGTATTATGTGATCAGTGCACCCACTGTCTAATAACCATAGTAATTCGGTACAGTTTTGGTTAAATTCGCATCCTATTACCTGATTAATTTGCGGATTAACTACTTGTATTACCCAAGCTTCAGTTGAGTCTGCTTCTGTAGTTGTTTTCTGAGCGTTGTTCACTAGACCCTTCGCCTGTCTGTTGATCTGGATGTCTACCTACGCCTCGCCCTCTGCCAGATTGAACGACTCTGCCTCGGCTGTTGCTTCTCTGTCCATAGTTTGGACGACCTCGTTGGGCACCTCTACCTCTGTTGCCCTGTTGACCCTTTTGACTCCAACAGTCGTTTTGTCGGTGGCCAGTTTTTCCACAGGAAAAGCATTTCCCTTCGAACTTAGCTGTAAAAGTACTCATATTACCGTTTTTATCAAATTCATTTTTTGACATGTTCTTTTCTTTAATTTTAATTTAGTCTACTGTCCTTTGTTGCTCCGGTATGACGTCTATGAAATCTCCAATGTAGCTGTAGCATGGTGGTAATGCTCGAATTAAGTATCTCATCTTTTCGGCTTCTTCTATATTTCCACCAGCTGCCTTGAACTCGTTCACTGCCTTTTCGAATTCCACAAAAAATTAATCTACTCGATCATAATTCTTGAGTTTGATTTCTTCCAGTTTTCCTCTACATATTATTTGTAATGACATGGATTGCGTCAAATATATCTTGTTGAACTGAGTTATCATCTCACGAGCAGTTGCGCAGTTTTTTACGTATTCTAACTGCTTGTCTGTTATTGTACTCACTAAAATCGTTCTTGCTTTTAAGTCCTTTTTCTTCCATTGTGCTTCGTCTTCGACGTTATTTCTTAATCTGTCTGCAGGATCTTTACACTCTTTGTACCCCAGCAGCACCATCAATCTAATTATCCAACTTGAGTAATTTTCTCCATCGAAAATTGGTATAACAATATCTTGAAATTTTGCTTGTCTCGCCATTTCTATCTCTCTTGATTTCCAATTTATTTCTATAATTTTATTTAACAGCACGACTTGTTTAATTCCTCGTACAAAACTTTTTCTAAATATATTTCTCAATTTAATATTCAGCACTATTACTTTGTTATTTAACTTTTCTTCGTTTTTCATTTGCAACTTGTTTAACCTCAAAATTCGCCACGTGCTCTGTACTGGTGCTCCGCCGCATGCTCCGACTGGGAATTCTAATCGGTCTGCATCATTCACTTTTCAACATTAATCTTTGATTCTTTTTTCATAAATCACTTCTTGACATCTTCAGTTTCTTCTTTCGACTTATATTTTTCTCGATTTTCCACTTTTTAATTTTTAACACTTATTTTCTCTATGCGACTCAAAAGTACACGTAGAAGAAAAAATACATTACCGGATAACCACGAACTTCGGCTACCATGTTGTAATTTTGAGGTATTGTGGATCATAAATAAGTGAATGTTAGACGGAGTTAATTAATAAAGAAGTATAATAAAGATAAGTTGGATACATGTGCTCTACGTCTGCACTACATGACGGTCGACAAGAGAGAGAGAGATTCTGTGAGCACGGAACTTGCGCGCCTCGAGTATACCGCGCCTCCAAAGTACGAATAGGTGGAGCCACTAGTATCATACATTAGGTATGATACTAGTGGGGGTACAATAGTATCATACATTAGGTGATTAGGTCTAGATATAATATTTACCATAATTCAACATTACAAAAAAAATTGATACCGTCTGAGTTTATTAATTTAAGACACATTTTATGGCTGATATTTCTTCCAGATGTTGCCATAGCCTTGCAAAAAAATTGGGGATATAAAATTCAATCCGCAACCTTTCGCTTGGGGGGGTGCAAAGGGGCTAAAATAGCCGAAAATACACGAAAAATAGCGTGAGAAAATCATCTCTCGCCAGTTTATTAATTTAAGACAAATTTTATGGCCTATATTTCTTCCAGATGCTGCCATAGCCTTGAAAAAAAAATTGGGGACATGAAATTCGATCCGGAACCTTTCGCTTAGGGGGTGCAAAGGGACTAAAATAGCCGAAAATACACAAAAAATAACGTGAAAAAATCATCTCTCGCCAGTTTATTAATTTAAGACAAATTTAATGGCTGATATTTCTTCCAGATGTTGCCATAGCCTTGTAGAAAAATTGGCGATAAGAAATACGATCCGCAACCTTTCGCTTGGGGTGCAAAGGGGATAAAATAGCCGAAAATACACGAAAAATAACGTGAGAAAATCATCTCTCGCAAGTTTATTAATTTAAGACAAATTTTATGGCTGATATTTCTTCCAGATGCTGCCATAACCTCCCAAAAAAATTGGGGATAAGAAATTCGATCCCGAACGTCTCGCTTTGGGGGTGCAAAGGGACTAAAATAGCGGAAAATACTCGCAAAACACCGAGAAAAAATCATCTCTCGCGAGTATATAAATTTAATACAAATTTTATGGCTGATATTTCTTGCAGATGTTGCCATAGCCTTGTAAAAAAATTGGCGATAAGAAACTCGATCCGGAACGTCTCTTTTGGGGGGTGCAAAGGAGCTAAAAAAGCCGAAAATACACGAAAAATAACGTGAAAAAATCATCTCTCGTGAGTTTATTAATTTAAGACAAATTTTATGGCTGATATTTCTTCCAGATATTGCCATAGTCTTGTAAAAAAATTGGCGATACGAAATTCGATCCGGAACGCCTCGCTTGGGGGGTGCAAAGGGGCAAAAATAGCCGAAAATACACGAAAAACACCGAGAAAAAAATAATCTCTCGTGAGTTTATTAATTTAAGACAAATTTTGTGGTTGACATTTCTTCCAGATGTTGCCATAGCCTCGCAAAAAAATTGGGGATATGAAATACGATGCGGAAGCTTTCGTTTCGGGGGTGCAAAGGGGCTAAAATAGCCGAAAATAGACGAAAAATAACGTGAAAAAATCATCTCTCGTGGGTTTATTAATTTAATTTTGAGACGGTGGCTCACACGTTCCAGAATATTAATTTAGGATGGAGTGAATATGTGAAGGCCCTTTAAACTCCGATAATAAAAACAAAAACAAACAGATGACTCACCGCCCTCGCAACCCGTTGACTGACAATAGCATCAAAGATCAAAACAATAATAAAAACAAATGGCTTTTAAATTTATTCTCGACCACTTTACCCGTATATGCAACTGAAATCTTAACCCTAGGAGAAAAATTTAATTTTACTGCGGATACAGATAAAAAACGTACTTTGAACTTTTCAAAGATATTGAAAGTGCCAGGTCTAGTAATGATATTAATGACAATATTAGAAACAGATTACTGAATTGAGTTAATCACCACATTAGATGCAAAAGCACTTGAGTTTAGAAGACAGAATTCTTAGCAGAAAAATAAAACTAACTAATGATTTCATAAAAAATAATAAAGATATACTTATTACAAAAGCTGATAAACGTAACGTCACTGTAGTACTAAATAAGGTAGATTATATCGACAAAGTAAAATCCGCCTTCAATGATACGAAATATTACACATTACTAGACAAAAATCCACTCAACAAGTTACAAAAATCCATAAAATATCTTATCTTAGACTGGAAGAATAAAGGCGTTTTTGATTGTGATTCTAGTTTTTCTTATGTTAATGAGAAAATCGAGAACACGAATTTGCCTAGAGCTTACGGTCTGACTAAGATACACAAAAAAGATCTCCCAGTTCGCATCATTGTTTCAGCTATTAATAGTCCGACTTATAGATTAGATAAAGCCTTAACTTCTTTTCTGTCAAAATACATTCCAAAACCGGCCTCAAATATAAAAAATAGTAACGAGCTTAAGCTTTTATTAGATAACCTTAATATTCCGCAAGATTACCGTTGCGTTTCATTCGATGTAGTTTTCCTCTTTACGAACCTCTCCAAAGAAAACATTCTTAAAGCTTTGGGAAAAAAGTGGTCATATTTTGGCAACTTACTTCCCATAAGTAAAAAAGAGTTCCTAGAAGGAGTAGAATTACTGCTTGACTCTACGTTTTTTACGTTTAATGGTGAATTTTATCAGCAGATCATGGGTGCCCCGATGGGTTTCTGTTCAAGCCCCTTGTTTGCAGATGTAGTGTTAGAATTTCTTGAAAATAAATGCTCGAGTTCAGTAAAAAACTCAATAATTTTATACAAACGATATGTTGATGACTGTTTTTAGTTATTAAAAATGATATGATTAATAAAGTTTTAGAAAAATTTAACTCGTTTGATCAGTTTTTGCAATTTACTGTCGAACTAGAAATAGATAATAGTATTAGCTTTTTAGATATTAAAATCATTAGAGAAAATAATGACATTGCAAAAACGAATTGGTACAGGAAACCAACCTCTTCCGGTAGATACATTAACTATTTTTCACATCACCCTACCCACCAAAAAATTGCAGTTATTTACGGGCTAGTTGATAAGGCAATCAATATCTCACACATTTCTTTCCACAATGAAAACTTAAAAATTATCAAATCCTTTTTAATGCAGAATGAGTATCCTCTTACCTTCATAGAAAAATACATTAATAAACGCTTACATTCTTACGAACACAACAACAATCAAACTTACAATAAACATGATCACCGCAACAGGATTTTAGTAATCCCTTTCATTAAAGACTTAAATAAAAAACTTTGCAGTACTATGAAAGACGTTAAGAACTTACGAATGATCAATAGAAACATTAATAAACTAAGATTTATAAAACTAGGTAAAGATAAGTTAGATTCGCTTGAAACAGCATCTGTTGTCTACAAAATTAACTGTAAAGAGTGTGATGCATCTTATGTAGGCATTTCAAAAAGGAAATTAAGCAAACGTATATATGAACACAAGTACGCGGTCTTTAAATCGTTAACTACCTCCGCCCTTTCAGATCACGTTAAAATAACAGGGCATAAAATAGACTTCGAAAAAACACAAATAATAGACACAGAAACTAACTACCAAAAACGCACTTTCTCCGAAATGTTGCATATACATTCACAAAAAAACAGCTTAAATCGAATGGATGACACTAAGAATCTCAAATATATTTATAAAAAATCCGTTGACACAACCAACAAGCACTTTTATAATAACAATATTAATAATAAACGCGGGTAGTCGTACACTCAGAATCGGGCCGAGCCCGCCCCTCCAGTATGCTTCCAGCTAGCTCGCTCCCTCTCCCCCCACTCTCGAATTACAAATTTGAATTTGCGTTATTAACGCCGGGAAATTCGCTTTTCTCTCATTGTTGAAAAAATGGGACTCCAGAGTACAGGTTGGGTAAGAGATTTAGCTGTTTATTATTATTTTTATTTCATTTAAATAAATAAATTTTCAATTCAAATTCTCGTTAACTTAAAAATTTTTTTTCAAATTCAATTGTTCTAGTTGAATAAAAATCCGTGTCTTGACGATGCACTACGTGCTGTACCGAATCATGCTCGACGTCACCTGTGGTGATCTACGAATCATGGTGTAAACCTTTTTTTAATCATTAGGTCAATACACTGTCAAAAAACTTTATTGGCTCTTATAAAAAATCTGTATATATGTATTTATTATGCATTTTCTCTATTTAGCCCTGAAGAAGGTACTTACTTCAGTACCGAAACGTCGGCCTAATAAACTAAGTTTTATTATTATTTATGGTTCCTCGTTGATCGACTTATTCACTCCATCATAAATTTATTAATTTAAGACAAATTTTATGGCTGATATTTCTTCCAGATGTTGTCATAGCCTTGCAAAAAAATTGGCGATAAGAAATTCGATCCGGAACGTCTCTTTTGGGGGGCTCAAACGGGCTAAAATAGCCGAAAATACACGAAAAATAACGTGAAAAAACCATCTCTCGTGAGTTTATTAATTTAAGACAAATTTTATGGCTGATATTTCTTCCAGATGTTTCCATAGCCTTGTAAAAAAATTGGCGATACGAAATTCGATCCGGAACGCCTCGCTTGGGGGGTGCAAAGGGGCAAAAATAGCCGAAAATACACGAAAAACACCGAGAAAAAAATCATCTCTCGTGAGTTTATTAATTTAAGACAAATTTTATGGCTGATATTTCTTCCAGATGTTTCCATAGCCTTGTAAAAAGATTGGCGATAAGAAATTCGATCCGGAACGTCTCTTTTGGGGGGTGCAAACGGGCTAAAATAGCCGAAAATACACGAAAAATAACGTGAAAAAACCATCTCTCGTGAGTTTATTAATTTAAGGCAAATTTTATGGCTGATATTTCTTCCAGATGTTGCCATAGCCTTGTAAAAAAATTGGCGATACGAAATTCGATCCGGAACGCCTCGCTTGGGGGGTGCAAAGGGGCAAAAATAGCCGAAAATACACGAAAAACACCGAGAAAAAAATCATGTCTCGTGAGTTTATTAATTTAAGAAAAATTTTATGGCTGATATTTCTTCCAGATGTTTCCATAGCCTTGTAAAAAGATTGGCGATAAGAAATTCGATCCGGAACGTCACGCTTGGGGGCTACAAAGGGACTAAAATAGCGGAAAATACTCGAAAAACACCGAGAAAAAAATAATCTCTCGTGAGTTTATTAATTTAAGACAAATTTTGTGGTTGATATTTCTTCCAGATGTTGCCATAGCCTTGTAAAAAAATTGGCGATACGAAATTCGATCCGGAACGCCTCGCTTGGGGGGTGCAAAGGGGCAAAAATAGCCGAAAATACACGAAAAACACCGAGAAAAAAATCATCTCTCGTGAGTTTATTAATTTAAGACAAATTTTATGGCTGATATTTCTTTCAGATGTTTCCATAGCCTTGTAAAAAGATTGGCGATAAGAAATTCGATCCGGAACGTCACGCTTGGGGGGTACAAAGGGACTAAAATAGCGGAAAATACTCGCAAAACACCGAGAAAAAAATAATCTCTTGTGAGTTTATTAATTTAAGACAAATTTTGTGGTTGATATTTCTTCCAGATGTTGCCATAGCCTTGCAAAAAAATTGGGGATATGAAATTCGATGCGGAAGCTTTCGTTTCGGGGGTGTAAAGGGGCTAAAATAGCCGAAAATAGACGAAAAATAACGTGAAAAAATCATCTCTCGTGAGTTTATTAATTTAAGAAAAATTTTATGGCTGATATTTCTTCCAGATGTTGCCATAGCCTTGTAAAAAAATTGGAGATAAGAAATTTGATCCGCACGTCTCGCTTCGGGGAAGCATAGGGACAAAAATAGGGAAAAATACTCGCAAAACACCGAGAATTTAATTTAAGACAAATTTTATGGCTGATATTTCTTCCAGATGTTGCCATAGCCTTGTAGAAAAATTGGTGATACGAAATTCGATCCGGAACGCCTCGCTTGGGGGGTGCAAAGGGGCAAAAATAGCCGAAAATACACGACAAACACCGAGAAAAAAATCATCTCTCGTGAGTTTATTAATTTAAGACAAATTTTATGGCTGATATTTCTTCCAGATGTTTCCATAGCCTTGTAAAAAGATTGGCGATAAGAAATTCGATCCGGAACGTCTCTTTTGGGGGGTGCAAACGGGCTAAAATAGCCGAAAATACACGAAAAATAACGTGAAAAAAATCATCTCTCGTGAGTTTATTAATTTAAGACAAATTTTATGGCTGATATTTCTTCCAGATGTTTCCATAGCCTTGTAAAAAAATTGGCGATACGAAATTCGATCCGGAACGCCTCGCTTGGGGGGTGCAAAGGGGCAAAAATAGCCGAAAATACACGAAAAACACCGAGAAAAAAATCATCTCTCGTGAGTTTATTAATTTAAGAAAAATTTTATGGCTGATATTTCTTCCAGATGTTTCCATAGCCTTGTAAAAAGATTGGCGATAAGAAATTCGATCCGGAACGTCACGCTTGGGGGCTACAAAGGGACTAAAATAGCGGGAAATACTCGCAAAACACCGAGAAAAAAATCATGTCTCGTGAGTTTATTAATTTAAGACAAATTTTGTGGTTGATATTTCTTCCAGATGTTGCCATAGCCTTGTAAAAAAATTGGCGATACGAAATTCGATCCGGAACGCCTCGCTTGGGGGGTGCAAAGGGGCAAAAATAGCCGAAAATACACGAAAAACACCGAGAAAAAAATCATCTCTCGTGAGTTTATTAATTTAAGACAAATTTTATGGCTGATATTTCTTCCAGATGTTTCCATAGCCTTGTAAAAAGATTGGCGATAAGAAATTCGATCCGGAACGTCACGCTTGGGGGGTACAAAGGGACTAAAATAGCGGAAAATACTCGCAAAACACCGAGAAAAAAATAATCTCTTGTGAGTTTATTAATTTAAGACAAATTTTGTGGTTGATATTTCTTCCAGATGTTGCCATAGCCTTGCAAAAAAATTGGGGATATGAAATTCGATGCGGAAGCTTTCGTTTCGGGGGTGTAAAGGGGCTAAAATAGCCGAAAATAGACGAAAAATAACGTGAAAAAATCATCTCTCGTGAGTTTATTAATTTAAGACAAATTTTATTTGTGATATTTCTTCCAGATGTTGCCATAGCCTTGTAAAAAAATTGGAGATAAGAAATTTGATCCGCACGTCTCGCTTCGGGGAAGCATAGGGACAAAAATAGGGAAAAATACTCGCAAAACACCGAGAATTTAATTTAAGACAAATTTTATTGCTAATATTTCTTCCAGATGTTGCCATAGCCTTGTAGAAAAATTGGCGATAAGAAATACGATCCGGAACGTTTCGCTTGGGGAGTGCAAAGGGGCTAATATAGCCGAAAATACACGAAAAATAACGTGAAAAAATCATTTCTCGTGAGATTATTAATTTAAGACAAATTTTGTTGCTGATATTTCTTCTAGATGTTGCGATAGCCTAGTATAAAAATTGGCGATAAGTAATTCGATCCGGAACGTCTCGCTTGGGGGCTGTGAATGGACTAAAATAGCGGAAAATACTCGCAAGACACCGACAAAAAATCATCTCTCGCGTGTTTATTAATTTTGAGACAAATTTTATGGCTGATATTTCTTCCAGATGTTGCCATAGCCTTGCAGAAAAATTGGGGATATGAAATTCGATCCGGAACATTTCGCTTTCGGGGTGCAAACGGTCTAAAATAGCGGAAAATACACGCAAATACCGTGAAAAAATCATCTCTCGTGAGTTTATTAATTTAAGACAAATTTTATTGGTGAACTTTCTTCAAGATGTTGCCATAGCTTTGTAAAAAAATTGTCGACATGAAAATCTATGCGTAACCTTTCGCTTGAGGGGTGCGATGGGGCTAAAATGACTGAAGTTACACAAAAAATATCGAAAAAATCATGTCTCGTGAGTTTATTAATTTAAGATAAATTTTATTTCTGATATTACTACAAGGTATGGTGATGGAGTTGTAAAAAAATTGCCAATATTAAAATCGATCTGGAACCTTTCGCTTGGGGGATGCAAAGGTGCTACAATAGCGAAAAATACACAATAAAGACTGAAAAAAAATCAGCTCTCAGGAGTTTATTCATTCGAAAATTTTTGTTTTTTTTTTCATTTTTTTTTTTCTGGAGGAGCAGATGAGTACAAAGATATTTGAATTGTACATATTTCATAGTTTTTTCAATCCGCAATTAGTCAAGAACGGATTCATCTGAAACTTTATAATTCATAGGAGATATTGTATATTGTACCTCATTAATTTTTCTATTTTTGTTCTTATATTTTTTCTTTTTTTTAAGGCAATATTGCTTCGGTTTTATTAATACTATAAAAGCCAAATCATTTTTCAAAATATGGCTTATTGATATAAGGTAAAGTATGCAATAGTGGGATCGTTTCGAGCATACTTTTTTTATAATCTTTTCTAGTACCAAAACGAAACATAATACATGAAAACTCATCACCTCAACAGATAGCTCGTGTTTCGAGGTTTATTTAAAAAAACAAGTTCTTTTCGTTGCTGGTGTTTTAAAATAATCGCATTCAAACAAAATAACTATTTTCTGATGTTGTGGGTCACGCTAATTTACTTGGGAGCAGTAGTGGGACATCTGTTCGGGTGCAATAGTGGGCTATACTTTTTAATGCGTTTCTGACTGTCCTATTACTGTGATATGGTCATCAAGGGGTACCTAAAGTGGGACAAGGATTTCGCTATACGCATTCGGAAAATTAGCCTCGATACATTGTGCCAATGTTGCTATTGTTTTTACTCCGAAAGGCTTCCTTCTGATCGAAAATTCAAGTTGAAAGTTCAGTCATTTTTCTCAAAGTATATCATGTTTTTGTCTGAAAATGAATTTTATCATTCGAAAGTACAATTCTTAAACTACGAAACTCTAATTTTTTGAGTTCGAGAAATGAAGGGTTCAACAGTTACAAGATGAAGGTCATGTGGAGTTCAAAATGAACCCAATTTCACTATTTAATAAAATATCTTTTTAAACATTAATTTGGCAAAACATAATTTTCACGCCCTCCTTATATATAAAAACTTTACTCAAAAATTTTTTTCGAGCGATTTTATTAGTACTCCCATGAGATATACTCGTTGAAAAATTGGACTAAATTTACAAAAATGCACATTTCTACTTATCGATATTACAGTTTCTTTTTAATTAAAAAATTTCTAAACATTTATTTGGAAAAACACAATTTTCACGCCCTTCGTATATGTCAATACTATACTCAGAATTTTTCTGAAGCAATTCTTTTAGTGCTATCATGAGATATACTCTTTGAAAAATTATGTCGGTAACACACACATCCCTTTAAAAAGTCAGCGACGAGCGGCCGCACGCGCTCTTCGCGCTGCGCCCGAGCGAGCTCTATATACTAATAAATGTAGTGAACCATTTCGGTTTTTTATACTGGAAATTTCATTAAACAATAAAGCCTCAAACATCATTTTTATTAGTAGGTCACAATTTTAACTTTCAATCCTGTTAATTTCTAGTTAAATTTCTAATTTTTCTTTATTTTTATTCGAATAGGTATGATACAATTGGGAAGTTCCTGATGCTGTAAATCGTTTTAGATCTAACTTTCCTGTATCTGCTAATATGTAATTTGATATAGTGAAACGATGAAGTTTCAGGTACTGTTTTTGCTGAATCTAATCTTGGTTTTAGTTTATGTATTGTTTTTAAATATTCATTTTTTGATGAAAAAAAGCAAACAATATTTGCAAAATATTTTGTTACCCTCTCGTAAAGATCTTGTGGCGTTGGTATATAATTATCAGATACTTCCCCCAAACTTGTCCGCCTAACATTACTTTTTACGAAAGCACCAATTCTATCACATCCATTTTTTCCGTGAGCAATCCGATGACAATGCAACTTCAACAGAAAAATCTTCATAGTGGTGAAGAAGATTCTACACGTTGTGTATATTTTTTAAACATTAACATTTTTAACGAAATCAAAACATTTTTTAATGTAATTATTATTTCTTAGATTAGGTAAAATGCTACGGCAACATAAATTACTGTATATTGTCTGAAAACCGTATATTGTCTGAAAAAATTATCATTCTTTTGTGTTTAATTTTAGAATCCGATCTTTTATGGTAAATGACTATTGTCGCCAAACTACATTGATTATTATTATTATAGTATAATGATTGCGCCACATCTTATTCAATGACAGCATAGATTTCTGAAAAACCTAGAGAAATTAAAAATGCTAAAAAAGTGAAATTATGACCTATATTAATAAAAATGATGTTTGAGAACCCGCTGGGCCGCAGCGCGAAGCGGGCGCTCGCCTCTGTCTTTTGAATCTTATTACTTTTGAATCCTTCATTTCTCCAACTCAAAAAATTAGGGTCTATAAGCATAAGACTTGTACTTTCCAATGGTAAAATGCATTTTGAAAAAAGAACATGATGTACTGTGAGAAAAATGACTTTGAACTTTCAACTTGAATTTTCAATCGGAAGAAAGTGTTTCGGGATAACAAACATAGCACTATTGGAAAGAGCAGAAAAAAGTGTATGGATATATGTGTTTTGTTTTTTTCTCAGAGACTCCGCATACGATTATAAGCGAGTTAAACAGAGCGTATTTTATGCCCAAAAATGCGCCGCGCGCGCCTGCTGGCCTGCTCCTGCGGTGAACGCTCTCACATGTTTTCTCGGTTCGAGCGCATCGGATTCACGCAAGCCAGCGGCGGCCGTGCGGCCGTGCCGACTCTCCGACCCCTCCCCCCCCCGCTCCGTAGCGATTCCAGGAACTGATCTCGCGCTGTATACAGTTTTGTTCGAGTGCCGCCGTCTTTCGTGAGCTGCGTCAGCCGAACCTTCTACCGCTTCCCCCACTAGGTCACGACTCAAGTCGCACTGATCGTGTGTATATGAATAGATGTATATGAATAGATATCTATATGTTCGAGAGTAGCGGAGTCGCGCGAGCGGCGCGAGCCAACGCCGGCCGGGCACAGGCCACCTCTTCCCGATTTGCCGACTTCGCTCCAATTTGGCGCACTTATAGCTCGTAATTTAATAGATGAGTGAACACAACGCTAAAATCAACTTTTCAATAAAAGAAATTATAATTAATGGTAAAAATTTGTTTTTTCGTTTAAGAGTAATTTGTCTAATTCTGTTTATTTCTTTTTTGTACATTAAAACTAATGTTAGTTATAGGTTAAATAATTAACGTACTTAAAGCCAAGGGAAATTCTTCATAATGTGAAAAAAGTGGAGTTAATAGTTATAGAGAGAAAACCCATTTGTAAAAATAATCAAATTTGCTTTTGTATGGATAGGTGCAGTAAATATGAGATTAAAATTTAATATCAATTTTGTTAAGTGGGAGAGATTACAGATATATCGCACTAGTTTATTCGCTGCAAAGATTGGTTCATAAATCCTAAAGATATTTCAGATCTGAATTGTTCCATTGCTTTCTTTCAAATCACAGTTTTCCGTCGTAATATTATATATACGATATTCGTGTGTAAAATCGCATTAAGATTTGGCAAAAATTGAGTTTTCATATTATTTAAAATAAAAGCGACTTTCAAATCATTAGTATGTGATGAGTAGATTTCAGGATTTCAAAGAAATTTAAACCAGACAGAACTTATTGTTTCCGCTGTTGCATACATTATTAAGAATAACATCGTTATATATTATCAAATCTGATTTTTAATTGTAATTTTTCGTTTCCATAATATTGTATTTTTCGAAAAATCTTCAGTCATTGACACGAAATTTCCATCTTTATCGGATGCACGAGCATTTTTTTTTAGAAAAACTAACAGGAAAATGTTTCGCCGATGCAAATGATTTTCTCTGCTTAAGTAACGTACCCTAAATTCTGTAAGGCATGCATCTCGTAGGCCACAAATCTAATGGGAGAAATCAGTACATACATAATCATATTTTTTCAATTCAGTATGCCTAAAATGCGATTTTATATATACATAAATTTTACAAATCGCTTTTACTCCCCCTGTATAGATATATCGATCGATACACGCGCGAAAGATTATTCTACACTCGTGTGCTTGTCACCACCGCTTCGCTCGGGCAACAAACCTCATACTCGTACTAGAATCAACTCTTTCGTACTTGTATCGACAACTGTTATTAAGTATAAGAAGAAACTATTTTGTAAACTTAAATTAAATGAGAAAAAAATACATTAGGCGCCCCTAACAGAAGGATTGGTGTTACTTTACATGGTACTATGGTCTTATACTTGTTCGCGCCAAAATAGTATTTTTTTTTGACAGTTGCTTGAAACATGCTCTTTTTCACGACTAAAAGTCGCATAGAAAATCGCGCATTCCGAGCGTAAGATGGGAAAAGATGAAAAAAATCCATTTTTTCAAAGTTTAGCGGGAAAAAATTTCTTTCCTTGCTACCTACAACGTAATTTTGTAAAATTGTTCTCTTAGTGTAAAATTTATATCTTATATACTTTATGGCTTGTTTAGAATGATAAAAGATAATGTTTAAAGTTTCAATGGTAAAATAACAAAAGTTATTACCACTTATATAAACAAATGAAAAAAATTACATTTCGATTTAAAATAAAAATACAAAAGGCACATATATTTGTAATACACTATGCAAATAAAAACAGAAAATGCAATGATTTGTAACTTAGTGCATAGTAAATGACTCGAAATGCGCGATTCCCTATGCCTACACAACTTTCATGCATACAAAAAGGACCTAACATGGATTCGTCACGGTAAGTAGAGTTATTTCAGAGTCAGGTAAGGAATTTTCAGCTCATTTTATGCCCATATTGCACAATGTGCTATTTGGATATGCTTTCCCGTTATTCGATTTTACGGACTCGTTTGCAAACGTTCAAACGCGATTGCACGCACGCGACAATCGGGTACGTGAAATCGTATTTTACGTCGGCAAAAGAGTCGATAACATCGAATCTTACGGACACTTATATCAAAAACTAATTTTGCTTAGAGTTTTCTGAAGAACATTTTCCAAAACGTAATGGAGGTATGAAAAAATAGAGAAACCAGAACCATTTTTGTTTGTCAATTGATTTCTTACGAATAAAGTATTACAGCGAAGGAATAAGACTTGGCATACTAAAGTAAAAAATAATTTTTCTCAGATATATTTTATATTAGTCTACTATTACGAATATATTCATCCCTTAAAAGAATGATGAAGGAAATGTGAAGCCGAAATAAAACCTTTCCCGATTCGCCAAATCCGCCTAAAAAGAGCCCACAATGGGTCGACGGTGACTTTCACTTACGGTCTTGACTGATTGGGACGCATAAAACCCGCAAAGTTTGGAATAATGAAATATTGTCCCCAAATTTTTCAGAAGTTAATAGCAACAAAATAAATAATTTTCAGCCATAAAAATAACTCAAATTCATAAACTCAAGAGAGCAGATTTGTTTTCAGTCTTCTTTGTGTATTTTTCGCTATTTTATCCCATTCTCACACCACAAACGAAAGGGTACGGATCGATTTTCATATCGGCAATTTTTTTACAAAGCTTTGGCAACATCTTGAATTAATTTCAGTCATAAAATTTGTCTTAAATTAATAAACTAACAAGAAATTATTTTTTTTCCTGTTTTCCATGTATTTTTAGACTTTTTAGCACCTTTGCACCACCCAAGCAAATGGATCCGGAACAATTTTCATATCGCCAATTTTTTTATAAGACCATGGCAACCTCCTGAAGTAATTTCATCCGTAAAATTTGTCTGAAATTAAGAAACCCACGAGAGATGATTTTTTCACGTTATTTTTCGTGTATTTTCGGATATTTTAGCCCCTTTGCACCCCCGAAGCAGAAGGTTCCGGATCGAATTTCATATCCCCATTTTTTTGCAAGGCTATGGCAACATCCGGAAGAAATATCAGCCATAAAACTTGTATTAAATTAATAAACTCGCGAGAGATGATTTTTTCACGTTATTTTTCGTGTATTTTCGGCTATTTTAGCCCCTTTGCTCCCCCTAAGCGAAAGTTTTCAGATCGAATTTCATATCCCCAATTTTTTTGCAAGGCTATGGCACCAGCTTGAGGAAATATCAGCCACAAAATTTGTCTTAAATAAATAAGCTCGCGAGACATGATTTTTTTCTCGGTGTTTTGCGAGTATTTCCCGCTATTTTGGTCCCTTTGCACCCCCCAAGCGAAAGGTTCCGGATCGAATTTCATATCCCCAATTTTTCTGCAAGGCTATGGCAACATCTGGAAGAAATATCAGCCATAAAATTTGTCTTATATTAATAAACTCACGAGAGATGATTTTTTCACGTTATTTTTCGTTATTTTCGGCTATTTTAGACCCTTTGAACCCCTAAGCGAAAGGTTCCGGATCGAATTTCATATCCCCAATTTTTCTGCAAGGCTATGGCAATATCTTGCAGAAATAGCAGCCATAAAATTTGTCTTAAATTAATAAACTCGCGCGAAATGATTTTTTTATCGGTGTTTTGCGAGTATTTTCCGCTATTTTAGTCCCCTTGCACCCCCCAAGCGAAAGATTCCGGATCGAATTTCATATCCCCAATTTTTTCGCAAGGCTATGCCAACATCTTGCAGAAATATCAGCCATAAAATTTGTCTTAAATTAATAATCTCCCTAGAGATGATTTTTTCACGTTATTTTTTCCTCGGTATTTTGCGAGTATTTTCCGCTAATTTAGTTCCTTTGCACCCCCAAGCGACAGGATCGAATTTCATATCCCTAATTGGTTTGCAAGGTTATGGCAACATCAGGAAGAAATATCAGCCCTAAAATTTGTCTTAAATTAATAAACTCGCGAGAAATGATTTTTTCACGTTATTTTCCGTGTATTTTAGTCTATTTTAGCCCCTTCCCTACCTAAAAAGCTCAGCTGATTATCATCTGATAATCAGGTGAAAATCAGGTGAAAATCACGCCAAAACGTCACCCGATTATCAGCTGATTTTCACCTGAAAATCAGGTTTATATTTTCATTTATTATTAATTATTATTATTTATTATTATAAATTATTATCATCTAAATAAACTTGAATCTACAATTAATTAATGTGTTTCCAAAAATGTTGATGATAAGGCAGAGATATTTTGATTTAATTGTCATAATTTGGGAATGTAAAAATAAATAAAGAAAAATTTGAGACTAACAATAATAAATTTCAATAATCAATAATAGTAAATGCAAATATCAACATGATTTTCAGGTGCATATCAGCTGAGAATCACCTTGTAATCGCGTGACTATCAGATGACTGTCAGGTGATTTTCAACTGATTAGCAGTTGATCATCAGCTGATTTTCACTTGAAAATCATGTTCTTTTTCATTTATTATTAATTATTATTATCATTGATTAATATTGGTTTTGAATTTCTTATAATTAATTTTACTTTCCTAAATAATAACAAATAATTCATAACTTCTTAGCCAGGATCTATATTTTTTAAAAACATTAGATTTAAAAACATTAGTTGTTCGTAGATTAAAATAAACGAACGACGATAATAATTTAGGTTAACAAATAATAATAATTAATAATAAATGCAAATATCAACATGATTTGCAGGTGAAAATCAGCTGATAATCAGCTGAGCTTTTCCAGTAGGGTTGGCACCGCCTAAGCGAAAGATTCGGATCAAATTTCATATCCCCAATTTTTCTGCAAGGCTATGGCAAAATCTCGAAGAAATATCAGCCATAAAATTTGTCTTAAATTAAGAAACTCGCGAGAGATGATTGTTTGACGCTATTTTTCGTGTATTTTCAGCTATTTTAGTCCCTTTGCACCCCCTAAGCGAAAGTTTCTGGATCGAATTTTATATCCCCAATTGGTTTGCAAGGTTATGGCAACATCAGGAAGAAATATCAGCCCTAAAATTTGTTTTAAATTAATAAACTCGCGAGAGATAATTTTTTCACGTTATTCTCCGTGTATTTTAGGCTATTTTAGCCCCTTTCCCTACCTAAAAAGCTCAGCTGATTATCAGCTGATAATCTGGTGAAAATCAGGTGAAAATCACGCCAAAACGTCACCCGATTATCAGCTGATTTTCACCTGAAAATCGGGTTTATATTTTCATTTATTATTAATTATTATTATTTATTATTATAAATTATTATCATCTAAATAAACTTGAATCTACAATTAATTAATGTGTTTCCAAAAATGTTGATGATAAGGCAGAGATATTTTGATTTTATTGTTATAATTTGGGAATGTTAAAATAAATAAAGAAAAATTTGAGACTAACAATAATAAATTTCAATAATAAATAATAGTAAATGCAAATATCAACATGATTTTCAGGTGCATATCAGCTGACAATCACCTTGTAATCGGGTGACTATCAGATGACTGTCAGGTGATTTTCAACTGATTATCAGTTGATCATCAGCTGATTTTCACTTGAAAATCATGTTTTTTTTTTCATTTATTATTAATTATTATTATCATTGATTAATGTTGGTTTTGAATTTTTTATAATTAATTTTACTTTCCTAAATTATGACAAATAATTCATAACTTCTTAGCCAGGATCTACATTTTTTAAAAACATTAGATTTAAAAACATTAGTTGTTCGTAGATTAAAATAAACGAACGATGATAATAATTTATGTTAACAAATAATAATAATTAATAATAAACCCGGTTGTAAATATTCACCTGGTTTTCACCTGAATTTCCACCTGAATTATCACCTGAATTTCCACCTAAATTTTACGTGAAATTCGTGTAAAATGTATGCGAAAACCACCCAAATTTTATGTGATTTATACCTGTATTTCACGTGTCAAAATTCTAAAAACGTCAGGTGAATTTCACGTGATTTTCACCCGATGCTCACGTGAACTTCACCGGAGATAAATTAAAGCTTCCTTCTTGTGACATCGTTTTTTCAGGTGAATTTCACGTGATTTACATGTGAATCCACACGAATTTCACATTTATTTCACCTATATTCCGTAGTATTTTCGGGTGAATTTAACCTGAAATTCACGTGATTTTCACCCAATATTCACGTGAACTTCACCACAGATAAATTAAGCTTCTTTCTCTTGTTATCGTTTTCTCAGGTGAATTTCACGTGATTTTCACCCAATATTCATGTGAACTTTATATAGACCCTATTGAAAGTATCCATCGGGATTTCCATATAGAAATATACATGGATTCCATATGGACACTCATATGGAAATCCACCTGAAAATCTGTTCCAAAACGTCATGTGCAAATCTGTATGAAAATCCATGTGAAAATCCATATGAAAATCCATGTACAAATCTATGTAGAGATGCAATTAAAAATCTGCCCTGAACCTGGATTATTTATGGACATACTACTGCAGATACGATTTGAACTTCGCCGAGAACCATCATTGGAATATATATAAAAAAGGCTATATCGGTATTAGTATATATAACTAATGGATATGATACATACCTAGCTGCAACATTACAATAAGATATAAGATCACTGATGATATTTTGCTTAATGTGGAGAAAGAAGTAACGACGTTTAACGAGCCTCGTGCTCGCGCTACTCGACAACGACCCGTGATATCAAATTCACACGAGGCCGGAGCCGAGCGCCCCTACGTGTACTCGATTATTAGCAGCTACCATGAATAGTTGGGACGGGCGGTTAAACTCGGCGACAGCGCGAGAAGTCGACATCTTGGCGATGATGGTGCTCTTCAAAGAAACAGCTCAAATTTTTAAAATCGGTTATGCTTTGTAAGTTTACTGATAATTATTATTTCACAAAATTTTTTCAGATTCTTTATTAAAAATCCTTAAAAATGAGCCCTACTAAAACAATATTGGCGAACAACCCTCTTTTGTAAAGAATTGTATATTTTTTAAATACCAATAGAAACCAATCATTTGTATTTCTGACAACCAGATGGATTTGAGATTTTAATGTTATTCATATATCTAATGTTATAGATCTTGTCAATAAGTTTCTCAAAGCAGAAAAAATACATTCAACATCTATTTTCAACAATATTTTCACCAGGCTTGTAAGTAAAAATATTCATCTTTATTTTCCTAAATTTTCAATGGGAGCCGGTTACACTGTTATTAAACTCTATATGTATTTTTCATATATACTCGAAAGAAAATTTCATAAGTTATCGAGTGTTATGTGTGCCAAATGAAAAAGTATATTACTATAAAAAAGTTTAAATCAAAGTAGTTGAAAGACAATTTAGCAATTGTGTATTCCGATGCCCAGACAAGAACTTCTTACTCAATTATTTTCAAATAAAATATGGTTTTCTTATTAAGTCTGCGCTTCATGTAATTTCATAAATTATGTAATTTACAATCTTATAAATCATTAAGATCCATAATTCAATTATTTATTTGTGACTTATTCACTGAATAGTTTATGAAATTTCATGAAGCGAGGGCTTAATAAGAACACCATATTATATTGGACTATTATTGAGTAAGAAGTTCGTGTCTGGGCATCGGAATATACAATTGTTAAATTGTCTTTCAACCACTTTGATTTAAACTTTTTATAATAATATACTTTATCATTTGGGACACATAATACTGGATAACTTATGAAATTTTCTTTCCAGTAGATATGAAAATACATATAGAATTTATTAACAGTGTAACCGGCTCCCATTGAAAATTTAGGAAAGTAAAGATGAATATTTTTACTTACAGGCCTGTTGAAAATATTGTTGGAAATAGATGTTTAATGTATTTTTCCTGCTTTGAGAAAACTTAGTGACAAGATCCATGCCATTAGATATATGAATAACATTAAGATCTCAAATCCGTCTGGTGGTCAGAAATACAAATTATTGGTTTCTATTGATATTTAAAAAATATAGAATGCTTTTCAACAGGGTTTTCTAACAATGCTTCGAGGCTTATTGGAAAAGCTCTTAAATAAGGACTCAATAAAGCTTTTGTCGCATGCAACATATTCTGCTTTATCAAATGGATCATAATTCATAATATAAATATAACTATATTCTTAAAATAAAAAACAAATTTTTTAAAATTTTGAGCTGCTGACTTCATGTGAAATGCATTATAAATACCTATACTATATAATGTAATGTCATATGAAATGTCAGTATTCTTTCATACTGCTAACAAAAACAGATTGAATATTAGTTGATTCATTACACGGAGCAAAATTTATTTCTAAACTTTAATCTTTATAAGAAAATTTATTATTTTTATAGTAGTGCTGGGACATACTCAACATGGGGGATTTATCTTGTTTTAAATATTAATTTTTATTATTTTTGTAGCAAATTTTACTATTTCAAATAGTACTTTTTATGACTGCTGCAAAAATAATAAATATTACTATTTCAGATAATAAAATTTGCTACAAATGTAGTAAAAATTATTCTTTAAAAAATAAAATTTGCTATGAAAATTATAAAAATTACTATTTATAACAGTAAAGATCCTACATGTCGAATGTGTCCCAGTACTAAACTATAAAAATAATAAATTTTCTTATAAAAAGAGTAAAGTTTACAAATAAATTTTTCTCCGTGTACAAGAAAATAAAAAGCATATATTATTATGGCCAATTCACATATAATTATAAAATAACTTCACATATTAAAGATTATTGACATGCGTGTGCCTCTAAGTTACTGTTATATAACTTACATCGAAAGAAGAAATCCATACATTGTTGCTAAATGCTAATTAATCATTAGAATATAGCTTACAGTTTGTAACCTAAATGCAGCAGTAAATTTAAAACACATTATACTTATGACATAGCCTTTTGCAAACTATAAGCTATGAAGGTAAACTCCAAATTATGAGGTAGGAAATGGAAAAAATTGGACATCCGACAAACTATATTGGATATGCTAGTTTATTCCAACCTAACACCAGGTTGGAATGAACTAGCGTATCCTATATAGTTCATCTATTGTCCAATTTTTACAATTTCCTTAATCATACTTATACGAACAATTTAAAACACACCGTACAAATTATGAGGAATTTTATAAACTCTAATTAAATGTTCTTATTATAAATAACTAAAAAATAATTATCGAACAATCATTCCCAATTGAAATATGTCAAGTTGAAATTACTATAATAAGATACGAGGCCAGGCAAGAAAATTTTTATAATAATGGTTCACCTATTATTCGTTAAACATAAGTGTGGTATTATAAGGACAGCAGTGATAGTGTCAGATCTAAAATCATATGAACTGTCAGTGTTCTTTCATACTGCTACCTGAAACATAACAATATAAATTGAATATTAGTTGTGCGTGTCTTGGAACTGTAAATAGTCATTCTGTTTTTTCTTTTTTTTTTTTTGAAGTTAAAGTTATAGTTATGCTTTGCAAGTATTCTACATATAGAATATTACAAGTTATTGTTATATAACTTTCATTGTTAGAAGAAATCCATACATTATTACTAAATGCTACTTGATCATTAAAATATAGCTTACAGCTTGTACTCTAAATACAACGGCAGTAAATTTCAAACAATATTATATTTATTACATAGCCTTTTACAAACAGTTAACTGTATTTCAATGGTAAAGTATAAATATTATATAATTATATAACAATAATTTATACTTTTATATGTGGAAAACTTACAATCCATAAATATTAAATTATACAAAACAGAATAAACAATGTCAATCGAACACATGCACCTGTCAATACTCTTTAATATGTGAAGTTATTTTATAAATATAAGTATAAATATAAATATAAATATGTTAATAAAAAACCTTTTATTTTTAACAATAAATCATTGGGAAAGTACTTACTATACCAAGTGTCATCCTTGGAAATGCATATACAGATAAGTCGCACCCAGTCAACCCTATAGAAGAATAAACATTGCTTGAAGTAACATTAGCTAACTATTAAATATTGGAATGTTACTCACCAGTTGAGGAGACGGCAACAAACTTGCAAAAAGGACTTTTCTAGCATCAAGTGCATTGTAGCAGGGATCACTGGATCAGGAAGAAGAATTTGCCATGACTGTCAGAGGAGGATGAAATAGCTTTCGCCATCAGGTAATGCACAGCTCCCTCGTAGCACAACTAGCATAAGAAAATGAAGAAACACGAGACAGACGCAAAAATACATGAAAAAGTGGGTGCACTGATCTCACCTAGATGTAAACGTGGGAAACATAACCACGAATATCACACCTTACTCGACCGGCAACGTCAGCACAACACTCGTCACAACCTCGGAGATGACAGCGTGGATAGCAGCAGAAGGTCTTTCTCGACGTAGATGCAGCCACCAGTAACCACCACACTCTCACGTTCGAACTTACGTCGTCGTAACCCTTGAAGCACGCGAGAGCACCGGTCTATTAGACGACGTTCGATAACTGCCGCCGGCCGCGCGTACATGTGTAGAAAGTAATAGAGAGAGAGAGAGAGAGAGAGAGAGAGTCAGCTGTCAGTGAGGCTCATGTCACATAGGCGCGTACGATCGCGTTCGACTGCGTTCGAGCGCGTCCGACCGCGGTTATGCGCACGCGCTCGCTTCTCTCATTGGTTGGGAGCTATGACGACCAATGAGAGAAGCGAGCGCGTGCGCATAAGGCTCCCGGCACATAAGAGCGTTTGATCGCGTGCGGACGAAGAGAAGCGAGCGCGTGCGCATAACCGCGGTCGAACGCGCTCGAACGCAGTCGAACGCGATCGTACGCGCCTATGTGACAGGAGCGCAGACTTAATAAGAAAACCATATTTTATTTGAAAATAATTGAGTAAGAAGTTCTTGTCTGGGCATCGGAATACACAATTGCTAAATTGTCTTTCAACTACTTTGATTTAAACTTTTTTATAGTAATATACTTTTTCATTTGGCACACATAACACTCGATAACTTATGAAATTTTCTTTCGAGTATATATGAAAAATACATATAGAGTTTAATAACAGTGTAACCGGCTCCCATTGAAAATTTAGGAAAATAAAGATGAATATTTTTACTTACAAGCCTGGTGAAAATATTGTTGAAAATAGATGTTGAATGTATTTTTTCTGCTTTGAGAAACTTATTGACAAGATCTATAACATTAGATATATGAATAACATTAAAATCTCAAATCCATCTGGTTGTCAGAAATACAAATGATTGGTTTCTATTGGTATTTAAAAAATATACAATTCTTTACAAAAGAGGGTTGTTCGCCAATATTGTTTTAGTAGGGCTCATTTTTAAGGATTTTTAATAAAGAATCTGAAAAAATTTTGTGAAATAATAATTATCAGTAAACTTACAAAGCATAACCGATTTTAAAAATTTGAGCTGTTTCTTTGAAGAGCACCATCATCGCCAAGATGTCGACTTCTCGCGCTGTCGCCGAGTTTAACCGCCCGTCCCAACTATTCATGGTAGCTGCTAATAATCGAGTACACGTAGGGGCGCTCGGCTCCGGCCTCGTGTGAATTTGATATCACGGGTCGTTGTCGAGTAGCGCGAGCACGAGGCTCGTTAAACGTCGTTACTTCTTTCTCCACATTAAGCAAAATATCATCAGTGATCTTATATCTTATTGTAATGTTGCAGCTAGGTATGTATCATATCCATTAGTTATATATACTAATACCGATATAGCCTTTTTTATATATATTCCAATGATGGTTCTCGGCGAAGTTCAAATCGTATCTGCAGTAGTATGTCCATAAATAATCCAGGTTCAGGGCAGATTTTTAATTGCATCTCTACATAGATTTGTACATGGATTTTCATATGGATTTTCACATGGATTTTCATACAGATTTGCATATGACGTTTTGGAACAGATTTTCAGGTGGATTTCCATATGAGTGTCCATATGGAATCCATGTATATTTCTATATGGAAATCCCGATGGATACTTTCAATAGGGTCTATATAAAGTTCACATGAATATTGGGTGAAAATCACGTGAAATTCACCTGAGAAAACGATAACAAGAGAAAGAAGCTTTAATTTATCTGTGGTGAAGTTCACGTGAATATTGGGTGAAAATCACGTGAATTTCAGGTTAAATTCACCCGAAAATACTACGGAATATAGGTGAAATAAATGTGAAATTCGTGTGGATTCACATGTAAATCACGTGAAATTCACCTGAAAAAACAATGTCACAAGAAGGAAGCTTTAATTTATCTCCGGTGAAGTTCACGTGAGCATCGGGTGAAAATCACGTGAAATTCACCTGACGTTTTTAGAATTTTGACACGTGAAATACAGGTATAAATCACATAAAATTTGGGTGGTTTTCGCATACATTTTACACGAATTTCACGTAAAATTTAGGTGGAAATTCAGGTGATAATTCAGGTGGAAATTCAGGTGAAAACCAGGTGAATATTTACAACCGGGAATGCAAATATCAACATGATTTACAGGTGAAAATCAGCTGATAATCAGATGACATTTTGGCGTGATTTTCACCTGATTTTCACCTGATTATCAGCTGATAATCAGCTGAGCTTTTCCAGTAGGGTTTGCACCGCCTAAGCGAAAGATTCGGATCAAATTTCATATCCCCAATTTTTCTGCAAGGCTATGGCAAAATCTCGAAGAAATATCAGCCATAAAATTTGTCTTAAATTAAGAAACTCACGAGAGATGATTGTTTGACGCTATTTTTCGTGTATTTTCAGCTATTTTGTCCCTTTGCACCCCCTAAGCGAAAGTTTCTGGATCGAATTTCATATCCCCAATTTTTTTGTAAGGCTATGGCAATATCTTGCAGAAATATCAGTCATAAAATTTGTCTTAAATTAACAAACTCGCGAGAGATGATTTTTTCACGTTATTTTTATGTATTTTCTGTTATTTTAGCCCCTTTGCGCCCCCCAAGCGAGATGTTCCCGATCGAAATTCTTATCGCCAATTTTTTTACAAGGCTACGGCAACATCTGGTAGAAACATCAGTCATAAAATTTGTCTTAAATTAATAATCTCACGAGGGATGATTTTTTCAAGTTATTTTTTTCTTGGTGTTTTGCGAGTATTTTCCGCTATTTTAGTTACTTTGCACCCCCCAAGCAAGACGTTGCGGGTCGAATTTCTTATCCCCAATGTTTTTGCAAGGCTACGGCAACATCTGGAAGAAATATCAGCCATAAAATTTGTCTTAAATTAATAAACTCGAGAGAGATGATTTTTTCACGTTGTTTTTCGTTTATTTTCGGCTATTTCAGCCCCTTTGCACCCCCCAAACGAGACGTTCCGGATCGAATTTCTTATCCCCAATTTTTTTTGCAAGGCTATGGCAACATCTTGAAGAAATATCAGCCATAAAATTTGTCTTAAATTAACAAACTCGCGAGAGGTTTTTTTTTCACGTTATTTTTCGTGTATTTTCGGCTATTTTAGCCCCTTTGAACCCCCCAAGCGAAAGGTTCCGGATCGAATTTCATATCCCCAATTGTTTTGCAAGGCTATGGCAACATCAGGAAGAAATATCAGCCCTAAAATTTGTCTTAAATTAATAAACTCGCGAGAGATGATTTTTTCACGTTATTTTCCGTGTATTTTAGTCTATTTTAGCCCCTTCCCTACCTAAAAAGCTCAGCTGATTATCAGCTGATAATCAGGTGAAAATCAGGTGAAAATCACGCCAAAACGTCACCCGATTATCAGCTGATTTTCACCTGAAAATCGGGTTTATATTTTCATTTACTATTAATTAATATTATTTATTATTATAAATTATTATCATCTAAATAAACTTGAATTTACAATTAATTAATGTGTTTCCAAAAATGTTGATGATAAGCCAGAGATATTTTGATTTAATTGTCATAATTTGGGAATGTAAAAATAAATAAAGAAAAATTTGAGACTAACAATAACAAATTTCAATAATAAATAATAGTAAATGCAAATATCAACATGATTTTCAGGTGCATATCAGCTGAGAATCACCTTGTAATCGGGTGACTATCAGATGACTGTCAGGTGATTTTCAACTGATTATCAGTTGATCATCAGCTGATTTTCACTTGAAAATCATGTTGTTTTTTTTATTTATTATTAATTATTTTTATCATTGATTAATGTTGGTTTTGAATTTTTTATAATTAATTTTACTTTCCTAAATTATGACAAATAATTCATAACTTCTTAGCCAGGATCTACATTTTTTGAAAACATTAGATTTAAAAACATTAGTTGTTCGTAGATTAAAATAAACGAACGATGATAATAATTTATGTTAACAAATAATAATAATTAATAATAAAGGCAAATATCAACATGATTTACAGGTGAAAATCAGCTGATAATCAGAAGACATTTTGGCGTGATTTTCACCTGATTTTCACCTGATTATCAGCTGATAATCAGCTGAGCTTATTCAGTAGGGTTTGCACCGCCTAAGCGAAAGATTCGGATCAAATTTCATATCCCCAATTTTTCTGCAAGGCTATGGAAAATCTCGAAGAAATATCAGCTATAAAATTTATCTTAAATTAAGAAACTCGCGATAGATGATTTTTTCACGTTATTTTTCGTTATTTTCGGCTATTTTAGCTCATTTGAACCCCCCAAGCGAAAGCTTCCGGATCGAATTTCATATCCCCAATTTTTTTGCAAGGCTATGGTAACATCTGGAAGAAATATCAGCCCTAAAATTTGTCTTATATTAATAAACTCACGAGAGATGATTTTTTCACGTTATTTTTCGTTATTTTCGACTATTTTAGCCCCTTTGAACCCCCCAAGCGAAAGGTTCCAGATCGAATTTCATATCCCCAATTTTTTTGCAAGGCTATGGCAACATCTGGAAGAAATATCAGCCATAAAGTTTGTCTTAAATTAATAAACTCGCCAGAGATGATTTTTCCTCGGCCTTTTGCGAGTATTTACCGCTATTTTAGTCCCTTTACACCCCGCAAGCGAGACATTGCGTATCGAATTTCTTATCCCCAATTTCTTTTGCAAGGCTACGACAACATCTTGAAGACGTATCAGCCATAAAATTTTCCTTAAATTAATAGTCTCGCGAGATATGATTTTTTTCTCGGTGTTTTGCGAGTATTTTCCGCTATTTTAGTCCCCTTGCACCCGTCAAGCGAGATGTTCCGGATCGAATTTCTTATCGCCAATTTTTTTACAAGACTACGGCAACATCTGGTAGAAACATCAGTCATAAAATTTGTCTTAAATTAATAATCTCACGAGGGATGATTTTTTCACGTTATTTTTTTCTTGGTGTTTTGCGAGTATTTTCCGCTATTTTAGTCCCTTTGCACCCCTCAAGCGAGACGTTGCACATCGAATTTCTTATCGCCAATTTTTTTACAAGGCTATGGCAACATCTGGAAGAAATATCAGCCATACAGTTTGTCTTAAATTAATAAACTCGCTAGAGATGATTTTTTCTCGGTGTTTTGCGAGTATTTACCGCTATTTTAGTTCCTTTGCACCCCCCAAGCGAGACGTTGCGGGTCGAATTTCTTATCCCCAATGTTTTTGCAAGGCTACGGCAACATCTGGATAAATATCAGCCATGAAATTTGTCTTAAATTAATAAACTCGAGAGAGATGATTTTTTCACGTTGTTTTTCGTTTATTTTCGGCTATTTCAGCCCCTTTGAACCCCCCAAGCGAAAGGTTCCAGATCGAATTTCATATCCCCAATTTTTTTGCAAGGCTATGGCAACATCTGGAAGAAATATCAGCCATAAAGTTTGTCTTAAATTAATAAACTCGCCAAAGATGATTTTTCCTCGGTGTTTTGCGAGTATTTACCGCTATTTTAGTCCCTTTGCACCCCCCAAGCGAGACATTGCGGATCTAATTTCTTATCCCCAATTTCTTTTGCAAGGCTACGGCAACATCTTGAAAACGTATCAGCCATAAAATTTGTCTTAAATTAATAGTATCGCGAGAGATGATTTTTTTCTCTGTGTTTTGCGAGTATTTTCCGCTATTTTAGTCCCTTTGCACCCCTCAAGCGAGACGTTGCGCATCGAATTTCTTATCGCCAATTTTTTTACAAGGCTATAGCAACATCTGGTAGAAATATAAGCCATAAAATTTGTCTTAAATTAATAATCTCACGAGAGATGATTTTTTCACGTTATTTTTATGTATTTTCGGCTATTTTAGCCCCTTTGCACCCCCCAAGCGAAACGTTTCGGATCGAATTTCTTATCGCCAATTTTTTTACAAAGCTATGGCAACATCTGGAAGAAATATCAGCCATAGAGTTATTGTTAAATTAATAAACTCGCTAGAGATGATTTTTTCTCGGTGTTTTGCGAGTATTTACCGCTATTTTAGTTCCTTTGCACTCCCCAAGCTAGACGTTGCGGGTCGAATTTCTTATCCCCAATGTTTTTGCAAGGCTACGGCAACATCTGGAAGAAATATCAGCCATAAAATTTGTCTTAAATTAATAAACTCGATAGAGATGATTTTTTCACGTTGTTTTTCGTTTATTTTCTGCTATTTCAGCCCCTTTGCACCCACCAAACGGGACGTTCCGGATCGAATTTCTTATCCCCAATTTTTTTTGCAAGGCTATGGCAACATCTTGAAGAAATATCAGCCATTAAATTTGTCTTAAATTAAGAAACTCACGAGAGATGATTTTTTCACGTTATTTTTCGTGTATTTTCGGCTATTTTAGCCCCTTTGCACCCCTTAAGCGAAAGGTTCCGGATCTAATTTCATATCCCCAATTTTTTTGCAAGGCTATTGCAATATCTGGACGAAATATCAGCCATAATATTTGTCTTAAATTAATAAACTCAGACTGTATCAATTTTTTTTGTAATGCATTGTCTAGTCGTGGCGTTTTTAGGGATGATTTGGGGGGATGATCACTTTGGAAATAACTTATTTTGCAGTTTATACATGTTTTATGCATATCTCTAGGAGATAATATCAAAAAGCCGAATTTGGAAATTTTCGATATTTCGTTCACGATGACCGTTCAGAACTTCATACACATAGTCTATATTTTATCGTCTAAGTCCTTTCAGTAGAAGAATTGTCTCATGATTTTTAGAGACATTTAAGGTTAAAATTCTTTTACGATATTTTTCAAAATCTTAATTTCTCATTGACGGCTTCATGTATCAGCTTGGAATTTATAGACTCTTTTGTATGCAATATATGCAGTACCTGTGTAAAATTTCATCCAGACTATATTGTTATTTTTTGAGATATTTGATATTTAAAATTTTAGACTTTTTGAAAATGACTTTCTTTGTTGTCGCACAATATAACTACATTATAATTGTTTTAATTTCTTTGAAATCTGGTGGAGATGTTGAATTTGTAGATTATTGATTAGAAAAGTTCTTAGGGTAAAAGAATTCGTTTATGAATTTTAGAGATATTTGAGTTTAAAACTATTTTAGCCCTCTTTTAAAATCGTAATTATTCCGGAATACATTTATTTATATTTATACTAGAAAATGAAAGGACATGCGCTATGCGCCATGCGCCGATGCGCGCGTGTTGTATACCTGCTTATGTTTTGTAATAGCTATTTATTATTTTTAAGGTTAGAATCTTTTTCTTACATCGGAAATTCCGTAAAGAGCACACAAATACGGACAGGCATAGTATTAGAGACAAGTACGCTATGTGTGAAATTTCACAAAGAAAATATAATTTGAAGTAAAGGTTATTTAGAAATTTTAAAAGGTTTTGACGATAATATTACAATCATTTATTTGATTTTTTTCTCACATAATTAAAAAAAAAATCATACCTATTATTTTATTCATATTTTATACATATTTTAAAAATTAATAATTTTTAATTTTCATAAATGAATTTAATTATAATTATGTCATAAATTGTTGCAAAAATTATAAATTGTAACGCGGCAGAACGCACGTTGCAGGAGATATCGAAGGAAGTGCACGGCGGCCGCGGCGAGCTACGCCGCGACACATGAGCACACACATGCGCGCGTCCGTCCCTCCCCGCTGCCTTCTCCGCGTACTAGTCCCTCCCCTCTCGTATCCAGCAGGTAAGGAGACGGAGGAACCAGCAGCAGCTACAGCGAGGACAAGCTGTAGCTAAAGCATGAGCGAGGTCGCTCTCCCAGGCCGCTGACAGGAGCAGCCGACGCGCGGGAGCAGAGAGAGAGAGAGAGAGAGGCACTGTGCCGTAGCGCCGTCCGCCGTCCATGGGAGACACCGCGCATGAGCAGCAGGAGTCATGTGGACTGCTCGCTCGCGGTGAAGAAGACGGCCGATCGGCGAACTGGAGCGGCAGAACAACGTGCGCGCACCGGCCGGCATCCATTCTGTCCTACCGCCGTGCCGCATGCTCGCGATAGTTGTTCTCGCTGACAAATATCGTGTGCGTGCCTGTGCGTCGTGCCGACACCTCGCCACCGTCCGGAGAGGCAGCGTCGGAGAGAGAGCGGGAGAACGAGACAGCGAGAGGAAGCCAGCAGCAGCAGCATCCTGGCCAAGGTTTGCCCTCTTTATGTTCCCGTCCCCGATTCCAAGTGCTTGTGTGTGCGCGTCCGAATTGGGAGCCACGAGACTCCGAATTCGCGCCAGCTGCAGCACGTGCTGTAGCTGCAGCTTAGAGTAGGGTTTTCTGCTCCCGGCGGAGCTAGCCGGCGAAGGCTTAGATCGGTGCGAGTGACGCGTGTACCTGGCGCTCATATTATTGTATTCAGTAATATCTAGTTAGTAAGAATAAAGTACTTAGAGTTTTACTCGGTTGTGTAGTTTCTGATTTTATGTAATTACCCGTGAACCTCTGCCTTGATCCCCGGCAGAGCGTTACAAGTGGCGCAGCCAACGTGGGGTCACGGTAAAGGCCGTGGCAAAGTTAAGTGATCTTCGTCGTGATTTCGCCATCGCGGCGCGCACATACAACGGGAAACCGCGCGGGAGAAGCGTTCTGGCAGTCATTTTGCGTTCGGATTACTTACCGCGTGCGAATTTGGCCAGGCGTTTCAATTTAATCATTGAGCAGTTGGAATAATAACTAAAATTTATTTTTTTTTGGAGAAATTTTATTGCGATTTGCGTGGGTTTTGCGACAGAGTTATGAGATACTCGCAAATTCACTTCTTGCTACAGCTTTAGCCACGCGGCACATAGAATTGTTGTAGCGTGCTCAGGGAGGGTGAAGATTAAGAGTAACTTCCTGAACACGCGTGCACGACAAAATCATTTTCCTGTTTTACGTTTTTTCATTTTAACATTTTTGTCATTTCGGTTTTATTATTCGTTCCCGTTTGGAGAGATTTTGCGGTTACGTCTTTTTCTTAAACCCTTAGAATTCCCACGCCTCCGTTAATAGATTTTTAGAAACGGGGTAGGAGGGGAATATATTTTTTTTTCAGGTTTACCTAATCGGGGAGATTGCGAGGAATAAGTGCGTAATTGTCGCGCTTACTTTCTCACGTGGACTCGGTTGACTGGGCTTGATTTTCTTTTCTTTCTTTTTGCTTTTGCTTTGCTTACTTGAAAACAGTTTTTTTGGTCTCATTAGCATTAAAGTAAAAATGAAATCGGTAAAGTTAGAATTGAAGAGAAAATCAACGGAGCTATTCGACCGCCGCTAACTGAGAAGGTATTCAAGATGGAGAATTTTGATGGGAGTTGGGCCTCGCTCGGTGTCGACGAGAATGATTTAATGTGCGTCGACACGATAGCTGCAGCAGAAGCGCTGAAGCGATCGATTAATAAATTAACCGACGGGGAAGTCGCGATGACTGCTCAGCGGTTCGAGCTGAATATTCGCTCGGACGCGATCATTTTGCGTAATAGGTTGGAGAGGCACGGGATGCGACGCCATTTTGGCGCAGACGCCGCTCCATGGGACCCGGCTAGAGACGAGCCGGGGGACGAGTCCACTTTTGCGCATAGTCCTTCGTCGTCGAGTAGGCATTCTGTTGCACGTTTTTCGCCATCTAGGGTTCCAGTGCAGCCGGCGGTAGCTCCAGAGTATTCAGAAGCAGCGCCGCTCTCCACAGGCCAATCGATAGGTCGATTTCGCGATCCGATCTCGATGGAGGAGCCGTCGCAGACTTTATGTCGAGGCTGCACATCGAAGTGAGTGAGTCGCGGCGTGCGGCCGAGCAGCCTACAGCTGGCAGCCATGTTGCTCCAGAGATACAGAGTTCTGGCGTGCAGAGGCGTGTTAGCATCGCCGCGTCGGAAGTGTTTCATGACACGAGGGAGTCAGCTCCTAATCCGCGTGCACAATCCACACGTTATCCCCTCGGTCCACTTCGTGCTCACGAGCATAGCACGTTCATGGAAAATAGTATGGATTTAACGAGTGTGGCGAGTGCGCGGAACGAGATTCCATTATCTGCGAGTGCAGGAGGGGCGGTGAGATTCCCGGCTGCTCCGTCCACGATGTATCCGGGGAGAGAATTCAGCAGCGGTGTTTCCGGAGTTGGTTCGCTACCTTCGTCGAGTATTCCTCAGCTTTCAGCTAATGTTGCTCTAGGAAATTTCGACGGCGTAGCAGGGCCTACTGTCTACTCACAATGTCCAATGCCGCGAGTAACACCAGGTTATCATGAGCCGCCTCTCATGTCCTCAGCGTCGCTCGCTCAAAATTTTGTTTCAGCTGGAGCTTCACAAGCAAGCAGATTTGGAGCACGAGTCGAGCCGGTGCGCCCGTATTACAATCAGCCAGCGCCGCCACCGTCGTTTCAGTATCCGCCTGGGTATCTTCCGCAACTTGTGGTGTCCTCGCAGCCGATGATGTCCAATGCTCCAGGGTATCCATGGTATAATGGTAACATTCCGCATTCTGGGTTGTGTTTTCCGCCTGCAGTCCCACCGCCAGCTGCCACAGGATCTTCATCAGCTCCGATGCATCCTACTGCAAGCTTCCAGTCTCACCCGAGGAGATTCGATGTCTCTGCTCCGGGGGGCGGGGGGGGGGGTCACGATGCGTCGTTTTACGAGCGTTCATCGCTTTATAAAGAGAAACGCACGACGTAGCTACTCTCTAAGTGGCACATTACGTTTAAAGGGGATAGGAAAAGAGACCTCGAAAGTTTCATTGCAGACTTAACCAAATGCAAAGAAACTTACAAACTGACTCTCGAGGAAATAGTGAAAGCCTTGCCCTCAGCTCTCGATGACGAGTCATGGCAATGGTTTCGCTGAGAGTATCAGTTCTGGAGGACGTTCGAAGAATTTGTGGACGCGTTTCGCCTGTAGTACAGTTTCGAAGACGTACAGGAGAGGCTACAGAAGGAGCTGGAGGTGCGAATGCAAGGACCGAGTGAGGAGATTTCGACCTACCTGCTGAAAGTGAGAGGCCTACTGGATCAGCTAAAGCCGCCGCTTACGTTAGGAGAGCAGCTAGATCGAGTATACCAGAAGCTTCATCCTTCGTACCGGCTACGCATCGAGAGGAAAGATTTTGAAAATTTTCCGGAATTGCAGAAGCTAGGCAAACGAGAGGAACTACAGAGAGCTCAGGAGAAGGCGTACAAGCCGCCACCTCCAATTGCTGATTCAGCTTTTCCTGCTTCAGCGTACACTCCTCCGAAGCAGCCGCGGCAGGTGAAATTAGCATCAGTGGTTCCGAGCACTCCGGAAGAAAACGAGCTGAAGTTGTCCAGCTCAAGCAACCTAGCTCCTGTAGCAGCTATACAGACGGAAGGAGGAGAGAAGCAGCGATCGTCGAGGGAACAGAAATCCAAGTCAACGGAGGGACAGCAATGGGAGAAGAAAGGTCGGAGGCCCGACACGCGCAGCAAGAGTAAGGGTCGCCGCAGCGACAAGAGAGGAAATGCTCAAGCTAAGTCAACGGAGCAAGAGTCTACGCAGGAGCAACCGAAGATTGAAGTTGTTCCTCCTAAAGGGAAATTTGAGGACATGCAGCGAAGGAAAATGAGAGAGCCATGTTTCCGTCGCAGTCAAGCCGGTCATTGGAGACGTGAGTGTATGAACGCTGCAGTCTGCCTAATGTGCGGACAGCCTAATACCACGGCGCGTTGATACATCAAGTGCAATTCGACTACGGCGGCGGGAAACGAGTAAGAGAGGAAGTTAGCGGAGTTAACTTACCCCCTCCTACTCCAGACTCGACTCATCCCACCTCTGATTCGATCGCGCTTATTCCAGAAAACAGTTCAGCTGCAGCTATGAGCGAGGGAGACAACCCTCAAGTTCTAGCTCCAGAATCACTGATAATGAGAAGCGCTATGAGCAACGTCGAGCCAAGGTTATTCTTCAACATAGAATTGAATGGAAGAAAACTCTTAGGCATGCTCGACGATGGCTCCGTTCATTCGTATCTCGGCAAAGGCGTCAGCAAGGAATTTGCGCAGAAATTGGACCAGGAATCAGCTTCAGTACGCGTAGCCGATGGAGGTGCAGTGAAGCTACAAGGAGTACTGAATATGGCAGTGGGCATCGATAATACAAAGTTATCTATGCCCTTCCGTGTAGCCGATGAGCTTCAGTATGACTGCATTCTCAGAATCGACTTCAAAAGATTGTTTAAGATGAAGATCGACTACGAGAACGAAATATGGTGGACACCGAAGGGAGCAGTGCATTAGTTTTAACCTTATGGCCAAGATCCAACCTGTTTCCCAGCTCTAGCCAGCATAGGAGGACTGAGTCGTGCTACAGCTGATCAGCAGTTGATTATTGAAGAAATCAAACAGAAATTGATTCCACCTACCCCGGACAAACTAGGGTTAGCAAAGGTCACGCCACATTTCATTGACATTCAAGGAAATGAACCTATTCGCCAAGCTCATCGGAAGTATACTCCGAAGATGCAGACGGCTTGGGCTGAAGTAGATAGGATGTTGGAAGAGGGAATTATCGAACCATCTGATAGCCCCTGGCGGAGCTGCCCTGTGTTAGTCCCGAAATTGTTTGATTTGTTTCGATTTTGTATAGACTATCGACAAGTTAACAAACATACGAAATCTATCACGTATCCATTGCGCAACATGGATGATATACTTGATAAGCTAAGCTCCGCTAAGTATATTTCTAAGCTAGATTTAAGTCAGGCATACCACCAGATTCCGTTGGATCCGAAGTGCAGTGAGGTCACCGCATTTTCAGTGCCAGGGCGAGGACTTTTCCACTTCATCCGGTTACCATATGGGCTGACAAATGCTCCAGCTGTTCCAGCGCATCATGGACAATCTCATCAAGGCTGCCTGGGAATCGTATGTGTTCGCCTATTTAGACGATGTCATTATCGTCTCGCCGACATTTGAAGAGCACACCAAGTGGTTAGAGATCGTGCTCACGGCGTTAAAAGCCGCCAACCTACAGATTAACCCCAAAAAGTCTGAGTTTCGTTGCGCGGAGGTTAAGTACCTAGGTTATATCGTTAACGAAGACGGACTGAAGACTGATGAAGATAAAGTGAAGCCCATCCTCGAGTACCCAGCGCCCATCAACATCAGACAGTTGAGAAGATTTCTCGGCATGATTGGCTGGTACTCCAGATTTATAGCTCACCTAGCAGGGTATAAAGCACCGCTGACCAAGCTGCTGAGGAAGGATGTTCGGTGGCAGTGGCACGAAGAGCAACAGCAAGCGTTTAAGGGGTTATATCTGGTTGGAATTTTTTTTTTTTCCCATTTTTTTTTTATTGGCTTAAAGTATGGTAAAACATCCCTAGATTTATGATCAATAATGTCCAAACATGAAAGAAACTCAGACAAATTTTAAAAATCAATTTTTCCAAAGCAATTCTGAGGTGAAAAATGAAGAAATTTCGTCTATTTCGTTGACGGTGCATTTTTGAATCTCGCGGTCATATATATGCTTATAATTTATTTTTTCGAGAAAAAAGCTGGAGTGCGAAAATACGACCTTAGAAGGACAATTATATGGTGCTGGGATAGCAGAGTAAAGGTAAAAAAATTATTACGGCCCTCATTACGATTTCACAAAATTATAAAGTTTTCAAATTTCAAGTGCGTTTATCTCAAAACCAAGTTTTCAAAATCGGCACGCAGTAAAACTCGATGAGTTTTCATCCGATTGATTTGAAATTTTAACTGTAGCTTCTTCATTAGATTATCTGTTTAAGTACACACGATTTCAACGATCGATAAACAATTAAAAAAGTTATAAACAATTTAAGTCGATTTTTTTCGTCGAAAACGCAACTTTTTGTTTGAACAACCGCCATTTTGCGAAAAAAATTCCTAAAAATATAATCTTGTGTACTTCAACCGCAAAACTCATGTATATATGAAAAAAATTTTTTTATTGTTCCAGATGGTGATCCAGAGGACTTCTACTGCGTGCCGCAGAGATACTTTTTCAAATACTGCTTTACATTTATTGACAAATAGCCGCCATTTTGTAAATTTTCACCAATAAAAAAATTTTTTTATATTCCCAAAAAAGAGTTGCTTAACCGATTCATATATTATTTATTTATGCTAATTTAAAAACGAGCTCAAAAAGATATGAAAAAAGGCCTTTTTTTTTAGCTCCAACCAGATATAACCCCTTAAGAAGCTGAAGCTGACACTGACGCAAGCTCCTGTGCTCGCAAGGCCAGATCTATCGCTACCCTTCACTCTGCAAACAGATGCGAGTGAGTATGCTATAGCTGGAGTACTGACGCATGTATTTGATGGCGAGGAGCACCCTATCTATTTTGTGAGTAGGACTCTGTCGAAGGCAGAGAGAAATTATACTGTCACTGAGAAGGAGTGCCTCACCGTCTTATGGTCCGTAGAGAGGTTGAGTGGGTACTTGCAAGGTGAAAAGTTTACAGTAATCACCGATCACCACAGCCTGCTGTGGCTAAATAACCTCAAAGACCCAGCTGGTCGATTAGCCAGATGAAATACGGCTCTGCAAATGTACAATATTGAATTTGTACTCCGTAAGGGAGCGCTGCACAAAGTTCCGGACGCGATTTCGCATGCTTGGGTAGGAACTTATGAGCTCGCAGCTATCGCCACTGCTACAGCTGAGGATCCATGGTATCAGGGGAGAATCAGCAATATCGAGAAAATCCCAAGGAAATAACCGGATTGGAAGGTAGTACATGGCTTGCTGTACGCGCACCGTTCGAATAAGACCGTAGATCCGTTGCTGCCGGACATGAATGCGTGGAAGCTCGTCCTCCCTGAAGCAGATCGAGAAAAAGCTCTAGCTGAAGCTCATAACTCTCCACAAGCGGGTCACTTAGGCGTGGAGAAGATTTTTGTGAGAGTGGCGAGATATTATTATTGGCCAGGCTATTATCGAGACGTGTGTTGGTACGTAGCTGCCTGCCAAGTATGTCAAGCTCACAAAAGCTCTCAGCAAGCTCCAGCTGGGCTGATGACGGAGTGAAACCTGGACGGTCCATGGGTAGTTGTAGCTTTCGATATAATGGGCCCAAAACCTCCCTCGCGTACTGGTAACAGGTGCATCATTATTTTCGAGGACCTGTTTGCTAGATACGTCGAGCTGAAGGCGTTGAGGAAAGCAGATGCTAAATCAGTGTTAAAAGCGTTTGAGGAATTGATCGTAAATCGTTTGGGTTGCCCTCGGGTTTTGCTTACGGATAATGGCACAGAATTCTCTAACCGAATGGTTACTGAGAGGTTAGATGAGTATGGAATTCTACAATCCACGATTCCGCCCTACCATGCACAAGCAAACCCGGTGGAAAGAGTCAACCGTAATTTACGACCAATGATCAATAGCTTTTTAGCCGATGATCACCGAGATTGGGACTTGCACTTAAACGAATTGTGTTTCGCGTTAAATAGTGCTGTGCACTCGTCGTCAGGGGTTTCTCCCGCGTTTCTTAATTTGGGGCGTAATCCGGTTCCCTCCATATTACTCCGGAATCACATGGAAAATCCTATTCCTACCTCTCCTCCTGACGTGGATAAATGGAAGACCCAAGCCAGCCGATTGCCTGCCTTGCATGATTTGGTACGCAGACATGGATAAAGCTGTAGCAAGGCAAGCGCGTAACTACAGCAAAAGTGGACGAGAGGTCCTCTACCAAGTCGGAGACCCCGTGAGGCGCCGAAACCACTATTGTCCGCAGAGGATCGATTTGCAGCGAAGCAAGCGCCTAGGTTTGTTGGACCGGCTAAGGTGGTAGAAGTCTACTCTCCAGTAGTGTACTTGGTGGAGGATCTTGACTCGCAGAGGCGGACGAAAGTATTCGTCAATGATCTAAAAAAGTATACGCCGCCGAGAGGTACGCAACAGCTGGAAGCTCAAGCTACAGCCCAAAACCCTGTTGTTGGAAATGATGGACTCGTCGGACGAAAGGCGGATGCCATTCCTGGCCATCGGCCGCACCGCACAGCTCATGCGATAACCAGTCCAAATGCCGCGTCAGGTTGGCCGAGGACGAGGGCGAGGTCGCCTGCCAAGGCTCCCGCTCTTGCCAGGGCTGGATCCGCTCCTACCGGTGCCGGCCCCGTTCCAGCCATGCGCCGAGGTCGAGGACGACCACGGAAGGCCCCTCCTGCGTAGCCTCGGTAGAGATTTTCTGCCGCACGCGCCAGGTTTTCTGGCCCTCGCTGAGCCCGGCCGTGGCTCCTTTAGTTTTCATTTATCCTACGTCTCCCCTTCCATGTGACTTTCTAAAAGTAAGAGAGAGCATTCTCTCACCAGCAAGCCTTAAGCAAATCGCAATAAGATAAATCAGAGGCAGAAATTTATGAAGCGTTTGGCTAAAATTTGTGTATTCGCAATAAATTCAGCATGCTGTTTTAGGTTGCTCGAACATAGCTCAAAAGAGCAGTAATTCAAGGGATCGGCCAGGTAAGATGCTGATGCAGAATTTCTGAATCATTGTTTAATAATGTATGTGAGAGAGATGTTAGAGTTCTGTGTGAAAGTCGCGATGTCGTTCGGTATCCGAGTAAATGGAGGAATGTTCCGAATTACCGGCGCCAGGCTGCTATAGTTAGGTCACACCCTCAAGGTTATACTTTACACAGATTTACACGTAAGCCTAGCTGCAGAAGAAGAAGCTAATGGGGCACGGACAGTTAAACTCACACCGCTGTAGCTAAGACCGATTAGCGTAAAGTAAGTTAGCTAGAGCAAAGAAGCTGCAATCAGATGTAATAATTAGAGCAGTGAGAAACGTGCGAAGGTAGTCCACGGACTACTTCGAGTTTAGGAGGGGGAGTTGTAACGCGGCAGAACGCACGCTACAGGAGATATCGAAGGAAGTACACGGTGGCCGCGGCGAACTGCGCCTCGACATACGAGCACACACATGCGCGCGCCCGTCCCTCCCCGCTGCCTTCTCCGCGCACTAGTCCTTCCCCTCCCGTATCCAGCAGGCCAGGAGACGGAGGAACCAGCAGCAGCTACAGCGAGGACAAGCTGTAGCTATAGCATGAGCGAGTTCGCTCTCCCAGGCCGCTGACAGGAGCAGCCGACGCGCGGGAGCAGAGAGAGAGAGAGAGGCACTGTGCTGTAGCGCCGTCGGCCGTCCATGGGAGACACCGCGCGCGAGCAGCAGGACTTATGTGGACTGCTCGCTCGCTCCGCGGTGATGAAGACGGTCGATCGGCGAACTGGAGCGGCAGAGCAACGTGCGCGCACCGGCTGGCATCCATTCTGTCGCCTACCGCCGTGCCGCGTGCTCGCGATAGTTGTTCTCGCTGACGACTATCGTGTGCGTCCCTGTGCGTCCTTCCGACACCTTGCCACCGTCTGGAGAGGCAGCGTCGGAGAGAGAGAGAGAGAACGAGAGAGCGAGAGGAAGCCAGCAGCAGCTGCGTCCTGGCCAAGGTTTGCCCTCTTTATGTTCCCGTCTCCGGTTTCCAAGTGCGTGTGTGTGCGCGTCCGTATCGGGAGCCACAAGACTACGAATTCGCGCCAGCTACAGCTCGTGCTGTAGCTGCAGCTTAGAGTAGGGTTTTCTGCTCCCGGCGTAGCTAGCCGGCGAAGGCTTAGATCGGTGCGAGTGACGCGTGCACCTGGTGCCCATATTATTGTATTCAGTAACATCTAGTTAGTAAGAATAAAGTACTTAGAGTTTTACTCGGTTGTGTAGTTTCTGGTTTTATGTAATTACCCGCGAACCTCTGCCTTGATCCCCGGCAGAGCGTTACAAAATTATGATCTTAAAAATTCATTAAAGGAATAAGCAAATTAAGTTTGAGGAAGCCACAGGCCAATGAGCGTGTTCGCTCGGGTAAAAGAGTAGAACAGCGCACGGAGGTCGGCAGAGCGCCAACTGTGAGCTTGCCTACATCAAGGGCTGCTCAAAGCGCAAGGAGGCGCTATAGAGCGCGGGTCGAGCTGTACTTAAATTACAGGCGCGTTGAGATGGACGGCGAATCCATCGTCGACACTCTAAGAGAGTGTGTGCGGGGACCGGCGGAGCGACGACCGCTTCCACGCCGGTCGAAGACGAGGTGCGAGCAGTGCTTGCTCGCTCGGAGCTGCTCTCCTTGAGCGGGGATAATATGAGTCCATCGCCGAACTTGCAGGTAGATTGGCGGAGTAAGGTCGCTCAAACGCCGATCGGTGAGCAGAGGGCAAGCAGAGCTTGCTCGCTGGAGGGAGCGTTTCACAGACCCGCCCACAGGCGTCTCGTGGTCTGAGTTGCTACGTCCCCCCGTAGTACTCGCTGGAGGTGTGCTCTCCTAGAGCGACGAAGGTCGTTGAGGCTGCCACAGCTGAGAGCGCAGAGCAGAGAGCGCCCGCAGAGGCGAAGTCCCCCGTTGCCGGTCGCTGGGCCGTTATCCACCGAAGTAGCTTCTACGTAGCGTGGAGAGCGGGCACCGCACGGACCCCTGCACGTCGACTCAGGGTTGAGTCTGGACGAGAGAAAGCCCGCCCAACTTAGTGTCGGCCACACCACCCAGATATGGTAATTGGGAAGGAAAAGGAGTCGGGGGATCAGGATTGATCCCGTCTCCAAAAAATAAGGCAAGGGTAAAGACCTTGCACCTCGTGGGTATGTTAAATAAAACAATTATTTAACTGTCAAAAGTGAGACTTTATTCAACTCAATAAACTGGCAAGGGTGCCGAGACCATCTACACAAGGAGGATGTCCGAGTGAACGAAGCTATCGGGGCTGCTGTCGCGCTTACCTATATCCCCGCGCGCCGCCGGGTTGACTGCGGGAGCCGCGCGGACAGCGGTCGCGCTGCGTAGCGGCAGCGCGCGAACTAGACTCTCGCCGGCGCCGCGCGTGAGGTGGGAGATTCAAATTCAAATCTGTCACGCCTTTATCGTTTGTATTGCAAACCGGCGTGAATAGTCTTTACAATTTAATAATAATTATTAGTATTATTAGTTAGGCGTGTATCAACATAACTGTTATTTCTATGATTCTACAGTGTTATTAGTTTATTCTCTCAGATTTCGTCTATAGTAAGTGACTAAAGAAATAATAGAGCGTGGGGTTATAGACTCTAGGCAAGTCCCAGAAATAACAGCGATGTACAGGCTGAAAGTTCCGGAAAATACAGTTAGGGTTTAGTTAGATATAAAATATCATTACTTATCGAAATTTTTATTTTTTAGGTGAATCCAAAAAAAAATTTTAACCGTAGTTCCCCTTTAATCGCATCAAAATTCTTCGTAGAGGTAGTTTTTGGATAGTTCTCTTTTCGAGTTCTTTGAGAAAAATGATTGGTCCATAAATTTCATCGATATTTGAGATTAAAATTGTTTTAACCTTTTTTTCAAATCGTAATTTCTCGAAAACGGCTGTACATATCTGAATCGGATGGGTAGCATTCGAAGGAGAATTATAATACTCAAAATATACTTGCTTTGTATAGATGTAGAGTTTGTATATTATTTATTATATGAATTCTTATGGTAAAAGAAGTCATTTATGAATTTCAGAGATATTTGAGGTTAAAACTGTTCTAGTCCTCTTTTCAAATCATAATTTTTTGGGAATGGCATTATGTATAAATATGAAATTTATAGACAATTTTGTGGGTGGTATAGGCAATATACGGTAAGTGACCTTATTAGTGTGCTCTTAAAGCAGACGACAGTCCGTATTAGTGATACTTTTTATCTAACAATTATTAACAAATAATACATCCAACTGAGTAATTTATGGAATAAATCGTCTTTTTACTGTTTTTTGTAATAGCCATTTATTATTTTTAATGTTAGGACCTTTTTCTTAGATCGAAATTCTAAGAAGAGCACACAAATACGGGCAGGCATACTACTAGGTACAAATACCCTATGTGTGAAATTTCACAAAGAAAATATAATTTGAAGTAAAGGTTATTTAGGAATTTTAAAAGGTTTTGACGATAATATTGCAATCAATTATTTTATTTATTTTTCACACATAATTTTAAAAACAAATCATACCTATTATTTTATTCATATTTTATACACAATTTAAAAATTAATACTTTTTAATTTTTATAAATGAATTTAATTATGATTATGTAATAAATTGTTGCAAAAATTATAAATATGGTTATTATAAATTAATTAAAAGGATCAGCAAATTAAGTTTGAGGAAGACACGGGTCAATGAATTGGCAGCGGTTTTAGTATTAGCACTTGTGAAAATAAAGTTTACAATTTGGTCACAGTTTTATACAGTTCCAATTAGTCACATAACATTTATTCCTTTGGCGCTGGCAATTTTAATTAAACTGATTTATAGTCCTAGTTCTTCGACAAAATATACATGCTCTTGTATAATCCAATCCAATAGTTGTAAACGAGTCACCTTTATGGAAAATAAGTTTTAATCAACTAAGTGAACAGTTGGACTCAAATAAATAAAAAGTGCATAATTGAATAAGCATATTTATTTAAAGGATTACAGAGCATCATTAAAAGCAAATACACATTTACAAGTTTGACAGATTCAAGATATTAAATACAATTAAAATAGCTTTTTCTGATATTTTGTTTTAGTTAGTCTCTTATTGTTTGTAAAATTCTGTTTGATAAATTTTATTAAATTTATTTTTTAAACTTACTTTATAGAAAGTTTTTGAGGGGGTATCGTACTCGATTTTAAACTTTATTATCGACCATACAGAAGCCAGGGATATCAAGTTTTATCTTAGATGGCATTGATTCATATTATTTGTTTATTGTTTATTAATCCAGAGTAAGAAATACATTACATTATATAGAGTAATCCTGCAGAGGTATAGTACATTACAACACTAGTGCGGAAAAGTAGATCTTCGTCTCGTGTGACGTTTACACCCGAGCGAAGCGAGGATGCAAAGGCACATGAGACGAGAATCTCTTTCCCGCACATGTATCGTACAGAACTTTTTGAAACGACGTTTGGAAAGTTCGATTTCGAGCACACGCTTTTTGCCGAGCGTGCGGGAAATCGAACTTCCCGCACACAGGGTCGAAATAGTACATTTCGATACTAGTGCGAGGATTTGATTTTCCCCTCGTGTGACTGTTTGCACCCGAGCGAAGCGAGGGTGAAAAGGTCACACGAGGAGAAAATCAACTTCTCACACAAGTGTCGAACCGTATTTTGTGACACGACGTGCGAGAAGTGAGATTTTTGCACGCATCGTTTAACGCAGCGTGCGAGAAATCGAACTTCTCGCACGGAGTTTCAAAAAATAAATTCCCTGTTTGCAGGTCCGGAGTATAAATTTACTTAAAACTAAAATTGAAACTAAATCTTAATTCTAGATAAAACATCTTTACTTTAACATTACAATAAAATTTGAAAAACTATAATTAGTATATATGAGGCGTTTCATGTCAGCTCTCCAGGCGCGGCGCGCGAGCGCGAAATCATGCTGTTTTCAGCTTGTGTTTAAAGGGCTAAAATGTATCTAAAAAAAATAATCCCCAAGTGATTTCGATGTATTTTTTTCTCAGCTTTCCGATAGTGCTATTAGTTTCGCAAAATTTTTCAATTCTAAGTATTTCTTGAATAATATCTCGAAAAAATAAAAAAACCCCTATGTAGAAAAAGGCTATATCCATGTAAAATTTCCTCCTCTTTCGATCTAGCAGGTCAAAAAAAATATTAAAAATATAGTTTTTGAGATATAACACGTTTTATGTTTTTTTGAGGTTAGAATTGAAAAATTTTGAGAAACTAATAGCACCATCGGAAAGCTGAGGAAAAAATACATCGAAATCATTTGGGGATTATTTTTTTTAGATACATCCTTCAAACACAAGCTGAAAACAGTATGATTTCGTGCTCGCGCGCCGCGCCTGGAGAGCTGACGTGAAACGCCTCATATGTTATATGTATTTATCTTAAATTTCGACTTTAGCTCGTATAACAAAATTGTAGGATCTTTAACGGGGTACTTATGATTTATCCATGTACAGCGTCATTGATGTTCTCTCCAACAAATATTATTTTTCAAGTACAATCAAGCATGCAAATATATATTACGTTATGGGTGAGCGCAAGAAGATGGAAAATTTGAAATCGTCAAATGATCACTGATGACAATTAATATAAAAACTTTAACGTTTATTATAAAGAGAGAAAAGTATATAAATTAGCAAATATAAGTTTAAGGTTCAGCGCCAACTGGGTCCTAACTAATTACATAAGTTTCGATAAATATTAATACGATGCGACGCAATGACCGGGCAGTTTCGGTAGAATACGATGAGGGACTCGAATTCAAGCGCCTACGCTCACGAGTTCATTTTTCGTACTAGATGACGACTAGAGTCGGTGCGCGCGACCCGAGAGAGAGAGAGAGAGAGAGAGACGCGACTATACCAGCTCGAAGCTGGGACGAGAGCGCAGTTGGGAAGCGCGTCGGCGAGGATTGGGCTGTAGCTATGATGCTGTGCGGCAGGTAGCGGCATCGTCGGGGTCGCTGGCTGCGGCGTCGATGTCGATGAGGTGGCGAACGGCTGATGTGCCCCGAACGCCGGGGCGACGATGGCAGCGTTGCTTCAGCTCGGTGGTTTTGCGTGTCGGCGGGGTTGGAGCGTCGGCTGTATTGGTAGCGGCGGCATGCACAAGGCTCTCGGCAGACACTGGACAGCGGAAACTACAATGGCTATAGCGCACACACTCGAACAACTACTAGCGCGGGCTACAGTCCATAATGGAGTGGTCGAGCATCGAACGCCGACAACGTACGAGCCCTCGAGTCCCAGAGAGCGAGCGCCACCACTCATTCTTTTACGGGTACTAGACTCTCTCTCTCTCTCTCTCTCTCTCGCTCTCTCTTAACACATATGACGACAGCGCGCAGCCTGTTGTTTACGTGCGCGCATACCCCGGTGTTCTTCTGCACAGCGACTAAATGGTGATTTCAGGAGGAAGATGCTGGTGCAACGACAAAGGAGAGGTGGCAGGAGCTCTCGTGAGGCGTGCGGGGCTCCCAACAGCTGTTCTCCCCACATCGATGGGCACATGGCAAATCACCGGAGGAGGTTAGGTTCTTCTGCTCCATCCAGACAGGAGTACAAGTACAACCAGGTAGGATCAGTACCTATACTCATATCTTCCTGTTCTGTCACTCATTTGCCATCTTGTTTTGTTGCAGGTCACAAGTAGACGAACATCGAGGACTGATAAGCTGCAACAGTCTCTGCAGGCGTAGCTGTTCACGTAAGGTTATGTTCCTGCGGTGCAGCTTCACCTTTCCCTTGAGTCGCAGCATCTGTTCTCATCTCTTCATGACATACAAGGTAAGTTCTGTTTCTAATTATCCTGTGATATGCAAACATTAAACTACCTTTGTTTATTTGCAGGTATGTGCAGCAGGGAGGCAGAAGCAGGGTCGAGAGCGAAGCCAACTGCTCTCCTGCGCCACTCACTCTGGATTCCTAATGTGTCTTCATCCTAAGTTTTCCTCACACTGCATGTCTTGATTCAACATTATCTATTTTCCTTCTTATCTAACAATGTTTTTCTCTTGCAGGTTCACTTCAAGGCTGCCGCCTCCACATGTTAAGGAGAGATCAAGAGGAGAGTGAGCTTAGCCCACTCACATCGCAGTAGTATAGTATATGTTCAGGGATGGCAGGAGCTACGTCATCTTCATCTGGAGCAGGGCATGGACGCAGCACTAGGAGCTCGCAATGCTCCCCTACAAGAGTGCTGTCTTCGTTTCAAGTGTAGTGTACAAGTAATAGTGAATATTAGGGTTTGGTATGGGTTGCTTGGACCCTCTTCTGCCAAGCATTTCTTTCAAGTTACGTGTAGGTTCTGTTTCTGTTCTGGATACTTAGCCAGAAAAGAGCCCTTAACAGCCGCAGCTGAGGTTTTCCCTGTAGTGTACTTGAACTAATTGTAGGGCTCAAAAGTGAGCGTTACAGATCAAATCAGATTTCAATGAATATTTTCTACAATCCATCTTCTTAACTTGTAGTTAGTAATTGTTCTGTCTATTTCCAGAGTTTTCAGCTCATTTAGCAGTAGATTAAAATTTTAATTGTAGTTATGTAGTTGTTTTTTCACTTACTCTTTTGTCTATTTTAGGTAATATGATAGATTTATTTCTTATCCTACTATCTGAATTTGTTTATATTTTTCATTTCGTTGTAATAATATTTTAGACAGTCCCATGTGAATAGTTGCTTAATATTCATTGGTTTATTTTGCTCAAAAGTATTTTTGAAAACTAGTTTAAGTAATCTGTTTTCCATAGTTAATCACACTATGAAAAAACGCATAGTATACAACCTTGAAAGAATCTATCTGCATAAATTTATTAATTTTGTAGAAGATAAAATTTAAATATCCAGTTTTTTGATCAGATAGTCAATATGTTCATTTCACTTTAGATTATAGTCAAAATTAACTCCTAAATATTTACACGTGTCCATTCTCTTTAATTTTTCATCTTTAATAGATAGATATATCTAAATTTTTTGGAACAGTATCACAATAATTTCCGAAAGTCATATACACAGTTTTGCTTATGTTTAGAGTCACTTCCTCTAGGTATTGATTAATTTTCCTCTCCACTTCTTTCCAGGCTTTATCCGATGAGATGATTGTTGTATCATCGGCATATGATAAAATTGAGTTTACTGGTATTGTTCACAGTAGATCGTTTATATACAGTATAAAAAGTAGAGGACCCAGAATTGTTCCTTACGGAACTCCAGTAGTTAATGTTATCGGTTCACTTTCCCTTTGGCCCACTCTTACTTTTTGCTTTCTATTTGCTAAGTAGTTTTGCATTAATTTATAAGCTTTACCTCTTATTTCGTACGCCTGCAACTTATTAAGTCAAAATCCAAATGGGCTGGGATTATGAGCCTAAACGATTTCACAGTTTGCATTTATATTTGTGATGTAATCAAACCACCATATCCTCGGAAATATAATCATTTATAGTCATAACATAAAAATATGTTATTATATTATACATATTTTTTACTGATCTAGTAGAGTTGAAATTTTAATAATTCGAAAAATCATATTTTAGTAAATAGTAAATAAAAATTCACTGTAAAATATATAATTATATACATGTTTCTCAATTAAGTTTTTCGTTCATGTTTTTTAAAAATATATACATGTTTTTTAGTGACATCGATTTATCATTTTATTCGCTTTCCCATGCTCTAATTTTTAATCTTTTTAAATATAACAGATCGCCAAGACTTCGTACTTTTGAAACAATTTTTAAAAGTACGTAAATGTAAAACGTTTTTATTAAATGGCGTTAATCATGTAAGAGACGGCAAACTTTTTAACATTCTTTTGAAAAATCTCTTACATTTACATTTTCGTACTTCTCAAATTGTTGCAAACAATTTAGAACGTCCCGATAATCTCTTAAATAAGACAGTGCGAAAAATTTAGTACTTTTTTAAGCTACGTTTGTCATTTTCAAAGCGATATTTTAGTAGAGAGGTATTATTACCTCTCTAAACTTCATTGAAAGCTGGACTCGATCGGCTATTGCGATAAAAGCCAACTTGGCATTATTATCCCGAATATATTATATTAGCCCCATAAAATTTTTTTTTTCACCTCTTCTTTACAGTGTTTGGCTATTTTTAGTTCCTTTGTTTTTCTCTGGTTTGTGTTTCATTGACGGCGAGTCGACAAGATTTTGAATTTTACATTGTATAAATAAGTTTAGGTTTAATACTTTTTAATGTATTCAATCATAAGTTTTCCGTGAGAATAAGTGATTTTTCAAATTGAAAATTTTATAATAAAAGTCTTTTTAACAAATTATCATTTACTTTTATTAGCTTAATTTTTGGGAGGGATATCTTGAATACCATATGACAGTATTATTACCGTCATAAGAGTTTATTAAATGTTATTTCCTAGTATTTATCTATTATTACTATTTTTACATATCATTTTTTGCACATTCTGAAAAAATAACTTGCTAAATCTTTTTCTGGACTTTAAATGATCTCTGCATTCATTGGTTGCCTTCTCGTTGGTGCTCTCCGAAAACAAATGCACTTAATGTAATTGATAGATGCAGTGCAATAAGTTCCTTTGGCCAAACAACCAATTAATAATTTTTGAAAACACCCTGCTCAATATAAAATGTTAATAAAATTTATTATTTATTTTACGTAGAAAATCTTTTTATATTTAAAATCTGTTTCGTGAAAAGTTAGATAAAGAAAGCAACTAAAAATAGCCAAATACTGTAAAGAGGAGGTGGAAAAGAAAAATGTTATCGGGCTAATATAATAATATAGACGAGATAATAATGCAGAGTTGGTTTTTATCGCAATAGTCGATCGAGTCCAGCTTTCAATGAAGCTGGACTTATTACCTCTCTACTAAAATATCGCTTTGAAAATGACAAACGTAGCTTCAAAAAGTACTAAATTTTTCACACTATCTCATTTGAGAGATTATCGAGACGTTCTAAATTGTTTGCAACAATTTGAGAAGTACGAAAATGTAAATATAAGGGATTTTTCAAAAGAATGTTAAAAAGTTTGCCTTCTCTTATATGATTAACGCCATTTAATAAAAACGTTTTACATTTACGTACTTTTAAAATTTGTTTTCAAAAGTACGAAGTCTTGGCGATTTGTTATATTTAAAAAGATTAAACATTAGAGCATGTCACTAAAAAACATGTATATATTTTTAAAAAACATAAACAAAAAACTGAATTGAAAAACATGTATATAATTATATATTAGCAGATAAGCTAGGCCAGTTCTGCATCAAAAAGGTCGTGACCTATCTGATGCAAAACCAGCCTAGGGTTTTTGGGTCCCCCGCAATTGCACGAGAGCCATTAACTCATATCACGTCGTGACCTGTCTGATGCAGAACCAGCCTAGGATTTTTGGATCACCCGCAATTGCACGGGAGCTATTAACCCATATCACGTTGTCACCTGTTCTATGCAGAACCAGCATAGGATTTTTGGTCACCTGCACAATGTTAATTCAGATCTGTTTGATCTAGAATTGGCGGGCGGCATGATAGCTGTCCGCAGCGAGCGGTATGACAGCCTGCTGCGCAGCGGTTGCAGTCGGCGGCGAGCGGCGGGCGTCGAGCGGCGGGTGGCCTGCTGCTTGTCAGCCTGCAGCACTCGGTCAGCCGTTCTTATCTACTAGTAAATATTTAGAACTTTTTATAACCCTTTTGCTCGGACAAAGAACAGTTGTTTGTAGAAAATTTTTTCGAACATTTTTTCCACTGCGGCTTTTTTTTATCGTTTTGTATCAGCTGTTGTTGCTTAGGAGCAACGGTCGAGCTACTTTGACTCATTATTAGGGAATTAAAGCCTCTAATGAGCTCATCACGCTTATATAACCCTGACTGATTGCTTGCGAAATCACCGTAGCCACCTAGTGGTCAGTTATGAATCTATTAAAAAATTTGAAGGGGGATAGGAGCCCCACCTCGCTCCTATCCTGTGAGGTTCTACCTGTCTATCAACCCCTCCATTAACCTTCAAATTTTATTCTTCAATTGGAAACGGCTCTTTGAAGAGATAGTGGTTCACTATTGTCCGTTAGAGAGAGAGTAATTCCTTTAAGACGAAGTCGTTCCCTGGCAGTTTGAAGCCTTGCATATCCACCACATACTCCATTCCGCTCGAATCTTTTATACCCCTTTGTCTCGGGTAGATTGTGTGTATTAGATGAATATTTTTGTGGGTATTCTTTCCAATTTCAATTAGTATTCTCTTTCTTCTTACTATCTAAACCAGGGGGAAGTTTTACTACGCTTTGACCCATTTCATTCTTGATGTGGTAATAGAATAAGCTCCTCATGCTCGAGACCTCATTTTATACCCCCTCCACTTCCCCCACCATCATCTATCACGAGCCGGCGCCACCGCAACGAGCTGTGATTGGTTCCGCTAGCAACGAGCGGTCTACCTGTCTATTAACCTCTCCATTATGCTTCAACGTCTTCCCACTCTATAACGTCTTCCCACTCCATGTTGGGATCCTTGAGGTAAAATTGCTTTATGCGCTTTACGTTGTACAGGGCACAAGTAGTTTTGCACTCTCCATTATGGTTAGTATATATAGTCACTGATCTTGGATAGTCGAAAGATTTTTTTTTTTTTTTTTTTTTTTATTAACCAGAGTAATACAAAATTACATTACAAAAGTAGTCCAGCAGAGGAAGTCACTTCCTGTATGCTGGTCTGGTATATATAATAAACTTACAATCTAAACTTATAATCTAATACATTTCTTTTAGAGCGTATTTGTTTACTCTCCTGTAACTTGGCTACAGGGAGAAACAAATTTTAACTAAAAATAAAACTATGTCACTGGCACTCTCACCAATATCTTATTAGCATAGATCTCGCAGTTGTAGGTATTTCTGTTGTTGCATTCTTGTTTCTTGCATAAATTATCCTTTCATGTTTGTTGAGTCGAGCTGGGCATGTAAGCCCAACTGCACAAGTGACCCTATAATGAGGGAACATGTCCCTGTGTTGGTTCCTCGAATCGCATTTACAGTTTGATGTGAAGACTATTTCATCTATTACTACTATATCCTTGTGTTTTGGTTGTGCATCTAGTGGGTACATTGAATTAGTAAAAGTTTGCTTGCCTCTGATTTCTCTATCAAAATAAAAAAGTGCTTTGTTAGATCCTAGGTAGTTAATATCACCATATGCCATACGGATGTTGTTTGTAGTTGTTTTGTTTCCTGGTTCTGTTGTTACTGGTTTTTGTAGTAATTTAATGCTATTTTCATTGGCTATATTGTCAATCATATCATATATTTCTTCTATTCCATTATGTTCAATTTTGGTGGGTTTTTTTATTTTTTCCTTGATTTTCAGTTGTATCAGTGCTTTTTAAGAAATGGGTATGCTTAATTCCACATGTTTTAGGATCATGGCAATAAGGACAATTTTTGAGGGACAAGAAGGACTGGAGATCAATACTTGTGCTTATAATTATTCCATACTTTTTACCCTTGACTACACCAAATAATATCTGCTTGATAAAGGTAATAATTGTATTACCGAAACGTTGCACAGAATGAATTAAATTATCTTGTGTACTCATTATTTCATCGATTCCCTTAAGAAAAAAAAAAAAGTTATTACTTATAGTTTTTAATTTGTTATAATTTATTGTTTTGTAATTGGTTTGTTATCATTTTTTTTTATCTTCTTTATAGACATTAATATCGGGTAATGATCATTAAAAGGTATTGTTATCGTATAACTTTTGTGCGCAATTTTATCAAGTTTTAAGTAAATATTGTCTATGCAAGTTCCTTTAACAATGTCACTGTTTGCTGGTCTAGTTATTTGATTGAATCCTGGGTGATATCAATTTTCTAATAGGATCTGTAAAAACTCTTGGTCTATTATTTCATTACTGTTTATGTCTATGTTAAAGTCACCGATTATTAGGTTATTTTAAAATATTTTGTTCATTATCAACAGTTCTTTGAAATATATTATAAATTCTGTTTTCTTTAAGTTATGACATCTGTATAATGCTGATATTAGTATTTGTTTGTTATTGTCCATTATTATTGTTGAATTTATTATTTTAACCCTTTAATGCCTGAATTGACCAAAAGTCATCGCTAGTTTTGGCCTAATATTTTATATCGAAAAAGGAACTCAATTCTTTTGCAAAGCATGTTTTCTAACGTTTTCGGGTCCGTTGTTTTCGAATCCGAGATCAGATTGACGCAGAAACCAATTTAAACAACAGTTTTTTAATGTTTTTTATAAAAAAAATGCAAATTTTAATAGGCGATTTTTTTTTGCAACGTGATTTTCACTTCGATTAAATTTTAAAATAGTACTTCAAACTATCCTATCGTGGTCATCGATATTTGCTGTTGAGATATGAGTGGTTCAATAATTGGTTTCGGTCATAATAAATAATTATGGCGGCTGTTTATAAGTGACGTCATTCGCATAAAGAATTATATGCATTTACTCGTCGAGAATGCATTTATTTGAAAAAATCATAAGTACAAAAGTCGTTTCGTTTGTTCAGATTGTTTCAATGGTGGACCCAATACATTTTTGGGTCCGGTGAGGCCCAAATCACGGGTTTTCATTAGAAATACACAGATTTCATCAAAAGTAAGTTTCACATTACCTATCGCTTTGCTGTTGGTTGTCCCAAAATGGGGCCTGATATGAATATTCAGGCCTATAAGGCCCAAATCATGTTTTATATGCAAATTTCATACCTATCATCTTGGAGTTTGACTCTTCAAAAGATTTTTCGTTCTAAAACTATGAAATAAGAAAAGGTAATCCATACTTCTCCTAATTCAAATTTTTTGAATGCTCTTAGCCGTTGCTAATGTAACGTTGCCCGGTTTTCACCACGTGGATTATGAATATTCAGGCGTATAAGACCCAAATCATGTTTTAAATGCAAATTTTATACCTATCATCTTGCAACTTGACCGGCTCTATTATTTGGCTGATTTCCGAACCTATGTCAAATAACGCTCCAGAAATACATTTTTATTGTTTTGGTGAGTAGCTGTCTTTACATTGAATAGTACTTTTCTTAGAATAGTTGCGAGATTTGAAATCATTGTTATTTGTGCACTTTGTACGACAACACTTTTTTCAATCTGGTTTTGTTAGCAACTATGCGAATTCCACCAGAATCGAAATTGAAGTTTTTTTTTTAGTTGAAGATTTTTTTCTTTGTCTTGTGTTCTTCTTCATCATATCTCTGCAATATTTCAAGAAATTCATAGAAAAGTATATGTCAACCCTTTTCTACTTACATCTGTAGTACATCCAATTATACACTCATAATTCGCCATTCGTATATTCTGAATATATACACTTACGCTCCTGATATACATATATCTGCGAAGGACGTCAAAATGTCGGGGAACAGAGGAAGTCGACATGAAATCATTGAAAAAGAAAATCACGATGAATACGCATTCATTTCTGGTTTGGATGATTCAGGAGAGTCAGATAGTGATGCATCAGATAACGAAGATGAACTCGATGAAAATGTTGTCAATGATCCCACTGTTCAATATCCTTCTCTATCATACTCCAAAGTATATGACGATTATAACAATACTCAAAAAAAATTTGAAGAAGCGCATGAGTATGTTTGGATAGAAGGAGAGAAAGTATATGATCATTCTCTTCAGAATGAGATTTTCTTACCCGAACCAGACAAGAGGAAAATCTCCAATAGTTCTCCTGTGGAATTATTCGAGTTCTTTTTCTGTTTAGAATTGAAAAATTACCTTAGGCTACGAAAGAAAACGGATATGAGATGTCTCTAATGGATTTGAATACTTTTCTAGGTATAATCATTTTCTCAACATATAATAAGAGAACAGCTCAACGAGATTATTGGTCAATAGACACATTTTTAAGAAGTGATATAGTTTGCAATTACATGAGTCGCGACAAGTTTGAAAAAATAAAAAAGTTTTTGAAATGTTCAAAGTTGAAAGACAAAAATGAGTCGGACAGAGTTTGGCGTGTTCGAGCAATAACAGAAATATTCAACAAAAATATCAAGAAGTTTGGCTATTTTTGCACTGCATTTTCCATTGATGAAATGATGGTAAAGTATTTTGGTAGATCCGTTCTAAAACAATTTATATGGGGAAAGCCAACTCGATTTGGTATAAAGCTTTGGGCTCTATATAGCAGTTTTGGTTACCTTTTTCATTTTGACATTTACTGCGAAAAGAATCAAATAATTGATAGATTAGCAAATTGTGCTTTAGGTAGCAGAGTTGTTATTCAAATGCTAGAACATATGCTGAAATCTTTATCTCCTCGTAAGTTGGGCCAGAATCATATTTATTTTGATAATCTTTTCTGTAACCCAGATTTACTGGTTCATCTAAAGAATGTTTGGATTCAAGCCACAGGAACAGTTAGAGAAAATCGGGTAAATGTAAAAAATGTCTTAGGCAAAAAAGCTCCTAAAGGGACTCATGTTGTACAACATGATCAAAGTAGTGGAATGAATTTTATTACTGTACAAGATTCGAAGCCTGTTTCAATTCTGTCTACTGCAGCAGGTATCAACCCCCTTGGTTATGTGAAAAGATACAATAAAACTGAGAAAAAGAGGACAGAAATTGCATTTCCACATGCTTTTAAAATATATAACCAATTCATGGGCGGGGTTGACATCCATGATCAATATTGCAACAAAGTCTTACCCGTTTTTCGATCTAAAAAATGGACATGGAACATTCTAATGCGAATAATCCAAGCATATGTTACAAATGTAGTTGTTCTGTGGAACACTATTCAGCCTGATAAACGTGGGATAAAAGAATTCACTATGGAAATAAGCAAGCATTATTTACAGAGTGTTTCGTTGATAAAGCATACACTTGCAAAAGGAACTAAACGATCATATTGCTCGGAATGCAAAGTAAGAAGTTCGAAATGTTGCGAGAGATGCAATGATAAATATTTTTGTGAACCCTGTTTCAAAAAAAAGCATTTATCATAGTTCTCTAAAAAAGAAATAATATATATACATATATAATAAAAAAATCATTGGCTATATTGTCAATCATATCATATATTTCTTCTATTCCAGTATGTTCAATTTTGGTGGGTTTTTTATTTTTTCCTTGATTTTCAGTTGTATCAGTGCTTTTTAAGAAATGGGTATGCTTAATTCCACATGTTTTAGGATCATGGCAATAAGGACAATTTTTGAGGGACAAGAAGGACTGGAGATCAATACTTGTGCTTATAATTATTCCATACTTTATACCCTTGACTACACCAAATAATATGTGCTTGATAAAGGTAATAATTGTATTACCGAAACGTTGCACAGAATGAATTAAATTATCTTGTGTACTCATTATTTCATCGATTCCCTTAAGAAAAAAAAAAAAAGTTATTACTTATAGTTTTTAATTTGTTATAATTTATTGTTTTGTAATTGGTTTTGTTATCATTTTTTTTATCTTCTTTATAGACATTAATATCGGGTAATGATCATTAAAAGGTATTGTTATCGTATAACTTTTGTGCGCAATTTTATCAAGTTTTAAGTAAATATTGTCTATGCAAGTTCCTTTAACAATGTCACTGTTTGCTGGTCTAGTTATTTGATTGAATCCTGGGTGATATCAATTTTCTAATAGGATCTGCAAAAACTCTTGGTCTATTATTTCATTACTGTTTATGTCTATGTTAAAGTCACCGATTATTATGTTATTTTAAAATTTTTTGTTCATTATCAACAGTTCTTTGAAATATATTATAAATTCTGTTTTCTTTAAGTTATGACATCTGTATAATGCTGATATTAGTATTTGTGTGTTATTGTCCATTATTATTGTTGAATTTATTATTTTAAGTTTGTTTATTTCAGTTACCTCAGTTGTTTCAATTAATTTATTGTCTATGTACATAACGACCCCATCATTCTGATTTATTCTGCTATTATTGTAAAATATTTTGTATCCATTTATATCGAAGTATTCATGATGATCCATATTCCAAGTTTCAGTGCAAATTATAATACACGGTTTTACTGTAAGAATATTAGTAATTTATTATAGTTGTGGTTCATGCTTCTTATGCATACAATGAGTTCTTTTTCAATATTCAGAAGTTTGTTAAGTTTACTTACTGTATCAACTATTATTTTATTGTTTATAATTTTCTCTGTTTCATCCATTTCTGCTTCTTGTATTTGTGAATGTTTGTCCAATTAGTGGTAGATCTCTGAAAGTTGATGGTCTAATTCTATTTATTATCGGTGTTGAAGTTGTCTCATTAGTTGGTACTGTAGGTGCCTCTTCATTTACTTTATCTGTATGTTTTTTGTTTTCTACTTTACCAAAGTATCTTTGATAAGTAGGTTCTAATGGATAATCTGTTGCTTTTATGTATCTGTTTATTTTCTTTTTTAAAATTTCACACCGTTCACTATCAATTGCACTATGATTTACGTTATAATTTGTTTTATATTTTTTATTACTATAGTCACAGTTTGCGCACTTTGAAGTGTTACAATTGCATTTACTTGCTTCATGTGGTCCTGCACATTTAAAGCACATACGAACCTTGTTCGTGCATTTTTTGCCACCGTGTCCATAGAACTTACTTCTATTATTGCACTATTTGATGTTTGGTTTGCGAAAATATGGAGCACTTTGCACTTTTCATCCATGTTGCTGAAGTTTCTTTGGTTTATGTCAGTTTCTACTTCTTCTTTGGTTGAGAAATGCTTATCTATTCCTATTACTTTTATTGTAGGTTTATTTATTTGTTCTTTTTTAATTTTAAAGTTTTCGTTTAGACTATTTTTTAAATTTAATTCTATTTTCTCTACACTTTCTACGTTCATACAGTTTATTATCACAGTGTCCTTGATTTTAGTATTAACATTTTTTATTTGTACTGTTTTGTCATTAGTTATGTAATTGCATACAGTTTTCACGATGTTTGTTTCATCTTTGCTGTTGGTTTTCTTGATGATGAGCTTTGGCACTTTTTTGTTTTTTTGCTTAATATTGCTTTGTGTAAGAACATTTACATATGTTGCCCATGGTCCCATGGTTGGTTTTCATTTTTGTTATTTTTTTCTTTTCCTGGATTAGTAGTTATTAAGTAGTTCATTTTTTTCTTGCAGTACCTCAACTGTTTGTTTTAATAATTTGTTTTCTACTTTGTATTTTTCACTTTCACTTAGTTCTTCATAGATGGTATCATTTAGTGTTTTTCCTTTATTTGACTCTAGATCAATTTCATTTTATATCTCTTGCTTCTGTAGTTCTCCGTCTTCGTCTTTGTATTGAGCTATAAAAGTAGCAGCAGGTCTTTTTCTTGGCAGATGATAAATGAGTTGCTTACAAATTTCACAGGCACACCAGCGTAATATTTTGTAACTACTTCGTTTGTGTGTTGAAATTCACCACATAAAATACACACTACTGCACCAACTTTTTGAGTTGAGTGACATTTATAGAATTTATTTAACGTAGCATCGGGCGGCTCCTTGCTACCCGACGCCATGTTGGCGTACTCTGATAGTTTATTGATAGTTTATTTCATTGATATCGATAACATTAAAATTAAAACGCTCTAACCACAACTTTTTTATTTCACCAATCACGAAAATTCTGTTAGCATCTTTGAATGCATCTTGAAGAATTTTTCCAATTTCAGTATAATCATAATCACCGTAATTACTCGACAGTCCATTATAGCAAAGTTTTAACCACAAATTTTCACGTATGTACTTGTCTGTTAGTCTTTGCCAAGGAAATGGTGGCTTGAAGAGGTGCACTACTGGCTCACCGCCATCGTTGAGAGATACGAAACCCTACTCTTTCAGAAATCATTGCCAGGCTTTTTAAAGCCCTGCATATCCACTGCGTAGTCCATGGCGTCGAATTCCAAATGACAAGGAGTCGGAGGCTCGCTCACCTTATATACTCCTTAAATTTTCTGCACGTCACCGCTTACGGGACTGTATTGAACTATGCGATCGTGCAAGATCAAGCAATAGGCTGAAGTTTCAGCAGGAAAATTTTCCTTTGCTTCAAATTCCAGACGAATGTCTACAGGGGCGCTCTTTAAGGACTCGTTTTGTTTTGAGCAGTCTATCACTATTAGGGGCACGTAAGTGAAATATTGCGACTTTTTCAACATAAGTTGGAGATCTTTGCCGTAGTAAGAATTTTGAAAATTAGCGTACATATTGTAGAGCATGGCAAATTGATTACGATTCACATCGAGGTTAAGATTACCATATGGATATGACCGAGAATTGAGAAAGAGTTTTACATTTGTAAGATTGCAGTGATCAAAGCGGCTAGCGTTTACTGCCTTCTGATCTTTTCGACTAGTTTGAAAACCTGAGACGACGAAGCGTGGTTTTTCAAGTTGATTTGATGTTTTTACAATCTACACCTGTCTCGACGTAATCGGAAGTAGTGGGTTCTCGTACAATTTCCACGTGCGAAAACTCATGACAACAGGACGGTCTTTCCCTTCAAAATCTAGTAGGTGAATTTTGTTAGAGTTCGATGCAACTACCTATGGCATAAGCCATTCGATTCTAGTTAATTCAATTTTAAAGTTCTCATAAACGTCTTGTTCGGCTACTCATGTAGCTGTTTGTATAACAACGTTCAAGTCGTTTCTTGATCTCATGAGAACGAGTTCATGCTTTGCGTTTACTATAGTTTTAAGATAGTCCTCTGCGAAGTCAAAAATTAGACTCAATGGAATCGATACATTGAAGTAACCAGCATTATCAACAATATTCTGTCTTTCTTCTACATCGATCCAGCCCGCATTTTCAATGATGAAACTCTGAATTGGATTATGTGATACCCAACCTTTCATGAGAGTGGTTAAGCCAACATTTTTGCACTTGTCTATCTCAATGGCATTCAACTCAAATCTAATTTCTTCAAACAAATGATAAATTGCATTATTCACAAGTTTTGTATTACAGTGGGAGTATTATTAGTTTTAACCAATCGCCCACAGATATATAATGCACTGCGGGAAGGTAAGAGACATAAATCTTGATGTTGAATAGATATACGCATTTCATCGCTGTTGTTGAATGATGCTGTATATGGTTGGTGAGCATGAATCTCATAGTGCGCTACGGATTCATCGAAAGTTACAGGTGTTTGTATGCTTAGAATTTCTTCCATTTCGTTGAAAGTAGCAAAAGATGATGCAAGTTATTTTCCACCAAGTACTAGACTTTTAAGCCTAGACTTTTTAGTTTTTGTATGCTTTGAAGTGTTAGCGTCTTCACAGTTCGTTGATGACTGATGCGTGGCGGCCATATTTCTCTGCTTATATAGCTTCTGCTATAAATAATTCCCATTATGATTAGCGGATATGCAACCTTATAGTTATAACTTCTCTGCGGAAATTTACTAAATCTCCGTCTCGATCGATGATGCGTACTTGTAAATGATCTATACGCTTTACGGCAATCGGCAGGTAAATGACGTGCGAGGGAACTTCGACGATTTTATACCCCGGAGATACTGCAGGAAAAAAAATCGTGAATTGTATGTACTTTTTGACTGTTTATATATGCTCTCGAAGTGATATTACACTCGACTCTCAAAGCGTTGATTTTGTGAATTGTAACAGGTAAGTTAGAATTATGAACGACGTCCAGTGTGAGAATACGTTTGGTGAAGTTAGTAGTGGATATTAATGGCCATACTACCAAGTGGTAAATGAAATAAAAAACATAGTTATTTCCGATGTTTCGAGAGTTTATTGAACCTCTCCTCCTCAGGGCTACAAAATATTGTACACAACAAGTTTAAAATACAACACGTTTTTTTCCATTTGATGATTTTACAACAATTATCTAAAAATTACTTACATAGAAACGTAATAGTCACAAGTTACTTTAGCGGAATGGTATTCCACGAGTTAGTGGTTCGAATGTTACTTTGTAAGTCTTTATATAGCAGGATTTACGTCTGTGTATGTGTAATGAGAATATGTAAAGAGACGAATATATGTAAACGTTGAATTCAAAATACTTAGTTACGGATTAGAAATATACTATTGTAAACGCATAAATTCACAGTTGGTAATTAAAGATGTATATTCCTTAGCTAGTTTACTATTTTCGAATTATTTATTCATATAGTTCTTCTGTGTGTGTATAAAAATAGCTTCTGAAAAAAGTCTTTTTCCTCTATTACATTCTGTGTCAAGTATTTTTATATTAGAAAAATCGATATTGTGGTTATTGTCAATTGTATGAGTATATAAAGATGAATTGTTATCCTGCATGATATATTTACGTGTGTATTCTTTGATTCGGACATCCAAACGTCTACATGTTTGTCCAGCATATGAAGCATCGCAATCTTTACATTTGATTTTATAAACAACATTAACATTGTCACAGGTTTTGGTTTTATCTTTTCCTAATTTTACGATATTATTCAATTTATTTTTAGTGCTATAAATTGCACTAGTACTATGTTTTTAAAAAAAATGATTAATAAAATTTTTCATTTCTTTAACATATGGTAAAATAATGAAACTCTTTTTGTTGTTATTGATTTGTATATTATTATGTGTATTGAATAATTTTTTTAATCGTTTTTTAATATATAAATCTATTAATTTTGGTGGGTAATTATTTTGTAATAGTAATTCTTTGATGAAAGTTAAATTCTTTTTACGGAAACAAGTGTGTGATAATTTTATGACTCTATCCACCAAACTGTAAATGATAGCTATTTTATTGCATTGAGGGTGTTGTGAGTAATAATTTCAGTAACGGCCGGAGAAAGTTTCTTTCTGATACCAATCTATTGTTGTGCGGTAATTCAACTGTAAACTGTAAATTTTTATCATATGAATTAAAAATGTTGACAGTGGCATCAATCATATTTTCAGGAAGAGAAAGTAAAATGTCATCAACATAGCGGAAATAAAACGGGGGTTAAAGTTAAGTTTATGAATCGAATGAACCTCTAAATTTTCCAGGATAATGTCTGCTAAAAGAGGACTAATTGGATTACCCATAGCTGAGCAAAAAATTTGTTGATAGAATTTTCCATTTAATTGGAAAAAATTATTATTTAAAATAAACTTTATAACGTTTAAGAATTCTGTACAACTCATGTTAATTTTATTATATAACAGTGACCATCTCCTTTCAATTGCTTTGAGAACTAAATATTCAGGGATATTGGTAAAGAGACTCACAACATCCAAACTGATTATTTCATGATAAAGCGGGATTTTGAGAATGTCAATTTTTTCTTTTAATTTTAAGCTATTGTCTAAATGCGAATTTGGTGGTTTTAGATTTTTTGTTAAAAATTGTGTAAAAAATTTTGAAATATTGTAAACTGGCGAATTTATAGCAGAAATTATAGGGCTAATCGGAAAGCCATTTTTATGGATTTTTATTAAACCATATGCTTTAGAAACATTATATTTTTGTAGTACTGGTTCAAATATTTTGCGAAAGCCAGAGAAATCACTTTTATTTAATGATCTTACTAATTCATTTGTTCTTTTTTCCAAACCGAATAAGGGATTTTTTGTTTTTTCATTATAATATTTTGTAACGTACCGAAGTAATGACAGCTCTCAGATTTGTTAGATTTTACTTTGATAATTGAGTTTATCCGTATGAAGCAAGATGTCGTTACTTGGTAGTTAATGATAATTTATAAAAGTTCGTGTACTGGACTCGAGGATTTATCGGTTTCGGGATTTTCTTCCGATCTCAGGGTAAGATACCGGCGCGCAGTGTGCCGGAGTCCGTGCCGTCGATGCAGATAGAAGATAGATCGGTGGTGCAGGTAAGTAGTTAGCGCTGATTGGCTGCTACCGTGCTACGTTGGAAATCGGGTAAGTAGATAGCGCTGACTGACTGCTACCGTGCCGATAGATAGGATTGCCGGGTAAATAGTCGGCGCTGAGGGCCTTCTATCGTGCCGTGGGAGGTTAGTAAGGTAGAGATCCTTAGGTGTACTATGGTTAGGTGTATGATTGATTCGATCACTTATCAACAAATATAATATTAAATGAGTTTATTTCGATGATAAATAGAAATAGATTACAAGAGTATATTTATAATATTTTGACGAGCGCAAGGGGTCGCCAGCATCTCTCACCTAAGCGCAATGCTTTTGGGAGAGTGTTCAAGGCAAAAGCTCGGACACAAGTGCGTGTCGATTCCTAGAATCGTGGCCCTTTAAATACTAATCGGCTGTCTGTTCTTCTCTCTCGCACGTGATAATACAGGTGTTAACATTGATGACGTCAGAGGTGCCGCTCAAGAGTGAGTATTGATAATTTTCGCTGGGCGCGCGCAATCACCTGTTCGGGTGTTTATTTACCTCTCGCTCTCGTATCTATGAATAGGCTAGTTATGTATTGTACTGATCCGCTAGTCGTGTACCTCACAATTTCTTATCTTGAAATAAGTTTTCAGTTTTAGATATATAGTCTAATTTTTTTATAATGACAGTCGTATTACCTTTGTCGGCTCTGGTTATTAAAAGTTGAGGATTGCGTTTTATAAATTCTTTTGTTTTCTTTAAATCTATTTTAAATTTTTTATCAAAATGAGTGTCTAGAGATAATTCTTTGTTATAAAATCTTTTTATATGAGTTAAAAATGTATTTCTTAGTTTATTTGTTTTCTCAGACTCTATATTGTTGTTCAGAAATGTTTCAAAATTCTTTAGATAATGTAACTTCAAAGAGTTATCAAAATGGTTATTAAAATTGAATTTTTCACCGAGTTTCAATACATCTATGACATAAGGGGGAAGTTCAACATTCGCGACGTTCACACACCACTTCTCATACGTATTATTACATGGGTCAGTCATCTGTGTGTTGTCATGCGGAGTATTGACCTTTTCAGAGTTTTGATCGTTCTTACTATTAGACTGTTCCTTATATTTATCTCTATCTAATGTCTTCTTGTATTTTTTGAAGTAAATACAATTTAATTTTTGGAATTATTTTGCTTTTAATGGCACTGTAATAAATTGTAGTTTCGTCTTGTAATAATCTATGAAAAGATAAACTAAGTCTTTTTCCGAAATTTTCACTAGTAGTTTGGTTTTTTCCTCAATCTGTTTATTTAATTGTGATAACTGGATGTGCAAATCACCAATCTCAATATTCAGCAACTGACTCTTGATCCTATCAATTAATTTGTTTTGTTTATTTTTGCTATTATTTGAGAACATATGATTTTTCTTAACATTTTGTGTAATACAGTCTAAATGTTTTGGATATATCTAGACACTCATTTTGATAAAAAATTTAAAATAGATTTAAAGAAAACAAAAGAATTTATAAAACACAATTCTCAACTTTTAATAACCAGAGCCGACAAAGTTAATACGACTGTGATTATAAAAAAATTAAACTATATATCTAAAACTGAAAACTTATTTCAAGATAAGAAATATTATAATGAAATAACAAAAATCCCGTATTCGGTTTGGAAAAAAGAACAAATGAATTAGTAAAATCATTAAATAAAAGTGATTTCTCTTGCTTTGGCAAAATATTTGAACCAGTACTACAAAAATATAATGTTTCTAAAGCATATGGTTTAATAAAAATCCATAAAAATGGATTTCCGATTAGGCCTATAATTGCTGCTATAAATTCGCCAGTCTACAATATTTAAATTTTTTACTCAATTTTTAACAAAAAATCTAAAACCACCAATTTCGCATTTAGACAATAGCTTAAAATTAAAAGAAAAAATTGACAGTCTCAAAATCCCGCCTTATCATGAAATAATCAGTTTGGATGTTGTGAGTCTCTTTCCCAATATCCCTGAATATTTAGTTCTCAAAGCAATTGATGGTCACTGTTATATAATAAAATTAACATGAGTTGTACAGAATTCTTAAACTTTATAAAGTTTATTTTAAATAATAATTTTTTCCAATTTAATGGAAAATTCTATCAACAAATTTTTGGCTCAGCTATGGGTAATCCAATTAATCCTATTTTAGCAGACATTATCATGGACGATTTAGAGGTTCATTCGATTAATAAACTTAACTTTAAACTATTGTTTTATTTCCGCTATGTTAATGACGTTTTACTTTATATTTCTGAAAATATGATTGATGCCGCTGTCAACATATTTAATTCATATGATAAAAATTGACAGTTTACAGTTGAATTACCGCACAACAATAGTATTAGTTTTTTAGATATTAAGATAATTGTAAATGAACAGCGTTACATTGTCACAGATTGGTATCAGAAACAAACTTTCTCCGGCTGTTACTTAAATTATTACTCACAACACCCTCAATGCAATAAAATAGCTATCATTTACAGTTTGGTGGATAGAGTCATAAAATTTTCACACACTTGTTTTCATAAAAAGAATTTAACTTTCATCAAAGAATTACTATTACAAAATAATTTCCCACCAAAATTAATAGATTTATATATTAAAAAACGATTAAAAAAATTATTCAATACACATAATAATATACAAATCAATAACAACAAAAAGAGTTCCATTATTTTACCATATGTTAAAGAAATGGAAAATTTTATTCATCATTTTTTAAAAAAAACATAATACTAGTGTAATTTATAGCACCAAAAATAAATTAAATAATATCGTAAAATTAGGAAAAGGTAAAACCAAAACCTGTGACAATGTTACCATTCCGCTAAAGTAACTTGTGACTATTACGTGAACATCAATGGGCAATAGCAATGTATTACAATCAGATAAGTAGCAAACTTTTATTATAAAGTTAAAGTTTTAAATCAATAAAGTTTATGGTTGGTAAAGGCGCTTATGGTAGAGCGTAAATCATAATTTTGTATCTTGAGTCTAATGGCCAATTGTCTACCAGGAAAGGTTTAAATAAATGGACACCATTTATTTTTAGACGTTTCGGACACTTTTTTCGTGTCCCTCTTCAGGTGCTATATTTAACAAAAACCATTTACATAATAAATATATACAGTATGTTGAACTCACAAATTTTAACACAACAAAACGTAGTTTTTACAATTCCAATTCAAAATAATTATTAAACACTAATCACTTAAAAATTAATAAATCACAATTCGCAACTGTAAACAAATTATGTATAACAAAGTACACTTACATTACGTCAAGCTATAATAATAACGGGCGACTGTGCGTTTCGTCAATGCTTAAATTTTCGGCAAACGGTCTATATATACTAATCTACTGTAATTGTGTGTGTATATTTTGCGTGTATAAAAGTATATAAAACGATGTGAGACAAGTGGGGATAGCGTTGAACGATTCGGAGCCGAGGCGAGGTATCAGGGGAGCACGTCATAGTGTAAGTCATCCTAATGACCTCCGTCCAATCTGTACACAAAATATTTCAGATAATTTTCAGAAACCGTTTCCGGAATGATTGCGGGAATGTTTGCACTATTTTTCTGGTAATCTTACGAAAAATGTTTTTGCAATCTTTTTGGAAATATGGGTTGAAAATGTTCCAGACCAAGTTATGAATATTTCGAGAAACTTTGCATATAACTTTTTGCAAAATTTTGTTTAAGGTTTTTAGTTTTTTGAGAAGGACTTCGCGTAAAATATTTACATAAATGTTTAAAAAAACTTGCCAAAATATTTCGTGAAATCTTTATGACCTCCATCCATTCCATACACAAAATGTTTCAGAAGAGTTTCACACCCTTTTCCGGAATGATAGTGGAAATGTTTTTCTTGTAATCTTACGAAAAATGTTTCCTCAAGGTTCCCGAAATATTAGTTGAAAAAGTTCCAGACCAAGGTATGAATATTTCGAGAAACTGTCCATCAAACTTTCTGCAAGATTTTGTGTAATGTTATTAGTTCCTTAACAAGGAGCTCACGTAAAATATTTTAATAGATGTTTCAGAAAACTTGAAAAAAAAAATTTCGTGAAATGTTCATGACCTACGTCCAATCTGTAAACAAAATATTTCAGACAATTTTCAGAAACCGTTTCCGGAATGATAGCGGGAATTTTTGCACTATTTTTCTGGTAATCTTACGAAAAATTTTTCCGCTATCTTTTGGAAATATTGGTTGATAATGTTCCAGACCAAGTTATGAATATTTCGAGGAACTTTGCATATAACTTTCTGCAAGATTTTGCGTAAGGATATTAGTTCCTTAACAAGGAGCTCGCGTAAAATATTACAATTAGTGTTTCAGAAAGCTTGTCAAAATATTTAGTGAAATATACATGACCTCCGTCTAATTCATACACAAAATATTTCAGAAAAGTTCCAGAATCTTTTTCCGGATTGATAGTAGAAATATAACACTCTTTTTCTTGTAATCTTACGAAAAATATTTATGCAAGGTTTCAAAAATATTAGTTGAAAAATTTCCAGACCAACTTATGAATATTTCGGGAAACTTTGGCATATAACTTTCTTCAAGATTTTGTGTTATGTTTCTAATGTCTTAACAAGGAGCTGTCGCGAAATATTGTAATAGATATTACCGAAAACTTGCCAAAATATTTGGTGAAATGTTCATGAGCTCCGTCCAATCCATAAACAAAACGTTTCAGAAAAATTTCAGAAACCTTTTTAGGAATGATAGTGGAAATGTTTGCACAATTTTTCCTGTAATCTTACGAAAAATGTTTCTGCAAGGTTTCCGTAATATTGGTTGAAAATGTTCCAGACCAAGTTATGAATATTTCAGGAAACTTTGCATATAACTTTTTGCATGATTTTGTTTAAGGTTTTTAGTTTTTTGACAAGGAGTTTGTGTAAAATATTTCCATAAATGTTACAAAAAACGTTTCAAAATATTTGGGGAAATATTCATGACCTCCGTCCAAACCATACACAAAATGTTTCAGAAATATTTCACACCCTTTTCCGGAATGATAGTGGAAATGTTTGCACAGTCTCTCTTGTAATATTACGAAAAATGTTTCTGCAAGGTTTCGGAAGTATTGGTTGAAAAAGTTCCAGACCAAGTTATGAATATTTCGAGAAATTTTGCATATAACTTTTTGCAAGATTTTGTTTAAGGTTTTTAGTTTTTTGGCAAGGAGTTCGCGTGAAATATTTCCATAAATGTTTCAAAAAGCTTGCCAAAATATTTGGTGAAATGTTCATGAGTTCCATCAAATCCATAAAAGAAACGTTTCAGAAAAGTTTCAGAAACCTTTTCCGGAATGATAGTGGAAATGTTTGCACAATTTTTCCTGTAATCTTACGAAAAATGTGTCTGCAAGGTTTCCGTAATATTGGTTGAAAAATTGCCAGTTCAACTTATGAATATTTCTGGAAATTTTGCATAGAATATTCTGCAAGATTTTGTGTAAGGTTTTTAGGTTCTTGACAAGCAGTTCGCGTAAAATATTTCCATAAATGTTTCGAAAAACTTGCTAAAATATTTCGTAAATTAGTCATGACCTCCGTCCAATCCATACACAAAATGTTTCAGAAAAGTTTTACAAACCTTTTCCAGAGTTATAGCTATGGACATTTTTGCATAATTTTTCTTGAATTCTTACGAAAAATGTTTTTTCAAGGTTTCGGAAATATTGGTTGGAAAAGTTCCAGACCAAGTTATGAATATTTCTATAACTTTGGCATATAACTTTTTGCAAGATTTTGTGTTATGGTTCTAATATATTAACAAGGAGCTCGGGTGTAATATTTCAATAGATGTTTCAGAAAATTTACCAAAATATTTCGTGATATGTTCATGACCTCCGTCCAATCCATACACAAAATATTTCAGACAAGTTTGAGAAACCTTTTCCGGAATGATAGCGGGAATGTTTGCACAATTTTTTTGGCAATCTTACGAAAAATGTTTCTGCAATGTTTTGAAAATATTGGTTGAAAATGTTCCAGACCTAGTTATGAATATTTCGAGAAATTTTGTATATAGCTTTCTGCAAGATTTTGTGTTAAGTTTCTAATATTTTAACAAGGAGCTTGCGTGAAATATTTCAATAGATGTTTCTGAAATCTTGCCAAAATATTTCGTTAAATGTTCATGACCTCCGTCCAATCCATACACAAAAATTTTTCAATTTTCTAATATTATCAATTTTATAATCTTATTAATTATTATGATTTTGCATAAGCAAAAGTAAAACACCATTTAAAAAAATATGAAATATTTTAATGACGTGAGTTACAATAACAAAGACTTTTTATGCTGCCCTAAAAACTCCAAAAATTTCAAAAATCGTAGAACCAAATATCTCCAAAAATGCTACGTAAAAATTGAAAAAAAAAATTTAACTTCAAATATCTTCAAATCTTATGAACATTTTCCCTTGGCCAACGCAAGGTCTTCAGAAATTTAAAAAGCTGCCGCTGTCCGAAATTTCATAAAAATTTATTGATTTTTAGGCACGAACGTTGCTCGGGAGAGCCTTATAATTTTACCAGAGCCAAAATTGTCTGACTTCGAAAAATAACAATTTAATACATAAACATGAATGCGTTTTAGGCGATTTCTGTGACGTATGTATGTACGTCCGTATGTACTCAAATTTCTCGATTATCTCAGCGAATTTTCCATAGATCTGAACGAATTTTGGACCAGATACTCGTTTAATTATAAGTGACTGATGGTTCTCTACCAAGCCGATTCGATCGACAACTAAAAAAATGCCAGAGCAAATAAAAATTTGAAAAACTCGAATTTTGAAAATAAATTAACTATTAGTCAAAAACAACAAATGCATCTGCTAAAATTAATTAAAAGACATGTTTTTCATATTGACAATTTTTTTCTGAGAGCAATATTTTCTTGTTAAAATAGCAAATAACAGCTCAAAACATTAAAAAAGTCGATTTTTGGCTATTACTTTACAGGATTTGATTTTACACAAAAATATTAAATACAAAAGTTGTAGATAATATTTAAACAAAACTTTTTCCTATTGAACATTTTTTTGTACAATCAATTCTTGACGAGTTAAACGCATACAAACGATTTTTAACGCCTAAATATTCATAAAATATTTTCGGCTATAACTTGACAGAATTTAACTTTACATAAATATGTTAAACACAAAAGATATAGATAACATTTAAACAAAACTTTTTTCCAAATAATATTTTCATGTACAATCAATATTTATGAAAATTTGAGTGTTACACAGTTACTATAGGAAATAGTAATTTTTCCTACATTATTTTCCTCCGTGTACATACAAAGATAAATGTAATATGTTTAGCAATCCAAACTCTAGAATGCATGTTACCAAACCAGTATTGCTATGGCCAAATGCTTCATAAAAATGTCTATAGCAGCTACATTTCACACGACTCATAAATTCATTGCAGTGCATAACTGTTTCAACTTCAGAAAATAAAATGTCAATTGTATTATAGTGAGTCCAGTCGATGTTTGGTGATAGTAGGGGAGGGCGGGGCACGTGTGACACCCTAACTTTGATTCAAAATAACAACTAAACCGTGTATTATTTCAAAATGTACAAAAACAGAATAATTAGATCAGAAAAAAATAAAATAAAATAAACTATTAACTTTTTTTTCATTTTCTTTTAATTATTGATAAAATACAGAAAAGAAATTGTGAAAAAAATGCTCTACGTGCCCCACCGGCGGGTGGATTGTGGCACCCGACGGGGCACGCATGGCACGGTCAAATTTAATATTTTACTATAGGTATTGTTTTCAATTCTTTTTTCCAGTAATTAATACTTTAATAATTATACCATAATAAAATTTTCAAAAATCAAATAATTAGTCTATTGAAAATTTAAAATTTTATTTTTATTAAGGAACATAACAATTTTTATTTTAAAATAGATTATTACATTTTAATAAATGATTATATATATTTTTAAATTACTTCTAATAAAATATGATCACAAAATAATACTTTTGTTTGATTAACAAATTATCATTATTATTACAATAAGTTTAAATTTATAAAGATTTCGCGTCATTTTCATCTATGTAGCATATTTGAACTACCTGACCATTGAAAAAGGCAGTTTGAGTATCTACAATTGATTCTTCAGGTATTACTTCTCTAAAGTAATTTTCATTATTTACGGAAGCTGAATTATTATTAACAATGGATAAATCAAGCTGATTTGTGTGTAAGTCTTCAAGTGGCTTTTTTCTACTCTAAATATAACTTAATACGCAGTCGAAATAATCGTTATTTACTTATTAATGTAATAATTGAAACTAAAAACTACTTAAAACTAAATTATTGCACTGCGTAGTTGTTAACCCATCTTGCTCCGTTTTTGGTTTGTAGGTTACACCACTTCGCTCGGCGGCCGCCGCGGCGCACTGATACGCCCGAGTGTGCCACGCGTGCCCCGCCAGGGTGCCACGTCATGCCCCATTTTAATACCATTTTCATTTTTTAATTATATTATTTATAAAGATTTTCTGAAAATAACAAAAACAGGGCTTCAAAGATAAAAGTTGAAACTATCAAATAGGTTTGGTCTCATTTAGAAAAAAAATCATTTTCTCGTTGCTCCAAGCGACTTAAAAATGAAGTCAACCTTGTTTCTAAGCACCGATTTTCAATCTTATTAAATTAAATGTTAAACATTATCTATAATCTCAAAAGTACAGAGGAAAATTCTAAAAGCATATCTAATTAGGTTTACGTAAAAATTAAATTTTTTGCATTCATTAATATTAAAAATATGAGGGTGCCAAACTTACCTACCTGACACGCCATGCCCCGCCTTCCCCTATAGCTGTACGCCATAAACAAAGGTTCTAATGTACTTTTACATATAAGAGTGAGGATAGACTCAATTTTTCTTGAGTACAGATTCCTGCTACTTTATGTATAAAGCTTCCAATAAAATTTCAAGTACTATAAGAAGCTATTTCCAAAATTTTAATTCATAACTTTCCCTGTACACTTGTATTACACTTTTAAAAACTTTTTTAATATACCTTCACACATAATATACTAAATTTTCACTTCCAAATCTATTAACGAATGGAAAAAATTAAAAAACACACTATTATATGAAAAAACTGCGGACATCACAGTGGGTATTTGACATCACACTATGCCTATATACTGATGCTAGCACAATTTATACATAGAAATATATGTGAGTAGCGATTTTATTAATATTTCCAAGATAATGATCAGCCTCGATGTTATCCAATCCATGGATGTATTTTGAAAAATAAGTACGTATAACTGATCTTCAAATTCTACCCTTTTCATAATACCTTTTTCGTATTTCCTGTGCAATACTGTCTTAAACATCTTAGTTGTTGCTTCCTAACAGCTTTTGTCACATTTTGAATAATTTTGAGTATCCATTAGATCTTCTATACACATTGGAGAATCAAATCAGGATATTTGTACGTAATTTTTTTGTAGATGACACTTGTAGATTCATTTTGAGTATCTATTAGATCTTGTATATACATTGGAGAATCAAATCAGGATATTTGTACGTCATTTTTTTGTAAATGACAATTGGTACACAAAACACTGATTACATGTCCTTATTTTTTAATCACTATGATATTTGTTATCAATAACATTTGATTATATATGCACTTCATACAGCACATCATACGGGCATTTTATTTTATTTAACGCAAAACACTGATTACATGTAATTTTTTAATCACTATGTTATTTGTTATCAATAAAATTTGATTATATATACACTTCATGCAACACATCATACCAGTATTTTATTTTATTTATTACACAAAACACTGATTAGATGTAATTTTTTAATAATCACAACATTTTTATTATCAATATAATTTTCAACTAGATAGACGATCTATGAAAATCACAATTTTCTTTTCTTATTTTGAAAAACTTACTTCAAAACATAATACTTTTTTCGTACTTTGAGTCTAATACTGACTAAATAAACATCTCAGTTGTCGTTTGTTTTATGTGTAATTCATTGAAAGCAATGAAACTGTCATTTTCTTCATTGACATCCAAGTACTCTATTTTTCCTGTCAAATATGAAGACAAATTTTTAATATCTTCTAAAATTATACCTCATATGAAAATTTTCATGTTGAGGATATATAGATACGTCTTAAAAAATATTGTGTCGTAAATAGTATTTGCCTGCTCTTCCATAATAACATTGGTTTGGTTTTTCTTTCCTGAGTAGTACTATATTACACGATGCAACGATACAACTCTTACTATCTTCTTTAATATAATTCTATTCCGAAGCATCTGTTCCTGTATTAAAATAACTTTTTCTTGTCTATTAATAATAAAATAACCACCAGGGTCATGAGGGCACTCGTTCATTTTTGCTAATTCAGAATTAGATTTTTCAGACAGTATACAATTAGAACTCCTCAACATAATTGGTTATATTATATATATATATATATATATATATATATATATATATATATATATATATATATATATATATATATATATATATATATATATATATATATATATATATATATATATATATATATATATATATATATATATATATATATATATATATATATATATATATATATATATATATATATATATATATATATATACATATATATATATATATAGATATATATATATATATATATATATATATATATATATATATATATCTCCAAGATAACTCGAAAAAAATCTTCTTGTTATAATATCTGTAAATGTAAAAAATCACACGAAGTTTCAATTTTTAAAAAATGATTTTAGCCATTTAGCATTTAGCCAGTATGTTATACTTATCTAATAAAAGTTATTTTTCCCATTGATTGAATCACGAAAAATAGATAAATTCTTCTCATCACGAGTTGACTACTTGAGATCTTTGAAATACATATTATTAACTAATTATCTAACTCACGATATGATAACATTTGTAATGTATATATATATCTGTATGTATAATAAAAAAAATACTGGCATGTTATTATATGTAAATAAGGTTAGGTCGACTAGATACGGGTGGGTGTGTGTGTGTGTGTGTGTGTGTGTGTGTGTGTGTGTGTGTGTGTGTGTGTGTGTGTGGGTGTGTGTGTGTGTGTGTGTGTGTGTGTGTGTGTGTGTGTGTGTGTGTGTGTGTGTGTGTGTGTGTGTGTGTGTGTGTGTGTGTGTGTGTGTAACTCGATGTGTCGTAAGAGCTGCAACTGAAAACAGGATGCCGGAAGAAAAAGACTAAAATTCTGAAAGGAAAACGAACATAAAATAATTTAGTTGTCTATATCTTTTGAACGAGATAATCTTTTTAAATAAAATCTTTTGATTCGAGTAGAGCAATGAAATAGCTTTCGAGTAAGAGTAATATATTATATAGTTAAAACTAATGCAATACGTATATAGGCGCATTGAAATTCTCGCACACCCATTTCAATGTATATCATCGCACGGTCGACCCTCAGGCTTCTCTTATACTTGCCTTCGGAGCGCTCCCGCGCTCCTTGATTCCTGATGATCTACATATCTAAACAGTATTTTTAACTCCTCAATACAACTTATATAATCAATTTTCGCTTATTATTGAACGTAAAAATCAATATTACATTCCAAAGATCATATAAGTTGTTACGAGGGAGCTATCGCAACTTTTAATAGTAAAAAGTGATGGACCCTGGGATTGAACAACAGTCGCCGACTCGCGAGTCAGAAACACTACCAACAAGCCACGGCCGTCATCGCTCGGCTTTTTGCTAATCGATATAGTATGTAATCGGACGCCTTGCTTATTTCGTTCTTTCATATTCGTGTACGTATTCACACGTAACAAATTATAAAAATATAATAATAAGATACAAAATTACATTTGATTATAATGTTAAATGGGATAAACACATTATAAACATAATTTAAAAAACGAAATATCTACTTTTCATTTTTTACAAAATGACAAATATTATGCAAACTAAAACGTTGTTGATATTATATTCTGCTCTTTTTAATAGCATTATAAATTGTGGGATAATAGCTTGGAGTGGTTTATGTATGAATAGTCTACGACCATTACAAAATCTATAAACCAAATCTTTAAAATTACATACAAAAATACTTTTGCGATTGAAGAACTAATATTATTATGAGTAACTAAAAATCGCTGCCAATTCATTGGCACGAGGCTTCCTCAAAATTAATTTATTAATTTATTTAATTAATTTTTAAAGCCAAATTTGAAAATTAATGCACCTATTTATGACATAATTCGAATTAAATTTATGTATGAATATTAAATATTTTTTACACGTAAGAATAATTAAAATATTTAAATTATATATAAAAACAAACCGTTCTCAATAAATTGCAATTTCAAAAAACTGTTCAAAAAATTTTGAAAATTTTCACTCTTAAATATCTTTGAAAATAATCGATTAATCATGATCAAATTTTTCACACATATTGCCTATCTCAAATGCAAATTCGTCTATAAACTTCAGGATAATCCATCGATCTGTTTTTGAGAAATTACGATTTAAAAAAAAAGTTAAAAAAATGTTAACCTCAATCATGTCTGAAATTTATGGACCAATCCTTTTGCTCAAAGAAAGCACTCGATTCGTATACAAAATCTACCCCTACATGGATTTCAAAGCGACTAAGTAAATTTTACTCTAGTTATGCAACGACAAAAAAATCACTTTTCTATTTAAATTATTTTTTTTTCTAGAAAAATAATCAATAAAAAAACACGAAAATTTTGAAAATTATAGTACTCAATATTCTTTTTAACCAAAGAAATATTCATGTTAATATCTTTTTTCAATTTCAAAATATAACCTATTTTCAAAAATTGACGTTTTTATCAATAAATTATGACAGAATATAGCTATCGACTTTTTTTTTAAATGTAGAGAATTTTATCCTGCATAAAATGCATTCATAATATATTAAGAATATTAGTTATAAACATTTAAAAATACGAAAATAAAAATTTTCAAAATTGAAAAATGGCTATAAAAAAAAGAAAATCGAAATTGACAAAAATAGACTATTGACCCCAACTGTGAAAGCAAAATGCAAAAAAATGATGCCTCTCTGCTTAAAATCGGTCGTGTACACACACACACACACACACACACACACACACACACACACGCGCGCGCGCGCGCGCGCGCACGCACACAGCACGCACACTGGAATACAAATTTTCTCAAAAATTTTTTATGCAACTATTCTTAAAAAATGTTTTTAATACTTTTTTCCGAAAATTTTCCCCGTTACAAAGCTTCCTCTTTGAGGAAGCAAAAAGTATCGAGCACATAACAATACCAACTTTATAAGACGTGGTGATACTGTAGAAAAATACTGAGTTATATTTTCAGAATAAAATATATGTAGCTCTCGTGAGCTAAACTCATTACACTTGTAAGGGCAATATCGATACTTGAAATTGTGCTGAAAATAGATTTCTACAGTAATACATTTGCAGAATTTACTAATACAAGATAATGCCTACATAAAAATGATCACATTGACTTACTTCCTGACTGTATATATCATGATTTCCGAATATTAAAAAAAAAGAGATCAATTTTCTAAACGAATGTAGAAGATGAAATATGATGTGTTTTAAGATGTGTTTTAAATACTTTAATTGTTTATATCTAAACAATTTCTATAAAAAAAATTTTTAAAGGCATCGCATCTTCTTATTAACTTTATTAAAAGACTTGTATATAGAGTTCTTTATGCTATTATGTTCATTGTTGTACACAAGATGATTTTTTTCGTATTTAGTAGATATACGTTTAAAGCTTATTGAACAAAAATAAATGTAATTGACTCAAACAAGGTTACTCGTATAGTCGTAAAGCTGACTGTAGGGATATTAATAAATTGTACTCGTAAGATGGATGTGCAGCCTTGAGATTTGTGGTTATTGGCCCCACATCGATAAGAGGTGTTGCAGTGTGGATAGAAACATAAAGTGACCGGATATTAGGTTTATTGGCAAATAATACAGAATTGGCATTGTTGGAGGTTACAATTGGGTGTAGAGTTTCTCACGTCTTTCACGTATTTCCCTCAAGTGCCATTCAAGACCACTCAAACCATAAAGCTATAGTATCAAAAACTTACAAGTAAATTTACGTTCATGTGGTAAAGTTGTTTGAAAGATACAATTATTCGACAGTGTGTTTTGTTGATACTTTAATACTGATCCAACACCTTACAACTTTTATTAGCTTGAGATAAACACTGTTTGATTTTATCTCGAAATAAATATTGTAACTACACAGAGAAAAAACTTCTTATAGATAAGAATGGATACGTAATAATTAAGGCACGATTTCGCAATTATTAAAAATATGGTGATATTATTAATGAATAAATGCGGAATAATGTGTGCGTGCGTGCGTGTGCGCGTGCGTTTGTGTGTATGTGCGTATGCGTGTGCGTGTGCGTGTGAGTGTGAGTGTGTGTGTGCGTGCGTGCGTGCGTGTGTTTGTGGTTGTGTGTGTGTAAAATGTTTAATGCGACATAATAACTGTTGGTTAGGTTATTATTATTCATAAATAATTCTGTTTTTATGCGTAAACTTTATAGATCTGTTGTCAGAAAAAATAAGTTGCAAGATAATAGATTGTGCGTGACTGCAGGAAATTGCAAATATAAATTAATTTTTACGCTTTCCAGTGATTAGATTTTTTACTTGATTTTATGGGGTACCCATCCTCATCCAATCGAAATACATATCCCTTATTAGCTTATATCTCTCGCATTCTCTCGGATATAAATCTTGGTGGAGCGCCAAAGGATATCGAGAAGTCCTATCAGGGTCCTGCTTGTAATTAGAGTGCCGGACGGACATTAAAATTTATTTAAGGGCGCAGACACCTGATGTAAGTAGAATTTAGCAAAACCGCAAGCCTTTTAATTTATATAATGAAAACGTGTTATACTACATACAACGCTACCCCTTATTAACAATAAATTGATTTTAACATCCCCTCAATAATAATGTAATAATAAGAACTATCATTTTGGCTGTTAAATGACTAATTAGGCATTGATTCCTTTTTGTATTAGATCTCGCTGTATTCACTTTCACTTGACTTTTCGCAAATACATATGCGTATCATTATGAAAATTCCTTGACCATGACGTAACAATCCTAAGAGATATTGTACGACGGTAACTGTAGGATGTAAATAGATAGGAAAGACCCTCTTGGCTTCTCGCAAGCTTTTTTGTAGCTTATCGAAACGGCCAACACAATGCTTTTGGCCTGCATTAGTAGTAACGTCTCCCTCTAACATGTACCGGCACCACGGTCACCGTATATTATTAATTACTATATTAATCAACGGCTAGCTCGGAGAGAGATCCATTATACATGTATAAGAGCAGGAGCTGTGAACCCCCGTTATTTCGTACCCGTGTTCACCCTCACAACTAGCTTCTACTGCTACGAGCAGATTCGCTTTGACACTTGTCTTTTCTTGCGCTATCACTGTCCTGGTACTTTGGTTTCAGCTCTCTCTCCCTCTATCCCTCTCCTCCTCTCTCTCCCTCTCGCTTTCTCTCTGTCTCACACTCTCTCTCGGAGAGAGAGAGAGAGAGAGAGAGACAGAATTAAACGGATCCCCGGTGACACTAAATCATATCTATTTATCGACACTATTATTTAACGTACACTTATACTGTCTTACTTGAGCTTTGTGTATGACTACGACTACGTTTGTTATGTATTATAGCGTCCTTAATCTTTTTATACTATTTTTATACCTTGCAAATGTATTCTTTAATCTTTATGTAATGTGTCTTTAACGTGTTCTTAACCTTTAATGTGTCTTACCTTGCGAATGGTTTTATCGATTTTCAAATCTCTCTCTCTCTCTCTCTCTCTCTCTCTCTCTCTCTCTCTCTCTCTCTCTCTCTCTCTCTCTCTCTCTCTCTCTCTCTCTCTCTCTCTCTCTCTCTCTCTCTCTCTCTCTCTCTCTCTCTCTCTCTCTCTCTCTCTCTCTCTCTCTCTCTCTCTCTCTCTCTCTCTCTCTCTCTCTCTCTCTCTCTCTCTCTCTCTCTCTCTCTCTCTCTCTCTCTCAAGTACAAAATTATTTGCATTTTAAATGTTAACATAGTCTTAAATTTAATGAATAAATTATATATTTTCTTACTCTCAAAACAATGTCACAATATTCATTTACTTTTCATTAACAATACCTTGTATCTTGGGCCAATCACATAAGAACAATGATATTCATGATAATTGTAAATAATTATCCCCACTCATTAGGGACTGTTACAACCATCTTAAGAGTACTTAAATATTTGGATTAATAACAAGTATAATTGTAATTCAAAACTTTTATCTTTATTTATTTTCAGCAACTTGTACTGGATGTATGTTTGACAGGGTGCAGAAGGAACAGGAAAAAAATCTTAAGTACAAGAAGGCTACGATTTATATAAAACGTTTGGAGGACAATGAAGGAAAAAGCAGTATTGCGGTGAGTAATTCTCAGTATTCGAATGAGCTAGTAAGCATCGAAATAAACGACAATAAACAGTTAAACTGATATGTGCTGAGGAAAAAAAAGAACGAAAGAGGGAAATCGCGAGTCATTTCAAAGCTTAGCTAATATGCAATATTCAATTTTTATGAATCGAGTTCATGAAAAATTCATAATATATGCTCAATTTGGGTTCAAAAGTATTGGTTGCTTTCAAATTGCAATAAGTAATTTTGTCTATATCTTACTTCAAACCAATGCACCTCTTTAACGGAATATTGTTATTTTTCCGTCAATTGTTATTCCATTTTACAGTTCCTTTATAAATCTTGAAATTAAAATTTAATATTGGAAAATAAAAAACATTTTCATAACTAAAGTGCTTTTCTTATGTGGCCGAATCCATCTCAAATCGGGTGGTCCGCATATACCTATGTCACCGATCATTTTGGAATTAAAGTATTTATGTTCTTCTCCAAAAACTTATTTGACACGTATTTTTTTATTTTTTTGTTGCATCACAGTTGCATGCGTTCATCGATGCCAAAAAATTCGGAGAAAATCCTTACTTAGAAAAAAAATTTTTTAATGTAATTTTCAAACTGCTACTGTTCACCAGTTTTTTAAGCTTTTAAGCGTGTAACACATAAATTCACTCGCAAGGAGTGTATACTAGATCTGGGTGATGGATTCACTCCAGGTTGTAGAATATCATTTCTTATATAGTCCAGTCGAATTAGCTTATTTTGAGGCGAATAAAAAGAAAATTGTTAACAGGATGGGGACAGTTGGAAATGGTAAAATGGCGTATAATAAACGTCAAAAAACAAAAATAAATGCGTGAGCAGGGGTGGTTCCGGGTGTATTTGGGGGGATGAAAAGGGGTGAATTTTGTATTATTGCTATTTCCGGCGAAATTTAACGTCGGACAGAAAAGTGTACAATAGAAAAGTTGTAGATTATAAAAAATCTACAACTTTTGTATTAATAATTTTTTTACATAACCTCAAAATCTCCGAGTAAAGTGCGAAAAACCGTTTTTTTGTTTTTTATTTTTCATTTCCACAAAAATAATTTTATTTTGACGAAACTTGGTCAAAGTATACCTTTTTGTGCCTGAAATATCCATAAATTTTTTCAGATAAAAAGATTAAGAGACTTCCGAGATAATCACGTTTTTTGGCCCGACCAAATATTCTTCAAATGAAATTTGTCCTTCAGAAAATTATCGTAGAGACTTCTTTCAGGCTGCAATTTTTTCGTTTTGAATTATACTTGTAAAATAAAAAAAAATATAGTCCCCAATTTAAAAACATGCTCAAAAATTGAAAAAAATCAAAAAATGAATTTTGCAACAATCTTTTTTTTACTAAATGTTAATAATTTGTTGAAATTTTTAATTAATCTTAAAAACTAATTACACCATTCAATTCTACGGAAAAAATACAAAAGATCCTTAGTTTCATTACTTGATAAAAAACTTTATTTTATATTTACATTAACAATTAATAAATAAATGCAACTACATTAATCGAGGTTTTTTTAATATATTTGTAATTTGATCATCTCTTTCTTCAATATCGCTTCTATTTATAATTTAATTTTCTCCTTCTTCAATATCGCTGTCGTTGTCGTAAATGTACTAAATAAAACATTCGGAATTACAAGAATGATTATCAGGAATACCACTAAAATGGCACACCCCCTTAACGACACTTTGTCTACGTTAAATCAATGATATATGATACCTTTTGTCTCAATTTTGTAAGGTGAATTTCCCTCTCAAAATCCCGGCCCTCTAAAGGTTAAGATTCTTGCACTTCTATATTATTCGATAGATTGATAAAACCTCCTTGATAACTAAACTCACAGGTCCGGGGCCAACTTTCTTTGGTAGAGTCGCTATATCTTTACTTTTAAATGAATATCTACAACAGTATTTCTCTTTGTCTCTACTACAGGAGGTTGTGTACTTTGAGAGACTTGAATATAATCTTTTGGTGGCCTGAATGCATGATGATTTGATTCACACTATCCAACAAGAAAAATTTGTAAGGAATTCATATGTACTATATGTTCAGCATTTTATTATAACAATCTAACTTTAAGCACAATAAGTTAGTTATGTATGAATAGAAGATACAGCCTAAACAATCTGCTAATATATAATAAACTCGTGTCCCAGGTACAATTGCATATAGACCCTACATCCATATAGATCACACAGCTAACATTTTTCCAAATGTATTTTTTTAATTGACTTATTTATTCATTCCTTCTATTTTAATTATTTATACTTTCTACTTTACAAAACTTTTATCAAAATACACAAAATAACGTAAATTTCACTGATATAAGAATCTACAAATGTATTTCACTGGAAAGCACCATGTTTTTATATTACAAAAAACAAGTTATTTCACAAATGCTAAATGTTTATTTCTCTGTACTAATTTTTATTGTTTATTTCAAATAGCTTTTTTCACACACACACACACACACACACACACACACACACACACACACACACACACACACACACACACACACACCTACATATAAAAAACTCGTGTTCCAAGGTTCACTGACATAAGACCTTGGATCCATAGATTACCTAACATAATAAAATATTTTAAATGCATTTTTTAAGTTCACTTATTTATTCCCTCCTATTTTAATCATTTTTCCTTTTCACTTTACAAAACTTTTATCAAAATACACAAAATAATGTATATTTCACTGATATAAAAGCCCACAAATGTATTTCAATGGAAAGCGTCATGTTTTTATATTACAAATTATTCACTCCTCTCATTTTAATCATTTATGCTTTTCACTTTACAAAACTCTTATCAAAATACACAAAATAACGTACATTTCACTGACATAAGAACCCACAAATGTATTTCACTGGAAAGCACTATATTTTTATATTACAGAAAACAAGTTATTTCACAAATGCTAAATGTTTATTTCTCTGTACTAATTTTTATTGTTTATTTCCAATAGTTTTTTCACATACACACACACACACACCCACATGTAACAAACTCGTGTTCCAAGGTTCACTCACATAAGATCTTGGTTTTGTATTTATTCAAATTTCACAATAACACATTGTCTTGGTGTTTCTCAGCATTGTAATGTTCATTTTGCATAAACTTTTACTTGGTTCATGAACAAATTTTAATACATATTCGATCCTGAGCTGGACATGTTTCATGAATACACGTATTCTATTTGGATATTAGCCAGCTGCCAATGTTGCTCTTACTTCATAGTTCAAGTTTCACAATTTAAATTGAAATTTCTGTATTACCTGATGATCCTCTAACTTTTACAAAACATGAAGCTCAATGTTGACTACAATTTCCATTTATATAAAATTTGTTAATTAAGTCTTCTATTCTATGATGTACTTGTCAATAATCCTTAGGTCCTGATACTCTGTAAAATTAAAAAACCGATTTCACAAAGTAACAATACTTTTATATTGTATATTATAACTATAATGTTCACTAAACAGATGGCTCCTCTGAAACATTTAGCGTCCCGCACCATGAACCAATCATTAATTACATTATTCTCAACACTTGGATTTGTTGAAATTTTTACACAAAACCACTTGAATTAATAATCTATCATTGCTCATATCTTATAAAATTAAAAATAAACAGTTTATGAACAAAGAATCACTGAGAGAACAGAAACTTTCTTGACATTTATTTGTATATATAACTTCTTGAAATTGCTATTTAATTCTTGCGTAGAAAAAAGTTTACTGTAGACTCTGAAACATTTTAGCGTCTGTTACCATGAGCTAATCATAAATTAAATTATTCTGAGCACTTTTATTCGTTCAAATATTCACAATAACACATCATTCTGGCATTTTTCTGTATTTCAATTTTCATTTTATATAATCATTTGAAACAGTTTATGAACTAAGAATTACTGAGAGAACAAAAACTTTCTTGACATTTATTTATGGATATAACTTCTTAAAATTATTATTTTAATCTTGTGTAGAAAAAAGTTTACTGTGGTCTTTTTATTGTTTAAAAACTTCTGTCCTGCTAATTTTTGCGTGGAATCCCTATTCTAGATAAAAAAAAATTTAATTTTTGAATATAACTTCAACTAAACTAGAATTATTTCTTCTTTTTGTACAATCACGTACAAATTTGGATCACATTCCTTATAGAATCTGAAAAAAATATAAAACATCAACACAAAGTTTCAATGTTCATCTCTAACTGATATTTTATATTTTAAAAATAGACATTTAGTCATTTAATACTTATCTGATTATTTTTGTTGTTGATGTACACAAATCTTGTAGTTATAATATACAACTTGTTCGGAAAATGTATGCGTCTGTAAACATAATTCTGTAGAGCGCAAAATTCTAAGAAAAAAGTTCCTTTACCATTTTTTCATATGACTAGTACTTTTCTAGTAACTGATGTGTTTAAATTGTTTGTTTTTAATAGGAATTGTATATCTATAGATATCATCTTATAAACATAGGTATACATTTTCTATTAAAAACAAAGAATTTAAACACATCAGTTACTAAAAAAATACTAGTCATATGAAAAAATAGTAAAGGAACTTTTTTCTTAGAATTTTGCGCTCTACAGGATTATGTTTACAGACGCATACATTTTCCGAACAAGTTGTATAAACTTGTGTTTACAAGGGCTACAAAAATAAAAAATGTTTCAGAAAAACCACATTCACAACCTAAAAATAAGTGGAATATATTAGTGTGTTTGTTTTTATGTTAATATCTTCTTCAAGCTGCATTTGCATTTTAAGTAAAAAACGGAGAAAACCATGAGTCTGAAATAATAAATGTAATTCAAAAAATTAATAATACTTATAATACTATAATAATACCATTCTTTAACATCATCAATTCAATCAGCATTTATCGCAAATGTAGCTTCTCTTTCAGGTAAGCATGAATCGTAAATTCTGCATATCCTTGTTTCACTTCTTCCTTTACGTAAATAAAGTCTAGTTGTACTTGTATGCGTCAAATAATATTGCAGCTAATAGGTTTCTTTTGATCACCTTCAAACATACTAGCTGCACCATCCACTTGAGCTACTACTTGATTAGTGATAACCACTGCGCAGCCAAATTCATCAGCTAATCTAAGCAATAATCGAAGAAATCTGGCTAAATGCATTTGGCGAGCTGCCAATCCTCCTCTTCCAGCAAAATCTGTCCTGTATAATGCAGTAGCACTGTCTACTATCAGTAGCCCATATCTAGATTCTGACATCATAGCACTGGCTTTTATCAATAGCTGAGTTTGGTGGTCAGAGTTATATGCACGGGCAGTTGCAACATTGTCAAGTACACTATCCCCATTGATGTTATGAGAAGTTACTGGCATTACTACTGGTGCTGCTGCTTCGATAAGAATCTGTTCCAGAGCTCAAAGTCTATGAGAATTCTATAACCTGAAAATGAAAAAAATTTTCACAATAAAAAGACGGCATAATAGGCATAAGTATCTATTCTTAATTTTTTTAAAGTTATATTTATTTTTTTACATATGATATATATATTATAATACTTATCTATGTATAAGTATGCTCATGCCATCAGCTGATTGAAATTCATATCTTTTTTTTACCTAATTATACGTATATTTAAAAATACCATATACGACATACGATATTTTGAGGCTGTTTTGTAGAGTCACAGTTTTGTTGTTGTTATATATGTTGTTGTTATATATACTTTCTCTTTCTTTCTCTTTCTTTCTTTCTTTCTTTCTTTCTCTCTTTCCCTCTCTCTCTTCGAGTATACATTATATTTATGTATAATATATGATACTCATAGGAGCTTGTTGATCAATCATAACAGAGCAGCGGTCGGAATAAAACAGCTGATCGACGAGAGAAAAGAAGAAAAAAAATTTCTGATCTGAAAACAGCCATCGGAAATTATAAACTCGATATACATCAAAACGACACAATATTTTTAATTGAAATTTTTTATACATGCATTATATCAAAAAATCTATCCATTGATATATTTAAATATAAGATAAAACATAATGCAAAGTCGTAAAAAATAAGTGAAATTCTCGCACACCCATTTCAAAGTATATAGTAGCGCGGTCGTCCCTCAGGCTTTTTCTATATTTGGACAGATACTTGCCTTCGGAGCGCTCCCATGCATGTGTGCGTATGCGTGCGTGTGTGTCTGTGTGTGTGTGTGTGTGTGTGTGTGTGTGTATGTGTGTATGTGTGTGTGTGTGTACGTATACCGTTTTATCTCAGTTTTTGTGCGAATTCGGGAAGGAAATTCACTTTTTGATTTGTCAATGGGTTTTTGTTTTATTTTGAATTTTCGATTCTCGCAAAATTTAGTTTTGCATTTTTTTAATAATGACCATTGGGATATTTGAATCGGACAAATAGCATTCGTAAGAGCATAAAAAACCTACATTTTCCAAAAAGAAAATTGCATTAGCTATTACGGATCTTATTAATAGAAACACATTTTTTTAAAAAGCTTATAATTCCAAAAATAAACTCATTTCAATTTTTTTGAAAAAATCATGATAATGCAGAATATTAATAGCTATAATCTATAAAATATGATTTAATAATTCATTCATATTTAAAAAATTGCATATTTTTTTCCTATTATTCAAATTATTTGTTATTTGACACTTATGTTATCTAAAAAAAAGTTATACTTTCAAATATAAATAATTAAAAAATTGCTATCTACCTTGAGATAAACTTACTCACATTTTCAAAGTGATATATATAATAACTATATTTTTTACATTATAAATATATTATTATTCAATAATTGCATACCTTTATTATAAATAATTGTGTACATATTATAAAAATTGAAATTATACTTCTAATTTTGATTTTTTTAATGGTCCGTTATAATTTTCGTCATTCTCTTCTTTCACTTTCAATAAAATAACATTGATTGTCGATTTTATCATTTCTTTACTTTCTACAATTTATGTAAAAGTATTACACCATCTTCATAAAAAACAAAAGCAAATAAAAAATTATGTGAACACAAATATCAGTGGCAGCTAATAAAAACATTTACATAAATTTCTAAAGGCAAAATAAGTATATAAAATTATATGGCCATGAACCATAAACGTTTTAACTTTAAAATTTTTATCTCAAAATTGAAAGAGGGTAATTCTTACTATATTCACTTTTTAAATCGCGATTATTCGAAAAATTAGTTTCAACTTAAAATAATTGGCCAGCGTATCTGACTAATTTCATGTTTATGCAGAGCTCGCTGGAGATTAACCTCAATAAAAAACAGAAGCAAATAAACAACATGCGCGCGTATCGCACGTCATTTACATTTTCTAGTAACATATATACATAAAACCGTTCCCGAAAATTTCGATTTGAAAAGAGGGCTAAAACAGTTTTAACAGTTTTACCCTCAAATATCTCTGAAATTTATAAACTAATTCTTTTATGTTTTATTTTTTTACGCATGTAATAAATAATATGCAAACTCTACATCTCCATCAAATCTACATCTCCATCAAATTTCAAAGTAATTAAATTTTACTCTAGTTATTGTGCAACATAGAAAGTCTTTTCCAGAAATACCAAAATTTTAAATATCAAATATCTCAAAAACTAACCATATAATCTGGATGAAATTTTACATAGATATTGCCTATATTGCATACAACTGATACATGAAGTCGTCATTGAGAAATTACCATTTTGAAAAAGACGTAAAAAAATTTTAAACTTAGATATCTCTAAAAATTATGAGCCAATTCTTTTACCTAAAGGACTTATACGATAAATATATAAACCTTACATCTCCACCAAATTTCAACATGATTAAACCATTTTTTTTACTCTAGTGTTAATACGACAAAGAAAATGACTTTGTAAAATACGAAAATTTAAATATCAAGTATCTGAAAAAGTACTTGAATGCTCTTGATTAAAATTCGTACACATATATTATCTATATCACATAAGAAACTGTCTATAATTTTGTAGCTGATTCATCGAGCCGTTTTACGATTTACGATTTGAAAAAAAGGTTATAAAAATTTGAAAATATCTCTAAAATTTATTGACCAATCATTTAGCCCAAAGAACTCAGCAGAGAGCTATCTCAAATCTATCTCTACAAGGAATTTCAAAGCGATTATGTCAATTTTACTCCCGTAATCGTGTTTCATACGAAACGCATTTTTTTCATTTTTCAATTTTCTTTCTCGAAAACTAGTCGACAGAATGGATTTGAATTTTTACAGATTATAGCTATTTATAATCTGCATTATCATGATTTTTTTTCAAAATAATTGACCATTTATTTTTTGAGTTATAGGCTTTTAAAGACAAAACGTTTTTGTTAATAACAAAAGAACCCTAACAGCTAATGTAATTTTTTTTAATATATGTTTCTTTTTATGCTCTTTCGAATGCTATTTGTTTGATTCAAATATCTCAATGTTATGATTAAAACAACGCAGTAATAAATTTTGCGAAAATCGAAAATTCGAAAAAAACAATTCGCACAAAAAAATCAAAACATGAGACTTGTGTGGTTAAAAGTGGTCGAGTACATCCTCAGATAAAATGGTATACACACACATCCACACACACACACACACACACACACACACACACACACGCACCCACCCACCCACGCACGCATGCACGCAAGTATGCACTGCCATCACCCACATACAAACACCTGCACACACACACACGCACGTACATACACATACACACACCCACACACACACCAACACACCCACACACAGACACACACACACACACACACTTATATATTACAATAGACTTACATCGGACTCAAGCCGTACAAGACTTACTCTTCCAAACGGCTAAAGAGCAAGAAACGGGTATTCTGTGTACTGGATGGCACTGCAATTTATAGCTGCTACTTCTTGCGGAACGCATCGCGTGAAACGGTTCAGGGAGACTTGGACGACTTAGAGAGGAGAGTAAGACAATGGCCCGAGCCCATCTTGGTAGCAGGAGATTTCAACGCCAAATCTCGGTCATGGAGTGGAAGCTCGGAAGACAGAAGAGGGCGTCTTTTAGACGAAATGACAGTCTCACTCGATCTGATAGTGATCAATCAGCCGGAGATGGCAACATTCGAAAGAAGAGCGCCGTCATCGGTACTAGATATGACATTTCTTTCGATCAACGCTAAGAAAAAACCTCCGCGAGTGGACAATATTGGAAGAAGAGTCACTCAGCGACCATGGATATATCTGTTTCGAGTTAAAGAGCCGAAAACGTGATGCCATGAAATGCCATCAAGCTATGAAGATGGGGCACCTAGTGATACGGAAGCTCTAGACGAGTCAAGGATCGGGTGCACCAACAGATGTACCGACTGTACTCAAGATTATAGAGATGCTCTTCCCAAAAGGAGCGCCCAGAGAGAGCTATCGGAGCGATGTGGAACAGAGGTATCTCTGTTCCAGATAAGCGAACTAAAATTGGCTGCAAAGACTCGGGAAAGGCATCCGGACCCGACGGGATCCCCAACGAAGTTCTGAGAGCGACTATTCGGGAAAAACCTCAGCTCATCCTGGACTTATTCAACACGTGTCTGGAAAGAGGTCATTTCCCGAAACAATGGAAACTGGTCCTCATACCGAAGGGCAAAGACAAAGATCCCAAGGCACCATCCTCTTGGAGGCCGTTATGCATGCTCGACTCTGCGGACAAGCTATTGGGTCCTTGAATAAGTTCTCGCTGTTTCCTAACGGATGGGGTTACCAGGACTAAGTGTATGTAATTTCAGATGCTAATGCATCTCTATAAGGAAGTACTGTCGGTAAGCTTGAACTTAAGTGTATGTTACTTAAGCGTTTTTTGTTCTTACTACTAAAAATGTCAAGTTTTGTGCCAAGTAAAGAGTATTTGCGGGGAATTTTATTACGCTATTTTATTAAAAAAAAATCTGCAGCTGAAGCGCACAGGATTCTTGATGAAACTTACGGTGACCATGCTCTGTTGGAAACGACATGCAGAGACTGGTTTCGACGCTTCAAAAATAACGATTTTTGAACGTTAAATTTCAAAAATAACGTTTGAAAACGTTAGGAATGATCCAGAAGCAAGGACATTGGGTGCCGTATGAGTTGAAGCCGAGAGACGTCGAACGGCGTTTTCTCACATGTGAAATGCTGCTTCAACGGCAGAAAAGGAAAGGTTTTTTGCATCGTATCGTGACTGGCGATGAAAAGTGAATACAGTACGATAATCCTAAGCGTAAAGAATCGTGGGGTAAACCCGACTATGCATCAACATCGTCCGCAAAGCCAAATATCCATGGTTCGAAGCTTCTCCTCTGCATTTGGTGGGATCAGCAGGGTGGAATTTATTATGAACTGCTGAAACCGAACGAAACTATCACGGGAGATCGCTATCGACTGCAATTGATGTGTTTGAGCCGAGCCCTAAAGGAAAAACGGCCGCTGTACGAGCAGAGACACGACAAGGTGATTTTGTTACGTGACAATGCTCGGCCACATGTTGCAAAAGTCGTCAAAGAAACTTTGGAGACGCTTTAGTGGAATGTCCTACCTCATCCGCCGTATAGCCCAGACATTGCCCCTTACGACTACCACTTGTTCCGGTCGATGGCTTATGGCTTGGCTGAGCAGCACTTCTATTCTTATGAAGATGCCAAAAAATGGGTCGATTCTTGGATAGCTTCAAAAGACGAGCAGTTTTTCCGAGATAGAATCCGTAAATTGCCAGAAAGATGGGAGAAAGTAGTGACTTGTGATGGTCAATATTTTGAGTATCATGCTTTTTACTACATAGTTTAAAGAAAGCATTAATTTTCACAAAAAAACAGCGAGAACTTATTCATGGTCCCAATACATAAGGGAATTATTCTCAATCGCATGTAGAGAAAACTGGACGATCCGGAGAATGAAGGAAGATACAATACGGATTCCATGCAGGACAGAGCACTTTGCACGCCGTGAAGGAAGTGCAGAAAAGAGTAGACAGAGCATTCTCCATAAAACCGAAGCTGGGAGGCTTCTGTGCCAAGGTAACACTCGATGTGAAAAACGCTTTTAGCACAGCCAAATGGGAACATATATATCAAACCCTTAACAGGAGTCTCCCTGAATATCTAATGAGGGTCGCTAGCAGCTACCTAAAGAACAGGACGCTGATGGTGGAAACCAACGGCGCACAGTGGGCTGGGAGGTTCGAAAAATGATATTAATTCTTGCGTTACGCGAATTTAGGCCAAACAATTTTTCAAAAAATTGCGTTGGATGGATGAAGTAATACGAAACCCAGATCCGGCGCACAAAAAAGAGCGAGGATGCATCTGGGCCTGCTCCCTTGCGCGGAAGCTGCGATAGCAATCTTTTTTCGTATTTTCTCTGAATTTGTTTAATTTTATAGGGAAAAAAGTTTTCTTTAAAAATTATATTTTATTTGGAGCACAAAGAAATTAAAAAAATTATGTTGCATGTCCGAGTTGATAAGTTACCCAGTTCTATTTTATTCTTTTAAATCAACACAAAATATATGCAAGGTAATATTGTTTAGTTTAATAAAACAAGAAATAATATGATATGATATAATTTGTATACACTTCGTATATCAAATACATAAAATATACTAAAACTTATCAACATGCCCTTCATTTTCCTTTCATAGACAGGAAAAACTCAAAGAATAGTTTAAAATAAATAAATCGTTTTTTAAACAATTTAAATAACTAAGTGATAATTACAATGTATCACCATGTACATCAAATATATAAAATATACTAAAACTAATCAATATGCTCTCCATTTTCTTTTCATAGACAGAAAAAATAACCGCTGTCAATTCATTGACACGTAGCTTCCTCAAACTTAATTTACTGATTCCTTTAATTAATTTTTAATTCCAATATTTAAAATTTCATACTTTATTTTGTACGGTGAGACTATGTTACATGGTTTATGACTTTTTATTTTTACTCTTTCTATATTTTATCATAAAAAAGCAATTATTATTATATAATTTTATATTTGCTACGAGTTTAATAGGTGGTTAAAATTTTAAGTCGATAAATCAAGTATTCTCTGAGAAAACGAGATTCGAAAATTTTTTAAAAAGATTTTTAACCACTAATATGTTTTTTCGTAATGGACCGATTTTTTTTGGCAACGAACTCGATCTGAAGATATATAAAAGCTACATCAGTGCCGGATAGTTCAGGACGATTGGATAATTTTTACTCTCGTTATCGTACGACAACGAAAAGGCAAATTTTTTCTAAAATAATTTTTTTCTAAAAAACAAATGAATATAATCTCTTAATTTTAACCAACTATAGTCTTCAATGAGTGTAATAAGTGGTTAAAATTTCAAGTCGATAAATAAAATATTTTTTGAGAAATTAATTTATGAAATATAAAAACGTTTTCGTTAATAACAAATGGCAAAGTGAAGATAATGTAAATATTAAAAAAGGAAAGTATAGGTAATTTAAATACTTTTCAAGAAAAGTTCATTATATTATGTAATAATGGCTGTAAGATATAAAAAAATAAAAAAATAAAACAAAAATTTAAAATCGTTTTTTGGTTATAAAAAAAAGGAAAATCAATAAAAACTCAAATTTATCAAGTTATCAAGTTTTTTTCACGAGACGAAGAGAATAATCTTTGTCCGACAAAAATCGTTCGATTCGTTTCCGAGATATAAAGAGTTTACCCACACACACACACACACGCGTGCACGCACCCAGCCACCCACCCACCCACGCACTCACGCACACACGCACACACATCCACGAAGAAAAATTTTCTCAAAATCAACAATTCTCTACGTATATCGCCTTTAAAACATCTTTTTGAACATTTTTTGTCTCGAAAATTTTGTTCACCGCACAAAGCTTTCCTCTATGAGGAAGCAACACGAAGAATAATTTAAAATAAATAAATCGTTTTTTTAGCAATTTAAATAACTAAGTGATAATTACAATGTATCATACATTATGGTATAAAACCTATATCTTTTTGTACCGCAAGCATGATTTTCGCGTTTTTTGAACCTATTAATAGAGCCGAAAGCGACCGCTTGTCGACCAGCGAGCGGTAAAAACTAAAAAGCGCCCGCTGCTCGCCGCAGGGGGCGGTAAAAATCGAAAAGCGCCCGCTGCTCGCCGCAGCGGGTGGTAAAAATTGAATGACGCCCGCTATCGTTTTTGAATCGAGTTTTCAAGATTGTTTAAGAAAATCATCGATATTTTGAAAAAATAGCAAATATTAAAGCTAAAAATATTTAATACAATCTTGGTTCTTGAGTTAAAAGCAATTCACGTTAGCCACACTTTAGTAAATTGAAAATATTCAATTTCTCGTCTTCGGTTCGCAAACGCACTCGCCTTCGGCTCGTGCTAACTCACCTTCGACTCGTACTGCAACCCCACACTCGGTTTAAAAAAACCCACTTTACGCCTTTGGCACACAATATACTATTATATCTCATTATATCGTTCTCGATGCTCACTTTTCCTATAAGGAAAATAACGACAACTGCATCGAATCATTTACACAAATGATGTTTATTATTGACCCATACAAATCAAATTCTAATGTTTATGCTTATGACCTCTTGTAGCTAGCAAATAAATAAAAAGCATATTTTCCTGTGAATTTTCGAATTATGAGGTTCGCATCGATATCGCTTATCATTTGAGACCTACGCGCATTTATAATCATGTTTTCTATAAAACATTCTGAATTGTGTTTTATTTAAAGAAATGACTGAAATGTCGACTTCAAAAAGCAATTTGAAGTTTTGCGCAGTTATTTGTTCGAGAACTACGATTTCGTTGACTATTGTGAGAGTGCAAAAGAAGCCATCGAAGAAAAATTAAAGAAAAATTTTCTTTCTAACTTTCGGCAGACCCGGCATTCGTCCATATATGAACATATATTATTATATACAAATATGTAAAACTGTATACGACCGTACATGGACGTACATGGACGTACATGAATGTATATCGACTTTATCACATATGTCTATATATCATCATATATATTCATATATGACTATATTTGCTAATATACAAGTATATATGTTTATATAGAGACGAAATCCATATATGATCATATATGATTATATATTGTATTATATATGATCATATATGGATTTCGTCTCTATATAAACATATATACTTGTATATTAGTAAATATAGTCATATATGAATATATATGATGATATATAGACATATGTGATAAAGTCGATATACATTCATGTACGTCCATGTACGTCCATGTACGGTCGTATACAGTTTTACATACTTGTATATAATAATATATGTTCATATATGGACGAATATGGACACGTATAAAGATGACTTACAAAAGTATTATATATATCCATATATGTCCATATATAGTCATGTATGACTATACTTGCTTATATACAACCATGTGTTTTTATATAGAGACAAAATCCATATATGATCAAATATAGTTATATATAATCACGTATGGTCATATATATCCATGCAGATTTTTATATATGAGTATATATGGCCATACATGGATCATTTTTTGCCGGGTCTGCCGAAAGTTAGAAAGAAAATTTTTCTTTAATTTTTCTTCGATGGCTTCTTTTGCACTCTCACAATAGTCAACGAAATCGTAGTTCTCGAACAAATAACTGCGCAAAACTTCAAATTGCTTTTTGAAGTCGACATTCCAGTCATTTCTATAAATAAATCCATATATAAAAATCTTGCATGGGGATATATGAGCATACGTGATTACGTATGCTCATATATCCCCATGCAAGATTTTTATATATGGATGTATATGGCCGTATATGGATCATTTTTTCCCGGGGAAAGCGAAAAAATTGACGAGAAATTATAATAATTGGGAAGAATTTGAGAAAAAGTATCAAACTTGGCTTGTTCAAAGTTTCGAATTCGATTATAATAAAGTACTTGCGCGAGTTAAAGTTGAAACAGGTAATTGCAAATACATTTTAGACTTATTTATTGCATAGATGTAGGTGAAATTTTTTCTTACTTTTTTAAATAATACTTTATACCACTCAAACCTCAAAATCACAACTTTGATATGATTTTTCGGCGCTCGTGGTATAAAATACCGTTCGAAACTAGTGCGTAAGTCGATTTTTTAGCTGGTGTGACTTTTTGCACGAGCGAAGCGAAATTTTCGCAATCGAGTAGGCCGTCCTATAGTTTCTTATCAATCCTCCGCTCCGATTACTAAGAGGACAAAACTATTCGAATTAAACAAAAGGATTAGCACAGAGGAAGTTTGCGAATTAGCAAAAAAAATTTAAATGGATAACAATTTAGAAGGGAGGAAGCTTGTCGATATTATCTTTGACAAATCTTCTGCAAAAAAATTGCTTAAACAGTTTAATAAACCTGAGAGTAAGCAATTAACTCCAGAAGAGGCATTGGCATTTCTCGTAGATGGCAATCTAAAAAATGATCTTTATAAGAAAATGCGAAAACAAGCGCTCAAAAATGGACATAAATTATACCCATCTTATGAAAAGGTAATCTGTTATATTATGTTATTAGGGTTTAGTCTCTTTGATAACTTTCATGTTCTCGCATACGCAAGACTTTGCATCACAAAATATTATTGAATAAATAGAAAATTTTAAAATTTTCGTATTTAGAATCACATGCTTAAATTATTTATAATTATATATATATATATATATATATATATATATATATATATATATATATATATATATATATATATATATATATATATATATATATATATTCACACGCATATTTTGTGAGTAATAAAAAGATGTACTCAGTCGTATAATATGTACTTTTACGTACTTCTTATATACCTACAGGTAAGAGCTGCGAAAAAAGCCACTATTCCGAATAATGTGAAAATAAGCGAAACAGTTTGTATGGTACCAGTACAAGATTTATTAAATCACACAGCCAAATGAATAATGAAGGCTATTAATCTCAACCTGTCTGAAGAAACGCAATTAAAATTAGTTATAAAATATGGTTTCGACGGGACACATTGTAATGCTTATAAGCAAAAAGCCAAAGATCTCGCTGAATATTGCGAGAGTGTTTTCTGCACATCACTAGTACCAGTGCGACTAGTTGATAAACTGACAAACAAAATTTATTGGTCTAATCCAAGGCCATCTTCAACAAGACTTTGTCGCCCTATTAAATTATCTTTCAAGAAGGAAACTGCTGAGCTGGCCCGGATGGAAGAGAAAATGCTGCAAGATCAGATTGATAAATTAAACGATGTCGTTTTCGATAACTACAGTATTTCTTTTGAAATGCTTTTAACCATGATAGATGGGAAGGTAACATTAGATCTGCGCAATGCTTTACTTGATGACTGTACAAAATTAGCGATATTATTATTTTTATTATTATCTTCTAGGTATGCAGTACATTAAGAGACAAATCGACTCAAACATGTTTTGTGTGTGGCTACTCCATATCTCATTTGAACAATATAGAAAAAATGTGCCGTGAGCAAGTAAATGTAGATGCTCTGAAATATGGATTTGCGGTGTTACACGCACACATAAGATTTTTGGAGCTAGTGCTTCATATTTTTTATCGTTTAGATATCCAAAAATGGAGAGTAAGTTGAACAGACAATAAATCCAATAACAAATATTTTCATTTATATATGTAATAAAAAAAACTTTTTTTCTATTGATAGCTGTAGTCCATTTGCAATAATTTAATAACTTCATTTCTTAGCGCTTTAATATTTATTTTCAAGTATACTGATTTAATTATGATTCTTTATGTATGTCTCTATGTTTCCGTACTTAGGATCAATTCACTTTTTTACAAACAAAGTTATAAAGTCAGCCATTATATTAAAATTAAAATTTATTGAATTAACTTTAAGGTGCTATCAGCCGAAAAAGAGATTATAAACGATAGAAAAAAAAGGATTCAAACTGAATTACGCAAATTGTTGGGAATACTTGTTGACGCGCCCAATCAAGGATTTGGAAACACTAACAACGGCAATACCGGCAGAAAATTTTTTGAAAATTGCGATGTTGTTTCCAAAGTGACAGGTACTATTAGTGATTTGACTTTATGATTTAATTACTCATATATATGCACTACATGTGCATCTCCAATATGATAACTATATGCATATATATGCACTTAATATCTATATTTTAACAGGTTTCGATCTTGAACTGTTGAAGCGATTGAAAGTTATTCTGGCCGCAATTTCATCTCAGTGGTCAATTAATACTGAGAAATTCAGGGTCTAATGCTACGATACTACTCTTAAATATAAAGATCTGTACAGTTGGTATCACATGCCCCCTTCGATGCACGTGATCTTGATCCATGGATACAAAATAATGGATCACTTATTAATACCAATTGGGATGCTTTCGGAGGAGGCACAAGAAACCAATAATAAGAACATAAAAAAATTCAGGGAAAATCATGCAAGAAAACTCTCAAGGTATGTTATTTTATAAAAAAAAGTCTCAAGTTTAAAATTAACATATATTATTTATGTTAAAGACTAGATACAAATGAAGATACATTTCACCGTTTGCTCGCTTATTCTGATCCATTGATTACTTTATCCCGAGAGCTCCCAAAAAAAAAGAGAGAGCATTCACCCCTGAAATAATAGATCTTCTCACTTTTGACGAACATGAAATGAACGAAACGAGTTCAGAAGATGAGAGTGCAAGTGATAATGATGAATTGGAGACAGAATCAAGCGATCATAGCGACATGGATTTATAATTTTTTTTTACGCTTATATGTATACATTTATGTTATTTCTAATTTTAGCAAAAATAAATATGAGATATTTGTTTTTTTTTTTTAGAATATGTTGTACATGTATATTCCATTTTACATTATAATCAAAATGTACACCTAAATATTTAACGTACTCGACTCGTTTAATTGGTTGATTTTTAGTTTTAATGGATAGATCTTTGGGCACACTATATCACAGTAGAGACCAAAGGTCATATATACAGTTTTGTTTACATTTAGTGACAATTTATTACAAGCGACCCAGTCAGCAACAGATTCAAGATATTTGTTCATTTTGTCTTGAGCTGACGTCCACGTGTTGTCACTTGATATCACAATAGTGTCATCAGCACATGACATTATGGTCTCTTTTGGCATATCTTCCAGTAGATCACTTACATATAGAACAAATAGTAAAGGACCTAAGATAGTTCCTTGCGGAACACCAGTTGTAATTAATTTATAAGGGTTTATGTATTCATTAATTTTAACTTTTTGCAATCTATTTGAAAGATAGCTAGTTAATAGCTTTAGAGCGTTATCTCTTATTTCATATCTATCAAGTTTCTCTAATAATATTTTATGGTTCACCGTATCAAATGCCTTTGCCAAATCCAAAAAGGCCGCGATTATTGGTATCAAACACTTTATAGTTTTGATAGCCAACAAAAATTCTGTTGTTATTTTTCTTCATATATTTATGCATTTCAGCTGTTACTTCTAGGATTATTGATTGTAGTGTAGTATATATATTTATATATCTATTTATATCTGTATCGATGTAATTGTACAGTTTATACAAATTAATTATATCATATTATTTCTTGTTTGATTAAATTAGATAATATTACTTTGCATATATGTTGTATTTTATTTAAAAGAATGAAAAAGAACTGTGAACCTTATCAACACGGATAAGCAACATAATTTTTTACAATTCTTTATGCCCGAAAAAAAATATAATTTTTAAAGAAAATATTTTGCCCTATTAAACGAAAAAAATTAAGAGAAAATAGGGAAAAAGACAGTTTTTGCAGCTTCCGCGCCATGGACCAGGCCCAAACTCATCCTTGCCCTTTCTTGTGCACCGGATCTGGGTTCCTTATTACTTCAACAATGCAACGCAATTTTTTGAAAAATTTTTTGGCCCAAATTCGCGTAACGCAAGAAGTAATATCATTTTTCGAACCTCCCATCCCACTGTGCGGCGGCGGCACCTCAGAAATCGAGACCACGGTAGGAGTCGCTCAATGATCGGTTGGTGACCCTACGATATGGAGCATACATTACGATGGGTTGCTGCGGCTCAAACTACCTAAACACGTGGTTTTAGTAGAATACGTGGATGGCGTGGGCATGGTGGCAGTAACTGCAACTGTAGAAGAACTAGAGTGGAAATGCATCGAGACTCTAGAAATAGTCAGTTGCTGGATGAAAGCATACGGCCTCAAACTAGCCTAGGAGAAGGGCGAGGCTGTTCTCGTAATAAAGAAAAGAAAGTTCAGGCACCCAAACTCAAACTAGATGGCCACACCATACAGTTCCAGGATAGCATCCGGCACCTGAGCTTATGGATCGAAAGGCACTGGAACTTCAAAGACCACATCAGGCAATATATTGCATTTGTACATCCTCCAATGTATTGCTAATATATGGGTAAAGTAAAATATATAAAAATAATTCCAAATCATTATTAATATAGCGAGAATATATTGGCCTTGCATAGCGAATAATTTTTTATTTCATTTATTTTTTTTTTTTTTATTTTTAGATAAAATACGATATAAATCGTTTGGTATGAAATACATTTCTTTTTATTGTTCAATAAATAACATTTATTTAATTTTGTACATTACAATCATTATATTTACATGTATACAAAAGACACGCATATTACTTTGGTAGTGATGGGCTTCCGACGATGCCGAATGTCTCGACACCATTCCAATAATAAGCGAAGTATACGCGCCCTGGTTGTCTGTAAAATAAATCAGCGAATATACATTTACAATTAGATAAGTATAAAACTCATTGTACACGAAATCCTTAGATTTTATTGTAAAAGTTGAACTATAAGTTGTTATAATCTCCTAACCTTACCATTTTTGCTTTCACAAATTTTACACTAGCATCATTTATGTATCATATAAACATATTCTTGGATGTTCAAGAATGAGAAATCTTTGTGTATGATTTTTTTGTTTCAGATGCACTACATACTTTCTGAAAGAAATAATTTCATTTCGGGCAAGGTGGACTTCGACGATGGGAATTTATAGACAAACGCGGAAAATTGGATAGACTACGATACTTAGAAGTGCAGGAGAAACGAAAATGACTTTCGGGATCCAGCAACAACAAAGAGATAAAAAGATATTATATATTTAAATAATTTAAAATTTTATATATTTAAATAATTTAAAATTTTATATATTTAAATAATTTAAAATTTTATATATTTAAATAATTTAAAATTTTATATATTTAAATAATTTTCATAAAATTTTAGCCATAGTAAAGCCAACTTCCTAATAGTATATGTTGTTCTATTAATAAATTTAATAATGAATTTGATTTTTTATTAGTGTATATTATAATTCTTTTATAAATAAGATTGAAAGCCCAATTTCATATAAATTTTCTAAATAATATAAATATTCACCACAACATGTAAAATTTTAATACAATTCTTATTGGACAATTAAGTAATTGCTAAATTTCTTTTATTTTACAGACAACCAGGGCGCGTATACTTCGCTTACTATTGGAATGGTGTTGAGACAGTAGGCATCATCGGAAGCCCAACACCAGCAAAGTTTAATATGCGTGTCTTTTGTATACATGTAAATATAATGATTGTAATCTACAAAATTAAGTAAATGTTATTTATTCAATAATATAAAGAAAGGTATTTCATTCCGAAGATTTATATAGTATTTTCTCTTTATTTTTTTCTCTCTATTTCTCTCTCTAATTAAAAATAAAATATATAAAAATAAATGAAGTAAAAAATTATTCGCTATGCAAGGCCAATATATTCCCACTATATTGGTAATGCTTTGGAATTATTTTTGTATATTTTATTTTGCCCATATATTAGCAATACCCATATATTGCATAGCCAATATACTGCTTATATATTGCTAATATGTATATTCAATATATATGCAATATATTGCCCATACTTACAATTTTTACGTGGATAGGAGCACAGCACTACAGCAGCTGATGCCCAATGAGGGAGGACCTAAACAAGGCAGTCGAGCACTTCTGGTGACTGTGGTGCACTCGGTGCTACTCTGCGGCTCGCCTCTGAGTATTTCGAGTTATTAGTGGATATCGTACCATATCACTGGGCGCAACCTTGCTCCTCGCAGGAATAACCCCGATATGGCTTCTCGCTAAGGAAAGAGCCAACGAGTGGGAGAAGCAGCCGCGAGGGGACGAGACAGTCACCCTACTGGATATTAAAAGAGAAGCCCACGCAGCCCTACCGCAAGGGTGGCTAGGTAAATGGCTAGGTAAATGGAGTATACCCTAAAGGCAGGACACACACGCTTATTAGAGACGTCAAAGAGTGGACGGCCCGAGAACACGAAAGTTTACTGGGTCACGCAGGCACTCAGGAGAGTGTCAGAGATCCGGATCATGGATTCAGCTCAAACATTAGACCCTAACCCTCCAAAAAACTCAAGCTGTGTACATTATTTGCTTTATTTCGAAAAATCTTTTTAAAAAGTCTCTTTTTAAAACCGTAGCCATTTAATCTTGCAAAGTCTTAAAGACCATTTTAAGAAGAGAAAATAAAACTAGGGAAAACGATCTTTCATTTGCTTATTTCGGGATTGAAAAATATTGATTCCTTTCAAAGTTATGAAAATTTAAAATTGATCAACGAAAATATACCAAAATATGCATGAATTCAAACAGCGAATTTTAGGCATTTAACAGTGCCTTTTTATTGATCAAATTTAAACTTTCATAACTTTGGAACGAATGAATATTTTTCAATCCTGACAAAAGCAAATGAAAGATCGTTTTCTTTAGTTTTATTTTCTCTTATTAAAATAGTTTTTAAGATTTTACCAGAGTAAATCGTCACTGTTTTAAGAAGAGACTTTTTTAAAAGATTTTTTCAAAATAAAGCAAAAAATGTCCATAACTTTAGTTTTTTGAACCGTTAGAGTCTGCAGTTTTCTTCATGTTTCTACGTTCAAAAACATATCCCAAAGTTTGAGCTGAATCCGTGATCCGGATCCCTGATACTCTCCTGTGTGTGTAATGTGTGTGGGTGTGGATGTGGGTGTGTGTATGTGTGTGTGTGTCAGTGGACATGGGTGCTTCGGCGCCTACTGGTTCAAGTATAAAAGACGAAGCGATCCAACCTACCAGGACTGTGGCGCCGAATGGGACGACACGGAACACGCGTTCTTCCACTACATGCAGAGTCTACATGGAGGGGCGGGCCCAAATACAACAGAGTGTTGGCGCACCCTTAGAGCCAGAGACACTGATCGAAGTCATGCTGCGCGGATCGAAATCTTACGACAAGATTGCGTGCTACTTCAGGCATGTAATCACAAAGAAGAGAGAAAAAGAAGAGGAGACACAGCGAATGATGAACCACGGACCCTTGGACTAGGGGGAAGAAAAGGTCGACGCGCGAAAAGAGTTGTTTGTGTGTGTGTGTGTGTGCGTGTGTGCGTGTATGCGTGTGCGTGTGTGTGCGCGTGCAGAAAAAGAAGATGGAGGCTCTCCGAAAGGGGAACATCCAAATACTGTAAACTGTCAAGCCCGAACCCCTAATTCCTCGGCCGCAAGGCCAAGGGGATGGTGGAGTAGGGATAACGACAGCAACGGCGACGAGTCCAGCGAATCAGAACGGGCCCACTGAAGGAATACTCATGCGGTGCTGGTGGGGTTCCGGTGTCGTAGGGCTACTGGCTGGGGAGCTTGCTCCCCCCACGCACACTAAAAAAAATAACACACACGCACACACACAGAAACACACACAAACATCCATACAGACATTTTCTAAAATCATGTAATTCGAACTTCTAACACCTCTATTTGTATTTCTAGAGCGATTTAATGGAACTTAAAATTGTACTATTACAAAGTGTTTGCGCTGAGAAGTAAATAAAGGTGGTTTTTCTTTGTTTTTCTCTATCTTCTTTATTTAAGTAAAGCACAACTGCTAGTCGTTATACATAATCACTCCTGACTGCTCGGCATAGGCACAGAAAAATACAATCTTATATTTGGATCTTCTTATATTTGGATAATCTTATATTTGGATAACCTTATGTTTGGATTACACGTCTTCTTAACTTAACTCTTTACTTCTTAATTTGATTTTCAACTTCTTAATCTTCGGATTTATCTGAAAACAAACAAAAATAAATATGTTAGATTTTAGCAGAAACTTTTAAAGAAATATTTCTTAATAATTTCTTTCAATTATGTCTCTTAATAATATCTCTTAGTAATTTAGTTTATCATCTTTTCTCTAAGATATTTATGAGCGTCAAATGATAAGGGCTTTGTCATTATATCACCTATGTTCTTTTTCGTTGCTATTCAGTTTACTCTAATTTTATTTTGATCAACGCATTGTTTAACAAAACTTGAATGTTAGGCGCGCTACGCGCGCCTTTAATGTAATTGTATTATCTTGAATCTACTACGATAATTATGTAATATAAATCATATCGTAAATCATAACATAACTGGATTTATTAATGTATTTTGCTACTTCCTTTTGTTAACGTGTTGTTAATTCTAGGTACATGATACAACAAACCAATTTTGGAAATTCTATGTTCTCAAATTTCGTTATAACTTAAAAATAAAGGCAAATATATCTCAAATATGGTTAATAGAGGAGAGGATAGAAAATAAAAAGCATAGATTTAGGAAAGAGCCGACAGTAGAGATGGCTCTAGCACGGGTGCTGTGTGTATTACTTACAATTAATGTATTTTATTTATTTAAGGGTGTACTATAGTTAAAAAATAAACCTGTTCACGAGTTGATTATTTTTATTGTTGTTTAAAATGAATTAGTGACTTATTTATTTGGTTGCGACGTCTCGCCGCAGCGAGAAAAAGAGAGTTTCTCTGCGAAGGCTCTGTCGCGGCGATCACGAAGGGTCGTCCGGGTCATTTCTTCCCTTTTTGGTATTGGAAAAGGGCACCGAGACAGAGGAGCAAGTTGTTTCTCTGTAGGCGGGCGTGCCACAGAGGTGATCGGCAACGTAGTTGTTGCTGAGGCAACGAGTTTGTTTTAAAAAAAAAAGAAAGTGAGCTTGTGAGCATTCTGCGCGGGACTAAAAGTAGAAAAACCTTCATGGTGTGTAGTCGCTATTATCAATTGTATTACATTATTAAAAAGTTACTTATAATTAAAGTCTTCTGAATATTTTATTCGTAATATTATTTGGTCCTTCGAGCCGGATCTCGGGACCTCTCGCTGGTCGACTCCAGCCAAATTTATTGATTATTATGCCTGTTTTCTTTCTTGAGCGTTTTCAAATGGGAAAGAAAAAGTCGGCATCGGGAACCAAAAAACCTCCTGAGAAGCGCACCCGTGCAGCGTCGACTCGAGCGGAGGAGGCTGTCCGGGCCACAATATCGAGGTCAGCGGCTCAAGCGACGAGATCTCGAGCTCGCATTGCGGTTGCCGCGGATTCTTCAGGAGCGGCCATGCGCCTCAAGTGCCCGTCAAGGGTGCAACAGCAACGCGATCCTGTGTTGCTTCAACAGATGCGGCACGGAATCCTGTGCCTGTTCGAGTTCCGGTGACTTCAGTCCAGCGAAGACAAGCGCGGAGTTAGGCGCCTCCAGTTCCAGTTTCCGGGTCGATTTTGGCTCTTGCTCGGGCGTCCACACGGCAGAGACCAGCGCAGCTTTCCGCACCAGCTGCCCGTATGCTTGATGCAGCCCCAGATCGAGCAACGCCGACGCAGCAGAGGCGAGAGTGGTTTCCCGCGCTACCCGACCATGCGTCTCCTCCAGCTTTAGCTCCATCAGCCTCAGGGCAACAGAGGCGTCAGATGATTTCAAAGAAATCAACACAGAGCCCTGCATTTCCAAGCGGAGCGCCTGGTACTCGAGGATTTCCAGTCGGTGCATTGCGGATTCCACTCCGTGTGCAACCCTCAACAGCGCGACTACACGCGCGTGAAATGCAACAGTTCAGCGATACAGCAGCGAATGACGAGGCAGCGGTAGACGACGGTTAAGACGATGAAGAAATCGCGGTCGATAGAAGTAATTTAGAAGCATCTAGTGATCAACTATATAACATCGAATTTAGTAGTCCGCGTATTAATCTTTAAGTAAATAATACGTCTAACCTTGCATTTGAAAATGTACGCGACAGTATAGAGGTGCGATCTCATGGTACGAGTGTGGGAGATACAAATCTAACCCATTCAAGCGATTTAATGGTTTTATAAGTTGCAACGCGATTGCAGAATCAATATGTAAGTGAAGCAGTTCAAATGTGACTAATGATTCCGTATTTGTAAATAGGTTAACGTCGGGAAAAAAATTGCCTACGTTTAATGGAGATCCGTTTGAATGGGCTAATTTTAAGCGAGCCTATTATTCATCATCTGAACTTGGTAATTACAGCAATAGTGAAAACATGACGCGATTATTTGAATCTTTGGAAGACAGAGCTCGCGACGCGACGAAGGCTCATTTTGTTGCTGGAAATAGCAACTATGATGTCATAATGGAGACGTTGGAAATGCGATTCAGTAATCCACGAGTTATTTTAGAAAAGTTATTAAAAGAAATAAGAGAATTACCTATTATCGATGTTCAAAAAACGAATTTAGTAGAGTTTGCGACTAAATTAAAAAGCTCCGTTTATGCAATTAAATCACTCGAATGTAAAGGTTACCTTAACGCATCGGAACTTGCAGATAATTTGTTAACAAAGTTACCAGGTTCGATGATAGATAATTATGTCAGATTTGCGGCAGGTGAAGACAAAAAGAAACTTGTATTAGAGAAAATAACTGATTTTGTAGATAAAGAAGCGAAAATGGCGCTTGATGCCGGCGTAATCCGCTCTAATTTGAATGTGCCAAATGAATCGGATAAAAATGCGAAAGCAATGGAGCTTTTCCGTAACCTAAAGAAGCCAGTTTTTGCGACAAACGTGAGTGACAATACAGAAATGTGCTCTAAAAATTATGAAACCCTCTGTGCTTATTGCGGTCGAAAAAACCATAAAATTGATGAGTGTAATGATTTTTTAAGAATTGCAATCGCTCAACGTTGGAAACTCGCAAGAACAGCTAGACTTTGTTTTAAATGTTTAAATAAAGGGGACGGTAGTGCACATTGTAAAAATAGGAATTGCAGAAAATGGGGCCGAAATCATCATGAACTGTTGCATCAAGTTTTTCCCACAAAATCTGTAAGCGAAAACGATCCGCAAACTTGCGCAAATTTAAGCGCCAACATTTCGTTACCAACAGTAAATAATATCGATTGACTAGCGTATATTTGAAAATAATACCAGTAACCATAGTAGGGAAATATTTTTCAAAAGAAATATTTGCGCTTTTAGATGATGGATTGGCCGCAACCATAATAAACTCAAATATAGTTAGAGAGATTGGAGTCGCGTTGAAAGGAATTGGTGGCGAGGGATCGCTTTTACTTGCGAGTGAGAAAATAGATTTAAAAATTAAAATTGAACGCAGTGTTTTCTTTATCGAGCGTAATAATCGTTGAAAATCTCGCGTTACCCTCGCAAAAAATTCATAGAAATTTGTCTAATTTCTGTTTTTTAAACACTAATATTCGATCTAAACCCTATGACCAAGCTCCCGATTTATTAATTGGGTAAGATCAAAGTAATTTGATTATAGCAAGGGAATTTCGCGAAATAATAATTGACAAATTATTTATATCGCGATGCTTGCTTGGGTGGTCAATTCACGGTTTTAATGAAAAAAATTTAGTACGTCAAGTAAATGTGGTACACAATTCAGTTAAAGAAAGGGATACATTATGACATGAGTCTGAAGATAAATTAGACAAATTGGTCAGATTTTACTTTGATTTGTAGGCAATAGGGGTGAGTGGCTCTTCGAGGGTAAACGCGGGAGATCAGCGAGCGTTGAAAATATTAAATCAAAAGTGTCAATTAAAAAATGGCTTTTGGGAGGTTGGATTGCTTTGGAAATCAGGTGAGCAAACATTTTCGGTCGGTCGGATAATGGCATTGCGACGCCTCGAGCTTTTAGAAAAGCGGTTTCAAAAAGACTCGAATTTCGAAAAATTATATACCACCGAAATGAGGCGTTTATTTGAAAATGGTTTCGCAGAAAAAGTTGTTGGAGATTCGACAATTTATAAAGTCCGTTATTTGCCTCATTTCGGTGTTCGAAACGTGAATAAACCGAGACATGTTCGGCTAATTTTCGATGCAGCCGCGAAAATTGCAGGTCAGAGTTTTAATGATTTATTTTTTCCGGGACCTCAGTTATTAAAATCTCTTCTTGGACTACTCATGCGTTTCCGACAGTTTGATTACGCATTTAAGTCCGAGATTAAAGACATGTTCTTAAAGATAGTAATTCGGGAAGAAGACGGAAACGCGCAAAGATTTTTGTAGAGAATAGATAAATCGGAAGCACAAGAAGAATATAGGATGAAATCTATGTTGTTTGGTGCAAATTCGTCTCTGTGCACAGCTTTGTTCATTAAAAATAAGAACGCGAGATTATTTTCGTCGGTTTATCCCGCGGCGGTAAAAAGCCTTGAAAAGAATTTTTATATGGACGATTATTTAGAAAGTTGCGCGACAATAGAAGAGGCGTCCGAGTGCGTGAAAAATGTAATTGAAATAAAGGCTAACGCGGGCTGGGAAATGCACAGTTGTTGTAAGTAGGTGGTTACTGGGGCCTCTTTTCTATTCTCAGCTGAGACAGAATGGCCGAAAGAAAATTTTATGAAATTTGATGGGAATTCGGATTGTGGCGAAATAAAGAAAACTGCCGTAAACATTAATTCTATTTGGTCTCCGTTGATCGATTTTTTGCGATTTTCAAGTTTCAATCGACTTGTAAATACCGTGTCGCTAGTTTATTTAGCCGTTAAAAAAATGAGTAAAAATGAAAGCTTGAGAGTGGATTTATATGAATGTGCAAAGGCAGTTTGCATTAAGCAAAGCCAAAAATTATCGTTTTTCCGCGAAATTAATGATTTGAAAAATCAAAAATCTGTCTCGAGGAATAGCCGAACATTGTCCTTAAATCCATTTTTAGACGAACATGGTATTTTACGTGCTGGTGGAAGAATAGAGAAATTTTCAGAAAATATTTCTCTGGTCAAACCGATCATTTTAGATAAAAGTGAACAATTAACGAAATTACTTATTCGGCATTACCACGAGAAGTATTATCATGGGAGTCATGAAACGGTAATTAACGAAATTAGACAACATTATTGGATTATCGGACTTAGACAAGCTTTGCGAGAGAGAGACTTTTAGAGGTCGGCCGTGGCCTACAGAACTTACCAGCTCGAAGCTGGAGCAATGACGCAGATCTTCCTCGCCCACGGAGTTCCGTCGTCTCGGACGCCGTGTGTTCTCGGCTGTTCCGGCTGGTTGGCGACTGTTTTGTAGGCGTCTCGGGTATCGGCGGCGATCACCTCGTGTCGCACAAAATCACTGATAGTCCTTACTTTATAACGGTGGATATCGCAAGTTGCATTAGACGCATGCTACGAGTCACAATGGAGTGACCGAGCAACGCACGCCGACGGACGTAGGAGCGCTCCAGTCCCCGCGAGCGAGCGCCACCACTCGTTCGTTTTCGGATACTCGTCTCGCTCTCTCTCTCTCTCTCACTCTCTCTTGACACACGGGACGGCAGCGCGCAGCTTGTTTACACGTGCGCATGCCCCGGCGGCCGGTTTGAGGACGACGACAACAATACCTCGCAACGGCAGTGCGGGTGCCTCGAGGAAGAAGAGACCTGGGACACCTCCACGTGATCAGAGAGACCTTATGGAGCTGAACTCTCTACCTCGACAGTCACCAAGTGCATCTAGGTAGGATCAGTAATTAGTTCTTGTTGTCTTCTGATTTTATGCTAACCTTCAGCCTTGTGCTTTTGCAGGTCACCAGTAGATGAGCAGCGGGCATGACACACAGCAGCTATCTCTCCAGGTGCAGCTGTTCACCTTCGAAGCCAGGTACTCTAGAGCAGTTCCGCCTTTCCCTTATGTTGCAACAGTCACTGGCATTTCTCCATAACCAACAAGGTAAGTTCTGTTCCTCCAAAGTTTCTGTTATGCACCCACTCCATTCTTCTTTTCTATTTGTAGATGTTAGCAGTGGAACGTACCTGCACAGAGTCGACAACGAGACAAGTGGTGTTGTTCCTGCGCCACATATCCTTGACAACAAATGTGTTTTGTATCTTGCTACTTTACCCTATTGCATGTGATGTTTCGATATTGTTTCTTTTTCTACGATACGAACTATGTTTTCCTTTTTTTTTACAGGTTCATCTAAGCTGTCGCCCTCATGAATCAGAGAGGGGTTAAGAGAAAAGCGAGTTCAGTTCCTTCGCCTCGCATCAGCCTACTCTATCTGCAGGGTTTTCAGGAACTGCGTCTACTTCCACAGGAACAGGGATATGGTAACAGCACGAGGAGCTCGCACTACTCCTCCACAATTGTGCTGTCCTCGACTTAGCTAGCTACAGGTAACTATAAGTGTTCGGGTGACGCATGGGTTGCTTGGGCCCTCTTCTGCCAAGCATTTTCCTTAACTTTTAGGTTTTTCAGTTCTGGAAGCTCGCCAGAATATAAACCTCATAAGTTTGTTTGGGGGTTTACCATATTTTCTTTAAATTAACTGTAAGATTCAAAAGTGAGCGTTACAAAATATATATATATATATATCGCGCGCGCTTTCTGCTACTAGCCCTAGTGAGTCTGTGTTGACTGCGGGTCTGCGGCCCTATACGGCGATGTGCGCGCGCGTATGTCCATGGTGTGATGTCAACAATCGCATCGTCTGGATCCCGGCGTTCCCAGTGATGACGGTGGCTACCGCAATACGCCGCCCTGGAGAATGTCGTCCCTATCATCGTGTTTACTAGTTGATGATGATATCTGTCAGAGACAGGAAGGCAGCGTGTCGACGGCGAAAGCAAATTTCGTAAGCCGTTTCTCGTTCCTAACCTCTCTGATAGGTAAGCTGATGGTACTTTTTCTTGTTGCAGGTATCTGGCGACGAGAGTAGTGTAAACGATGGGCACTGCTGCAGAATCTTTCTTGAGTGTGGTGATGTTGCTTGGCTCATTTATTTATGAGTCATATGCGGTTTTCAGATACTCAACTTTCCATGTGTGTGTTTGATTCTTATACTAGTGGCTCTGTGTACAGTTAATCTGCTGCTGGTGCCTTCAGCGACTCTCAGGATGGAGGTGTTTTCAGAAATGAAACAACAAGTGAAGGTTCCACCAGTCTTTCCCCTTTAATTGCTAGAGGTATCTGGTCCAGCGAGAATAGTGAACAACAACCATTGCTACAGTATTTTCTTTTATAAGGTAATCTTTTTTGTGTCATTTTTTTATTAGTCATATGTGGTTTCTAGGTGCTCAACTCTCCTCGCTTGTCTCCTAGATCAGTGACTGATCTATTCATGTAATTTTTTCATTCTTAGAGTGAGGCAGTCCTTGAGATTGAGACACGCATGTCGGTCTCTATAGTATTTTCCTCTCAGATGGCTATTAGATAATTCGAGCACACTGGTATCAATGCAGTAGTGCCCGCCCTATGTGCCATCCAGCCTCATTTTGCAGCTTCCCCAGCTCTACAATGATGTTCAAGTGTTAGTGCTTTAGAATGTGAGGGGATAGATAACTAGGAACTGGGGGATATCATAAAAGTGCTGTGTGTGGTTAGATGCGATACCGGTAAGCAGTTGTCGCTGATCATATTAGCTCATCTTGTTAATTTCTAAGTTTAGTCAGGGTATAAAAACTCATTTGAAGGTATCTATTGTATATATAAGTGAGTCTTGCGTATTTAATAGTTTTCATTTTAATTTTTTATACATATTGAACTTTACTATACTACAAAATCTATAACACATACATTACACTTTTGTGTAATATGATATTACTTTAACATGTACTTTTATAATATTAAACAATTTTGTTTCTCTTGGTTCAATCGCTTAGGTTCTGTGAACATAATTAACAGTTTAAGCTGTGTAATTTTATATGAAATTTCTATTTGTTATCAAAACAGAAAGATAACATAATTATAGATTTTTAACAACGCAATTTTTAAACATTTTTCTAATTTTGATTTTACTATATACTAAGTTCTCTAGATCATGACAAGAAATTGTAAGATTTGACAGCTTTTATGTAACAGTTTTTGTTAGTTATTGTTTTAGTTTTTTTATTGGTATTTAAATGATATCCTTTGTATTTAAGAGTTCTATTGGAAATCAATTCTTTGTACGATAAGCAAAAATTGTATTTTATGTATATTTTGGCGTTTAAAATCGTTTCTATAGATTTAACTCGTCAGTTATTTATTTTACATGAAAATCTTAAATGGGAAAAAGTTTTGTTTAATTGTTATCTATAACTTATGTATTGAATATTTTTGTGTAAAATTAAATACTGTCAAGTTACAGTCGAAAATCGTCCATTTTATATGTATTTTTTGGCGTTTAAAATAGTTTTTATAAGATTAACTCGTCAGGTGTTGATTTTAAAAAAAAATGTTAAGTAGGAAAAAGTTTTGCTTCAATATTATCTACAACTTTTGTATTTAACATTTTTGCGAAAAATCAAATCCTGACAAGTTATAGCCGAAAATCGTCCATTTTATGTGTATTTTGGCGTTTAAAATCGTTTTTATAAGTGTAATTCATCGGGAGTTGATTTTATATTAAAATGTTAAATGGGAAAAAGTTTTGTTTCATTATAATCTACAACTTTTGTATTCAACATTTTTGTGTAAAATCAAATCCTGTTAAGCTATAGTCAAAAATCGTCCATTTTATGTATATTTATGCGTTTAAAATCGTTTTTATAAGTGTAACTCATCAGGAGTTGATTTTATATGAAAATGTTGAATGGGAAAAAGTTTTGTATTATTATGGTCTACAACTTTTGTATTTAACATTTTCGTGTAAAATCAAATCCTGTCAAGTTATAGTCAAAAATCGTCCATTTTTTATCTTTTTTGCCGTTTTTCGCAGTTATCTTGGTAAATATTGCTCTTAGAGAAAAGTCTTCAACAGAAAAAATGTGTATTTTAATTATTTTTAGCAGATAGACCTGTAGATATTAGCTTAAAATTAATTTTTCTAGACATTAGGCTTAAAAATCGATTTTTTGAGATATTTCTTTGTGATCGCATTTGAACAATTTTTCATCGATCTTTCTGGTTAAGGGACCAGGTATAATTAGAGAAGTATTTTTCCCGCAATCCCGATGAAATCCATCGAAAATTCGCTGAGATAATCCATAAACTTGATTACATACGAACGTACATACATACATACATCATAGAAAACGCCTAAAATGAACTATTTCTGGGCGGAAAATAGTTTTTATACAGTAAATTGCTAGTTTTCGGGGAGTTACAATTTGCACTCTTGTGAAAATATAAGGCTCTCCCGAATAGCGGTCGTGTCTAAAAATTAAAGATTTTGGCCCGTATCCCATTAAAAAATATCAAATGGTTCAGCCTGTAGGTTACGGCAGGATACAAATTTTAAAATCTCAATATCTTTGGATCAAATGGGTTTACAGACCTCTAGTAGGGCCTATTAAATAAAAAATAAACTGTGTTTGTATAATATATGTATAAAATATCATTACAGATCAAAATTTATATTTTTTGGGTAAATAAAAAAAATACAATTTAACTCAAGTATCACCTTAATGTAATATATAAAATTTAAAGTAGAATAAAAAAATAAATAGTATAAACTCTTATTTATTTGTCATTTATTAAACGTTACAAAATAGTACAGTATTGAAAAAGTTTTGCAATAAATGGTATCCATAACGATACGCCGCATCGCATCGTAGCATTATACCGTCATTAAATCAGAAAAACTCATTGCACCCTTACAATGTTATAAAATTAATCTTAAACGAAATAACTCTATTTTACTTGGACTTACAAAATGCATACGCCCAATACAATTGAAGCGAGATTTTCGTTTACACCATCGACAAATTTTATTGCCAATTTCGTTATCTTGTTTAAAAACATTGTGAGCAGGAATTTCGGTATAGGTATAATGCCTAGCTGTAGAATCACTCTTATTGAGTTCAAAATAAGCTAACAATGTGCTAGATCGATTTAATGCATCTTCTACACTCTCTTTATTATTTAAATTTTCAATTACTACCGATTGTTGTTCAAGTAAATGAACAGATAAACGTACGATGCTGTGACTGTTACCTTGCAAAGGTTTACTCAAAAAACGATAACATACTTCAACTGGACTAACATATCGTGTTTCTACATAACTACGAATTTCATCATGATTGATTATTCTCTCATTATTAGTTCCCTCAAATGTTATATTCGCAGCATCATGACCTTTATATACATATTTATATAAGTGTTTTACTGATCTTACGCTGGGTACAACTTCTACATTCATACGACAATTAAACATACGTAATAATTCTGGACAATATGGTATTATAAACCGATTATCTACATTTTGATTATGACACACTACTATACTTAAGTATCTTAAATGTTTCTATGATGACATATATCAATGACATGCAATGGCAGAACTTATGGACAATTTATAGAGAAAGGGAACTCCAAAAATAAAAAATAGTAACACCAAAAAAAGGAACAGATAAAAAAAAGATCTTACTCTTTTTAGGTGTTTCATGTTTCTCTTTATCATCTTTATCTTCTTTATTATTTCGTCATCTATTAACTGGCTTCCAGATGCCTCTTGGTCACCGCTGGTATTTTGACCACTCGATGTAAAGTCAACAGCACCATCAATTTCTTCATCATCGGAGTCAAGGTAATTATCCAGATGAGGAATTTTGTCCTTTTCTCCTCCAGAAGTTTCTTCTGCCATCTTTTCAAAGATTTTGAAACATTTTATTAATTACAAAGAACGACTAATAGTGATTCTTATCTCTTTAAATAGCTTCTACTTTTATCAGATATTCTCTATGAAAAATTAAAAAATGTTTCGTGTTTCTAAGCCATAACAAACGCACGGCAAGTTACTATGATTTGAAATGGAAAATCTAGTCTCTTAGCTGCACTATATCGCATATACACACCGTTTTCCCAACGTTTGATTCCACGCACGGCAATGAAATCAGTTAGAATCGGTTGATCACGCACACATACGACAGCACATACCAAGACACATAGACTTTCCTAGTTAACGTACAAAATCCACCGCACAGCAAGTCTTATTCATACGTTAACCCTTGAATATTCTTTACAAATAAATTTGTAACTATTTCAAGATTCATACGAAATTAAATAAATGCAAAAATGCATAAATAAAAATTTCGATGAGTAATACTTTTAATTTAATTAATGTATTACTTGTAGTATCTCAATAACTTCTAGAAAAACTTAATTTATTTATTCTCTTAATAATTTTTCTTTTTAGTGACGTCATCTTTATTTCTATTTCAATTTTTTGTTTTTTTATGTAAATAATTCACATTAGGTGCAATCAATTTTTCATCTTAACTATAAAAATCACACCGAGAAAGAAAAGAAAGTGAATAAGTAAGCCGGAGAAAAACTAAAGTAATGTTACATCTACTTTTAGCGTTCGCACGCTTCCACTCGACTCCCTCCCAATTCTTAGAAAATATAAGGGTTCGTTGTCAAGTGCATGCGCGAGAGAGACGGAGAGAAAACAAACTGCCGATCGCGCGTTGACTGGTCTCTAGACGCTGTTGCCTATCTTTCCCTGAAACTCGCGCGTTTTCTTTTTCATCGATGTATTGTTCATTATAATTTTATTCTCTTTATATTCACATCTTAATTTAACACTCTTTAAAGCTCGCGTTTATTAACACTCTTAACTCTAAATAACGTGTAAACGAAAATCACAAATATTACGCGGTTTTCACTGCAGTTACATTTAACATCTATGTTTCTGAATATGTGAACTTTTAGAAAGATTTTCGGACGTTAAAAATTCTCTTAATGTTAAACACTCGCGATAATTTTTGACGGCTTAGTACAACTTCAACATGTACTCACCTTCTCAGAATCTCTTAATGCTCATCTACTTCTGTGTAACCTGTTGGATTTAGGCGCTGAGGATTAAATAAAGGTGGACACTTCTTTCTCTGATTTTCTCTATCTTTTTTATTTAAGTAAAGAACAACTGCTAGCCTCTATACGTAATCACTCCTGACTGCTCGATACGAACGACGGACAGCGAATGAAAGAGGGAGGCAAGAAGCGAGCGCGCGTGCCGCTGTCGGTAACATAACTAAACATGAGGGCAGCACTTGTATGTGTCGACAAAGCGTACACTCAACACAAAGCTTCCTCTAGGAGGATGCAAAGAAAAGTATAATGAATAAACATATTTTATATTTAGAATATATGCTATACATATAGGAACAATACATTAAATTGGAGTAAGCTACGTGCCAATGAATTGGCAGCGGTTTTTCTCATTGTTTCAAGATTATTGGAAGATCTAGTCTTAAAAAAACGATGGTCGGATTGTTGTCCAGCATTTCAAGATTGATTTAGATTGGTCTGTAAGGAATGGCGCGAAAGCTTGATACTTCCGCTACATTTGAATTTTTTAAATGTAATTTTCATTCTTAACTATTTGATAGTAGTATAAGAATATATTATTTAGTTTGTAAATTTTCTATGTACCAGACCTACACACAGGCAATACTATTTGCCGCCGTTGGATTCACTTATTCATGTAAATTGACTTTATGTAAAAATGTAATAATGGAAATGTAAATATTTTCTGGTAATATATAAAACTAAATAATTAAATCAAATTCGAACAAACAAAATTAATTTTTTCATGCTTTGAAATCCACTACATATTAATATCAGTGCAACGAGAGAGAGAGAGAGAGAGAGAGAGAGAGAGAGAGAGAGAGAGAGAGAGAGAGAGAGAGAGAGAGAGAGAGATGTAGTGCCGGCTGTAGGAAATTTCATTTAATATGCTATAATAATATACCATATACTAAAATAATATAATATCAATTAATATTAATGATATTAACGGTGTGAATTGTGCTTTTCAGGCGTATGAGCAAGTATACATCTAATAGGAGTATACTCGCATCTGTTCCATAGTTTAAACTAGGGGGGCCGAGCCTCCGCGTGTCTTCGACACGCTAACCCCTCTCGACCCCACACCCACCTGCTCCTCGCTTCGCTCGTCGTCCCCCCTCTCCCTATGTAAAAACTTCGTTTTTACATAATAGGCACGACCGCAATGCTCAGAAGAACCTTATAATTTTATTATTGCAAAAATTGTAATACTTTATTTTTATCGTTTTTATCATTAAAATAAACATAAATACATCTGCAATAAAATTTAAATCAAAATTATCCATTTACTCAGAAATCGTGAAAATTCGATATTTGAGGGCCAATATCGAATTTTCACGATTTTTTGAATAATGGAGGGTGTTCAAATAAACAAATTATCCATTTACTTTTACACATTTATTTCTTTTTAGTTTGTAAAAGGTTTGCATTCTAATTCTACATATATAGATACATGTAAATAACTTTTTATTTAGTCTATGATGCATATAAATTTATTAAGTTGTAACGGTATGACTCCGCCCCCTGCCGGACGCTCAATAGTTTTCCAGAGTTTACTGGTGGGGGGGGGGGGGGATAAGGAGTTTTAGGTGGCTTGAATAAAGTTACAAGATACTATTTTAGCAAAAGAAATAACAAGAACATAAATTTATTCATGGAGTGAGAGAATATAACATATGTAAACAATAATTGGTAATAACAATAACAAAAGTGGTTAGGTTGTCTGCCATGCCGTAGATTAAGCCATCTGAAACACACAAGCAGTGATGGGCCCCCGGAGTTCGGAAACGGGAAATAATAACTAGATATAGTTATTTTCTACCAGTGCTGAGTTCAAGGCAGAGAATTTGCTTTAGTGAGTGACCCAGTGTAAGCGCGACGTTGCAATGTGTATTTCAGAGTCAGCTCAGGCTAGTTAGGCTGGCCCTATCCCCATGCTGCATTATCAGCAAATTCTCTGCCTTGAACTTAACATTGGTCGAAAATAACTAGATCTAGTTATTATTTCCCGTTTTCGAACTCCGGGGGCCCATCACTGCACACAAGACCAGAAAACGCACTTACTACGGATCGTTACTACAGTTCGCACGCCCTCTCGCGGTGGGCGGTTTTCCGACGATAGGTATCGAACGCAGGGTGGTTACAAGGTGCGACCTGGAGATAGTCGGGGAGAACGGTGTTTGTAACGTCAGTACGTCAGTAGCGAGGGTGTTCCGTGTTCTGTCGTTTAGGAACGGGTCAGCTACTCGCCTAGACACGTGTGTGCACGAGGCCAAGGCGAGAAGTCATCCAGGTGCCAGTTAGTTCCTGCCCGGGGCCTGATTCTAAATTTGTCTCGACGTCGAGACACACCAAATCCGGAGCTGTAGACCAATCAGGGAGCTCCTTTAAAAGGAAAAGCAGTTGTCTCGAGGCCAAGACACATTTAGAATCAGGCCCCCGTGTGTGCATGATGGTAGGGACGCGGCTGGTTTCGGTATTACGCCGTCTACGAATGGTGCCACTCTCCTAGGGACGTGTGTGCACGAACCCTGGGTGAGTTCAACCCCGGGGAACTCGTATGTTCCTACCCCATGTATGCACGGCGGTAGAGATACCTCGTGTTCCGGTGTTCCTCGAGATTACGGGTCTGATTAGGTTCGCGTTCCCCTGGTGCCATGTGTGCACGATCACCAGTGAAACAGCCCCGTTCCGGGACTATCCTGATCTACTCCGTGTGTGCACGATCGTAGGGAAGGAATGAGTCCTAGGCCTCCAACGTTCCTGTTCCAAATAGTCCAGGAACCCCTAGGTACACGTATGTGCACGTTGTAGCTGGTGTTCGTATTCCAAGAGTCACTCTGACCCTAGCGACGTGTGTGCACGACGTTAGAGTCAGCGGCAATTCCGGAGAGAGTCGGTCAATCTAGGTTTGTTATATGGTTCGTGGACAACTCGTGTAAGCTCGTCTAGGTACCGGATAGTTCGTGGCGGAGAGGATAGACGTGTGCTCCGGACTTTCTAAGGCTGCAGTCGACGTCGGAGACGGATCGGTCGTCGCACTTGGAAACGCGGCGGCAAGGGAATAATGAAAACGGAGTGTTCGGACGAATTAGCTTGTGTGTGTGTACAGTGCTAAAGGGTGATTAGTGAGGATGGAGACTGGAGAACGGTCGGTAAAGGTCTGTCTCACACTGGAGAGTGTCGGATTTATATACGCTAATTTTTCCGCGTAAAGCTGCGTGCACGGCTGTGGTGGCGGTATGGTCGTTTCTGCACGAGTTGCTGCGCGCATCGAGGTTGTGGCGCGCCTGCGCGCGAGTTAATTACTAACCTAAACGACACCTATGACTCGGCGACTTTTCGCCGTGCGGAGCTAACCTACCATGACGCGGTGATTTCGCAACGAAGGAGCGAAGCCTTCGTTGCAAAGTATTAATTGATATGATCAAAGTGCACATAGTAATATTAAAAACATGGTTTTCATAATTTTTATGGAAATTATAATAATCATTTTTACTTTTATTTACGGAAACATTAAATAGAAAAAAAGTTTTATTATCCATGTTATCCACAACTAATTTGTATTCGAAATTTTTGTGTATAGTCAAATTCTGTTAAATTATATGAGGAAAACTATTGTTACAATACTCTCGATTAATAGAAAAACATAGAGTTAAATTTCATACAGTTCTAACGAAAGGTGGGGACTATAGCTGCTCACGGGTGTTCCTAACTACATGTATCTATACAATCTCTATTACGAAAAAATACTCGCGACAGATGCACACATACACTAATACCGCAGAACTAATACGCACAAAGGAGAAAAAAAACAGAAGAAAAAATAATACAAAAATGTCCTGAAAGGTAGCGGTAAACATATTCCTAATTCAGTACAGTCCTGAAAACATGCAAATGTCCTGAAACATAGCGGTAAACCAATGAAAAGTCCTGAAACATAGCGGTCAACAGAAATATATATATATATATATATATATATGTGGATCGCGCCCGCTTTCTGCTACTGCTCTCAAGGCGAATAGCCCTAGTGAGTACTTAGTGCGGCGTGCTATGTGCACGCGTGTGTTCCTGGTGTGTGATGTCAACAATCGCAACGTCTGGCTCCCGGCGTCCCCAGCGATGACAGCGGATGCTGTAGTACGTCACCCTGGTGAATGTCGTCACTTTCATCATGTTTGCCGGTTGATGATAATTCGTCGTAGACAGGATGACAGTATGTCAACGGCGAGAGCAGATTTAGTAAGCCCTTTCCCGTTCCTAACCTCTCTGATAGGTGAGCTGATGGTACATTCTGTTGTTGCAGGTATACCTGTGGCAGCGAGAGGAGTGTAAACGACGAACAATACTGCAGACTGTTTCTTGGGTGTGCAAGAAATATTGCCTGGGTCATTTATTTATTAATTATATGTAGTTTTTAGGTGCTCAACTTTCCTTGTTTGCCTCTCATACTAGTGACTATGTATACAGTTAATCTGCTGCTTGTATCTTCAGCGACTCTCAAGCTGGAGCTGTTCTTCATTGCTGCAGACTTTTGTTTTGTATGGTAATGTTTCTTTTTTGTGTCATCTATTTATTATTTATATGTGGTTTTTAGATGCTCAACTCTCCTCGCTTGCCCCAAAAATAGGGACTGATCTGCTGTTCATGTTCTTCGTTGATCCCTAGGCTGAGGTAGTCCTTGACATTGACATACAATTGACAAGCTCCGTCAGTACTTTTCTCCCAGGTGGTATGGTTACTGAAGTAGTGGAACACTGTTAGATGATTTTCAGCACACTGGCATCTATGGAATAGTGCCAGTCTAGACCGTCCAGCCCTATTTTGCTGCTTCTGCTGCTCTAAGTGATCTTTAAGTGTTAGTACTTTATATCGTGAAGGGATAGGTAATTAGGAACTGGGGCTATCATAAAAGTGCTGCCTGTGTGGTTAAATGCGATACGGGTGGGTAGTTGTCGCTGGTAATATTAGCTCGTCTGGTTAATTTCTAAGTTTAGTCAGTGTGTAAGAACTCGCTTCAGGGTATCTGTTGTATTAAAATACATCATTATGTATTTCGCAAACTTCTACTCCGTGAGACTTACTTATTTAATAATTTTCTAGCACACTGTAAGACTGACAGAGTCAGCTAAAATATTGCATTCTTTATTGAAATTTATCATATTATAAAATTTATAGCACATACATTACACAAAAGTTTTTTTTGTAAATATGATATTACTTTAACATGTACTTATATAATATTAGAAAATTTTTATTCTTTTAGTTCAATCGCTTAGGTCCTTTGAACATATTTAACAGGTTAAGCTGTGCAATCTTGTATCAAATTTCATAAATTTGTTATCGAAACAGTAAGATAACATAATTATATATTTTTAGGCACGACCGCTTCTCGGGAGAGCCTTATATTTTCGTCAATGCGAAAATTGTAACACTTCAAAAACTGAAAGTTTACGATATAAAAACTATTTTCCACCCACAATGAGTTCAGTTTAAGTGTTTTTGTTATCCAAAGATAATATAATTACAAAAATATAATAATGAGATACAAAAGTACATTTGATTACAATATTCAACCTGATAAACACATTGGTAAAAAAAATTAAAGAAACGAAATATCTATTTCTCTTTTTTCTACAAAAAAAAAAAAAAACAAATATTATGCAAACTAAAACATTGTTGACATTATATTATGCTCTTTATAATAGTCTTAAAAATTATGGAATAATATCTTGTGGTTCTTTATATATGAATAGTCGAAGATCATTAAATAATTTACAAAATAAAATTTTTAAAATTAAATTTAAAAATACTTTTGTGTTTGAGAGATGCCCTTTAAATATCCAATAATTATTTTGTTTTGAGTCCGTTTTCTATCATTATGAGAAACTAAATATCAGAGAGAAACAATTAATACACAAGAAATAGAACTGTACAGATACCAATAAAAAAAAACTCAAACAATAACTAACAAAAACTGTTACATAGAAGCTGTCAGAACTTATAATTCTTTGTCAAATGATCTAGAGAAATTAGAATGTAGTAGAATTAAAATTAGAAAAATGTATAAAAATTGGGTTGTTAAAAATATATAATTATGTTATCTTACTGTTTCGATAACAAATTTAAGAAATTTGATACAAGATTGCACAGCTTAATCTGTTTACTATGTTCACAGAATCTAAGCGATTGAACTAAAAGAATCAAAATTGTCTAATATTATATAAGTACGTGTTAAAGTAATATCACATTTACCAAAAACACTTTTGTGTAATGTATGTGCTATAAATTTTGTAGTATGGCAAATTTCAATGTATAAAGAATGCAATATTTTAACTGACGCTGTCAGTCTTAGTGTGCTAGAAAATTATTAAATAGGTGAGTCTCACTGGGTAGAAGTCTGCGAAAGACATAATGATGTATTTTAATACAACAGATACCCTGAAGTGAGTTCTTACACCTTAACTAATCTTAGAAATTAACCAGTCGAGCTAATATTACCAGCGATAACTACCTACCCGTAACGCATTTAACCACACACGCAGCACTTTTATGATATCCCCAGTTCCTAAGTACCTATCCCCTCACACTATAAAATACAAACACTTGAAGATCACTTAGAGCTGCAGAAGCAGCAAAATAGGGTTGGACAGTCTAGGCTGGCACTACTCCATAGATGCCAGTGTGCTGAGAATCATCTAACAGTGATCTACAACTTCAGTAACAATACCACTTGGGAGGAAAGTACTAACAGAGACCGTCAATTGTATCTCAATGTCAAGGACTGCCTCAGCCTAGGGACCAGCAAAGAACATGAACAGCAGATCAGTCCCTATTCTGGGGGCAAGCGAGAAGAGTTGAGCATCTAAAAACCACATATAACTAATAAATAGATGACACAAAAAAAAACATTACCATACAAAACAAAAGTCTGCAGCAATGGTTGTTGTTCACACGCTATACCAGCTAACTGTAACAACTAGAGGGGAAGGACTGGTGGAAACCTTCAACCGTTGTTTCACTGCTGGAACAGCTCCAGCTTGAGAGTCGCTGAAGATACAAGCAGCAGATTAACTGTATACATAGTCACTAGTATGAGAGGCAAACAAGGAACGTTGAGCACCTAAAAACCACATATAATTAATAAATAAATGACCTAGGCAATATTTCTTCCACACCTAAGAAACAGTCTGTAGCAGTGCTCGTCATTTACACTCCTCTCGCTGCCACAGATATACCTGCAACAACAGAAAGTACTATCAGCTCCCCTATCATAGAGGTTAGGAACGAGAAATGGCTTACTAAATCTGTTCTCGCCGTTGACACGCTGCCTTCTTGTCTATACGACGAATTATCATCAACCAGCGAACACGATGAAAGGGACGAAATTCACTAGTGCGGTATATGGCAGCAGCCGCTGTCATCGCTGGGGACGCCGGGAGCCAGACGTTGCGATTGTTGACATCACACACCGTGGACACACGCGCGCACACAGCACGCCGCACTAAGTATTCACTAGGGCTATTCGCCTTTCTGCTACATAGCACATATAGCAGAAAGCGCGCGCGATCCATATATAATATATAGATATGTATCTTATACACATGGAGCGTTCGCGGTCACGCGGGTCGCATTCGTTTTTCCGCTATACTTATGTACGCGAACGCAGCCTAGCCGAGATAGCCGCTACGGCTGCTGCAAATGCATTAGTAAGGTGAAAGTACCCATTATGAAACATCGCTCAAATCGTGACCCCTTTATGGAACAGTTTAAAATATAGTAAAATAAAGTCTATTAATGATACAGATAAACAATATAAAAATTTTATCTGAATAGTGAAAGTTTATTGAGATCGACTCAAATCTGTGGCTGTTGAAGTCAATGGTGCTGGTTTCATACGTTTTATTTTATTAACTGTAACTATGCACTCCAACACTTTTCAAATATCAAGCTTTTTATAATATGCAGTTTTTTACTCATAGATTAAAGTTTTACAGTAGTTTTTCTGCAAAAATAAAGATTTTCAATAAATATTTTAGTGTTTCATAATTGCCGCATACAAACGAGTGTAGTCCGAGTTTATGGAACAGCCAAAGGTGGCGTTCCAAGTTCGGGGACCTCCGTCTCTAAGCACGTCCCCTTTATGGAGCGCGTTTTCACTCAACAGTTTTAAAGTTATTTATTATTTAACATTATCTTGAGACGTGCGTGAACAATCATTTGAGTTTCCTGCATCATTTTATTAATAAGTAAGTATATATTTGTTTGTGAAATTCTGATTGTGAAACATAAATAATAAACCTAACCTATAAATTTGATAAAAAATCAGTTTGTAAGTTACATTCCTTTAGAAATTTGTTTTTTATTTTTTACAGATTTTATGAAACTCAAGAAAAATGACAGCGAAGAAAAAAAATAAAGGCACAACATAAGACAAATAAAATGAGACTACGGAAAATATTAAAGAGATGTTAAAAAAGAATGCTTAGCACAACAAAGTTATTCGCAAGAAAGTTCAACCAGACAAAAGGAAACTAAAAATCAAAAGGAGACTGTATTCTGCATTACAATTGCAAAAAAGCTTTTAATCCAGTTAATGCTGCACTGCAAATTGCAGCTAAATTGAATGTTCCAGCCACATCTCTCCACAGAGCTGTAAAGATCCACAAGAATCTCCTTCAAGACCTGGCTCGTCTAAAGTTTTAAAACCTCATATAGAAAAGTAGTATAGAACTAAGCAACAGTTTAAATAAGGATAATTGCATATTAAATGAAGAATGGTTACTCGATAACTGTGAAGATTTTACAACAGAAAATTTGATTGAGAAACTAAGTCAATGGGGTTCGTACAATCTAATTGCAAATTATTCATGTAACTATATTAACATTTTTCTTATTTTAATCATGTTGAATTTTTTTAGGAGTTTTTTCTCCATCTGCAATATAGTATACAATGATTAAACACAAGAATCTATCAGTCGAACAGTCAATAATGAGATTTGTCAAGAAAGTGTAATAACTTCTGAAAAAATAAATCTTCAGTCGAGTAATCTTGAAAATAACTTAAAAAGTAATAAGATGGAAGAAGAGACTATGCTCGAAATGAAAATAGTGTAGCAAATAATAAATCCAAACCAAAAAATAAATTAATTGTAATTTCAGATATTTAAAAATAAGTATTAAGTATTTTAAGTTGTGTGCAATTATTGTATTAATTTGATACGTTTAAAATTGAATTTTATATTCATGTTTTTTAATAAAAAAATTATAAAAAATTTAAAATCGTCATTTGTATATCATAAGCTTCTTATTGTAAGTAAAATAGTACATAAGTTATTAAATTAAAACTGATTTCTATTCTGTTCCAAAATGGGGACATCGATTATGAAACGGGGGGAAAATCTGTAAAAATGTCGTTCCATAATTCGTACTTGGTGTCGGTTTGGTTTTTTAATTGTAATAATTACAATTCGTATTCAATTTGCTTTTTTAAGGTCTCATTTTAATCTTTGATCTTTACCCTATCGATTGATATCCAAAAATTGTAAATATTACTCCTGTACCATAGTTTTAATCTCAATCCAAACTCTAAACTAGCAATAACTGTTCTATAAAGGGTACTTTTACCTTACTCATGCTCGCTTTTTTCTTCTGGTTTTTTCTCCTTTCTGCGGTATTAGTGTACGTGTGCATGTGTCGCGAGTATTTTTTCATAATTGAGATTGTATAGGTATATGTAGTTAGGAACACCCATGAGCAGCTATAGTCTCCACCTTTCTTTAGAACTGTATGAAATTTAACTCTATGTTTTTTTTTATTAATCTAGAGTAATGAAACAATAGTTTTCCTCAAATAATTTAACAGAATTTGACTATATACAAAAATTTCGAATACAAAAGTTGTTGATAACATTGAAACAAAACTTTTTTTCTATTTAATGTTTTCATAAATAAAAATAAAAACGATTATTATAATTTCGATAAAAATTATGAAAACCGTGGTTTTAATATTACTGTATGTATGTATGTATGTATATATATATGTATGTATGTATGTATGTATGTATGTATGTATGTATGTATATATATGTATGTATGTGTGTATGTGTGTGTGTATATATATATATATATATATATATATACACACACACACACACACACACACACACACACACACACACACATATATATATATATATATATATATACCTTATTATGGGGACTCCGTGCCCCGCTTAGTACCTAGAGCTCAGAGTTGCATATGACAAGTTACTAAAGAAATAATGGACCCTGGGGTTATTGACTCTAGCAACGTCCCCAAACTATTGGTTTCGCTCATTTTATTTCGGGGACTGTCCCCGAAGTTCGGTGAATGTATACGTTTTTGTCCCCGTAATGAGCCAAATGTGTATATATATGTGTGTAGAATTAAAATGCAAACCTTTTAAAAAAAAAAAAAAGAAACAAATTTGTAAAAGTAAATGGATAATTTTTATTTAAATTTTATTGCAGATGTATTTATGTTTATTTTAATGATAAACACGATAAAAATAAAGTATTACAATTTTTGCAATAATAAAATTATATGGTTCTTCTGAGCATTGCGGTCGTGCCTATTATGTAAAAACGAAGTTTTCGCAAACTTCGTAAAAACGAAAAACGAAAAACTTCGTAAAAACGAAGTTTTTACATCGGGAGAGGGGGGGGCGACGAGCGAAGCGATGAGCAGGTGTGTGTGGAGGCGGGGGGGGGGGTGCGTGTCGAAGACACGCGGGGGGGCTCGGCCTCCCTAGTTACCAACCCAATTTTTATACATTTTTCTAATTTTAATTCTGTAGTTGTATAATATTTGTTCTTTTTGTAGATAAAAGAGGAATAGATATTTCGTTTCTTTAATTATTTTTTACCAACGTGTTTATCAGATTTGTTTATTATCTTTGGATATCGATTTTTCCGATCTTATTGATAGCTATTGTATTTAATATTTCTGTATCAAATCGAATTCTGTTAAATAATAAGCGAAAATTGACTATGTAAGGTGCATTGATGCATTAAAAGTCGTGTTTATAGGTTTAAATACCAGGAATTGATTTTACATGAAAATGTTATATGGGAAAAATTGTTGTTTTATTATAATCTATTGTACAATTTTTACATTTAATATACTTGTTTAAAGATAAATCCTGTGACGTCATAGCCGACATTCATCCATTTTATGTAAACCGCTGCCAATTCATTAGCCCGTGGCTTCCTCAAACTTAATTTGCTTATTTCTTTAATGAATTTTTAATAAAAAAATTTATAATTTTTGCAACAATTTATGATATAATTATAATTAAATTCATTTATGAATATTAAAAAGTATTAATTTTTAAATTATGTATAAAATATAAATAAACTAATAGGTCTGATTTTTTTAAAATTACGTGTGAAAAATAAATAAAATAATTGATTGTAATATTATCGTCAAAACCTTTTAAAATTCCTAAATAACCTTTACTTCAAATTATATTTTCTTTGTGAAATTGCACACATAGGTTACGTATCTCTAGCAGTCTGCTGTCCGTATTTGTGTGCTCTTTCAGCAATTTCCGATCTAAGAAAAAGGTTCTAACCTTAAAAATAATAAATGGCTATTATAAAACAAAAGCAGGTATACAATACGTGCGCATCGGCGCAAAGCGCATGGCGCACGTCCATTTTCTAGTATACATAAATACTTTCCCGAATAATTACGATTTTAAAAGAGAGCTAAAATAGTTTTAACCTCAAATATCTCTGAAATTTATAAACGAATTCTTTTACCCTAAGAATTCTTCTAATAAATAATATACAAACTCTACATCAACCAAATTTCAAAGAAATTAAAACAATTTTAATGTAGTTATATTGTGCGACAACAAAGAAAGTCTTTTTCAAAAATACTAAAATTTTAAATATCAAACATCCCAAAAAATAACCATATAATCGGGATGAAATTTTACACAGGTATTGCTAATATCGCATACAAAACAGTCTATAAATTTCAAACTGATACATGAAGTCGTCACTGAGAAATTACGATTTTGAAAAAAACCATAAAAGAATTTTAACCTTAAATATCTCTAAAAATCATGAGACAACTCTTTATCTAAAGGACTTATACGATCATATATAGACTCTACATTTCCACAAAATTTCAAGATGATTAAACCAATTTTTGATTTCTCTAGTTATCATGCGACAAAGAAAATAACTTTGTAAAATACGAAAATTTTCAAAATCAAATATCTCAAAAAGTAATCGTACAATCTCGATGAAAATTCGCACACATATTATCTATATCACGTACCAAATTGTCTATAAATTTGGAGCTGATACATGGGGCCGTTCTCGAGAAATTAGTTTTATAGAAACGAGATATGTTAGCCCAGTTGAAGCATGTTATCGTATCTTAAGTAAACCATTACAGTGTAGAAGTCATAGTATCATACGCTTAGCAGTTCATTTACCTCAACAGCAATCAATTACAGTTAATGATATTGATGATAATGTAGCTGCCGGGACTGCATTAAATCAAAGCAGTACATTATTAGCTTATTTTGATTTGAATAAAGAAGATATTTCAGCTAGACAGTACACTTATACTGAAATTCCGTCTCATTACGTTTTTAAAGAACATAGTGATAATGGTCATAAAGTTTAGAGATGGTCAAAACGGAAATCTAATTATAATTGTATTGGACGTATGTATTCCGTAAGTAAAAAATGTAAACGGTGTTTAGTATATGACGTTTTCGCAAGCTTGCTTAGCGTTAGGTCTTATAGATGATGATGAGGAATGGAGTCGAGCTATGCAAGAAGCTGTAAGTTGGATGATGCCAAGTAGTATACGTCTGTTATTTGTTCGTATTTTGATTCATTGTCAACCTGTGCATCGGGACGAACTTTGGGAAAATTTTAAAGACGCATTATCAGAAGACCTTTTAAGATTATACTAGAATGCTGGGCGCGCTACGCGCGCCTACAATGTCGCTGTGTTCTCTTGAGTCAACTACAGTAATTGTGTAATGTGACTCATTACGTAAATATATTTGTTAATGTATACTGTTAATTATTCGATTAAAATGTTAATTCTCGATACATGGTGTAACGAATTTCATTGTCACGTAGAAACAAAAAAAATAGACGTCGAATACGGCCGATAGAAGAGAGCATGGAAAATAAAAAGCACATAGATTTAGGAAAAAAAACAATGGTGAGGGTTCTAGCATGGGTGCAGTGTGTATAGTTTTATACTGAAAGTATAACAATTTTTACACATTTTAATTGTCTATAATTCGTGTTAAACCATATTCTTTCTATATATTCTCTAGACATATTCTATATCATTACAAAGAACACGATTTTAGGTATACATTGCATAAAGTAAACATATTAAACATATGTAAATAAATGTAAATATTTTCTTCATTTTAAATTGTACACTGATAATAATAATGAGATTAGATAGAAGAAGCTGATGGTAGTTTTTTTATTAATGTAGTAATGATGTGGAAATTAATGGCCATACTACCAGGTAAGAAAAAATATAGACAAGATTTTTTCCGACGTTTCGAGAGTTTATTTTTCATCTCCTCTTCAGGGCTACAAAAATTTTTTTAAATATAAAATTTCAACACGTTTTACAGTTTGTTATATGTCACAATATTAACACAAAAAATTTTTTAATTTTATAAAGTTGTCTAAAATTACTTACATCGAAACGTAAAAGTCAACAATTTTGTAGACAGAACAATATTCCGCGAGTCAATGGTTCAATAATTTAATCGCAAGCCTTTTTATAGTCCAATATTAGATGTGTATGTGTGTACGTAGTATGTAAGCATATACAAAGAGGGGATATTTAAAAAAGCGTTAGTTAAGACACCAGCATACCGGGAGAGGTACCAAGACAGCACGTATTCGAAAGCGATCTCACCAATCACGTTAAGACATACATTGAATAATGGCTTAAGTGTGAAGGCGGTGTTACTCTTCGAACGTATGTACTCCTGGTATTTCAAGCTAGTTACATTCAGAATTCATGCTATCATATGTGATTAACAATATTATGTATCCGAAATCATATTATTTTTTAACGCATAAAATCAACATTATTTAATAAAGATGTGTAATCAATCGATAATTTGCTAATCTCAAATTGTTTATTCATGTAATTCTTTTGTGTGTGTATAAAAAAGGCTTCTGAAAATAGTCTTTTTCCTCTATTGCATTCTATATCTAAAATTTTTATCTTAGAAAAATCAATATTATGGTTATTATCTATTTTATGTATATATAAAGAAGAATTATTATCTTGCATAATATATTTTCTTGTGTGTTCTTTTATACGGATATCTAAATGTCTACATGTTTGTCCAACATATGAGGCATCGCAATTTTTACAGTTAATTTTATAAACAACGTTTACATTATCACAGATTTTTGTTTTGCCCTTCCTTAATTTTATTATTTTGTTTAATTTGTTATTTGTGCTATAAATTACGTTGGTATTCTGTTTTTTTGAAGAATAATTAATGAAATTCTCTAATTCTTTGACGCACGGTAGAACAATAAAAGACCTTTTTCTATTGATTTTTTGGGTATTGTTGTGTGTGTTAAATAATTTTCTAAGCCGTTTTTTAATGTATACCTCTATTACATTTTGTGGATAGTTGTTTTGTAATAATAGTTCTTTAATATATGTTATATTTTTATTATGGAAAGAAGTATGTGATAGTTTTACAACTCTATCTACTAAACTGTAAATGATGGCTATTTTGTTGCAATGTGGATGTTGTGAACGGTAGTTTAAATAACGTCCAGAAAAAGTTTGCTTTTGGTAGCAATCTGTGATAATGTATCCTTGTTCATTTACAATTATTTTTATATCTAAGAAACGAATACAATTATTATGCGGTAGTTCAGCTGTGAATTGTAAATTCTTATCGTATGAATTGAAAGTATTTATAGTGGTATTAATCATATTTTTCGGTATATAAAGTAAAATGTCATCTACATAACGAAAATAAAATAATGGTTTAAAATTAAGTTTATTAATCGACTCTACCTCCAAATCTTCCATAACAATGTCAGCTAAAATAGGACTAATGGGATTTTCCATCGCTGAACCAAAAATTTGATGATAAAATTTTCCATTAAATTCGAAAAAGTTTTTGTTTAAAATAAACTTAATGACATTTATAAATTCAGTGTAACTCATATTAATTTTATTAAATATCTGTGACCATCTTTTTTCTATAGCTTTAAGAACTAAATATTCAGGGATGTTAGTAAACAGACTTACTACATGCAAACTAATAATTTCTAGATCTGGTGGGATTTTTAGATTGTCAATTTTTTCTTTTAATTTTAAACTATTATCTACATGTGAACTTGGCGTTTTTAAATTTCTTGTTAAAAATAATGTGAAAGATTTTGAAATATTGTAAATAGGCGAGTTTATTGCAGAAATTATTGGTCTAATCGGGAAACAAATCTTATGAATTTTTATTAAGCCATAAGCTTTTGAGACATTACATTTTTGTAGAATTGGTTCAAACGTTTTCCCCAAACTAGAGAAATCACTTTTATTTAAAGATTTCACTAATTCATTTGTTCTCCTTTCCAGACCAGATACAGGATTTTTTGTTATTTCATTATAGTATTTTCTATCTTGAAACAGGTTTTCATTTTTTTTATATAACCAGATTTTTTAGTAATCACAGTTGTATTTCCTTTATCTGCTCTAGTTATTAATAATTGGGGATTACGTTTTATGAACTCGTAAGTCTTTCTTAGGTCTATTTTAAATTTCTTATCAAAATATGAATCATGTGATAATTCTTTATTATAAAATCTCTTTATATGAGACAAAAACCTTCCTCTTAGTTTTTTAGTTGTATCCTCGTCAATGTTATTATTCAAATACATTTCAAAATTCTTTAAATAATGTAACAATAAAGAGTTATCAAAGCGAGCGTTAAAATTAAATTTTTCACCAAGTTTCAATATATCTACGACATAAGGGGGAACTGGGAAGTTGAACGTCCTCGACATTAACACACCATTTGTCATACGTATTGCTACACGGTTCATTCACCTGTGTGTTTTCATGTGGAGTATTTACATTTTCACAGTTTTGATCGTTTGAATGTTCCTTATATCTATCAATGCCAATTGCCTTATTATATTTCCTAAGGTAAATACTATTTAGTTTTTTAAATAGTGTTGTTTTAATTGAAACCGTAATAATTTTTAACTTAGTCTTATAATAATCTGTAAAAAAGGAGAACAAATTAATTGGTTAAGGTAAAAGTACTAATAGATGGCCGCTTAGTGAAGCTAGAATTTTGATATCATATTTTAAATGCGAAATATTATTAAAAATGCATAGAATCAGTAGCCAATAGAATTATTATTACTTTTTTCTTGCGAAAAAAATATTTAATTTGTGAAAATAAGCTTTTATGATAGAAAAATTAATTAAATTATGAATACACTGCTTGTACTAGTAGTTGGACCGTGTTAAAAAGTCATGTACTAGTGGTCGAAATTGTTAGTCCCAATACTTGGACCATATAATTTGTACTCTATATTTATTTTGATTTTTATGTAAAAATAATAAAATCGCTAAATTTTGGACTGGAAATACTTTCTAACACTAAATCAATCGTTAATAATATGAAATTACAGCAAATCCATGTATAATAATCATATTATAGTTTTCCAACCTACTAACTCTACGAATACGTAGGAACCCTAAACATCAAAACATCGGTGAAATACATAGGGTCAAGTATTGGGACATGACGTTTAAACTGTACTAGTAGATAACATTGAATTATTTTTATTAAAAACAATAATTATTGGGCTCCTAACGACTCTAATTGAATTCGATGCATCTTAGAAGTGTCTTAAAACTTTCAAGAGTAAAGATTTACTTCAAATTTATTTAAAAATACCTAAAAGGCGAGTCATGAATCCTTACGAAAGCATTAAGGACCTCTCATAGAAAGCCGTGATCCCCGCGAGTAGCATTTTCAAATCGTCTTTTTAAGTATTAAATTTTCACTAAGAGTAATAATACTATTTAAACAATAAGCATTAATTATTTTAGAATCCTCTTATAGAATAAAACATTATCCAACTACTACACATTCTTTAAAGTAATTGAATATTTATCTAGATGGTCACATACTGAGTACTGGCGGCTCATTGGTACTTTTACCTTAATAATCTGTAAGAAAGGAGAACAAATGAATTAGTAAAATCTTTAAATAAAAGTGATTTCTTTGGTTTGGGGAAAACGTTTGAACCAATTCTACAAAAATGTAATGTCTCAAAAGCTTATGGCTTAATAAAAATTCATAAGATTGGTTTCCCGATTAGACCAATAATTTCTGCAATAAACTCGCCTATTTACAATATTTCAAAATCTTTCACATTATTTTTAACAAGAAATTTAAAAACGCCAAGTTCACACGTAGATAATAGTTTAAAATTAAAAGAAAAAATTGACAATCTAAAAATCCCACCAGATCTAGAAATTATTAGTTTGGATGTAGTAAGTTTGTTTACTAACATCCCTGAATATTTAGTTCTTAAAGCTATAGAAAAAAGATGGACCCAGATATTTAATAAAATTAATATGAGTTGCACTGAATTTATTAATGTCATTAAGTTTATTTTAAACAACAACTTTTTCCAATTTAATGGAAAATTATGTCATCAAATTTTTGGTTCAGCGATGGGAAATCCCATTAGTCCTATTTTAGCTGACATTGTTATGGAAGATTTGGAGGTAGAGTCGATTAATAAACTTAATTTTAAACCATTATTTTATTTTCGTTATGTAGATGACATTTTACTTTGTATACCGAAAAATATGATTAATACCACTATAAATACTTTCAATTCATACGATAAGAATTTACAATTCACAGCTGAACTACCGCATAATAATTGTATTAGTTTCTTAGATATAAAAATAATTGTAAATGAACAAGGATACATTATCACAGATTGGTACCAAAAGCAAACTTTTTCTGGACGTTATTTAAACTACCGTTCACAACATCCACATTGCAACAAAATAGCCATCATTTACAGTTTAGTAGATAGAGTTGTAGAACTATCACATACTTCTTTCCACAATAAAAATATAACATATATTAAAGAACTATTATTACAAAACAACTATCCACAAAATGTAATAGAGGTATATATTAAAAAACGGCTTAGAAAATTATTTAACACGCACAACAATACACAAAAAATCAATAGAAAAAGGTCTTTTATTGTTCTACCGTACGTCAAAGAATTAGAGAATTACATTAATTATTTTTTCAAAAAACAGAATACCAACGTAATTTATAGCACAAATAACAAACTAAACAAAATAATAAAATTAAGGAAGGACAAAACAAAAATCTGTGATAATGTAAACGTTGTTTATAAAATTAACTGTAAAAATTGCGATGCCTCATATGTTGGATAAACATGTAGACGTTTAGATATCCGTTGTAACGCGTGCGCGAGTTAGGTAATTCGAGATTCGAATTACCCGTGTCGAGCAGGCATGCTCACCGGGGGCGCGAGCGCGCGAGCATCCTGACCGGATTAGAACGGTCTCGCGACGCGTAATATGCCCGTTGCGTACCCGCGAAGCTGCTACGGCTTTATGCCAGTCACGGCAGCCATCTTCGTGTCTGCCGTCGTGCCGTGATCTTCTGTGCAGCGTGTCTCTCGTAAGTTACCTCGTCCGCGTCGTCCTATGTTTTTAGTGTTACCGCGAGTGTAGTGGAGGCGCCGAGATAGTGTAGACTTGTGAAAGAGAGACAGAGAGAGAGAGCGATCCCGAGCCGCGTGAGACACACGAGACAGCGAGCGAGGAGCCGACAGCCAGCCCGCCTGCCGACCCGATACAGCGAGTAACAGAGAGAGAGAGACATAGTGCGCATCTACTGTGCGAGCGACAGAGAGCGAGAGAGAGCCGAGTGCACCGGTTGCTCCTTCCTAATGTAAGTTTTCTACCCTCCTCTCGCGGGTTTATTCTAAGGCTCGTACGGAAATCGCCCCGTGCAAGCTTTCTGTGCCGTGTACGTGCGGGTGTGTGTCAGCCCGCCGTACTTTAACACCGCGCGCGAAATTAGCAGCTTCGCCGCGCGCCGTATCGTTCGCGCGTTTGAATCTTAACGGTCGCGCGCGAACTAACTCATACTTGTTCTAATCAGCACGTGCGGTGTGCTTGTAGTTATTAGAGATTTGAATATACTGTGATATCTAGTTACTCGTTGCGTTGTTCATTACAACCTGTCCTTCTCCCGGATACCGCCGCCTCCGCGGGAAAACGACTCCGCCGGTCGTTTTCATATCTGAGTATAGCGGCCGCGCGCTTTACTCTTCGAGCGCGCGCTTTTCACTCAGCGATCCAATTAGTTGGAAAGCGAAGTTCGTGCGATCTTCGCGTTGTTTTCGGGATTCCAGGAGCAGATCCCCGGGCAAGTCATTTTAGTCTGACACCCGCGGCACCGTGTTCTAGGGCATCGCTGGCCTGTGGCTTGTTGGGATTTTCCCCCACTAGCCATCCCGTTACAACAGGCGCGACAACGTTTTGGGTGTGAAGAAGGACCCGCGGCGCGTACGTGATTCGCGGCGAAGCTTGGCGCGAAGAAGCTCAGCAGCGTAGCTGAGCGTAAGCTGCAAAGAAAGGCTCTTCGTGCCGCAGCTCGTAAGCGCGCGTGTGCGTGACACAGCCGTGCTGTTGCGAGAGTGCGGTCGAGAGGTTAGGCAAGCGATAGCCAATACCCTCGACCTAGAGTGCCGACGAGGAGAGATCTTGATCGTGAAATTTTTGTGCGTTAGGTAATTGTTTTTAACAATTAAAATTTTTTAATAACAATTAATTTTTTTTAACGACAAAAATTTTTTTTTAAGCGATAATTAATTTTTTTTAACGACAAACATTTTTAAGTGATAATTAATTTTTTTTAATTAATTTTTTTCTCGACTCGAAAATTTTTTTTTCTCCTCTCGTATTTTCGATACGAATTATTTGTTAGTGGACGAAAAATAAAATTTTTTTTTCTTTTCTCATGCTTTTAGTAAAAAATCGAGAGAAAGTCGGCAGGCACTCTCGGAACAAAAATTTACTGTGCGCCCGAGTAAACACTCGAGCGCAAAAATCCCCTCGAACTTTAAAATTGTTTTTTATTTTATTTAGGTGAAAATTGTATTTATTTTTTTGTGTTTTTTTTGTGATATTGTCCATTTGACACACCTATAGATATATATATATATGTATTTTCACATATATTTATTTTAAAAGTACAAGCGCGAGTAGTTGAGCGTAATTAATTAGAAATAGTAATTAATTACAAAAATAGCTTTTGTTCTTTTAGAGCCGCATGCGGGAAACCCTCGTGCGTTATCGAGGTTAAGAGCAACCACCGTAGCTCTTAGAAAATAACCCGGGTTCGCGTTGAAAAAGCTAGCTCACGGGTTGAATAGGCAAACTCTCTCTGCGATCAATCCGGATACTACTCGCGCTAGTAAAGTAAGTTTGTGGGAAAGCTCACAGCCAATTGACACCATGGCCCAGTCATCGCAGTTTGCGGAATCTGCGATACTCAATTGGGCGTATACACAGCCTGAAGAGGGAATTATCGAGGCCATGCAAGCCCTTGGTCTACAGCAGTCAGATCTGCAGTCAGTAAATATGCTGACAGCGATCAAGTGGCTTATGGGCGATTATAGTGCCGCCGATTTCGTGCCAGAGCCGGAGCTGTCGGAGCAGCAAGCGTTTGCTAAATGCGAGCAGCCCCGAAGGGCGTTCATCGACTTAACGTTGATGAACAAATCTTGGTCGACAATTGTGGATCCCAATACTGACCCAGACCACCCGCACCCGTTCATAACGCTCCTTGATGACCCGATAGTGATGCAGAAACTCTCGGAGTCTCGGAGGATCCAATAACGCTCCATAACAAGCACATAATGCAGTGGTGGAGCCAGCGGAAGAGGCAAACGGCCAGGAGGGTTCCGGGGTAGAGATATTGAGCTCTGCAGCACCCACCGGAACATCTCCAGCCGAAGCCGAGGGACAGCTTCAACAGCAACAGCTCCAACAGCAACAACTGCAGCAGCAGCAAATGCAGCAGCAGCAAATGCAGCAGCAGCAAATGCAGCAGCAGCAAATGCAGCAGCAGCAAAGGCAGCAACAGCAGATGGAGCAGCAGCGACGGCAGCAACAGCAACAACAGCAGGAACAGCAGCAGCGGCAGCAAGTGCTCCTGGAAGAGCAGCGCAGGCAACGACAATACCAGCGCAACTACGAAGAAGAGTCGTTGTTAGCACGAAATCGGCAGCAAGGGTTCTGGCAGCAATCGTGAAATCGTGAGTGGCCGCGAGAACGTGAGTCGCGAACCGCTGGGATAGCAGTTGGAGACAATATATTGTCGGAGCAGCTACTGGCGGTGATCAAAACACTCGTCGAAGAGGTTGAAGAGCTTAAAGAGAATGTACGAATACTTCAAGGAGCTCGACATCCAACCTCAAGTACGCACTTGGAGGGAGTTCAACCCCCAAGCACGGGCCGTAGACGAGGATCACCGCATGTGAACTTCCAAGAAACGTTCACGTATGCGGAGTTTAACAGCAGCAGCCCGAGTCTCCAGTCCCCAACAGGAGCTGAGAGAATAATACCAGAAATTCTTCCCAGCGTCAGACTAGGAATGGTGCGACCCAGGACCCGTCTGAGAGGCATACGTATTTGCCTCAGCAGACGAACCGTAATGTGGGCCAGATAGTCCGAAAATGGCACATCAGGTTCTCAGGGTCCTCAAAGGAGCAGAGCGTCGAGTTATTCCTCACAAGAATAGAGGAATGCAGAACTCTAGCTAATCTGACACACGACGAGGTGCTTTCGTCGTTGTCAGAGCTCCTAACTAGGGTAGCAGGCACTTGGTACCAGAGTAACCGCCACACATGGCGATCGTGGCCAGATTTCGTAGAGGCCATAACGCACATATATGGCGGAGACAGGGGACATCAGCAGCGCGTCATGGCGGAAAGAAACGCGAGGACTCAAGGCAGAAATGAACTTACGCGTGATTACGTAGTAAATCTACAAGCCATGATCCTAAAGTTGGTTCCGTTGCCTAGCATAGCTCAACAGTTAGACATGTTGGACCGGAACATGCGACCAGAACTGCAAAAGATGGTAATGCGAAATCAAATTACGAATTACCGAGGGCTCCTGGACCTGACCCGGGAAGCCGAATTAGCGCTCGCGGCAGATAAGATGTATCACTCGCCACCACCGCCCGAGCGCACGTACATGCCAGAATTTGCCTACGTGCCGACTGAGCCGCCCACGGATCAGCGGAAGAAGCAGAATCCAAGCGTGGCGGCGATGAGGCACCAACAGCACGAGCCTCGAGAGAGCCTCGAGGCTATGTTCCGTCGGGTCATGGCCGAATGCTTATCGGCCTTGACAAAGAAAAGCACCGACGAGAACAAGGGGCAAAAGCCTAACCCGCCGCTATCCAGAAAATCTAAGAAGAAGGATAACTGGGAAAATAGGCGGCGGGAGGGCGGGCAAATCACGAACCAGCCCAGTGGGGGTAGTAGCTCGACCCACCAGGCTAGGCCGCAAAGTCCAAGAAATAACGGACCTCCACAAAGGCCAGAGTACCGAAGAGAACCCGGATATGAGCAGAAGGGAGGCAACAAGCCCAATGCTGCCGGAAACCAACAGGGAAACGGCCAGGGGGGCAGGTAAATACGACCACATACCCGCCCCCCAGCTCTCTCACCAGAGACCGAGGGTAACTCGGTCCAATCGTCTGGAGTGGAGAGCGAAGAAGTGTCCGTGTTTCAACCGAATGAAGTCAACCAAGAAACTTGCTCGCGATGGTGGCTTCAAGTAGGTGTAGCCGGTTACAGGCTACGAGCACTCTTCGATACAGGAGCTTCATGGACTGGGATGAATTCCATCGGCCTACAGGTCGCTACGGCTTGTGGAAAAGAGTTAATCCCAGCCAGCGGCCTAACGGCACGGGTGGCAAACGGGCAAAGCATAGCAGTGGTTGGCTATGTGTATCTGCCCATGGTCGTGGCTGGCGTGTTCAAAGAAGTGCGCGTCGCAATAATGCCAGATCTAGATACGGAGTGCTACTTGGGGGTAAACTTCATTAAGAAGATTAGCGCTATCTTAGATCCCACAGATAACACGCTGCATCTCAAGGATAACGATGCAAGCGTAAAGTTAGAAGTAGCCGCCATAACGGCAAATAACACCGTGTCCGTATCAGCTATAGGGTTGGCGGACCCAACAGAAGAACAGCGCAAAGAGGTAGAAGCTTTAGTAGCTCAGCTGATCGGTAAAAGCCTGGCAGCACTAGGGTGTACTTCGTGGATCGAGCATGCAATAGACTTCGGATCTACAAGACCCATTGAACAGAAGTACTACCCTGTATCTCAGAAACTCGAGAAAGAGATGCACAAACAGGTGGAGGAAATGCTAGTCGCGGGAATAATAGAAACCTCGACAAGTGGCTGGACAAGTCCAGTGGTAATGGTACCCAAGTCAAACGGGAAGTTCCGTTTTTGCGTGGACTTCAGAAAAGTGAACGCAGCCTCAAGGCCAGACGCGTACCCGTTACCATACATGGAAAGTATCTTGCGCAAACTGCAGAAAGCGCGATACATCTCCACGTTGGATTTAAGCAGTGCGTACCACCAGATACCACTTAGTCCGGAGTCCAAAGAGACTACGGCCTTCACCGTGCCAGGCAAAGGGCTTTTCCAATTTACGAGAATGCCCTACGGTCTTTCGTATGCCGGAGCGTCCTTTCAGAGGTTGATTGACAAAGTCATCGGCCTCGAACTCGAACCTTTTGCTTAATCGTATCTCGACGATATAATAATAGTCACAGAGACATTCGAGGAGTATAAAGAGGTTCTAAAAAGAGTTCTGGACAGGATACAGGACGCGGGCCTCACAATAAATCGCGAGAAGAGCGTTTTCTGTCGCGATGAGGTCCAATATCTCGGGGTCATAGTAGATAGAGATGGTTTTAAGCCAGACCCCGAGCAAATAAAGCCCATTATGGAGTATCTGATACCGAAAAACCTCCGTCAGCTGAGACGCTTCTTAGGAATGGCCTCGTGGTATAGAAAGTTTTTATCGAATTTCGCCTCAATTGCTGAACCACTGACCGAATTAACGCAAAAGGATCGGAATATGAGTGGTCAAGGCACAAGCAGAGGCCTTCCAAAAGCTAAAAGCGCTAGTAGCTTCTGCACCGGTTCTACACAGGCCGGTATCTAACGCGCAGTTCGTGGTGCGAACTGACGAGAGCGATACAGGTCTGGGAGCGGTGCTATACCAAATTATTGACGGCGATGAAAGAGTCCTAGAGTTCGCCAGTCGAACTCTGAGCGCAGCCGAGAGGAATTATAGCGTGACGGAACGAGAATGTCTAGCAATTCTCTGGGCAATTAAAAAGTTCCGTCCGTATATAGAGGCCTACGACTTCAAGGTTATCACGGACCATAGCAGCTTGAAGTGGCTCCGTAACCTCAAAAACCCGACCGGCAGGTTAGGTAGGTGGGCTTTGGAACTGCAGAACCACAGTTTCACGGTCGAACATCGAAAGGGCTCGTTGAACAATGTCCCAGATGCCCTTTCATGGATGTTCGAGGAAGAAGAGATAGCGGTCGCCGCGTTAGAGCTCGAGCGCGATACAAACGACCACTGGTACCTCACGATCGTGAAAGAGGTTCAACAGCAGCCGCGAGACTTCCCCACGTTCAAGCTGGCGGGGGGAGACTGTACAAGTAGAACCCTAATGAAGTCATAGAGGAATGTCTCGGCGACGACGATGCATGGAAGTTAGCAGTCCCTCACGAAAAGCGATGCGAAGTACTGAGAGTATGCCATGACTTTCCAACTGCTGGGCACTTGCGCCGCGAGAAAACTCTAGAGAGAGTAAGGCGGAAGTATTATTGGCCACACATGTCTCGAGATGTGGCCAGATATGTGAACCAGTGCCAAATTTGCCTGCAGTGCAAAGTCGAACAGCGCGCTCCAGCAGGATTCATGGGTCGTCGCATTACGGAACGTCTGTGGCAAATCGTGGCCAGCGACATTATGGGACCCCTCCCTAAAACCAAGCACGGCCAGGAATACATTCTCATCTTCCATGACCTGTTCACACGCTGGATCTAAGTAATTCCGATAAAAAGGGCAGATGGCAAATTGGTGATAAAAGGGCTCAACGAACGAGTATGTCTGTTGTTCGGAGTCCCCGAGGTGGTTCTCTCCGATAATGGGACTGAATTTAAGAATGCACCCTTAGAGGCATTCTTAAAGGAGAGAAACGTGCATCACACGTTTACACCACCATATCACCCTTAAGCTAATCCCGTCGAGCGTGTAAACCGAACGGTGAAGACCATGATCATATCTTACGCCGGAGAGAATCACCGGTCCTGGGATGAGCATCTGAACGAGCTGGTGTTCGCGTATAATACGACAGAACACAGCTCTACCAAAATAAGTCCTGCCATGCTCATTTACGGCCGACAGCCTGACCCACCGAAGACACTAAGGCGGGAGGAAGACAGGTTAGCCGAAGAGCAAAAGCAGCAAGAGGCGATAAATAATTGGGTGGCGCGCATGGACAAGCTCCGCGAATTGCACGTTCGGGAGGCGGCCGACGCGCAAGCGGAGCAGGCGAGACAAGCCAAATATTATAACGCTCATCGTCGACCTCCAGAATTCTGTTTAGGCGATCGTGTATGGAGAGAGAATAAGGTACTATCCTCAGCAGCTGAGGGGATTTCTGCCAAATTAGCCCCGAAGTACGCGGGGCCCTACACGACTGTGAATATTCTAAGCGAAAACACCTATGAGCTCCAAGGTGAGGATGGTCGAACGATACGTCCCGTCCATGCGCAGCAACTCAAGCGATACGTCTCCGCAGAAGAGCCCAAGGATTACTTGGACAAAAGTAGTCAAGAAGTAGCCCAGTCGCTACCATCGAGGGACTCTTCAGCAGAACGTAACGTGCCAGCGTGCAACAGAGTTAGCCGGAGGAATGTACAGCCTCGGGAGACGGCTAAGAGGCGCGGTCCACCTCGTAAGACCGCGCTATTAGTTAGGCCAGGAAAGAGGGCTCGAAGAAGAAGCCTACACCTGCGGATGTCTGGCCAATTAGCCCCCGTCGAACCCGAGCGTCCAAAAAGCGCTAACTGTGTTGTCCAGAAATTGTGCCGTCCGTACTAACCCGTGTTCGACCTGGTTTTCCGATTCTCAGTCTCACCAATCTCCGGGGTCAATTTGCCTGTTGCAGGATATGCAGGGCCTGACTCCAGAAATAGCAGAGACGGCGAAGAAGGTGATTGCTGGATTAATCCAGTGCAACCCTGACCCCGCCGTCATTGACTTCCTGGAGCAGGTAGTGGAGGGTATAGACGCGGTGACACTGGCACCACCGCCAGTGGAAGAGCCCTCCACACTTGTAATAGAGGAGTTAGAGGCGCCGGAACCAAGAAGGGGACCTTCGGGACCAGCCGACGCAGGCGTTAGTCCGTTCCCGCTCCGGCGACCTCATCCTCCGAAGGAGCAGCGGGAGAAGAGTGGGGCTCGGCCAGAAGAAGAAGCACCAGCCGAGCCGATTGGTGCTAGTCGAGACCCCGAAGAGGAGGTGGTCCGAGCCCATCATTGTGCGCCGGAAGTTGACGCCGGCGCGGCTCGGGCCGCAAAAGGAAAAAAAGAAGATGCTCCGACCCAGGCCCCAAAAGGACACCGACCGATGGAGTCGGTGCGGCCTGGGTCCCGGTAGTGGAGGCTCTAGAGGAGGCGCGGCGCCTCAGAAAGTCCTCGCGCGCTGCGGAGGACGCCGCCCTGGCCGCACTGGAGCATTTTCTCCAGTGCCACGGTGAGGCCGGCGAGCGGCAAGACGGCAAATGGGTCTGAATGGCTCAAGGCCGGCGAGAAGAGCTCGCGGCCGCCGCAGAAGCCAGGGCCGCCAGGTTGCGCCGCGCTGCCTTGCAGAAGCAGGAGGAGGCTCGTCTGGTACGTGCGCAGGAGCGCATGGAAGAGGCCAGGCGAGCCAGGGAAAAGGCGGACGAGACGGCGCGTCGGGCCAAAGAAGAGGCCCAGCGTCGTCTCCTACGAGAAGAGGAGCGCTTCCAAAGGGCGCTCGAAGAAGAGCAGGCGGCCCGGGAGGCGTTAATTGCACAGGCGCTTCCCCGGTGCTTCATGTGTGGCGAGCTTGGGGTAAAGAAGTCGAAGCACTGCCCCAACCAAGCTCGCCATAAGGGGCGCAGGACTCCCGGGCCAGCTGAAGAGGGCTAAGCCCCGAAGAGTTTTTTTTTGTTTTTTTTTTAATAAAAATTAAAAAAAAAAAGATAATGGGTGACTCCGCTTCTTCTACTTCCCTTGTCCCAAATTCCTTCCCGAAGGGCTCCACCGAATTAACCTTATTTTCAGGTACGACGACGGCCATGGATGGCAGAGCTGCTCGCGGTCACCTAAGCAGCGTCTGGCGGGGGGGTGTAACGCGTGCGCGAGTTAGGTAATTCGAGATTCGAATTACCCGCGCCGAGCAGGCATGCTCACCGGGGGCGCGAGCGCGCGAGCATCCTGACCGGATTAGAACGGTCTCGCGACGCGTAATATGCCCGTCGCGTACCCGCGAAGCTGCTACGGCTTTATGCGAGTCACGGCAGCTATCTTCGTGTCTGCCGTCGTGCCGTAAACTTCTCTCCAGCGTGTCTCTCGTAAGTTACCTCGTCCGCGCCGTCCTATCTTTTTAGAGTTACCGCGAGTGTAGTGGAGGCGCCGAGATAGTGTAGACTTGTGAAAGAGAGACAGAGAGAGAGCGATCCCGAGCCGCGTGAGCCACACGAGATAGCGAGCGAGGAGCCAGCAGCCAGCCAGCCCGCCCGCCGACCCGACACAGCGAGTAAGAGAGAGAGAGAGAGAGAGAGAGAGAGAGAGAGAGAGAGAGAGAGAGAGAGAGAGAGAGACATAGCGCGTATCTACTGTGCGAGCGACAGAGAGCGAGAGAGAGCCGAGTGCACCGGTTGCTCCTTCCTAATGTAAGTTTTCTACTCTCCTCTCGCGGGTTTATTGTAAAGGCTCGCACGGAAATCGCCCCGTGCAAGCTTTCTGTGCCGTGTACGTGCGGGTGTGTGTCAGCCCGCCGTACTTTAACACCGCGCTCGAACTTAGCAGCTTCGCCGTGCGCCGTATCGTTCGCGCGTTTGAATCTTAACGATCGCGCTCGAACTAACTCATACTTGTTCTAATCAGCACGTGCGGTGTGCTTGTAGTTATTAGAGATTTGAATATACTCGGATATCTAGTTACTCGTTGCGTTGTTCATTACAACCTGTCCTTCTCCCGGATACAATTAGTTGGAAAGCGAAGTTCGTGTGCGATCTTCGCGTTGTTTTCGCGATTCCAGGAGCAGATCCCCGCGCAAGTCATTTTAGGCTGACACCCGCGGCACCGTATTCTGGGGCATCGCTGGCCCGTGGCTTGTTGGGATTTTCCCCCACTAGCCATCCCGTTACACCGTATAAAAGAACACACAAGAAAATATATTATACAAGATAATAATTCTTCCTTATATACCGGGTGTCCCATTTTAAAACCACCAGGCAAATATCTCGAAAACTAAGGAAGATGGAAAAAAACTTTTAATACAAAAGTTGTAGGGTTCAGAGGGGCCCAACTGATCGTGACCTTGGTTGTGACCTTGAGGTCAATGATCTAGTTCATTTGAAGGTCAAATCGATTTTTTCAAATGGGAACCCCCACTTTTGACCTCGTAAATGGAAAGAGCGGAAAATTTTACGTTCAGATATATCCTTGGGTCATGGTCATGGTCATGGTCATGGTCATGTTTAAAATCAAAATAAAAAAACGCATCAAAACATTCCCATAATTAGGTATACGAGACAAATTGTTAAATACAAAAGTTGTAGGGTTCAGAGGGGCCCAACTGATCGTAACCTTGGTTATGACCTTGAGGTCAATGATCAAGGTCATTTGAAGGTCAAATCGATTTTTTCAAATGGGAACCCCCACTTTTGACCTCGTAAATGGAAAGAGCGGAAAATTTTACGTTTAGATATGTCCTTGAGTCAAGGCCATGGTCATGGTCATGGTCATGTTTAAAATCAAAATCAATCAACGTATCCAAACATTCCCATAATTACGCATACGAGTGTTAAATACAGAAGTTGTAGTGTTTGGAGGGGCCCAACTGATCGTGACCTTGACCATGAACTTGAGGTCAAGGATGATGTCGTTTGAAGGTTAAATCAATTTTGTTTAACGGCAACCCTCACTTTTGACCTCGTAAATAGAAAAACCGAAAAATTCTGATATGACCTTGGGTCAAGGTCATGGTCAAAGTTATGGTCAGTTTCCGTGCAGTTAAGAGCAAAGTCGGAGATGACCCAGTCACCTAAGGCAAGGTCGGAGATTACCCGGCCAGTTAAGGCAAGGTCGGAGATGACCCGGCCAGTTAAGGCAAGGTCGGAGATGACCCGGCCAGTTAAGGCAAGGTTGGTGATGACCCGGTCAGTTAAGGCAAGGTCGGAGATGACCCGGCCAGTTAAGGCAAGGTCGGGGATGATCAGGTCAGCTAAAAATTCATTGGAAAATTCCACGTTCATGTGTATTTAGTCATAGGATCCAAGTATTTCGGTCACCATTTACTGAAGAAGATGCTCAAAAGTTGCACCATTTACTTGTTGACAACATTCTATTCTCCTTTTAAAGTTTCTAACAGTATTTAATAATACTTGACGTGGAATACTTAAGCAGATTTGTGTAATCCTTTGAATCATGTCATCTCTTGTAGTTGGCCTGTTGCGGTAGACTGTATTTTTTAGGAAGCCCCACAAATAAAAATCTGGAGATGTCAGATCCACCGACCGTTAAACCTTACATTAAGAAAATCTCTGACAATTCTGGCATAATGTGGAGGAGCACCATCTTGTTGTAGCCACATTCTGGCCCTTGTATGGAGATCAACGTTTTCTAGAAATAGTGGCAGCTCGTCTCTCAGCAACTGTAAATAAGTGTTGAGTTACGTGACCTTCAAAAAAATAAGGTCCAATTAGACATCCGTTAATAATGCCACACCATACCGTTACATTCCAGCGATGCTGATGATCAACTTCTCGCATCCAATGAGGATTAACAGGAGACCAGTAGTGGCAATTATGGCGATTCAACATACCAGTACTCTGAAATGTAGCCTCGTCGCTAAAAAGAACATTGTTAAAGAAATTTTCATCATCAGTAATTTGTTGTGTTGCCCATTGGCAAAATGTTATTCTCCGTCGATAATCTTCCACAGTTAAAGCTTGATTTAGAGTAATGTGGTAACGATGGTAACGCGCATATCGTAAATATCTACTGGCCGTAGATCTTGGAATACCCATTGTTAAACTGACATGAACATTTAAATGTACCATGGCTAGAACAGCAAGAAAGCGAGGATTATTTTCATAATCGTGTTCATTCAGTGTCCTCCTTCTTCGAACGAAGTTTCCTTGTCGACCGCGCAGTTCAATGTCACGTATTACCGTATGATCAGGATGTTGTCGTTGAGGGAACCGAGCACGATACCATCTGCTTGCCTCTCGATAGTTTCGTCGACATTCTCCTAAAATAAGAAGAATGTCAACTATTTCATTAGCAGAATAGTCAGGCATTCTTTTTTAGTTGTAAATGCAATTATTTATCAAAACACACCACAAAAGAAATAATATGTTATTATACTATACAATATTTTAAAACGAAAAAGTTTAATTTTCTGTGCCAATATAAGTGTGCTCAATTTGAAAACAATTTGATGTAAACAGTAATAATTATTGACTATTACCGATCAATGCTGAATGCTACCGGTCACTATTGGATACAGATGGTCAACACTTATTAACTTTTGTTATTATTTGATATAAGTGGTTAACCCTGGTAAATATTGATAATAGTAAAAATAGTAAAATTTTCCGCTCTTTCCATTTACGAGGTCAAAAATAGGGGTTCCCATTTGAAAAAATCGATTTGACCTTCAAATGACCTTGATCATTGATCTCAAGGTCATAACCAAGGTCAAGATCAGTTGGGCCGCTCCAAACCCTACAACTTCTGTATTTAACACTCGTATGCGTAATTATGGGAATGTTTGGATGCGTTGATTGATTTTGATTTTAAACATGACCATGACCATGACCTGGCCTTGACTCAAGGACATATCTGAACGTAAAATTTTCCGCTCTTTCCATTTACGAGGTCAAAAATGGGGGTTCCCATTTGAAAAAATCGATTTGACCTTCAAATGACCTTGATCATTGACCTCAAGGTCATAACCAAGGTCACGATCAGTTGGGCCCCTCTGAACCCTACAACTTTTGTATTTAACAATTTGTCTCGTATGCCTAATTATGGGAATGTTTTGATGCGTTGATTGATTTGATTTTAAACATGACCATGACCATGACCTTGACTCAAGGACATATTTGAACGTAAAATTTTCCGCTCTTTCCATTTACGAGGTCAAAAGTGGGGGTTCCCATTTGAAAAAATCGATTTGACCTTCAAATGACCTTGATAATTGACCTCAAGGTCATAACCAAGGTCACGATCAGTTGGACCCTCTGAACCCTACAACTTTTGTATTAAAAGTTTTTTTCCATCTCCCTTAGTTTTCGAGATATTTGCCTGGTGGTTTTAAAATGGGACACCCGGTATACATAAAATAGATAATAACCATAATATTGATTTTTCTAACATAAAAATTTTAGATATATAATGCAATAGAGGAAAAAGACTATTTTCAGAAGCCTTTTTTATACACACACACAAAATAATTACATGAATAAGCAATTTGAGATTAGCAAATTAGCGATTGATTACACATCTTTATTAAATAATGTTGATTTTATGCGTTAAAGAATAATATGGTTTCGGATACATAATATTGTTAATCACATATGATAGCATGATTTCTGAATGTAACTAGCTTGACATACCAGGAGTACATACGTTCGAAGAGTAGCCACGCCTTCACACTTAAGCCATTATTCAATGTATGTCTTAACATGACTGGTGGGACGGCCTACGAATACGTGCTGTCTTGGTACCTCTCCCGGTATGTTGGTGTTTTAACTAACGCCTTTTTAAATATCCCTTCTTTGTATATACTTACATACTATGTACACACATACACATCTAAAATTGGACTATAAAAAGGCTTGCGTTTAAATTATTGAACCATTGACTCACGGAATATTGTTCCGTCTATAAAATTGTTGACTTTTACGTTTCGATATAAGTAATTTTAGACAACTTTGTAAAATTAAAAAAAATTTTTGTGTTACTATTGTGGCATGTAACAAACTGTAAAACATGTTGAAATTTTATATTTAAAAAAATTTTTGTAGCCCTGAAGAGGAGAGGAAAAATGAACTCTCGAAACGTCGGAAAAAATCTTGTCTATATTTTTTCTTACCTGGTAGTATGGCCATTAATTTCAACATCATTACTACAATAATAATAATGATAATAATAATAATAATAATAACAATAATAATAATAATACATACGTACATACATGCATACATTAAAGATACTATTTATTATAAAATTTCTTTATAAACGTAATTTTTTACTTTATTATTAATTAGATTAGAACCCAAATAGAATTTTAATCCACTCCAAGAACGGACACGCGAAATTGCAACATATAAATGTCCATGACTAAAAACACCTTTTTGTAAATCACTTAATACATTTGAAAATGTTTGACCCTGAGCTTTATTGATAGTCATTGCAAATGCCAATTTTATTGGAAACTGTCTTCTTTTGAAAGTAATAGGATGCTTATTATCAGAATATAAAGTAATGCGATTTAAAAAAACAACTTGACCCTCTTTATCCCCCGCTAAAATTTTACATTTCAATAAATTATTATTTAAATCTAAAATTCTTAATCGTGTTCCATTACATAATCCTTCATGTATACTAATATTTCTGATAAGCATAACAATAGAATTTATTCGTAAATGAAATTCGTGAGGTGGTAAATTTTGTGGATTCAATGAATTAAGATATTCTGGTAAAATTCCTTCACCCATTAAACCATTATCATCACAATGATCAGCGGAATCAACGCTCGTATATATACGTTCATTATCACTATCTAATAACGATACGACAGTTTTATTAATTTCGTTCACGTCTATATTTCGTGCAGCTGATATAATCGATGAGCTCATTTCATCATAAAGGTGATTTCTTATCAAATGTCCATACATGCAATTAATGAAATTAGAATCAGTAGTTATAGATCGTTCAGGTATATCAATATTATCATTGTTGTCATTTAAATCACCGTTTCCCACATCCAAAACAAATTTTGAAAATGTAATATCTTCATCTATAGCTCTCATATTAGTCGTTAACTTAAATTTATGAAACACATTCCACAAAATACTACTTTTGATAGATAAATTTATAACTTCACTTCGAATGCTTCGTGGCAATGTAGGTAATAATTGTCTAAAATCTCCACCTAAAATGACAATTTTACCACCAAACATCGATTTGATTCAACAGCGATATTTGATGAAGAATTTGGTAATAAAGGTACAGGTAAACCTAGTACTTTGTGAACCGTCATTCCTTTAGGTAGTACCGTTGCAGCGATTCCAGTAAAAGCCATACAACATACATGTTTGCTTTAACTTTTGAGTAATTTATAAAATGTTGTATATACAAACGTTTTCCCAGATCCACCAGGGCCATCGATATAAAAACGCCTAAAGCTGTTATAATCAATAACATTTGATGCTCTTAAAATCTTATCAACAATTTCTTTTTGATCCCTGTGTAACATGGAATACTGTCTATTTCCCATATCTGCCAAGTTACCACTCAATTCATTACTATCCTCAATATGGTTATTTACTACTAATTGAGGCATCGATGGAAAGTTCGCAATATCATTGCCTTCAGCTATCAACATTTCACAAATATTGGAATAAGCTAAATTGTAAGCTCTGGTATGATCTCCATATAATCTTAGGAAGTCTTCTGATAAAACATTTTTAAAATTTTCCCAAAGTTCGTCCGGATGCACAGGTTGACAATGAATCAAAATACGTACAAATAACAGCCGTATACTACCTGGCATCATCCAACTTACAGCTTCCTGCATAGCTCGACTCCATTCCTCATCATCATCTATAAGACCTAACGCTAAGCAAGCTTTCGAAAACGTCATATACTGAACACCGTTTACATTTTTTAATTCATCAAAACTTTTTGCGCCTCTACAATTTAATAAAAGTAATCTTAATCGAAATAACTCTACCTGACTTGGACTGACGGAATAGATATGTCCGATATAATTATAATGTGATTTCCGTTTTGACCATCTAAAAACTTTCTGACCATTATATTATGTTCTTTAAAAACATAGTGAGCTGGAATTTCAGCATAAGTGTATTGTCTAGTTGAAAAATCTTGTTTATTCAAATCAAAATAAGCTAATAATGTAGTGGTTCGATTTAATGCAGCCTCCAAAGCAACATCATCAACAATATCATCAATTATAATTGACTGCTGTTGAGGTAAATGAACTGCTAAGCGTATGATACTATGACTTTTACACTGTAATGGTTTACTTAAAATACGATAACATGCTTCAACTGGGCTAACATATCGCGTTTCTATAAAACTACGAACATCGTGATTAATTACCCTCTCATTATTTAACTCTTCAACTATGATATTAGCTGCATCGTAACCTTTATAAACATATTTATACAAATATTTCACGGACGTTACGCTGGACACTACTTCAACGTTTATATGACAATTGAATATGCGTAATAACCCAGGACAATATGGTACTACAAATCGATTGTCTACAGTTTGATTACGACGCATAATTTTTTTCCCATCATTTCTTCGTTTATAATACGGATATCCATCAGGCGACATTATAGTTTCCTCTCGAAATTCTCTTGGGTAATGTTTCGAACATTGACCGTCAATGATACATCTATTATCACATGGACCATGTATCATATTATTAACTACAGTGTTATACAACATTGGATCTGTCTCAGAATCAAGAATTTCAGCAGAAATGTATTTATCAAGGTAGATAATTTAAAACCATTTTTTAAAGTAACTAAAATGTGTGCATGAGGTAAACCTCGTTTCTGAAATTCTACAACATGTACGTGAGCTGAAACTTCCCCAAAATATTTCTTTTTTGTTATTAGCGAGATTAAATATTCTTTTTTTAAATGGAAAACACGAGCACAGATGTCAGGACGATCTGAAGCCTGTTGACCCGGTAATAAATTATCTTTAATTTCACGCCAGTTAGGATTACACGTCATGGTTATAAACAGATCAGGTTTTCCTTTCATACGAACTATAGCCATTGCATCTTGATAATTTTGCATCATATATCTAGGACAACCAACAAAAATTGATTGGCAATATAACTGTTTTACCTACTTGACAATTCATATCATTTGCAGTATTATTTAAATGCTCAACTAATCCTCGGTATGATTCTTCACGCAATTGTTTTTGATTGCGCCGAATATATTCAATACGATCCCTCTCCATTTTAACGTAACTATCAATAATCCATTGTTGAAATAATCTACGGCCTAACAAAAATGCATTGAATATATCAGATCTTATGCCTATTCTATATTTAACTTAAGATCCCCTAGTTACTCGACGATTACTTTGTTCATCTTGTGCATCATTATTATCTACTACGAATGTTCTATTGTTTATTTTCGCTATATTTTTATACCAAACTTGCGATCCATGAGGATAAAACAGTGGATATACCATAGGTGCTACGTTTGGATCCATCGAACTTACTGATTGCTATACACGCGTAGCCTTATTACGGATAGTCACATATGATTCAGGAATGTCACCATCGGCTGTAGTAACAAAAACCGCAGCAATCTCATTTGTTCTTTGTAAATTATACCTATTTCGATCATAGCCCGGTTTTAAACTAAAAATTAGTTGTAGTTCAGGTTCCGCATCACTACCCAATAATTGACGTTGATGATCAATTTCTTCCTTCATCATTAGATATGACTTGGCAAATAAATTATATTGTCTTATCATGTGCTCTAAACTATACATTATTTCTTTGTCAGTTCCTGCGTTAGCCGCAATTCTATAGTCGATAGCTTCTTGCGGATCTACAATAAAAAGCTGACCATATTTAGGATAATCATTTTCCGATGGATATAAAGCCTCATTTATTTGGTAATAAATTTGACCTTGTATTTTGAAACAATATGGAGCTCTACCTATTATAGGCATATCAACTACATTTGCATTAAGAGGGTGTGGTACTCATATACTCTGTTTTCCGGCAGAACACGGTAAATTCTATATTATTAAAATAAATATATCGAATTACGTCTTATAAAGAGATAGTTGCCCTGCGCAATGTAATAATCTACCAGCCTACGCAGTTTTGAGCTCAAATATCAACGGCATCCTAAAAAATTTTGCGAACAAAAATAACCGAAATTTCGTTCGCAAAATTGTTTAGGGTGCCGTTGATATTCGGGCTCAAAACTGCGCAAGCTGGTAGATTATTATATTGCACAGGGCAACTATCTCTTTATAAGACGTAATTCGATATATTTATTTTAATAATATAAAATTTACCGAGTTCTGCTGGTAAAACAGAGTGCATGAGTACCACACCCCCTTAAAAGATGCAAATGAAAATGAACTATTATAATTTCGTATACGTTCAAAAAATGTTTTACTTTTTTGATGATAATTTTCAAATAATGAACGTAAATTATCTGGAAAATCTGTAATTTCTGCCAATTTAACAGTCCCATGACCACAACAATCATTAAATGAATTACCCTTGTTGAACACTTTCTCTGCAGTAAAACGTTTCGCGTTACAGTGACGGCATAAAACATCCATTTCACCTAAATAGTATTCATCAACATTACTATTTTGTTCCAAAAATCTTCGATTCTCTACATTTCGTTCATGTCGACGATTTTGGAATTCTCTTTCCTCCTCATCATTACTTTGTCTACTTCTTTTAGTTAAATTTACCTTATTATTATTAGGTTCCAATGTATTTGAATTATTATTGACATTATTATCGCACCGAACCCTGTATCGTCTTGCTCTTTCATTTCTTAAAACCCGTTGCCTTTCTCAGAACTCCCTTTCCTCCTCAGAAGTACGTCTGATTCTAGGTCTACAGCGACAACGATTTTCATCAATAACCTGCTCAACATTGTCATGCTCCATTTCATTATTATTAGTTTCCAATGTAATTGAATTATTATTGACATTATTATCGCACCGAGCCCTGTATCGTCTTGCTCTTTCATTTCTTAAAACCCGTTGCCATTCTCAGAACTCCCTTTATTCCTCAGAAGTACGTCTGATTCTAGGTCTACCGCGACGACGATTTTCATCAATAACTTGCTCAACATTGTCATGCTCCATTAAACTACTGATATTTAAATGCCGCTAATGATATTTCCAATGAAGTATAATATAAATAATAATAAAAAACAATAAATAAAAAAAAATAATCAAGACTTTTTATTAATGCTAATACAAATACTTGTAAAAGTTCAATAATAATCAAAATATAGTTTTTAATTTTTAATCAAAATGGCAAATGTTCAATAATAACAGCCAAAGTTCAATAGCAAAAATCAGTTCTTATCACTTCTTTTCAGTTCTAATCAGTAACAATCAATACTCAGTAGTGATATCAAAAGTTAATAATCAATACTCAATGGTCAATATTCAATTCAATTCAATAGTCAATAATCAATAGATAATAATAAACAGACAATAATCAACAACTCCTAATTATTATTTATCAGTTCATTTCAGTTCACATCAGTTCATTTCAGTTCACACCAGTTCATTTCAGTTCATGTCAGTTCATTTCAATTCATATCAAGTTCATATCAGTTCATTTCAGTTCATATAAATTCTTATCAGTTCTTATCAGTTTATTTCGATTCTTATCAGTTCTTATCAATAACAGTCAATACTCAATAGAAATATCAAATATAAATAATTAATAATTAATAATTAATAATTAATAATTAATAATTAATAATTAATATTCAAAAATCCATAATCAATATTTAATGGTCAACATTCAATAGCCAATCATCAATATTAAATAGACAATAATCAACCAACAATAATCAATAAAAAATACAAAAAACACTAATCAATAGACAATAAGTAATATAATCAATGATCAAAACACAATAATCAATAATTCGTTTTTCTTTAATCTTTAGAGAAGATTCAAGTATACACCTATTAGATAGATGTATACTTGCTTGTACACCTGAAAAGCATAATTCACAGCATTAATATTTATCTATATTATTTTAGTATATAGTATATTCTTATATTATAAAAAATAAAGTTCCTCCGTAACCATACGGCCAGCACTGCCACTTTCTCTCTCCCATGCCTCTCTTCTCCGCCCCTCTCTCTCACACACACACACACACACACGCACACACATTTAAGTTAACGTGTAATATGAGAGCTAAAGATGAAGATATTACTTTTTCAATATTTGTTTTGGTTGTGGGAATCGGTGATAATATTGATATTCCTGAACGGCGTATAACAACAGATTCTAATTTCATTAATTCTATGTATGGGTATTTGATTAGAAATCACCTTTATGATGAAATGAGCTCATTAGTCATATTAGCTGCACGAAATATAGATGTAAATGAAATTAATAAAACTGTCGTATCAGATAGTCACAATGAGCGTGTATAAACGAGTGTTGATTCAGCTGATCATTGTGATGATAATTGTTTAATGGCTGAAGCAATTTTACCAGAATATTTTAATTAATTGAATCCACAAAACTTACCACCTCCCGAATTGCATTTACGAGTAAATTCTATTGTTATGCTTATCAGAAATATTAGTATACATCAAGGATTATGTAATGGAACATGATTAAGAATTTTATATTTAAATAATAATTTATTGTAATGTAAAATTTTAGCGGGGGATCAAGAGGGTCAAGTCTTTTTGCTTTCTCAAAGCTTGGTAACAGAGAAAGCTTGGTAAAGGTGAAATTTTTCGACCTCGAGATTTCGATGATGTTCGATATTTTCTAGAAAATGACTGTGTGTGTGTGGGTGTGTGTGTATGTGTATGTGGGTGTGGGTGTGTATGTGTGTGTGTGTGTGTATGTGTGTGTGTGTGTGTGTTTTATAAATTTGTCCGCAGCATAACTCGAAACTGACCAGAGATATCAAGTTTTTCTTTGGCAGGTATTTAAAGCTTATTTTGAAGTTGTGCAAGTTCAATTATATAGTTGATCGGATAATATTAAGTCGGTTTAAAAATATATAGGAAAATATCGAAAAATCGAAATTTTTTTTCGTCGCCGAATTTGGATATCGGTGAGAAGTAGGACCATTTTCTGAAAGGCCTTGAAATTACCTATCAATCCATATTTTTGATTGAGATGATGATTCTAACGACAGCTGCTTCAAGAGTTCTTTGTTCTATCGATACTAACGGTCGTGCTGTCCAAGGAGTCAGGATGGTAAATGACAAGCCGTGTGTTTAGCTTAATGTCGACGTTTCGGACTCTTTTTTTATTGAGTCCCTTCTCAAGACTCTAATACAAAAATCATATATTTATAAACTTTTGATACAAAAATGATAGAAAAATTTACATACAAATTACACATAATTACTTACAAGAAACAATAGTCTAACAAATTTTTAGGTGGTCACAGCGATACCACCAGTCAATTGAAATTAAATTCGCAACATTTTGGCCTTTATATACCGTGGAGAATTACATATGTATTTGTTACATTAATACAAGGAGCCAATCATATATTGTATAAGGCGGTGCTTATTAGCTGTACAGAGAGAGAGAGTATTAGACAAATATATGTCAAGGAGGTGTCAAAGAGACGGGGAGGGCCCAAGATGACTATGATTTTATATTTTTGGGCGTGGCCATCTCTTTGTCTAACATACTCTCCTAATACCTTCTATCTTCTGTGATTGTGTTTGTAGGATATTGCTGTTGTAGAAAATGATTTTTATTGATAAAAGATTTATATTCGAACCTGAGTGTTTTTGTGTCTTGTTGATTATTAATATATTGTTTTTGCGCATGTATGAAAAGCATCTCAGCTAACTTTCGTTTAAACAAAAAACGTTCATTATGTAAAATTTTCACTTTTTCAAAATTGAACTTATGTTCCGTTTCTTCCATATGAGTATAAATAGCAGACCCTCGATCATTATTTTCGCATTTTTTGAAATGTTCGTTAATTCTAATACCTAAGCGTCTTTCCGTTTGACCTACATATGATGCATCACAATCGTTACATTTTATTTGGTAGACAACATTAGTTTTTTCCTCTTTCGTACTCACATCTTTACCTAATTTAATAAAGCAGTTTAATTTATTTATAGTGCTGTTAATGACCTGTGTGTTATATTTTCTAAAAAATCTTAAAATAATTGAATTGAGTTCATTCACGTATGGAATGACTATGTGAAATCTATTTTGTTCCAACTGTGGTATAGTTTTATTGGCGTAATTTATGCTTCTGAGTCTTATTTTTATATAGTTATTAATAAATTCTATAGGATAGTCATTCATAGTTAAAAACTGCTTAATTAATTTTAGGTTTACATTATGGAATGATGTGTGTGAAAGATTGATTGCTCTGTCTACAAGTGAGTAAATAATCGCTATTTTGTTTTTAATAGGATGTTGCGAGTTAAAATTTAGAAATCTACCCGAAAACGTTGGTTTTCTATACCAATTAGTTATTATTTTTTTGTTTTTTATTATAACTTCGATATCTAAAAACTGATTTTGTTATTACACGATGTTTCAGTCGTAAACTGTAAGTTTTTGTCATAACTATTAAAAACGTCTCGTGTATAATTAATTAGGTTTCTTGGCACACATAACAAAATATCATCTACATAACGAAAATAAAATATACTATCGAAACAAAGTTTATTTAATGCATAAGATTCCAAATCTTGCATTACGATATCAGCTAGAATGGGGCTAATAGGATTTCCCATCGCTGAACCAAACTTTTGTTTGTAAAATTGGTCGTTAAATTGAAAGTAGTTATTTTGTAGTATAAACTTTATTGATCCTATAAATTCACTGCAAGTTAAATTTGTATAATTATATAATTGTGTCCAACGTTTTTCAATAGCTACACAAATCAAATATTCGGGTACATTTGTAAATAGACTGACCACATCCAAACTAATAATTTCAAAGCCATCGGGAATAGTAATGACTTCTATTTTCTTTTTTAATTCGAGGCTGTTACTGATATGTGAAGACGGTTTTTTAAGATGTTTATATAAGAAGTTAGCAAAAATCTTGGAAATATTGTAGGTAGGAGAGTTTATAGCAGAAATGATCGGCCGCACTGGATTATTTTCTTTGTGTATTTTGATAAGGCCATAACCTTTAGAAATATTACATTTTTGTGCTACGCGCGGTATAGTTGTATCATTCAACAAAAAATTCTTATCATTTAATTTATTAATGTGTAATCTGGTATTTCTTTCTAATGTAGATAGCGGATTTCTTTTTACTTTCTCATAGTATTTTTTATCATTGAATAGAGTAGTCATTTTTTCTAAATAATCGGTTTTCTTGATAATGACCGTTGCATTACCTTTATCTGCTTTTGTAATTAATAGATCTTTATTTTGTTTTATAAAGGTTTTTGTTAAATTGATATCAATTCTAATCTGTTTTTCAAAGGTTGAATTTTTTGAAAGATCTCTATTCTGAAATTTACTAATAATTGACAGGAAATGGGAACGTATTTTGTTAGTCTGTTTTAAATCTTTATATTTATTTAAATATACCTCTAAATTTTTAATCATTTCCAAGATCACCTTATTGTCTAACTTCTCGTTAAAATTAAACTTTTCGCCTAGTCTTAATACGTTTCTTACATATTGCGGTAATGTCACGTCAGAAAGGTTAATGATCCATCTATTTTGTAAGTTCATAAGTTCATTGTACTGTGTGTTATTCTCACTACTGTTTACCTGTGATGTGTCTAAGTTATTACAAGTGTTCTTTTTCTTATTTTCGATTATGTATGTATTTTTGACCAACGGTTTATTATACTTATTTTGGTATAGTGTTTCCAATTTTTTGTCATGATTTTTTTCATACTCATTAGTAATTAGTTTTAGTTTGTCCAGATAAAAGGATTCGAATGGCAAAATGAGATTATCATATCCCGCTGTGACTAATTTATTATTTAATCTCTCAACTTCTAATTTTTTGTGTTGGATATGGATATTAATGTCATAAATTTCCAAATTCAGAATTTTAAATTTCTCCTTCAGTAAGTTAATTTTTAGTTTTTTGAAACCAGAATTTGAAAACATATGAATCTTATCAATATTTTTAAAATTATTTTGAATATGTATTGGAATGAGATTGTAGAACCGGCAGTTAATTAAAAATTTACACTGTATCCTATATTTTCTAACTTCATACATTAAGGTAGACAACTTATGAAATAACGTACTAACATAAAAACCAAAAGTCTTAGACATAATTCCAATAACTTTCATCAAATTTGTATCTTTACGTTTCTTTAAAATATTAAGTAAAACATTCACCGAGTGTTCAGTCATAATGTAGTTTCCTCGGTGAGAGTGCCACGCAGATTGTAGATGTAGCACAGCAACGTTCTTCTTTAGACCCACCGTTGCGAAATTGATTGAGATGATGATTCTAACGACAGCTGCTTCAAGAGTTCTTTGTTCTATCGATACTAACGGTCGTGCTGTCCAAGGAGTCAGGATGGTAAATGACAAGCCGTGTGTTTAGCTTAATGTCGACGTTTCGGACTCTTTTTTTATTGAGTCCCTTCTCAAGACTCTAATACAAAAATCATATATTTATAAACTTTTGATACAAAAATGATAGAAAAATTTACATACAAATTACACATAATTACTTACAAGAAACAATAGTCTAACAAATTTTTAGGTGGTCACAGCGATACCACCAGTCAATTGAAATTAAATTCGCAACATTTTGGCCTTTATATACCGTGGAGAATTACATATGTATTTGTTACATTAATACAAGGAGCCAATCATATATTGTATAAGGCGGTGCTTATTAGCTGTACAGAGAGAGAGAGTATTAGACAAATATGAATGTTTTACTTAATATTTTAAAGAAACGTAAAGATACAAATTTGATGAAAGTTATTGGAATTATGTCTAAGACTTTTGGTTTTTATGTTAGTACGTTATTTCATAAGTTGTCTACCTTAATGTATGAAGTTAGAAAATATAGGATACAGTGTAAATTTTTAATTAACTGCCGGTTCTACAATCTCATTCCAATACATATTCAAAATAATTTTAAAAATATTGATAAGATTCATATGTTTTCAAATTCTGGTTTCAAAAAACTAAAAATTAACTTACTGAAGGAGAAATTTAAAATTCTGAATTTGGAAATTTATGACATTAATATCCATATCCAACACAAAAAATTAGAAGTTGAGAGATTAAATAATAAATTAGTCACAGCGGGATATGATAATCTCATTTTGCCATTCGAATCCTTTTATCTGGACAAACTAAAACTAATTACTAATGAGTATGAAAAAAATCATGACAAAAAATTGGAAACACTATACCAAAATAAGTATAATAAACCGTTGGTCAAAAATACATACATAATCGAAAATAAGAAAAAGAACACTTGTAATAACTTAGACACATCACAGGTAAACAGTAGTGAGAATAACACACAGTACAATGAACTTATGAACTTACAAAATAGATGGATCATTAACCTTTCTGACGTGACATTACCGCAATATGTAAGAAACGTATTAAGACTAGGCGAAAAGTTTAATTTTAACGAGAAGTTAGACAATAAGGTGATCTTGGAAATGATTAAAAATTTAGAGGTATATTTAAATAAATATAAAGATTTAAAACAGACTAACAAAATACGTTCCCATTTCCTGTCAATTATTAGTAAATTTCAGAATAGAGATCTTTCAAAAAATTCAACCTTTGAAAAACAGATTAGAATTGATATCAATTTAACAAAAACCTTTATAAAACAAAATAAAGATCTATTAATTACAAAAGCAGATAAAGGTAATGCAACGGTCATTATCAAGAAAACCGATTATTTAGAAAAAATGACTACTCTATTCAATGATAAAAAATACTATGAGAAAGTAAAAAAGAAATCCGCTATCTACATTAGAAAGAAATACCAGATTACACATTAATAAATTAAATGATAAGAATTTTTTGTTGAATGATACAACTATACCGCGCGTAGCACAAAAATGTAATATTTCTAAAGGTTATGGCCTTATCAAAATACACAAAGAAAATAATCCAGTGCGGCCGATCATTTCTGCTATAAACTCTCCTACCTACAATATTTCCAAGATTTTTGCTAACTTCTTATATAAACATCTTAAAAAACCGTCTTCACATATCAGTAACAGCCTCGAATTAAAAAAGAAAATAGAAGTCATTACTATTCCCGATGGCTTTGAAATTATTAGTTTGGATGTGGTCAGTCTATTTACAAATGTACCCGAATATTTGATTTGTGTAGCTATTGAAAAACGTTGGACACAATTATATAATTATACAAATTTAACTTGCAGTGAATTTATAGGATCAATAAAGTTTATACTACAAAATAACTACTTTCAATTTAACGACCAATTTTACAAACAAAAGTTTGGTTCAGCGATGGGAAATCCTATTAGCCCCATTCTAGCTGATATCGTAATGCAAGATTTGGAATCTTATGCATTAAATAAACTTTGTTTCGATAGTATATTTTATTTTCGTTATGTAGATGATATTTTGTTATGTGTGCCAAGAAACCTAATTAATTATACACGAGACGTTTTTAATAGTTATGACAAAAACTTACAGTTTACGACTGAAACATCGTGTAATAACAAAATCAGTTTTTAGATATCGAAGTTATAATAAAAAACAAAAAAATAATAACTAATTGGTATAGAAAACCAACGTTTTCGGGTAGATTTCTAAATTTTAACTCGCAACATCCTATTAAAAACAAAATAGCGATTATTTACTCACTTGTAGACAGAGCAATCAATCTTTCACACACATCATTCCATAATGTAAACCTAAAATTAATTAAGCAGTTTTTAACTATGAATGACTATCCTATAGAATTTATTAATAACTATATAAAAATAAGACTCAGAAGCATAAATTACGCCAATAAAACTATACCACAGTTGGAACAAAATAGATTTCACATAGTCATTCCATACGTGAATGAACTCAATTCAATTATTTTAAGATTTTTTAGAAAATATAACACACAGGTCATTAACAGCACTATAAATAAATTAAACTGCTTTATTAAATTAGGTAAAGATGTGAGTACGAAAGAGGAAAAAACTAATGTTGTCTACCAAATAAAATGTAACGATTGTGATGCATCATATGTAGGTCAAACGGAAAGACGCTTAGGTATTAGAATTAACGAACATTTCAAAAAATGCGAAAATAATGATCGAGGGTCTGCTATTTATACTCATATGGAAGAAACGGAACATAAGTTCAATTTTGAAAAAGTGAAAATTTTACATAATGAACGTTTTTTGTTTAAACGAAAGTTAGCTGAGATGCTTTTCATACATGCGCAAAAACAATATATTAATAATCAACAAGACACAAAAACACTCAGGTTCGAATATAAATCTTTTATCAATAAAAATCATTTTCTACAACAGCAATATCCTACAAACACAATCACAGAAGATAGAAGGTATTAGGAGAGTATGTTAGACAAAGAGATGGCCACGCCCAAAAATATAAAATCATAGTCATCTTGGGCCCTCCCCGTCTCTTTGACACCTCCTTGACATATATTTGTCTAATACTCTCTCTCTCTGTACAGCTAATAAGCACCGCCTTATACAATATATGATTGGCTCCTTGTATTAATGTAACAAATACATATGTAATTCTCCACGGTATATAAAGGCCAAAATGTTGCGAATTTAATTTCAATTGACTGGTGGTATCGCTGTGACCACCTAAAAATTTGTTAGACTATTGTTTCTTGTAAGTAATTATGTGTAATTTGTATGTAAATTTTTCTATCATTTTTGTATCAAAAGTTTATAAATATATGATTTTTGTATTAGAGTCTTGAGAAGGGACTCAATAAAAAAAGAGTCCGAAACGTCGACATTAAGCTAAACACACGGCTTGTCATTTACCATCCTGACTCCTTGGACAGCACGACCGTTAGTATCGATAGAACAAAGAATCCATATTTTTGTCAGCCTAATCGGATAATATTAAATCGTGTCTCATTCTGATAATGAGTATATTATAGTACTCGATGATGAAGATAGTATGGATGTAAGCGTAGTTTCGAAAGTTAATCAAGTGATTCATAAGGGCGCTGAATAGTATTTGTTTTTTTTAACAAATCTTGTGCTTTTTGAAGAACAGAAATGAGGTCTTACTTTTTGAGTTTTAATCAATTTAACTGGAAAAATTGAAAAAATATATTTACTTTTTTAATTTACAATCGCTTTATAACCTTCTAATTTTTCAACATACTAAGTTTTAATTCGTTCTAACTCATGTTATTTGTTTCAATCAATATTAAACTCAAAAAGTAAGGTCTCATTTATGTTCTTGGATATTAAAATTTAGTTTAAGAGAATTTTCCAGTATTTTGATTTTCAGTTTGAAACTGATAACAGGTTAACTTAAAAACAGGTTAAGTTGTGTTAACAGGTTAATTAAACCTGTTTTTGCTCTGAGCATGACAATTAAAATCATAGACACAAGCTAGACAAGATAGATAGACTGGGTGTGCAGGTTAGTGAAGGTAGCATCCGCTAAGGTATTACTTTCGCTACCCTGCACTGCAGTCTCTCTCTCTTATGTCTATGATTAATAGAAATAAGTTTATTTGTGATTTAGACCAAAAATTATTTTTTTAGAAGTAATCACGACGCTGTGAACAAGTCATTTTATAAAAAATCATTTGTAAAAAAAATAAATATTTTATTTTATGATATGTAAATACATAATAATAAATTTCAAATAAAGATGAATTTGTACGATTTTTTTGTTCTTTATTTAATTGTAGATTTCATAAATATTACATTGATAATAAACATTAAATAAAATACATTAAATGTAAATAGCACACACTGCACCTGTGCTAGAGCCGTCTCCATTATCGTTTTTTTTCAAATCTATGCTTTATACTTTTTATCCTTTCTCCAACTCCTATATCGGGTGTATTCGAGAATATGTCTTTATTTATATGTTATAATAAAATTAGAGTACAGTTTGTTGTAGCATGTACCAAAATTTTCAACATCTCTGTCGTAAATTATAAATGTTAATAACAGTTAATAACTGTTAAAAATTACTTAAAATTATTTGAAACTATTTCAAATTGTTTATAAATATTACAAAATGTAGGATTTTGGACACATTTTCAAATAGTTTTTAGGAGTTTTAAACAGTTTGAAACAGTTTCAAATAATTTTGAATGATATTTAAAATGAATTCCTAATTTCCTTAGCAAAAACCGAAAATGTAGCAAATTGTTTAAAATGTAATAAAATTAATGCTGCATTTCGAACATTTATTGCTTCCTCATATAGGAAGCTTTGTAATGGTGAAGAAATTTTCGAGACAAAAAATGTTCAAAAAGATGTTTCAAGGCGATATATGTCGTTTTCTCTTCATTTTGAGAAAATTTGTTTTCGTGTGCATGCGTGTGTATGCGTGTGCGTGTGCGTGTGCGGGTGAGGGTGTGGGTGGGTGTGGATGGGTGTGTATGTGTGTATATGTGTATGTTTGTGTGTGTGTAAACTCTTTATATCTGGGAAACGAATCAACCGATTTTCGTCGGGCAGACTATTCTCTTCATCTCGCGAAAGAAACTAAGTACACTGATTTATTAGAGTTTTTGTTGATTTTCTCTTTTTCTATAAACAAAAAATAATTTTGATTTTTTTTATCGATTTAAAATTTTAACCACTTATTAAACTCATTCAAGACTACATTTGGTTAAAATTTTAAGAGATTATCTTCATTTGTAAAATGTGAGTTTTCATTGCCGCACGATAGCAAGAGTAAAAATTATGCAATCATCCTGAAATTTGGCACAGATGTAGCTTTTATATATCTTCAGATCGAGTTGTTTGCCTAAAAAAATCGGTCCATTACGACCAAAGATATTTGAGGTTAAAAATTTGTTTTTTAAATTTTTGAATCGTGTTTACTCAGAGAATACTTGTTTTATCGACTTAAATTTTTAATCACTTAATAAACTCTTTAAAGATTATATTTAATTAAAATTTCAAGAGATTATCTTCATTTGTTTAAAAAGAAAATTATTTTAGAAAAAATTTGCAAAATAAAGTATTAAATTTTAAATATTGGAATTAAAAATTAATTAATGGAATTTTTACATTTACCTGCATTTATTTACATTTTAAAGTTTTTGCTAGAGTTGTAATTAATTAAATTATTATTAACTAATAATAATAATTAATTAATAATTCGTAACAAGAGAAGTGTTTTCAGTTAATAATTCGTAATTAAAGTAACGAATGATATTTGAGAATTATATTTCTGAATGATATTTTGAATGATATTTGAGAAGAATTAATAATTTGTAATTAATTAAACTATTATTAACTAATTAACTATAGTAATAATAGTACACACTGCACCCGTGCTAGAGTTCTCTCCACTATCTTCTTTCCTAAATCTATTTGCTTTTTATTTCCCTTCCTCTCTAATTTTTAATTATTCTATTCTGCCCCTTTCCATTTCGAAGCTGCGAAATTTGAGGCATTTTATCGGAATATCTACACTTTCATAAAATAAATCATCATCAAAAAACATTGTGATAAATAATAAACTAAAATCATTTCAATGCCAATTAAAATATTAATTAACAATAATAACAATTATTAATTAATAATTTGTAATTAATTAAACTGTTATTGTATCGAATTAAGGCGGCTTGGAAGCGAGAATTGGTCACATTATGAAAATTTGTTTGCAATCGTTTGTTCACATGTTATAATGTAAGAAATGGCATCATATAAACATATGGATCTGAAAGTAACTAAAAAAATTTTTACCGACGAAATTTTAACATTGCACAAGTAGTTATCTTTTAATAAAAAAATTATTTAATTTGTTTAATTTCAAATTGAAAGGATTGACATTGACTTAATAAAATACATTCATTGTAAATAAAATAAATAAATCTGCACCCGTGCTAGAGCCCTCTCCACTGTCTTTTTTTCTAAATCTATGCTTTTTATTTCCCATGCTTTCCTCTATCGGCCGCATTCGAGATCTATTTGCCTCTATTTCTATGTTGCAATGATGTTTGTTGGTCAGCATTAACATCTTAACAAAATAATTAACAGTATACATTAACAAATACATTTATGTTATGATTTACATTACACAATTATTGTAGTCGACTCAAGAGAATACAGCTACATTGTAGGCGCGCGTAGCGCGCCCAACATTCTAGAATTATCTGATTATGCTATCATTTAAACTAATTAAAACGAAATCATAATAAAATTACATATTCAGAACCTGATAAACAAAATGGTACGCGCGCAGCGAGTTTGGATTTTCTTAGTTATTTAATAAATAACTAAATAGATATAAAACAATTTTCAGTTTAAAATATTTGTATTTACAGAGAAAATATAATTTGTACAAGATATTATATATTTCTAAAGAATAATTCACATTTTGAAGGATGGTACATGCCAAAAACATCGGAAGCAGAAGGACAAGCGACACCATGAGCACTTGTTAAACTGAAGATAGCCACAGGAATATTTATTCAGTCTTTTCTCTGAAAAGCAGACTTCCTTTACATTCATAAAGACATCCCTGTCAGTGATTAGCTTTGACATAAACCAAGAATATTGAATCATACTCTGAAATTTTGGTGCAGGCAGTTGATTATGAATGAGTGCAAGAATTTTAACTGCATCTTCTCTGGTATTTAATTGACGATCTGTCTGTCTCACATCTGTACAGTTTTGTAATTCTTTCACAAAACACTTTGTCTGTGCAGGTATACTGTTACGTCCGTGACGTATCCCTAAATTACATTTAATATTCATATTCTCATCAGTAATTTCTTGATCCACAAAATTATGTGATTGCAAATTTATTGACACCCACGTATCAACTAGCATAGAGAAAAAAATTTCAACACAGGGAAATTGTAAACATTCTTGTACGAAATGAACCAGAATTTTAAACGAACCATATTGAAATTATTTAAAAATTTCTCAAAACATTTCATGAAAGACGTTGTTGTATTTATAGTTAAATTTCCATCTTATATTTTGACAACTATGCACTTTTAACTGTACGGCCTCGCGACACTCCAAGTCAATGAACTCTTCAAAATACAAATACAGCAATTTTTATGTTCCAGCAAGAATAATATGCGCTAAATACAACTGTCAATTTAAACAATGCGCACCAAAGTAATTAACAATTTAGAAAACTTAAACTTGATAACCATGAATGTAAAATAACCAATGGTCATGATTTTGTAAATCAAAGTATTAATTGTTTAAACCATAATTTATGAGAAATTCATGTCGATCCAAGACTGACGAGTATTATTATTATTATTATTATAATTATTATTACTAATATTACTATCACTATTATAAATCGTATTATTATATTTATCATTAAATCAAATTCTGTAACAGAAAATCTCTGATACATTTGTTGAATCTCTACGGCATTCAACAGTCTAAGGGGGGAGATGTTACGTCCGGAGACCTATTCGCATTTTAAAGAAAAAGCATAATTAGTATCAGATATTTTCTGACACATAAAAGCGAGAATGCAACTTAATACTACGCAGCGTTCTGCTTATGCGACCTTGTGACGTATAGAGTCACCCACTCAGGAAGACAACGGATGCAGTTTTTAACATACGGTCGAGCTAGAATCCAAGCCACCGAACTCCGCGGCAGTCGAAAGGCCACACTTTGAAATGCTCAGCATTTCGCAAGTACGACGACCCAGAAAACTTGTAATACGTAAGTTGTCAAAAGATGAATTCGATACGTCACCGGGCTCATCTTTAGCCTAATTATTTTGTATTATAAAAGAAGTGATGTGTGTCACGCGAATCAGTCCCAGCGTACAAGAAACCTGGCGAACTCCGTGTACCTCTACGACATCGAGAAGTTGAAACCGTAAGCCTTACACATCTAGTAAGCAGATTTTATAAGTTATTGAAATTGTAATCGTAAGCCTTACTCGTCTAGTAAGCAGATCGTATAAGTTATTTATAGTAAATTTATAAAAGCAAGTGTTATAGAAAAGAATTGTAATTGAAATTACAACACATCGATCTACCAGAAGCCAGCAGATTGTATTGGTAATAAATTATTGTATTTTATATAATAAACCTACATAAAACCAATTACTACTTATTTCCACTTATTTCCGGACTTAACAATACAATTAGGTGGAATAATCTTGAGTCGACATGAAGATTTGACATTTTCAGTTTTGAAGTTCCCATGCAAGGTTTAATAATACGCTTATTAGATAATAATATCAAATTGGATGATAATTTTTCTGATTTGGAACATATATAATGTAAGTATTTTTATATGCATTAGAATACTCATTTTCTTTGTTTTCTATTATTGGTCCAAATATTTCTGAAACCTCTTGGAGACAAATAAGGACTTTGGGGAGTAGTTTTCCTGAGGCAGTCACAGAATATTACACCGTGTAAAAGTAAGTGATCTTGTTCAAATCACCAAGATACAGTCAACTCTTTTTTCTCCAGTGTACTCTAAATTGGAAGAGGATGTTCCACTCCTAATTTCAGCTTGAAATTCTGCGGTAGTTCGTTCAATTTCTTTAAATTATCTACTTTCTGTCTGTTTAATATTTTATTACTCTTGTCTGGCTTATGTGAAATTCCTTTTTGGAGCGGTTCATCCAAACAGGAGAAGCATACAACTCAAGTGGTATGTTCGGACATTACATGGCTCTCTGTTGAGCCCATGTTCAAAGATCTTCTATTTCTACATGCTCTTTTTTTTCTCGAGTACTTCAAACCTATCATATACCCATTTTTCGATAGCTTACATTTAGTCATACCGTGTACCCGTCAGAATTTGTCTCACTTGATCTATTTTGGAATTCTATAAATAATAATTTTCTTAAGTATGTGAAATATTTTTTAACAATTGAAATATGGAATTTGAACAATTTTATTTTTTTTTTATAAATGTAAAATTGAAGATTTTAATTACATTGCTCTATAATTCTAAAAGAGCTGTATACTGATGATTCTTTCATCGACTGCAGTGTAATGATCAGTAGACTGCTTACTCCTTCAGAAGATAATGACAGCAGCAGATAACAAAAACATTTATTTTGTAATCGGTGACACTTAACGTTTTTTATTCGCGACTAATTCATCGCCTGGGAGGTAAAAGGTTACAGCTCGGCTCTGCGCGTAAGAAGGTTACAACTCGGCATTTCGTTTTTTCTTTGAAGTTTGAGTTGAGAACCGCTGTAGAGATCGGAGGAATTCGAGCTTTCACGTATAATATGTGGGGAAGAATAATATGTGGGGTATACGGAAGAAATGAAGCTAACATGGCCAAAATGAAACAGGCGCGCCGCAATGTTTATTTCTCGCGAGGTCAAAATGCCTCGCGAGTCGCACGCGTCGCGGATGTCGCGTTCGCACACACTCTCGGAGACGAAGTGCACCACTCGTCTCCGTCGCTCTTTACCTCGCGCGTCGAGGTACAGATTCGCACGCACGCGGGGGCCTGCAGGCACTAACCTTCACAATAAGCCGCGCGTAACCAGGGCGGCGAAGAGTCCTCTGAAGTCGCAGGCGGAGTCAGCTACCCTCGGAACCGAGCAGTATATACGCCGTGGTTCCTCCTCTCACTCTCTCCCACGACGAGAGTGAATCGGTAGTGATAGGAGAGAAACGCACAGTCCGAGAAGGTAGCGTTGTCTCCTTCGCTCTCTCTAATTCTCCACGCCTCGTGGCCGCCGAGGGGTGGCGTCGAGGAGCTCGCAATGCCTCCTCAGTTCCACGTAAGTGAATCGTGTGTTCGTCGCGTGGAAGTTTCGACGGGTGGAAGGCGCACTCACACACTTCACGCGACGTATACTCAGAAATCTTCTTTTCCGTAAACGGGTAGCAAATCTTTTCGAAAGAAAAGCAAAACTATTTGCGTGCACGCACAAGCGAGGCGGAAACTTGAATGAATCTTGCACGCGCGTCGTTGCCGATCTCCTCCTTGCCGCGCCTGCGCTTCCGCGCTATGCTCCGAATACGGTTCGTGCGCGATAGTTCGCCCGCAACGTTTGAACTTCGTTACACAACATATTTATATAGAAGAACATATCTTAGGTGTACAGGAAACTGAGTTTCATGAAGGGAAAAAAATTGGGAACCTAATGGCTGGTTATTTTTGAAGTTTTATGGTATTTTTCTTTGTAGGCTTATTTCTCAAAATGTCATTTTTTAAAGTTTGGCGTTACTTTAAAAAAAAAAACTATTCTGTTGATTTTGATGGGTGAGGGCCTGAATTACTTGAAATTTATTCATCTATGGCAGGAAGAGATGGAAATATGAAAAATATTTTATTAAATAATTTTAAAATGGTAAAATCCACAAAAGACATAAAAATTCATAAAATTCATGAATTTAAATCAGTTTTTTCCATAAAAAAAATATTAATTTTAAGAAATTTTATTTTTTCAACTCTTCCTGCCATAACTGCATGAATTTCAAGTAATTTAGTTCCTCTCCCATGAAAATTAATGGAATAGTTTTGTTTTTAAAGTTACGTCAATTGAAAAAAATTGAAAATGCTATATCTCTGAGTAAAATTGGTTTACAGATTAAGTCTTGGGCCATATTATCAGAAATAGTGTATATTTATAGTATATACATTGTATTTTGTTTAAACTACATTTTTCTTTTTTTTATAGCTCATTTTGACCTCAGAAGCCACTAGGTGTAAGACCGCCTTAATGTAACCCAGTAATAAATAATTGAGAATATAAAAAAATATTAAAATTTATTGTAAGTTATCTGGCTGCGTACAGATGCAAGAGTATCTTTACAGAATAAAGTCTTAATTTAGCTGAACGCTAATTTAAGATCTTGTAGTAGTTGGTTAATGTATCCCGGTAATAAATAATTGAGAATATAAAAAAATATTAAAATTTATTGGATGTTATCTGGCTGCGTACAGATGCAAGAGCATCTTTGCAGAATACAGTCTTAATTTAGCTGAATGCTAATTTAAGATCTTGTATTAGTTTCTTAATGAAACCCGGTAATAAATAATTGAGAATATAAAAAAATATTAAAATTTATTGTAAGTTATCTGGCTGCGTACAGATGCAAGAGCATCTTTGCAGAATACAATCTTAATTTAGCTGAACGCTAATTTAAGATCTTGTATTAGTTGCTTAATGTAACCCGGTAATAAATAACTAGCTATATTGTCTCGCTCGCTAACGCTCTCTCGGCTACATTATGTTTATTAGAAAACCATCAGATATGACGCCAGATGTGACGTTACAGGTCTTAAAAATAATACTAAATGATGCTCCTGAATATAATAAGTAGAGGATTTCAAAAATTAAAAAAATATTAAAATATATTGGATGTTACCTGGCTGCTTATAGATACAAGAGCATCTCTGCAGAATAGTCATAATTTAGCTGAATGCTAATTTAAGATCTTGTATTAGTTACTTAATGTAACCTGATAATAAATAATTGAGGAAATTAAGATATATTGATGGTACCAGGCAGTGTACAGATGCAAGAGCATCTCTGCGGAATACAGACTTAATTTAGCTGAGCGCTAAATTAGTTGCTTAATGTCATCCGTTAATAAATAATTGGGAAAATAAAAAAATATTAAAATATATTAAATGTTACCTGGCTGCGTACAGATGCAAGAGCATATTTGCGAAAATGTTTGAATATTTGTTTATATTAATTTCAATTGAGGTACTAAAATGATGGAACGCTTGAGAACTATCGTAAATCTAATATATGTATTAAATTAATTATATTTTATTAAAAAGACGTGTTGACTTATCAAAAAATTGAGCATACATTGGATATATTCGATCAAATTGATATCAAACGAAGAATTAGGAAAAGCATAGCCATTTTATGGATGTAAAAAATCGTTGCATCAAAAGCATTACCGCTATTGTTGTGTTTCAATACAAATTAAATTAAATTATTGTTTATACTTGTAGTAATTTATTTATTACGTTAAAAATGGTCGGTAATAAATAAATACATAAACCCCTTTATATTGGTCAGCGATGTTTTTATTTGTAAAAGAAGATTTGAAATTACTAATTTCCGCAGTGCACCTTTTTATACGACATTCTAGTTGTCTTCTGTACTATGAAATTCTTGGCTTCCGAGAACGCGACTACAAGTAATCATTTTTTTACGTATGTTGATGCATTTTATTTACATTTTTATTTCCAAAATAAAAAATTGTTAGATTATTTGTTATAAACAAATTAATAATTGATAATAATTTAAAAACACTGCCTCCCAATTGTAAAAATTTGTTGTTACAATACCACACGTGAAGTATTCTGTTTATTCCCTGACTTCAGGGAGCCTATATGCACTCTTGAAATTAGATTTATACCACTCTAACCTCAAAATCACAACTTTGGTATGATTTTTCGGCGCTCGTGGTATAAAATACCGTTTGAAACTAGTGTGGAAGTTGATTATTTACTTCCGCACCAGGGTCGAAATGTACTATTTCGTTTCTTGATTTGATTATTGGGTTTCAAGTTTTCGACAAGAGCATCACCAAACCAGGTGTGCACGAAGCAACTTTAATTCTAGGTGAAATGTCGAGAAAAACGAGACCGACAGAATTATGTCTAATCATTAGTAGAATCATAATACATTTTCCAGAGAATCGCACTTGATCGTTTTTGCATATATACCGAATTGAATCTTAGTTCCACAAGGTGCACAAACCTGTTTTCGATTTTCATCGTGCTTATTACATATCATATTTATGCCGTGTTGTCATACCGTCGAAAGAATATGATAAACTGATATCAGTATGGAATGTGACTAGGTATATGTTTTGTTTACATTCATTATACCTTCAGTGAAAGTTATGTCTCTATGTAAATAGATAACGTACACGTGTATGTAAAAATATTATTTGTATGCGTATGTATACTATTTTTCATGTAAATAAAAGTAGAGGATCTCTCTATATAAAAATCCCCGCCGTCTATATAAAAACTTCTTTTTTACATATGAGGCACGATCGCTACTATTTAGGAGAACCTTACATCTTTGACATTGCAAAAACTGTTGCATCTTAAATACTAATATATTATATTTTGATGAAAACTGCAATGCATTCATGAAAATTTTTTCGTATTCTGTAATGGTCAAAAATTGATTATCTTAATTGTATTCAAGCATTTTTAATCGTTCTTTTAGGTTTAACTTACTAGAAATTATTTTACGTGAAAATGTTTCATAACTGGAAAGTTTTGTTTGTTGAGGTCTGCCATTTTTGTATGCAATATTTCTGTGTTAAACAAAATCGTATTAAATGATAAAATTGACTATTTAAGGTATATTTACGTGTTACAAATTGTTTTTATAGGTTTAGATCCTCAGGAATAGATTACACAGGCCCACAAAAAAAAAAAACGTTGTATGTACTTTTGACCAGACCTATGTTTTCTTACGTATTTTTCGACGCTGAATCCGAATCTGCAATAAAAATATAGCCTTCCGCAGTATATTTTGAGGTTTTCAAAGGAAAAACCTCATTTTTCAAGAATTTTTCATGGTTTGTAGAAAATGAAAATAAATGGAGAATAGATACGATTAATTTGACTTCAGAATTGAATTCTACGGGAAAAACTACATCGAAATATCTGTTTTCGATATTTTTTTAACGAAATTTTGACCTTTCAGGCGGCGTTGAAAAGGCTAAAGAACCCAAAAAAGGCCAAATTCATCACAAATTTGATTAAAAGACGATTAAAATTTGATTCTACTACTTTGTAAGAGCTTATAGGCATTAGAAATATTACCATAGGGTTTGTTGAGGTCGCTGATCATGAATATGATGTCAAATGAAAAGAAAATTACTCTCAGGGGGCGCTAGTGGGCAGTAAACGAGATAAATTATTCGGTTTTTCTGAAAATCTATGTTTTAATCACTTCTTTCAGGGTTTTCCACAACATAGATCTCATAAATTCAAGGTTTCCTTCGACTGTTAATTGTAAATAAGACTTGAAATTCATGATCAGCAACTCCGATAAAAATTTGAGTGTGAAAAATATAAGAATCTAAATTGTTTTACGTTTACGCACACGTTTCTCTTCAAATGACCGATATAGAGGATTTCTGACACGTTTTTGTCCCCTACTAGTAGTTTCTTCTCTTTTTATCATCCAACAATAATCTACCAACATATTTATGCCCCACCGTCCTTGAACTCTGCGTTCGAATTCTTTCAAGTCTTGATGAAACCTTTCACCTTGCCCTTACTAAAGTCCTCGTTATTTTCGGAAAATTGATCAACGTGTGAATCAAGAAAATGAAGTTTTAGTTTCATGAGGCAGCCCAATTTTTCAAAATTAAGTACCATTCTTTTCACAATATTTATGTAATTCATGTCTTTTGTATTACCCAAAAATTTTGTTGATACCTCTTTAAATCTTGATCATGCTACTTTCTCGACATCATTCATTGTTTTGTCAAAGTTTTCATCTCTAAATAAAGTACGGATTTCTGGACGAACAAAAATTCCTTCGCCCAATTTAGCATCTGATTTCTGATGAAATACTTTTCCCAAATACTTAAAGCATTGCCCATCTTTGTCTAAAGCCTTGACAAACTGTTTTATCAATCCAAGCTTTATATGCAGAGGAGGTATTAAAATTTTGGACGGATCAACGAGTGGTTCTTTTAGAATATTTTGTTTTCCAGGTTTAAACGATTCTCTTGATGGCCAAATTTTCTTTTTGTAGTGATTTCCTCTATCTCTACTATCGAACGTACGCAAATAACATGGATACTTTGTGAATCCAGATTGTTGTCCAAGTATCATAGATAGAATTTTAAAGTCTCCACATATTTTCAATTTATGTTTCTTGTATTTTATTTTTGTCAAAACCAATTGAAGATTCGAGTACTCCTCTTTAAGCGTAGTTGAATGTGCTAACACCAGTTTTTGTTGAAGCAATCCACCTAGCGGCAAAGTAGGACACCACTGCTTAACAAACACAAAGTTAACCCGCGAATTTTAAATTTTTTAAATATCTGAAATACTCTAAATTCAGAAAACTTCTTTATTTATTCAATTTATTGCAGAAGTTTCATAATAAAATATTATAAATTAAAATATTTTTTTTTTTCACCACTCTATGACTAATTATAATCTATATAATTTATAGTTAAATTGTTAATAGCAGCAAATGGTAGATTTTTCTTCTAATTTTTTGACGTATCTGCAGCTTATGGCCAATCTTCTACCAAGGTCAAGAGGTATTTTTTCTCAATAAATTTTGATAACAAACACCTTTTTATTAATTTGATCTTTTATTCAACGTTTCGGACATTTTGGCTATGTCCCTCTTCAGGAATCTAATGACAATTCAATACACATGTTTAATAATCCAATAATTAAACTAATTACAATTAAAAATAAAACGTTATGTACAAACTTACAAATAATTAAATTATTGTAGTCAACGTTGTTTTGCGGGCAACAATCCGCTCGCCAGTAACGATATATTACAAAATTCATGCTTATATACTAAAATTATTCGTATGTGAAAATCGGTGTATCACACAGACAACTATCCTCAGATTCGGAGTGGAGTAAAACCCGTTGGGAACGTCCGAGAGCGGGGAGAGGTAGCAGGAAAGCACGTCTCGGAGGAAATGGCATCAATAGTCTTGACTAGATGAACTTGTGTGTGAATAGTGTATATCTATGAGAGTTGTTGTTAGACTTTCACCATACGTGCGCTTCTAATACCTCTTCACATCGATACTTTGACATCATATCAGATAGAGACCAGAAATTCGCAATTATTTATCAAGGTGTTATATTCATTTGGCAGTCTGTTTATTTCAAATTGTTTATTAATAAAATTTTTTTGAGTATGAATAAATAATGCTTCAGAGAAGAGTCGTTTTCCTCTGTTGCATTCGGTGTCTAGTATCTAAATATTCTGGAAATTTATTGTATGATTATTATAAGTAGTGTGTATAAATAATGACGAATTTTGGTCTCCATCCGAATATTTTTTTAGATGTTCTTTTACTCTTACATTCAGTCGTCTGCTTGTCTGCCCTACATATGACACATTACAATTGTTACATTTAATTTTGTAAACAACATTCGCATTATTACATTTTTACTTTTTATCCTTCCCTAATATTATAATATTATTTAATTTATTAGTTGCACTAAAAACGACATTTGTATTACATTTCTTAAAAAAACTTTTTATGAAAACTTCAAGTTCTTTAATAAAAGGTAGACTTATGTACCTTTTTTCATTGCAACTGTTTATTTGTAAACTATTTTTATCACATTTTATCTTTTTTAACCGTTTTTTATATGTAAATCTATTGTGTCGTGTGGGTAATCATTCTGCTGTAGGACTTTTTTTATAAAAGAAATATTGGATTTATGGGAACTGCTATGTGATAACATTATTGCTCGATCAACGAGGCAGTAAACAATGGCTATTTTATTACCTTGAGGATGGTGTGAATTGTAATTCAAATATCGTCCTGAGAAGGTTGGTTTTCTATACCAATTTGTGATAATCTTTCTTTGTTTATTCTCAATAATTTCTAAATCTAAAAAACTAATCCTATTATTTTTCGATCGCTCGACAGTGAATTGTAAGTTCGTGTCATAGGAATTAAAAATATTAAGTGTGTCCTCTATGTTATTCTTTTTAATACACAATACAATGTCATCTACATATCGAAAGTAAAATATCGGTTTTGATTGTAATTTGTTAATACAATAAGATTCTTGATCTTCCATAACTATATCCGACAGAATCGGACTTATGGGATTACCCATAGCTGATCCAAAAGTCTGTCTGTAAAATTTTTCATTAAATTGGAAATAATTATTATTTCAAATGTACTTTATAACATGTAGAAATTCAGAACAATTAATATTTATCTTATTATGTAATTGGTGCCATCTCTTTTCTATAGCATTACAAACTAGATATTCCGGAACATTAGTAAACAAACTAACAACATCCAAACTGATAATCTCGTGATGCAACGGAATTTGGATATTATCTATTTTTTCTTTTAATTTTAAACTATTATCAATATGAGAAACAGGAGTTTTTTAATTTTTTGCAGAAATTTAGCAAAAAACTTTGATAAGGAATATGTAGGAGAATTAATTGTAGAAATTATTGGTCTTACGGGGAAACCAGTTTTATGTATTTTTACCAAACCATACGCTTTTGAGATTTTAAATTTTTGCAAAACTGGCTGCAACTTTTTCCCATTTCCAGTAAAATCCAACTTATTTAACCATTTGATTAAATCATTAGTTCTCCTTTCAAGCCCAGGTAAGGGATTCTTTTTAATGTTCTCGTAATATTTTCCATCACAAAACAATGATTCAGTTTTTTCTAAATATGTAGATTTTTTCAATATAACAGTTGCATTACCTTTATCGGCTCTAGTTATTAACATTTCCGGGTTATGTTTTAAGAAGTTTTTTGTTTTTTCTAAATCTATTTGAAATTTTTTATCAATATATGAATTATTAGCCAGATCTTTATTGTAACATTTTTTTATCATGTTTAAAAAGGTCCCTCTTAATTTCTGGGTATTCACTTCGTCAGTGTATTTTGTTAAAAAGGTTTCAAAATTCTTTACATAATTTACTGCTAACTTGCAATCAAATCTGTTATTAAAATTGAACTTTTCACCTAGCTTCAGTATATCAGTGACATACGTCGGAAGTTCAATGTCCGAGACATTTACACACCATTTCTCGAGTATATTATTTGATGTGCACCGGTCATAACCTATATGTTATTGTTAAGGTGGTTGACCTCACTGGTATTACTAGCTATATCCTCTCTATATCTATCTTTCTCTATTTCTCTATTATATTTTTTGAAAAAAATTCTATCAAGTTTTTTATCTAATTTTGATGTTATTTTTTTCATAATAAATGTTAGTTTGGTTGTATAATAATCTACAAACAAAGAAACAATGTCTCTTCCAACAGTAATCTCTATATTTTTACAAGTCTCATCAATCTGTTTTTTAATTTTTGCCATTTCAATATGTAGGTCCATAATCTCGATATTCAACAATCGGAAAGTTATGTTATTAATCAGTTTGTTCTGTTTGTTTTTACATTTTTTAGAAAACATGTGGTTTTTTCTTACGTTTTTTTATGACAAAGTTGAAATGGTTAGGAACTAACCGATAGAATCTACACTTAATTAAAAATTTACACCTTTCTCTATAGTGTTTTTCATTATATAATTTATCAGTCAGTTTAAGAAATTTTTTTCTTATATCAAAGCCGAATATTGTAAAAATTAAATGTAATACTAAATTTAAATTTATGTCTTTCCGATTTCGCAAGTAATGTTCTAAAAGTTCGCTCTGTGTGATATGTTGGTTTATGTGTTGGTTTACCATACGTGATGGATTGTCTCCTTGATGGTGTGCGTTCCACGTCTTCTCCATGGTGCAATATGATCTTGAACAACGTATTTTTCGGCCAGACGTTGTATATGATAAATTGTTAATAGCAGCAAATGCGCAATCGGAAAGATTTGATCGAGCAATAATGTTATCAAATAGTAGTTTCCATAAATCCAATATTTCTTTTATAAAAAGGTCCTACAGCAGAATGATTACCCACACGACACAATAGATTTACATATAAAAAAACGGTTAAAAAAGATAAAATGTGATAAAAATAGGTTACAAATAAACAGTTGCAATGAAAAAAGATACATAAGTCTACCATTTGTTAAAGAACTTGAAGTTTTCATAAAAAGTTTTTTTAAGAAATGTAATACAAATGTCGTTTTTAGTGCAACTAAAAAATTAAATAATATTATAATATTGGGGAAGGATAAAAACCAAAAATGTAATAATGCGAATGTTGTTTACAAAATTAAATGTAACAATTGTAATGCGTCATATTTATAGGGCAGACAAGCAGACGACTGAATGTAAGAGTAAAAGAACATCTAAAAAAATATTCGGATGGAGACCAAAATTCGTCATTATTTATACACACTACTGATAATAATCATACAATAAATTTCCAGAATATTCAGATATTAGACACCGAATGCAACAGAGGAAAACGACTCTTCTCTGAAGCATTATTTATTCATACTCAAAAAAATTTTATTAATAAACAATTTGAAATAAACAGACTGCCAAATGAATATAACACCTTGATAAATAATTGCGAATTTCTGGTCTCTATCTGATATGATGTCAAAGTATCGATGTGAAGAGGTATTAGGAGCGCACGTATGGTGAAAGTCTAACAACATCTCTCATAGATATATACACTATTCACATACAAGTTCATCTAGTCAAGACTATTGATGCCACTTCCTCCAAGACGTGCTTTTCTGGGGCTTTATCGAGATAAACAAAATTTAAGTGCTGTTTTCATTTCTGGCCAATCAGCGAGCTGGAAATTTTTCAATAGCCAATCAAATTTCTCAACACCTCGAAAATTTCGCCTTGTACCGAACACTCGATAAGGCCCCTGCTACCTCTCCCCGCTCTCGGACGTTCCCAACGGGTTTTACCCCACTCCGAATCTGAGGATAGTTGTCTGTGTGATACACCGATTTTCACATACGAATAATTTTAGTATATAAGCGTGAATTTTGTAATATATCGTTACTGACGAGCGGATTGTTGCCCGCAAAACAACGTTGACTACAATAATTTAATTATTTGTAAGTTTGTACATAACTTTTTATTTTTAATTGTAATTAGTTTAATTATTGATTTATTAAACGTGTGTATTGAATTGTCATTAGATTCCTGAAGTGGGACATAGCCAAAATGTCCGAAACGTTGAATAAAAGATCAAATTAATAAAAAGGTGTTTGTTATTAAAATTTATTTGAGAAAAAATACCTCTTGACCTTGGTAGAAGATTGGCCATAAGCTGCAGATACGTCAAAAAATTATAGTTAAATTAACGTAAAATCCCGTGTTGCCTAATGCTTGCATGGATTAAAATTACTGAAAATTTTAAAGCAGAAACATAGTTAAGTCCCACACCCTCTTTCATAAAATTAATAGGTTACGAGGAAATATAAATTTTAAATAAAATACGTATCAATGCATAGTTTTAATTATTATTGTATTCATTAACTCTTGTTACATGTGTAGATACAGGAATAATAACAATTAATTTATAATTAGTAACTAGATCCACTTTTTAAGAATGTATTCCATACCATCATTTAAGGTATTATAATAAGTAATTGTACTTTGTTCGACGTCTCCTATGTCTAATACCACCCATGAAAAATCATTTTGACTAAAAATTTTATAGGCCTGCGTGTGCTGATCAAGATAGCAATCGTGTAATTGTTTAGCCACTATAAAAAAATCATCTTTCACAAGTAGTATATGAAAAACTAAATTAAAGCATGGTCCATTTTCGTTTAACGTTGTAACAATACTTTTTTTTTAATAGTTTCACCCATAATAATGATCCATTTAGACATAAACACATTATCGCTTATTTCTGTAGGTAACAAATTGACAAATTCAGAAATATTTTCAAGAAGTGCAATAGAAATCTTTTTTTTTTAACCTGCCTTAAAACGTTCATAAGATTCTTTTCGCTGAAATCTATAATTAAGCATCAACTGATGACGAATAGCAAAAGTTTTACAAATATTAAGACGACTTCTTACAGCTTGCGATACTTTTTTCCCCTCTTGATTTTTGCTTTCATATCTCAAACATGATATGTTACATAGCGGTCCAAATTTTTCCATGCATCTTAGTGCGTGAATGAGAAAATGATGCTTAGATTCCAAATCATCTTTAGGAAATATTTCTCGTAACAATGATAAGTACTCAGCCGCTATAGTTTCATATAATTCATGTATTTTTGGATGTAATTTTTTACTCGTTACAATATTAGCTATTTGTTTTAATAATATTAAAGAGCTCGAATACTTATCAGTCTTTGGTACAAGACACGCAATAACCATCGTTATAGTATTTACTAAGCATATCATTTCGGAAGATGACATAATTATACATTTTTTCTTTAAATGATATTCAGTTATTTCAGACGGCTTATTAATACTGTTTTTCGGACCATAATAAAAACTGTGTATTCTATTATTCAGCTCATGTAACGTAAAAAATTTATTAATATATATGTACTGGTATAATATTCGAGCTAAATCATATCGAAAGACGCCTTCATACAAATTATGCATAATGTCAACGCAGATATTGTTAGCTACATGGAATTCGATTAAGTCATGAAAAATACAGTCTTCTTTGATGCCAGAAATTTTCGGGCCATTCTCTTGTACTAAAGAAGCATAATTATCAATGTCTCGAAGTTAACAATCTTTTTCGTAAAATTTAGTATTAATATCTTTATAGTTAGTTAAGCAGAAATGACAAAAAAAATTTGACCTGAAACTTTCATTGAAACCTAAAATGGAATGAATACCTAAATTATCAGCCACAATATTCGAAGTATAAAAATGCACCCGTTTAGGACCAGAATGATGATCTACTACAATTCCGTCAGAGTTTAAAAAATTTAATTCCTCTATGGTTCTGGCAAAAGTTAGTTTGTTTGAATATATTTGTCTGTCGAGAGTGTTAAATAATAAGAATAAGAAAATATTTTCAACTTTAGATTGGTACACTGGAGGTAAACAGGGTATCGAAATATACACTGCTCCGCACTTACTAATACCTTTGTGTGATCCTAATGGATTGTTATTTTCATAATCGTCGAAATCTATTATTAAAGGTAACGTAATTTTTTCAGGCGTTAAGAAAATTTTATTTTTCAAAAAAGTTCCTTCTACAATATTAATAATAATATTAGAATTCATAGTCAAGTAGCGTACATAATCAATAGTATCGTCTAAAATACAGGGAAGTTCAAAAAATTGTTTTAAAACTTTTCTTAGCGCTATAAATTGAACATTCACAGGGATATGTTGTAAACTTTGCTCTTCATTCTTTTTTTTTATATTCACGTCGTTCACCAATCACAAAGGATTCAGGGGGTATGTAAGTATCACGTTTCCTAAAATAGTTAAGACATTTTTGCTCAGTTTCGATAGTTTTTAACGGCCTACTGTAAGTCTCGAAAATATTGTTTACGTCAGTACTACAAGTCGGCTCAATATTTTCTAAACAATGACTAATTTCAATTTTTAAGTTACTTAGGAGTTTATCGAATAAGACGTTTCGCACACAATTTGAGTGACCGTCTTTCGAGAAATATTTGAAAAATTGTATAATTTAGCAACAAAATCAGATACAAGATCTGAAATAATTTTTTCAGATTTTGATGGAACATTGATGCTTTCATTAAACTCATCTTCTACATAATCTGAAAGATCTGATTCGTCGCTATTATAAGAGTCACTAAAATCTGGTAACAAATTGCTTTCTTTTTGTAATATATTATTATATTTAGTACTCACTAAATTATCTTCTAATTGTGTGTAATTATCCAAATCTTTTCCGTTTGACTTATTAATTATTTCAGTTTTGTTTAACGACACCTTAATATCTTTATGAACACGATCGACGTGCTTTTTAAGACAAGAAATGTTAGAATACGATCTATCACAATCAATTGCAAAACATTTAAAATTATCTAACAATGAGTGAGAATATTTCAAATGAAGAAATATTTCATTACATTTACAAGGAAGGGTATCGAACCCGAACTCACCGATTTCAAAAATTTCGATATATGTTGTAGATCATGAAAAAATATGAGACACGTGTTTTTTCTTATCTGCGGAAAAACATATTTAGGGGGTGAAAACCACCCCTAAAGATAACCTCCAAAAACGGGTTTTTAAATATATCTCGCCTTCTACTGCGTATTTCAGAGTAAAACAAAATAGAAATTACTTCTTATAAAAAAACAAAGATAACTGAAGCAATTTTGACCCTAAGGGTTGCAACCCCTTTTTTTTTATTTTCAAAAAGCTAATTTTTTGATCATGTATATTGAAAATAAAAAATGAGGGTTGCAACCCTTAGGGTCAAAATTTCTTCAGTTATCTTTGTTTTTTTATAAGAAGTAATTTCTATTTTGTTTTACTCTGAAATACGCAGTAGAAGCCGAGATATATTTAAAAAACCGTTTTTGGGGATTATCTTTAGGGGTGGTTTTCACCCCCTAAATATGTTTTCCGCAGATAAGAAAAAACACGTGTCTCATATTTTTTCATGATCTACAACATATATCGAAATTTTTGAAATCGGTGAGTTCGGGTTCGATACCCTTCCTTGTTAGTCAGACGAATTAAACATATCTTACACATTAACATTTTTATCAGATTCTTTCAGATACTCTTCAATGTACCCAAGTAGAACACTGATAGATACGTTGCACTTGTCTCCAGCTAAATTTATATTATAAACTGCTTTTTGCAAAAATAGCCGAAGCGTGGAAAAATTATCTGGATATTTGCAATCTATTGCAAAAAAAAGCTTGAATGCGAAGTCCAGTACCTCTAAACATGACTTGCAGTCATATTCTTGATCATTTAAAATAACGTGGAATGATTTTACTTTATAAATAGGCCCTATGGCAACAATCAAAGGCTGGAAAGATTGACCAGCGCGGTTCAAATTTTCTTTTAGATCTCGTATAGCGGCTTGAAAATCTGTTTCGGTCTAGAAAACAACATATAAATAAATGATGGGAATATGAAATATCAAAAAAATAAAATTTTAAAAAATGTTACCGGCACAACATATATAAAACTATCTCTTCTTTCTTGCAAAGATAGTTTTCTTACTACATTGGCTTTTTCATCTTTCCTTTTACGCTTTCCTCCTGGTCGCTTTGACTGGATAATAAGTGGTAGTAAATATAACACTACACTGTTTTCATTATCTTGAGGAATAAAAAATTCAAATAAAATAGGTATTTCAACATTAATAATTGATAATAATTTTAAAAATTTTAATATTAAGTAAAACAAATCGTTTATTAATTAAATTTAAATTTACCATCACTCAATTATTTGGAGTACAGAAGATTTAACAATGATAAGTCTTGAGCATTTTTTATGTTGGTAGTTTGAAGTTGATCTATAATGCACGTTTTAATTATAGTCCAATTATCACTGAGGATTGTTTGTCTATCTGGATAAAGTTGATCAAAAGCCTGTAAAAACTAAAATAATCAAAGATTAATTGCTGTTCTAATTAGATTTTAATTTATTTTATTTGAAAAATAAAAAAGAAATAAAGCAATTTAGTGCATAGGGTATTATAGTACATAGAAAGTGTGTTTAAGGTGATGTAAAATACCGACATAATTTCCAAACATGGATATCTCATGAAAATACCAATAGAATCGTCCAAAAAAAAATCTGAGTATAGTATTAACATATACGGAGCGCCTGACGTTCGTGTTTTTCCAAAAAAATGATAAGAATTTATTTAATTAAATAAAAACCGTATTATCGGTAAGTAGGAATCTGCAATTAAGCTACTTTTCAAACATGGATATCTCATGAAAATACCAATAGAATCACCCAAAAAAAAATCTGAATATAGTGTTTACGTGTACGGAGCGCTTGACGTTCGTCTTTTTCCAAATAAACGTTTAAATGTTGATTTAAAAAATATTGAAATTCACGGTTTCACATTGCCTTAAGGAGGTTCGGGACTTTTGATTGACGTCAACTTAAAGAATTTTTTACAATGATGTTTGCACTTACCATAATACAAGCAATGCCATACATTGAAGGTATAGGTGTTACGATCATGAAAAACTTTTTTTAAACAAAATTTAATTATTATTAAAACTATTTACTGTCACGTAGAAGAAAATTCAACAAAATATGACAATCAGTTTGATTTTTCATCCAGTTCAGATTTCAAAAGGGTCATTTTGTTCCTTGTTCAATTTTAATAGTAGTTACCAGAGGAACAATTAGAAAATTATTTAAACTTGCAACGGATGAATTCTAAATTGGATAAAAAATCAAATTGATTGTCATATTTTGTTGAATTTTCTTCTAGGTGACGGTAACTAGTTTTAATAATTAAATTTCGTTGAAAAAAATTTTTTCGTGATCTTAACAAATATACCTTCAATGTATCTCATTGCTTGTATTATGGCAAGTGTAAACATCATTGTAAAAAAATTCTTTAAATTGACGTCAATCAAAAGTCCCGAACCTCCTTAAATGAAAACTATCAATGAGTCTACTTACCAACTTCTTTGCTCCTTCAAGTCTTAAGCATAAAAATTTCTGCATGTATTCGCAAATAGGTATTTGGTTTACCAGAAGTAAAATGCGACGAGCATTGTGAGCTTGTAACCAATATTCATTAACTGTGGCTTCAGGCTCTGAATGTGTTTCTAGCCAATAAAACCATTCATTTTCTGTAATGAAATACACAAATAATTTTTTATTTATTATAAATTATTCTCATATAAAAAAATATATTAAAATTTTGTTTTTTATACCTTTTGTACATATAGTTGAGGGTAATTCTACACTGTTTTCTTTTTTTTGCGTAGATGTCCTTCACTCCTTAATGTAGATTTTATATAATTGAAGTGCTCCCATAATTTTCCGCTGTCCTGTACACATACTCCATCAGTTGTCGAACACGGAGTAAAATAGACGTTTGCATTTTCCCCATGAAATATAGAGACAACCTCTTCAGCGAGTTTTCGCAAGTACCTTGATGAAAGTCTGAAAGATTACAATTCATATTAGAAATTATTATCCCTAACAATGTAGTTTTCATAGAAATAAATTATGTTTTTTTACTCACTCAAATTTCTCCAATTTTTCGCCTGGCTTTATAGATTGCAATACTTTGTCCTTCTCTCTCTTTATAATAAGTTGAGCCAACCTTGATCGAACAGTGGTAATAAATTTGTTGCCATTGCTTTTATAGGAAGTTAATAACAACTTCCCTTCCCCAGTATTTTGGAGATAGTAGTCTAATCCCTAGAAAAGTAAATAATATTTTAATATAAATTTTTATATAAATAACTGTACATAAAACTTAATGATTTTCATAATACTTACAGTGCTTCTTACATTTTCTTCATTTCTTGGTTTCTCAACTCTCTGTTCTGTAGTCGCATTATTTACAATTTTTTGGAAATCTTCTTTTCTATCTTCGTAATCCTCACTATTTTCAGCCTCTTCTCCTGAGGATTCGTTGGGCGAATCGTTGACGACAGCCTGTAACGTGGCGGATTTTTAGCACGTTACTTTCGCGTTTCGGAGAGCGGATTTCGACTATGAAATTCCTTCTATTGGCAGCCAGGAGGAGAGTCCTTCACCTCAGCGTCCAGGGTCACTCGTATTTTTGTACTATTTGCTTATATTTTTTGTTATCTTTTTGTTTTCATGCGAGAGGAATACTTTGCGGCGAGCAAAAAGCGCGACGACGTACTTTTCAGCTAACTGCCTTCCGTCAGCCTTCAGCGTCCGTCGTCTCATCGTCGGCCGCCTCGTCCTCGCCTTGACGCAGCATCCAACATCAGCTGAAGATCATCGCCTCCAGCTGGGACCATCTGCCGAAACTACGTATTTATTTGGTTGCCTTAGCAAGTTAATATATTTAAGTAACTTCGCGTTTATTTAACCTCTCTCTTCCCTTAAAATGCATAAATTAACCGTGCAATGAAGATGCATTAGCATCTGCACGTATTCATAAAAATGCCTAGTCGAGCAGTTTCTAGAATTCTTACATAACTTTCTCTGCCTCGAACTTCATGGAAAATTCCATTTCGACAGGAACGCAGGAATTCACTGCGACTCAACGTAGGAGAGCGAGAGAGAGAGACAACAACCACGGCTTTCGACGCGTCCTTTTGGCTGAGGTGATCGACTTCCCAACCAATCAGCCACGGCTACGTCGACGGCGAGCGAGGCCTCGGCGAGCGAGACGGCGCGGCGCTCTACGATTCGCCTCCTGGCCACCAACGACCGTCAACCGCGCCGTGTATTTAATTATTGCCGTTAGGAGTGCAGATCCCGCGAGTGCCTTTGCCTTTATTATTATTTTATTTATTATTAAGATTTATCTGTATTGTAAAGTTAGTAACAGTAGATTTTAATTAAGTAGCTGCCGCGAGTCGATATCGCATATTCCTGCCTCTGCGGGAGTCCAGGATTTGAGCGGAAGCGGTAAGGCTTGCGAACATTGTAACTTTCTCTCTGTGACGATTTTAGATGCCTATAAATGGCTTTAGTTATTTGCGCCTGGATGCCTTCCCTGCACTTTTATGTAAAATAAAGACTACTCGATCAACAATTTGTCACGCGGTTAATGGTAGTTATTCAGAGCATTTGCGCCCATGTGACCCGCGAATTTCTATATATTATTTGTAAAGGTGAATTAGTGAAGCAAATTGAATTTAAATTGTAAAGTATTATAATAAATATTTTCTAACTATTGCCGCGCGAGTCTTAATTGCAATAAATTGATTGCCTCAGCGAGGCTAGCGCATAATCAAACACTTGTTATTGATAGAAGAATTTATACGAAGTAATGTATGGGAATTTCTGCCGCAAATTGGCTTTCTTTTGTTAATTGAGAATCGTTAGGAATTAAAGTATTAGAGTTACGTTTATGTTTGCCTAAACCTATCGTTTTCATTTATTTATGTTAAGTTACATGAATTATTCTAAATGTTCAAAAATAACTGTGTATAACGGTTGGTTTACGAGTCAATTTATTGTTATTAAAAATATATAACAACGACGTTTCGGTGGCTAGTTTGGCACCCTCATCAGATCTACAAATTATTGAAAAACAATTATGGACACACTATTTTATACAAACGATTATACTATTATTAGCCAAATCGACTACTACCTTTAGTTATAACAATTTAATCATAATACCCAAACCAGGTTCGTCATATACATACTGCTTGTAGCTATAAAACATTAGAAACAATATTAAACATCAAAAATAAACAAATTATTGCTGAAAAGTTGAAACAAATTATGTAAAAAGTCATCATGATCTCACCTCATAAAAACATTTATTAATTTAAGATAGACAAACTAATAATCTTAATATCAATATATGCAATGTATAAACACATAAAACAATAGCACAAAAAAAACATAATTCAATAATAAAAATATAATAAAAACTAAAAAAGTAAATATTGCACAAAAGTTACGTAAAGCCATATCGCTTATCACAGTTAGAAGAATACTACAACTGACTAGAAAGTTTACACCCAGATCGAAATAAAGTGTAATCTATGTATATAATCAAGTACTATTAATCAATATACTATCGGTAATACAGGAATTTCTATTGCCTTCAAGAATACCGTATATCAAATCAAAATTAAATAAGGTGGTATCATTATGACTTTTTTTACACTATTATTTTTTATTTTTTTATTTATTAATAATGGGAGCGTAACTACTGTGTAATTTTTTTATATCCTCTTTCTTATTAATGGAATTGGTTTGTAAATGAATATGGATCATTTCAGACAATGTTCTTCTATGCCAATTAGTTTCTCTATCAAGTATTTCAAAATTTTCAAAGTAAAACAAATGGGATTCATTTTTCATGTGTGTATTAATCACCAATGTAGCTTGATTCTTTTTTGTATTACGTTTGTGTTCTGAAATTCGAGTATAAACTGTTCTTTTTGATTCACCCACGTATGCAGCATTACAATCTTTACACTTAATTTTATAAACTATATTACACTGTTCTTTAATTGAAGTGGCATCTTTACTTCTTTTTATCAAATAACTAAGATTATTATTAATTTTCGGTAAAACTCTTATACCATAATTTCTAAAAACTGCTGTAATTTGTTCGAAGAAATTTCTTATATATGGCAAACTGACATGACTCAAGTATCTATTTTTTGTAAACTTTTTATTGTTGTTATTGCTAATATTATTGTTATTGTTATTATTATGTGTAGCAATCCTTTTATTAAGATGGAATTTAATAAACTCATAAGGATAATTATTACTTATTAGATATTGTTTAACCAGCTTAATATTTTTGTTATGGAATTTTTTGTTTGCCAATACTATTGCTTTATCAACTAAGGAATACACCATACCCCTTTTATGTGATAAAGGATGACTAGTTAAAATTGAGGAATCTACCCGAAAAAGTAGGTTTATGATACCAATCAGTAATTAATTTACCATCTTCTCTAATAATTTTAATTTCTAAAAAATTCAAAGTTTGATAATTTCCCATTTCATAGGTAAATTTTAGTCTATTGTCATAAGTGTTGAAGGTGTCCATTACATAATCTATTTTATTCTTTGGTATTACGATAAAAATATCATCGACATATCTACCATAGAAGGGGGGGGGGGGGTGAAATCTAATCTCTCTAGACAGTCTTGCTCAAGATCATCCGTAGTAATGTCTGCAAACAGTGGCGATATAGGTGAACCCATTGGCGTGCCATATAGCTGCTTATAACATTTATTATTAAATTTAAAGAAGGTATTACTCATTAAGAATGTTACTGCTTTCAAAATCGTATCAAGAGGTATATCGTATTTACTTATAAGATAAGGGTATCTTCGGACAATTGCCTTTTTAACTAATTCTACACTAATATTTGTAAACAATGACGTCGCATCAATGCTAATCATTATATACTCCTCAGACACATGTAGATTTCCAATTTTTTCAATTAATTCAACACTATTCTTGATATATGATTTTGGTTTTTGTATCACCGTACTAAGTAATTTCTCTAATATTGTGGAAAACAAATAAGTGGGAGAACCAGTATATGAAACTATAGGACGCAATGGAAGATCTTTTTTATGAATTTTTGGTAAACCGTATATTTTTGGTAAGAAATTGTTTTTCAAAAAAGCCATTTTTATTCCAAATTGTCATTATTGCCTTAGTGTCACTTTGTAATCTTTTTAAAGGGTCTTTATTTATAATTTCATAAGTTTCTCTATCAGACAGCATTTTTTCCATTTTTTCCACATAATTTGAATAATCTAAAGCAACGGTTACACTACCCTTATCCGCCATCGTAACCAATATATCATTATTAACAATAAAATGTTGTGCTTTTTTCAAGTTTTCAGCAAGAATCTTATCAGCATATTTAACGTGTTTAGGTTTATTTAAACGTTTTTGTAAATTATCTACAAATTTGAGTCTAATCTCATCTTTGACGTTCTTGTTAACATCAAGAAAATTTAAGGATTCTTCGGTATTTTTTATAGTTTCAATGATTGATTTTTTGTTCACAATTGGGTTAACATTAAACTTTGGTCCTAGTGCCAAAACATTAATAATATCATCAGGAAACACAATTGAACTGAAATTAACAAACCATTTGTTTGTTATCTTATTACCTTTGTTATTACATATGGTGTTATTACTACTGTTAGATAAATTGTGCACAACAATGTTGTCTGTATCATTACTGTGTACATTGTTATTGCTTTTGTTATTGTTCCTATTATTATTATTATTAATATTATTGATATTATTGTTACTAACGTTATCAATCATTGAACTACCCTTATCATGATTAATATTGTTTCTATTACAATTGTAATGTTTTTTTATAATATTTCGTAATTTATCAGCATGAATTGTATCGAATTTATGTAAAGTCATGTCATTAAATTTTGACTGAGTCAGCAAGAATTTGTTCATTACACCATGAGAAGAATTCTTTCTCAAATATTCAGTGATTTTCTGTAATTTAATTTTTAAAAAATGAATATGTATACATATGTCTTCGATTTCATCATTTAAAAGTGAGATCATAAAGGTATTCAAGTGTTTTGTAAATGTCTTATTACCAGTTTTGCTATGAAAAAATAGGTGCTTAAGATTAACTTTTACGTTTTGAATGTGTGTCGGAAAGATATCTCTTGTTCGACAACTCGTTAAGAATTTCTTTTTTGACTCCGATTTTATAATCGCTCGTTCAACTCTAATCCAATCTTTAAAATATTTACAAACTTCGTGTCCATAGATGTCGACAATGTGTTCAAAAAACTTAACTTCATTGGAGGTCTCCATAATTGCAGGGCGACGTACAAAAACAAAGACCAGTAGGAGTATCACACAACCCAATCTCCTTATTTGTTTTGATATTATCCAAACACTCGTGTAGTATTAAAAAATAACTGTGTATAACGGTTGGTTTACGAGTCAATTTATTGTTATTAAAAATATATAACAACGACGTTTCGGTGGCTAGTTTGGCACCCTCATCAGATCTACAAATTATTGAAAAACAATTATGGACACACTATTTTATACAAACGATTATACCATTATTAGCCAAATCGACTACTACCTTTAGTTATAACAATTTAATCATAATACCCAAACCAGGTTCGTCATATACATACTGCTTGTAGCTATAAAACATTAGAAACAATATTAAACATAAAAAATAAACAAATTATTGCTGAAAAGTTGAAACAAATTATGTAAAAAGTCATCATGATCTCACCTCATAAAAAATTTTTTATTCTAAATGTTATTTGTGTCGATATTGTGTTTGTCTAAGATTTTGTAAGTAATTAACTCTAATTGATATTTCGTATAGTGAGAGGCACTGCTCACTTTAATTTATCCGTAAATTTAATTATTAACAGTGCCTGGCGCCCAGTATGTCGTAGTAGACCTTCTGCATTACGACTTATATAAACCAAAATTTATTTTGCCGGCTACTTTACGTCGTTTTCGTATTTGCCTTTTGAAGCAAGTCTTTATTCTCATTTGCCCACCAAATATAATCGGGAGTATTTGGTTTCTGCCCACGTGACTAAATCTCCCCATTATAAGCCTTATACAAGATTGGGATTGACTGCAGGAAAATATCCCCTTCCTCTGACTGTACTGACCTGTACTGTATAAAATAAAATAATATTAGCTAAAATAGTGATAAGTAAATAAAAAGAGAGCGAAGTTTGTTGAAGTAAAAAAAAACAGTGTGAGATCTTTTTCACCATATCCTGGCCGAAAGTATCACTTTCGCTCCCGGCTCCGAAACGCGAATGTGGTATTTTCGGCCCGGGCAAGGTGAAATAGTACATTACGTACCATGGGAGGAAAAATAAAGAATGTCCCAGATCGCATGTAAATTGTCACCCGAGCCGAAGGCCGGTTACGTGAAGACAAAATTTCGCTCGGCAACCGGTAAGCGCAGCGGGAGGCGGGAGAACATGTAGACGCATAAAAATGGCGGCCGAACTCATCCGAGCACGCGCCACCTGCACGGCGCGGCGACGTCGCGAAGTCATCCGACAAACCAGTTTGCGCATGCGCAGTTCAAATATACAATAACGCTGTACAATTTCTCCCATATTTTATTGCAAAGTTTAACAGTTTGTATGGAACTTTTTTGAATATACAAAACTTAATATTAAATTTCGCTTCTTTTTACCATGAAATATAGCAAATGTTACTGTTTTTTATACGAAAAATCATAGTTATAAATTGAAAGTATTAGTAAATATATTTTTTACTCTTAAAGCTGGTAAAAAATTATCCTAATATATTGTACTTTTTAAAAAAGGAGTTGTAGAAAAAATAATATAAATTGCAAAAAGTATTAAAATTGTAGCAAAAAACCTCATAATTGAAGTATGTCCTCCTCTTCCAATCATTTATTGTAATTTTTACTACGAAGTTTTTCTCCGCGTAATGGGATTAGACATAATTCTGGCGGTCTCGTTTTTCTCGACATTTTACCTTGATTTTACCTTGAATTAAAGTTGCTTCCTGCACGCCATCGCCATGCTAATACAGTAAAATATCTGACCTATTGATCCAGAGGGCGTAACGGTCTTATTCTTCATGGGTCCCCATGAAAATAGGTACAATCAGTAAAGCAGTTTTTTTTTCATTGTATTTTTAAAATCTACCTTACCAAGCATTCAGTTACCTACTGAGCTGCACAATACTTCGTTTTCTGGTACGGCGTCTTTTTAACTGTATGCCGTTCTACATAATGGGTACAAAATGTAGAGTTAGCCTTGCAAAAGTATTCTACGGTTTCAGAAAAACAAAAATTCTGATTTTGCGACCCTCATCCTTATCGAAAAATGAAATTTTATCCTCATTTTCAGACATAAGAATATACATGATAGAAAGAGCGAAAAATCTTGTACAAGAAAAGGAATATATTCGGAAATAGAAGAATACATAGGCCATCCAATTAATGAAAGCACCGAAAAAATTGTTATGTTAATATTATAATGTCATTTATATAATAATATAAATGACGATTTTAATTGTTCAAGGCGGAGTCCTAATAAGACCGCTGATCGTCCGCTTACTGAAGTAAGAACAGTGAAACAGGAAAACAAAAGTAGTTATAAAAAAAATCTAAAAGGCAAAAATAAAAATATAAAAGACATCGAGCGTAAAACGTATTAATGCATACAAGTAGGTGCGTGTATACGTGCATGGATTTTGTACATACTGCGTGTTTATGTGTACATGTGTGTTACTTATCTACGCATAAAGATAAAAACCTTTATATTGACTGTAATATCATTGACTATACAAGCATTAAGCGTGAAAAATTGGTTTGTGTTTTATCTCATTAGTGATCGCTTTCCCAGCGCAAAATCCCTAAATCTCACGTACATGTTTAGATAGGTATTTATGTCCTCTATCAATACAAAATAATTGAGCAAACAAGAAATGACGTTTTCGAGAAAAATGCATTTATCTAAAAATATTTTTCAGTAAAAAGTGGATTACTTCTGCATTTTTTAATTTCTTTCAAAATAACATAAAGGACGTCAAAGAGGCTCAAAACTGAGTGAAATTATGTGTTACACGCTTAAAAGCTTAAAAAACTGGTAAAACAGTTTGAACTGGTAGCAGTTTGATAATTACATTGAAAACATTTTTCCTAAGTAATGATTTTCTCTGAATTTATTGGCATCGCTGAACGCAAGCAATTTTGATGCTACAAAAAAATTAAAAAAAACGCTGCCAATTTATTAGCACGTGGCTTCTTCAAACTTAATATACTGATTCCTTTAATTAATTTTTAATGCTAAAATTTAAAATTATTAGTCCAATTTAGGACACAATTCTAATTACATTAATTTATTAAGATTAAAAAGTATTAATTTTTAAATTATGCATAAAATATAAACAAAATAACAGGTGTGATTTAATTTTCAAATTATGTATATAAAAATTAATGAAATAATTTATCATAATATTAAATTAAAAACATTTTAAAATTACTAAATAACCTTTACTTGTAACCATAGTTACTTGATGAAATTTTATACATATATTGCCTATATATACCACATATACTGATAGAAAGAATGATTTGAGAGAAATGCGCCATTCACTTTCGAAGAAATTTTTTGATTACGTTTGTCTCAAATGAACATTCTTTAAGAGTTTGGAAATATTCATTAACAGTTAATACTCGGAGGCGTTTTATAGTAGACCTTCCGAATCCTTACTGTAAAGTAATCATTTCTTGAATGTTAATAAATCGCTGCTATACTTGTAAAAAATGTAAAATCGAGAAGGTTAGGGGAGCACGCGGAACGCTCTCGAAACTCGCTTGTTTGAATACCGACAAAATAAGTAAGCACGTTGCTCCATGACCTGCGAGTCTACGTGTCTCTGCTGCATGCATCTAACCCTTGTACAGCTTTACTGGGCATTTTATGTGACCTCTCCACAATCGCTTCGCTGAGACACAAATGGCCACATGAATTTTTTCACCATACCCTGGCCGAAAGTACCATTTTGGCTCCCGGCTCAAGAATGCGAATGTTATATTTTCGGCCCGGGTATGGTAAAAAATCGTATACCCAACACGGGAATAAAGAAGGCCTCCCCAGTTGCGTAATATACTCTTAATCACTTTCCCGCATAGTATCGAAATGTACTGTTTTCCAAGCAGGAGCTAATCAGATTCGATTCTGTAACCTTTTGGTTGAGAGTCCGACATCCTACCAACTGCGTCACGGAAGATGTTAACGAAAGTTATTTGAATCGTCCTGATTACTAACTGGAATGCCCGGCATTGAATCGAATATATATAGAATTTCCACAATTAGACTCAATTGTCTTAAGTGGGTCAGACACCTTTAAAATTTTCTTCATAAAATGACCTGAAAAAATTAATTTTCATAATTAGAAATATGTAGAAGAAATATTCTAAAAATATATTCAATTTGTGATAAAATGAGATCCAAAAAAACATTTCGAATCGATTTTAACCTAATATATGGTCATGTTTGCTCTGGCGTCGACTTCAACAATGCAACATTGCGCTATGCGCTGCACTCCGCAGCGCCCAGATAGCGCCACCCGACAGCAGAGGACAATGATGGACCCCCTGGAGTGCACGTACAGACGTGCACACGCGGACGACGCGTGAAGAAAGATTCAGACGCCATTTTATTTCAAAAAAGTATTTTCTCTCTGTTCAGCGCGCACACACAGAAGCACACACAAACACAGATGAAACGCGGAGAAAGCGCCAGACGCCATTTCCTCCATATAAGAATTCTCTCTCAGACGGGCGCGCACACGTACACATGCACAATTCTCAGAAGTAAATTCAGACGCGATGTACACACTGTAATGACGACATGAGGCGTCGATGATACTGAGTGCAGAGAATTGTTGCTTTCATGTAAAGTCGTTACAACCGTGTCAATCATTGGGACTGCGTAAGTGCACGGCCAAGTCACTGACACTATTGGCGTCATTGCTGTGCGTGACGTCACGATCGGAGGGAGTACGAGCGTGGAACTGGTGCACATGGGAGTAACGACTGACTTCGAACTTACTAGACTTGCTGTGCGGTCTAGCAAAGGGAGAAGCAATAATATCAATAAACAAATATTAAAAATAATATAATTCAAAATAAATGTTTGGCGTTATAGAATTCAGAAGTGAGAAAAAATAAGAAGAAGAGAAGAGAGATTCAGAATGTCTAACAGACGACCAGACGCCAGAGAAACAAGGTCAGATCGGCGACGAACAAAATAATTTGTTTTAGACTTTATATATTAATATATAAATAATTTTCTCTATCTCAATTTAAATATTATTAAGATAATATTATAAAGATAATATAACAAAATTGATATCAGTATTATTCAGAGCAGAGTGTTAATAATTAATTTAAAAGAATCAGAATACAGATCTGTAAAATTTTTTGAAATCAGATTATTCAGAATGTAAAAGACCAAATATTTATAAGAATAATTATTTACATGTAATCAGACGAGAACTCAACATTAGAATTTCCGTACACGCCGCCCGGTCTATCATATTTTTGCTCGATAAAACCAGAGAAAGTGAACGCAGATGTTAGAAACAGAGAATACTAAAATCATAATGTTAAAGGTAACACAATCCTTCCTCGAAACCACCGCTGTAAATCCAGATGATAATATAAATTCAGAATCAGTGATAAACAATACACAATCACACCAAAACAGAATAATGGGCGATTTTAATGAGTCTTTTAAAAATTTTGCTCAGAAGTTAGAATTCAATAAAAATAGTTTAGAATTAAATAAAAATAGTTTAGAATTAAATATTAAAAGAGACTATAAATTGTCACAAAAAGTAGTTTGAATGTGTGGTTAGATTACCTTCATTCAGCGTTAAGATCTAATAATTTATTAGATATAATCGATGATAAAGTACAAGCCCCATTAAACTTAACCGAAAAAGAAGTAGAAAAGAGAAATCATCAGTCAGAGATATCATAATAAATCACTTAAATGAATATTATCATAAGAAAATTTTTAATTTGAAAGAACCCAAAGAAATTTTAATTAAAATCAGACAATTCAGAAGAATAGAAGCAAACGTAACAGCTTCCTCAGTTAGAACCAAATTATATCGCTTAACGATAAATAAGAAAGCTGCGATACAAATGTGCCATTATCAGAGCAAGAAAAGAGATAAGCTTCTTATCAGGGTGTCTCACATAATAACATAGAACTCCGATCAGCCTGCTTAATCAGACGACAAACTGACAATAAAGAAATGACTTTAGAAGAAATAAAATCATTTCTTTTACAGTTAGTAGCAGAGAAAAAGAGCTCAGAGGAAACCAGAGGACCCATAGCGAATTTGATTCAGAGGAAACCAGAGTGGCAGTCGGGACCACACGCTAACTGTTTCAGATGTAATAAGAGGGGGCACATGGCACCGAACTGCCCACTGATAAAGCAAAACCTGTGGTTCTGTTATTTCTGCAATTCAGAAGTTGAACACAAAGGCAGAGACTGTCCTAACAAGGGGACAGTACAGGCACCTAGAAGGTTTGATAATAATTATATTAAAGAATACACCACACAAAACAACACAAATAATTACACACAGTTCAGAGGAAACAAACATATCAGAGGGACAGGTGATAACACAGGCAGAGGTATTGTTATAAGAGGTGGTGGAAGGGGAAATTTCAGAGGTAAAGTTTTTAAAAGAGGTGGAAATCGAAGCGCGAGAGGCGCATCACAGAACACCTTAAAGCAAGAAGCAACAGCGTATATTGCAGGTACGATAAAAAATCAATCAAATTCGCCTACACACGTTAAATTTATCGCAGATCCAGGTGCTACCGATCATGTCGTAAATAAGGGTCTAATATTGAGCGATTTCAAAGAATGCACGGGAGACGTAATCAGAAGCGCGAATAAAAATGATTCGGCAAATATAGAAATATACGGAAAAGGAAATTTAATTGTAAGATCAAATATCAATACAGATGAAATAATTATTTTGAAAAATGTAATATCAACAGAAAACATATCAGAGAATTTAATTTCACTCAGACGCTTTGCAGACGTAGGTTTAGGAATTTACTTAGATGATGTAATTTTGAAAATCTTCGACAAAAATAAAGGTGCTGAATAAATTACAGGAAAATATGAGAAACCAAATTGGATTATAAATTTAGACGTAGTACCTTTTCAGAGCCTTTCAATAAAGGACTAATTGTTTAATATAAAGTGCCCAAGAGTTACTTCTTTAATATACTCGCTCCAACAGTAAGCTATGAGCACACATAGCAGTAACAGCCATATCCACATCAGTCAGTCAAGTTTGTTAAGTGGTTTAACATGTAGATTCTTTGGTTCTCTTAAATCCGTATGTTTTTAATAATCTTTGTCACATAGATTAGATTATCATATACTGGGGTAAATAATAGTACATTACGCAACTAAAACGTAGAGGGAGTCACTTTTGCACGGGTACTGTTTGTCACCCGAGCGAAGCGAGGACGACAAGATACCCGTGCAAAGATTACTGGCTTTCGCACGTGTTGCGTTTACTATTTTTTATAACTGAGCGCGTGAAACTCTAAGTTAACTGCCAGTTCAGCGTGCGTAAAGTATCCAGATTTCTTTCACGAGTGCGCAAAGAACTCACTTTACGCACTACTTCCCGCAACGAGTGCGTAAAGTAAACACTTTACGCACTAGTGAAAAAAGGGGGTACTTTACGCACGCTAAACATGCATCTAAACTAGAGTTTTACGCACTCAGTTGTAAAAAGAATGTGTTGAGAAATCCAAATTCCTTCATGTATGTTATGAAACCAGTATCGCCATAACTAAATGCTTAAAATAGTATATTATGATACGTGTGGCTAAAGTGGCTCGTTTTTGCACGGCATAAGGTTAGTGCCCGAGCGCAGCGAGGGCGCTAAACGCCGTGCAATAAAGAGCCACTAAGTCACGAGTATCGTATACTATTTTATAGCACTACCTGCCCAAAGCCCGCTGTCACGCCTATCCGTGGCTAAAGTAGTCCTTTTTTGCACCGTGAGGTTAGCACACGAGCGTAGCGAGTGTGATAAACACGGTGCAAAAAAGGACTACTTTAGCCACGGATAGGCGTGACTAAAGTGCGGGCTTTGGTCACACCGTGCTATAAAAATGTTTATAACAGCAACACTCCTATATTGATCTTATTGTAATGTCTGATAGGTTTAACTTCTTTACTTTTCCTTCATTATTCTTTTTCACATATAATATTATTACTTAATAAAGAGAATACGACTGATATATATTTATTGCAGTGCATAACTGTTTTGACTTCAGAAAATAAAATGTCAATTATATCATAGTAAGGTTCAGGCGATGGTTGATAATGGTAGCTTTCTGGCAGAAGCGAAGGTTCCATAATGTTTTTCTGCACAATAACATATCTTTCGCTTCCTTTAAAGGTTGATTTAAGGGAAGAAGGAGAGCTCAATTTCTTTTATTATTCAGGGAAATTCTTTTTAATGAAATATATACATATATATACAAAAAGTAGCCCAAAACCACCTCTGTTGGTCCAATTTTAGAGATTTTATAATCTGCACTGGCCAAAACACCTGTAAAAAAGGTATATTTACGCGCAATAGTAGCGCAATAGCTTTCGATCAATGTGTGCCAGTTCGAAGATACATATTTTTGGCACCCAAATAAAGAAATTTATTTGTTTTTTTTTCTATTGCAAATAAGTCATAAGTTACTTTTTATTTATTAAAAAACTTGTATTTTTAATGATTTACGGTCGAACAGGAATTGAAAATTAAGGTGTAACCTAAAAGTCTCAATGTAATTTCGCAGTAAATATATTCTAGAAAATGAACCCAAAAAACCCAAACCCGTACATCAAAACTGTTTGCGTAAAACAACACAAACAATTACAAAAACTGTATCAAACAATTATTTACCGGTTAATGTTTGCAAGCTCTGCAGTCTGTATGCTTGGCTTGTTTCACTTTCTCTGCACAATAAAGCTTCTCTGATATTTTGGAATATGCCAATGCTCTCTTTGATCTGTTCCATTCTCCTTTATTAAAAAAGCACCATGATGAAGAACCGTTTGGACATCTGCTGCAGGTCTTTGGTCTGTCGACGAACAATGGTATAAACTAGCTTGGATGGCATCTTGCATACTCTTCAAATCATACGTATTATTGACAATTGCTCTTCTGTAATATTTTTGCAACTCATTAATTTTAGTAACTGTAAGCGCTCCATCTGACTTTCCACCAAGCTTTTCTTTAGTAGCAAATTCTCTGAGGCCTTTAATTACCCAATCGCTTTTGTACATGGTTGATGCATTCTTCTTATTATATTAAAATAGATTTTCCATAAGGTACCACTTCATGAAGCTCAGTCCAAGGTTTTGCATCTCTATCAGACAGAAGTGTTAAATACCTCATACCATTCGTTCGAATCAAGCGACTCCAAATATTTACAGCAGCCTGGACTTCTATACTACCAGAAGCACCCTTATAATTGGCGTTACACTCTTGACTATCTTGTGAGCATCAAACCAAAAGTTATATTCTGGATATCATTGGTAGATTCTATAGCTTTTTGTTTCACTACAAATGCTGCTTGCTATTATTTGTAGATTCCATTTCTGCACTTGTAAAATTTTCTCTGATAACCGTTTCACAATTTTTACACAATAACACTAGTTTTGCACACAATCTGTTTCTCCCAGTTATTGAAGCACTATCACATTTTCTAGAACAAGCACTACAAATTGTTTCTTTTTAAAAATTGCAAAAGAAACTTGTGTGAACCAGAATGAATTCACCACTTTCACTTATATCAACAGGGCTGTTTATTTGTTTTCACCACTGTCTTTTCAGGCCCTCTACCGCTATCAATTTTTTCGTTTATCCACCATCACTTGCATTTGTTTTTTCTTTTTTTTAGAAACATATTTGCTTCTTGGCACATGCCACTTACTAGATAAAATGTCTATTTTCAATACAAAATTGAATATTTACAAGAAGCTGACACTTTTTAATAATGATTTGTTATTATTATTTAATTATTAATTAAATATTAATATTGTGTGATAAGTGTTATGAAACTTTTTCAATGGATTTTAATTACAATTTTACTGCAGCAAAACTAAACAAATTTTTGAGGATAATATATACGATTTTTTTATCAACTCAGAAACACAATAAACGTGAAGTTAGACCCGCTATGTACAAAAAGGAACGGAACAGATACAGCAAGTTACATAGATTATTGTATGTATATATGTACATGAGGAACAGCATTTGTATCTTATGTATAGAGATACAGGACCCATGTACTATACCTGTTTCCTGTTCCTTATTGCGTGTAACGAACGGGCCGTAGTCCATAAGACGGTCGATATAGATGGCTCGTTTTAATGGAGTTTATTATAAAAGCTGGACGATTTATTTATAAAATTATATGAACAAGCTAAGTTTAAATATCGAAATTGAATAGTAATTGTGTAGTTTCAAAGGAAAATTAGCGACGAAGAGAGGTATAATTGTACATGAACTGGATTTGTCAAAAAGAGAAAAGTATTATAAAAAATGCAAAACACGCTAAATTGCGTTTTTAACAGTAAATGTTAAAATAAATCAAATTAAATAATTATATGAAAAATATGACATTAGGAGTAGGTTTTCGGGTAGAAAAATGACTAAAAAATAGTTTAAGGGGACGCCGACCTTGCCTGTTTTACCATCTGACCTAACCAATTCAGCGAAATCGATTTTTCAAACTTTTCTTTTGAACGAATCAATAGATTCTTTTGAAATTTGACAAGGTTATAGGAAATGGAAAAATGAAGCGCGGACAGCTCCCAAAAACACAAAAGTTTACAAAAAAAATAAAAATTCTATTTACGCTCTCTGCCGCAGTGACGCAGTGGAGTACTTCGTTTGTTCTTTATCATAAAAATATACGTCCTTTATTTTGAAAAGTGGCACTTGTCTGTACTCACATGAGAATTCATAAGAAAATTTTAGCATACCTGATAATAGTCTTATATCTTCAGTAAGTTTGAAAAACTTTGTGATGTAGATTCGTCAGTTAGAAGCCATATTTGTTTTCTTCTGTCTATGAAGTTTCCGCTTACATCCAACAGATGGCACTGCATCTTACATGTGCGCGTGCGCGATGCCAACGCGATTGGCTTTGTTTACAGTCGCGAGTGAAAGTACAGCTACTGAATTAGTTAAGTCCACTGTTAGATCAGGTCACTAATGTCGCGGTATGGATGCGGCAGAAAGCGCAAATAGAATTTTTCTTTTTTTTTGTAAGTTTTTGTATTTTGGAGAGCTGTCCGCCCTTCATTTTTCCACTTCCTACAAACTTGCCAAATTTTAAAAGAAACTGTTCATTCGATCAAAAAATAACCTTGATAAACGGATTTCACTGAATTGGTTAGGTCAGATGGTAAAACAGGCAAAGTCGGCGTCCCCTTAAAACAATAAAAAAAAACGATTTTTTGGCAAAAAATGGGTACTTTCTTCCCTTAAATCTGTACACTAAATGTTTTTTTAATAGTCAGTATAGACTTAATTTTTCTTTAGTATCAATCCCTGCTATTTTAAGTATAAAGTTTCCAATAAAAGTTCAAGTACTAAAAAGCTATTTCTAAAATTTTAATTCAACTGTCACTTGTATTATTCAAATACTTTTCAAAACTTATTTAAAATACCTTTATGTATTATAATACACTAAATGTTTACTTCCAAATCCTTTGGAAACAATGAAAACCAAGAACAACACTTTGTATAAAAAAGGTGCTGATTCTGATATCACAGTGTTTATATGAAATGACAGCTGTGCATGTTTACATTGCTTGCGGACTTTTATATAGGTTAAAATCATATCTGTTACAATAAAGGAGTGAGCTGTGAGAGGCTGTCGGCGATAAGTCAGGTTTTACGGTGCCAACTTAACTGCTATAACGTTTTAAATTCAAATTTTTATTTTTGTCAAAAATACCGTCCAAAAATTATATTATTTAGTTTTTATCTTTATATTAACGTTTAAAATATTAGTTTTGGATTTTTTAAAGTATATGTAGAGTGAGAATTTTAAATATATTAAGAACAGGGGAATAAAAAAATAATTAGTAGAAACAATATACGATTATATAAATATGTATACACGGGGAAAAATGTAATTTGAACAAAAAACAAATGAAAAGCTTTATCAGTGTTTTGTGTATATTCTTAAAACAAAAATAGATAATGCTTTAAAACTAATTGGGACATATTCTACAAGTGTTTTTTAGTGAAATATGCAATAAAAAAATTGATTTTTCATCATTTTAAAGGTGACTGACCCCCTTAATATTTCCATAATCTAATGTACTTTACTTATCGATTTATTCATCTTCAATAAAAGAAAATCCAAAAATATTATTGAATTCGTGAAGCGATATGTATTCTTTTCATTCTAAAGTCGCACATGCTACTAGTGTCGATCTCCTGAAACACAATGACGTATTCTGCGCATGCGCAAAAAGATAAAATACCAGATTAAATTGTAAAATTTATGTTCCACCTTATAAATTTATTGAGTTTTCTTATAAAAATTTATAGGGATTTATGTAAAAATAGCGAAGCTCTCACCCTGGTAGAAATTTATCTATATGAAATGGCCAAGAAGTTAGAAAATAGCTAGAAAAACTGACTAACTAATCGCTGTGATGAAACGATTTTTTGACCATTATTTGCCTGCTCTTTAGATTAACGTAACAACAAAATGTTCGTATTTGATTTACTTACTAATTTTATCATTGATGAAAGAGCATTAAAGTGCATGGATGGCTTACCAAAATATAAATTAATAACAATAACTAATAAATAATTTGTTGTACTCATATTTCGAGCCTTATTTTGAAAAAAAAAATTCAAAAACACTCTTCTTGAAACAATAATCAAACAATCTTTAAAAATCGTATATACATCTCTAAAAATAGAAAATAAAACTAGAAAAAGAGAGCTTTCGTCGACTTTTTTTAGAATTAAAAAATATTAATTTTTGTGAAAGCTATGGTAGTTTGAAGTTGATCAAAGAAAATTTACTAAAAATTCGCCAAGATCTGTTTCTTTATTTCGCTCATATTTTAGTGCATTTTCTTTGCACAACTATAAACTCCCATAGCTTTTTAAAAATTAATATTTTTCAATTTTGAAAAGAGTAGATGAAAGCTCTCTTTTTGTAGTTTTATTTTCTATTTTTAAAGTTGTGTACACAATTTTTGAAGATTATTTGATTATTGTTTAAAGAAGAGTCTGTTTTTTAACATTTTTTCAACATAAGACTCGAAATATCCATAACTTGAGTTTTTTTAGAGCATTACGGTCTACTATTGTGGCTTTCTTCATCTTTTTACTTCCGAAAGCATTTAAAATTTGAGCAAAATCCCTGACCCGCAGGTAGTGCTCCCCTAATAAGTGAAACTAGTAATTTTTTCAGCGTTTTTAGCAACACAGCCACTCTTGGCAGCCTGTCCACATATTACTGTAGTACCTTGGTAACAATTCAATAGAAATTTCTCTCCGTGTGAATTTCGTTGTATATATTTTCTCTAAGGCCTTTAAGCTATATTTTATTTAAGCATTTCTATTAATGGTAGTAGTTAATATTATTTAATATAAAGACGATGTTTTCAGACCGCAGATACGGTTCTCACGGCAAGCGGTAGACCGTCAAGGAGAGGTCGGAAAGTGAAAGGGTCCCACGAACTGTCAGTTTCCTCTGAAAATACGTTGAAAGAGCTGAAAATCATGGTAAGACTTAATTATTTAGGAAGCTAAGAGTTAATAGTTTGTTAAGAAATCCTGGCTAAATAAATAAATTGAGGTAATACTTGCAAAAATGAAAAGTCCTATAATAAAGATTCAACTGAAGGCGCGTGCTGTTGCAGCCCTTGAAAGTTGTCGAGAAGGAGAGCGAGAAGAAGAGGACCGGAGGCTCAAAGCCCATCATCGTTGCTGCTGGACAAAAGTTGTAAAGCGTAGTTATGACTGGTTAGCATATATGCCGGACCCTGGGAAGTATGCTTAAACTATTAAGCGTATTTATATTGCGAGGCCGGGACCATCGTCGAGGAGCCGACGGCAAAAAACTCAAAGAGGCATAAACCTCGGCGCTAATAACAGGCCTCCTTCTCCTCCACTTTACTCTCTTCTGACTGCTCAACACCAAGAACCTTTCGTACTTTTATTCTCTATTCTCTCGTTTTCCTTTATCTCTTCTTCTGCACTCTTGACGCTCCTTTCTCCCTTAGACTCAGCCGTCAGATCTGATCTTCAGCCTCACGAAAACATTTCTAGTACACAGCGGTAACGATTAAGGCCAGAAAAGCAGATGAATCAATAAATGCGTGCTGAAGAGTAAGGTCATAATTGCTCAAGGATAGAAGGAAAGTAGTTACAGTTACAACGGTACGGACGCATTTGAGCTAGGTAAAAAGGCTTAACCACTTCTGTAACAATGCAATGCTACTTATTTTAGAAAAAAAGAAAGTGAATGTTAACTAGCCCCAAACTCATAGAATTTCTCATGTATGTTTCACGCGACACATTGTGCTCTTCAGCTCATCGGCGTTATATATCACTCCTATCCGATTCTGCCATTTTCTTCAACAATATCAAATTTTTTGAAAGCGTTGTCCTGGAGAATCCCTTACCTTATAAAATGCGAGCAATAAGCGAGCTAGTGCGTCAACTATAACCGCTAATGAAGAGTCAATAGTAAAAATAGGGAGCAGGCTTCGACTGAATTGGTTCTTTGACTTGTGACGCATTTATGTCGCATAACAAGCAAACTTCGGAGAGCAAACAGGGATAAATGCTGGAATTTTTGCGCATTGTCCCTTGCGTGTTTGAGATAACGAGCACGTTCGGCAGCCGCCTATGCGCGAAATAATTATCTCTCACGGCGCAGCGCGCTCGTGCGCTTGCGTGGCACATGCGCATCATGTACTTAGGCGCGAGCCAGCCTTGCTGCTCGTAAAACCGAACTGACTGGCTTTACACCGGCGCACATCAACGCGCACCAGTGCTAGTCACACTCGACGCTTGCACAGCCCCACCGTGCTTCCACAAATTAAGCAATTACCGGGACGCATGTTCGAGATGCTCCTGGCGCCCTAAGCTTTTCTTTCCCCCCCTGTCCCATCCCTCCTCTTCGCATTCTTATTCTTCCCGTTCTCTGGCCGCTTCTACTCATTACTTCTTTCTTTTTCACCCTTTGTGCACCTCCTTTCTTCCTTCCTTTTTTCCTACCTACAATAACACTTTGTATTTTTTCCGAACAAATATTTTCTAACGCTTAAAAATACTACTTTTCCATTGCAGACCATGCATATTTACAAGGCAGGGCCTTACGACCAGCATGTGATGCTCGGGGACCACGAGCTAACGGACGATGAGCAAACTTTGTCAACACTTGGGGTTTTACCAGGATCTTTACTGATGCTCAAGGTACAAATTTCGAAATAACACTTTATTTGCTTAAATTATTATACAGGTAGTCATATAAATTATAACTACAGCATTTAACATGCATTGTACACTGACTGTGTGAGATTACAGCTCCTTGTCTCTTCAGAACATTTGCGTTTGACAAACGATAGCAATTTAGATTTAAGATCTCATCCAGCGAATTGAAAGACTAAAACAATAAATAAGTAATATGAGCTAAGACTGCTAGGTAACGAACACCACAAATATGTGAGCCTAGGCCCCAGATTAGAAGCTTTAATAAGATTTTACTGTAGTTATAATATATTATTACTATAGAAAAAAATGCAAAGGATGCTCTTTGCAAAACATGCAAGTATTAATTAAAAGTGTTTTTCTTTTATAACTACGTAATTGAAACAAACTTTTTAAAGAAAAAATAAAAATTTCGGTATTTTGTTAAAGAAAGTGTTACTTCCTTTATTTTATTAACTTTTTATATTTTATTTCATTTTTGTAATGAAAACTTTGCTTTTGAATTAATAATGAAGAAACTCGCTCGGAGGAAGTTATTAAGGCGGTCTTACACCTAATGGCTTCTGAGGCTAAAATCAGCTGGATAAAAGAAAAATGTGGTTTAAACAATATACAATATATGGGAGCTTCTGCCAGAAACAGGCCAGCGGGCGCGCGTGGCGCCTTTTTCGCGTAAAGTAACTAGCTCATAATCATACGCTGAGTCTCTCGAAAAAAAAAAAAAAAAAGAAAAACATATATCAATAGATTTTTTCTTTCTCTTTCCAATAGTACTATTGTTTTTCCTCCGAAACGCTTTCTTCTGGTCGGAAATTCAAGTTGAAAGTTCAGAGCCATTTTTCTCAAAGTATGCCATTTCTTTTTTCCAAATGAAAGTTACCATTAGAAAATACAAACTACAAAACCCTATAGTTTTAAGTTGGAGAAATGAAGGCTTCATAAGTAATAACATTGAAAAGACATAGGTGCACGGCCGGGCTCGCACTCCGTGCTGCGCTGAAACGCGCTGTTAGTGATGTTTTGCACTTTTCGTTGTTTTATACTTAAAACATATCACGTAATTAATTTTCTAAACATTATTTTTATAAAAGTCCACATATTTAAATTCTAAATCGTGTTAGTTGTCGGTTTATTTTTTAATTTTTTTATTTTTATCTAAATTAATTTATCTAGGTCTCTTCTCGATACTTGTTTTTTTTTTTTCTTTTGATCTTGAATGACAAAGTTTCAAGCCCTCTTTTTGTTGATTCCAAGCTTTGTTTTAATTTTAGTTTAGTTTCTAAAGATTTGTTTTTTCATAAAAAAAAAGCAAACAATACTTTCAAAATATTTAGTTGCCCACTCGTAAAGATTTTAAGGTGTCAATATATAATTATGGGATACGGAGGGAGGTATTTCATCAGAACGGTAAAATGTTAGATAGGTATTTTCTCAGAAAAGTAAAAAAAGAAATTAGAATATCTTATGATAGAAGGGCTTCCTCCGAGAGGAAGCTTTGTGATCGCAATTATTTGAGTTGTTGTAAAAACATGTTATAATTGTTTTCCGAGGTGTTAGGAATCAAAATACATAGTTCTTAAAAAATGTCTATATGGATTTATATATGCGTGCGTGCGTGCGTGTGTGTGCGTGTGCGTGTGCGTGTGTGTGTGTGTGTGTGTGTGCTGGATCGCAGCTGCTACTCAACGGATTCTAATCATTCACGGCTCATTTATGTTGCTTTTTTGTGTGACTGGTCGAAAATCTATTTTTGGTGTCGTAGATTCTTTTTTTATGGTGAATTTTCGATTCTCGCTAAACTAATTTTTGCTTTTTTTTAATGATAGGATCGATATATTTGAATCGGTTAGGTAGCATTCGAAAGAGCATAATAATACCTTTATTATCGAAAAAAATGATATTAGCTATTATGGTTCTTTAGTTATTAACAAACACGTGTTTTTTTAAAGCTTATAACTCCCAAACTAAATTGTCAATTTAAAAAAAAAAAAATCAGAATAATGCAGAATATAAATAGCTATAACCTGTAAAAATTTGAATCCATTCTGTCGATTAGTTTTTGAGTACAAAATTGAAAAATGAAAAAAATGAGTTTCCTATCTCTAACGATTACTGAAGTAAAATTAACTTAATCGCTTTGAAATTTCTTATAAGAATAGATTTTGGATATCTTTCGGTTGATTTCTTTGGGCTAAATGATTAGTCCATATATTTCAGAAATATTTGAGGTTAAAATTTTTCAACCTTTTCTTCAAATCCTAATTTCTCGAGAACAGCTCGATGAATCAGCTCCAAATTTATAGACAATTTTGTGTATGATATAGGCAATATACAGTGCAACCCCGGAATAAGCGCTGTCGCAATAAGTGCGTTTCTCTAGTTTCTCGCTCAATTCTAAGAACAAGTTATCCCCACTCCGACTCAAACTACCAGCTCGAGTTAGATTTCACAACCTGTCCTCTTAATAAGCGCGCCAAGCAAAACAGAGTTTAGAAGAGACTTTTTAATAGAAAAATTTCATTTTAATCAACACACGCATACTTAAATATTCTTGAAGTACACATTTTTATGCACAGTACAATTTCCTATACTGCAAACGATATTCACTCTCAAAATGTTGTATTACGTGCACTTCAATGTTGTCAACAAACTGACGATCGTCAGGACGCTTATTGAGAGGTCACGCGCCGAAGAGAGAGAGAGAGAGAGAGAGAGAGAGAGAGAGAGAGAGAGAGAGAGAGAGAGAGAGAGAGAGAGAGAGAGAGAGAGAGAGAGAGAGAGAGAGAGAGAGAGAGAGAGAGAGAGAGAGAGAGAGAGAGAGAGAGAGAGAGAGAGAGACAGAGAGAGAGAGAGAGAGAGAGACAGAGAGAGAGAGAGCGCTAGATACTCGAGGGAAAAGTGCGTGGAGGGGGTATACGTTTATATAAAAAATTCTTCTCCTTACGGGTCTAGGCGCGTTTATTACTGGGTTGCACTGTATATGTGTGAATTTTTAGGAAGATCGTACGATTACTTTTTGAGATATTTGATATTTAAAATTTTGGTATATTTTGGTATTTGACAAAGTCATTTTCTTCGTTGCATGATAACTATGGTAAAATTGGTTTAATCACGTTGAAATATTATGTAGATGTAGAGTTTGTGTGTGTGTGTGAGTGTGTGAGTGTGTGTGTGTGTGTGTGTGTGTACGCGCGTGCGTGCGTACGTGCGTGCGTGCGTACGTGCGTGCGTGCGTGTGGGTGTGGGTGTGTGTGTGTGCGCGTGCGTGTGCGTGTGCGTGTGTGTGTGCGTGCAATAGGGGGGTAGCCCCTGGTCGCTCCGCTCGCCAACTCCCGATTCATAAGTTTGTATTTAAATGTATACATTAAATGTAATATAGAATATAATATGTTAAATTTACTGTAGATTTCTATTTTTTCAATGAAATAATACTTTTCAATTGAACCTGTACTTTAATACAGTAGTCTATAATATCTAAAGAAGAGTACATTCCTATTAAAGCTAAACTTTTTAAGACGTGGTAAAAAAAACGTTTCTAGTAATAAAAATGTAGATAAAGTATCGTACTTTGGTAAAATGACTTATATTTGCAAGTTTTGCTCAGCTGTGTTTTGGCAAGAAGAACGAAATAAATCACATTGTTGTCATAGTGGAACAGTAAGATTATCTCTTCTTACAAGGAAACGGATCGCGATGTCCGCCTCTGATTTTCCTGAATTTTTGATATGTTGTAGAGGATCGAAAAATAAGAGACACGTATTTTTTTATCGGCCCAATCCAATATTAAAGGGGTGAAAACCGCCCTTAAAGTTTACCCCCGAAAACGGTTTTCCTTAATATCTTTAGTTCTAATTAATATTTTGAAATGAAACAAATTGGAAAATTCTTCTCTTTGAATGGCGAAACTAGCAAGTATAGTTTGGTCCCCGGGGGTGGCAACCCTTACTTTTTATTTCAGAAAAATCTTATTTTTTAAACTATTTTTGTATATAATATTTGCAATAAAATTAATTGATTATTATAAAAATCATTTTTGGGCTTAAAATAAAAAATTTAAGTTGACGTGTTACAGGGTTTTTGCAAATACAAGCGTTATCGAGGGTAAACAACCCCTTAGGCGCAAAATACTTTCGAACCGTTAAAATAAATATTTTATGTTATGTAATGCATAATTTCTTTTTATTTGGGCTAATTATTTTTTATGGGCCCAATTTCCTATTATTAAAGGGGTAAAACGCACCCCTAAAACTCACTCCTAAAATAGGTTTTTTCTAGATTTCCTAAGTTCAGATTAAAATTTAAAATGAAACAAAATGGAAAATATTTCTCTTTGAAATGCCAAATTAGCATGGGGGTAGCTACCCTTATATTTTATTTCGGAAAAACTTTATTGTTTTTAATTATTTTTGTATATAATATTTGCAATAAAATTAAATAATTATTGTTAAAATTAAAAATTAAAATTGACTTGTTTCAGGATTTCTCTAATAACAGCATTATCGGGGGTTAGCAGCCCCTTGGGCGCGGTATACTTTCAATTAGTACCATTGAAATAAATATTTTGAGGTGTATGATGTATATATTCAGAATAAATAATCATGAATATTTTATTTATTTCAGATAGATTTGTTTATAAGCTCAATTTTCTATTTAAAGAATAAAAATCACTGACAATGAATTTGACAATTTCGTTATTTTAACGTTCTAAATATAACAGCATAAGATAAATAGAGGAATAAATAATTACATGACTATATTTTCATTTTTACTGCATAAATATTTGTATGCAGAAAAGCTTTTAAAAGCTGAGTCAAGATTAAAATTATTTTTATGATATATTTTAGTCTTTTCAAAAATCACTGCTTGATAATTATAGTTTGCTTATAATTTTAGAATATTTATGTTAGCGTATTTAGGCATGTCATATTATATTTCATTTGTGCTTCTTCATAAATACTTATTCTTAAGTAAATATTTTCCTCATTTCTATTTATATATATGAATAAGCGATTATTTGTAAGCCCATCTTGTAATCATGGATAAAAATAGCGAATTTCACGGACAAAAATATCCGTGCAAAGATAACGCGAGTGAGCCTGGAGTCCACGACTGCCTAAAAACAGATCAGTTAGTCAGTATATTTTTGTCAATTCTGTTGCGAGGTACACGTTATCGAGAGCCCGCCATTTTTTTTTTCCTACAATACAATTTATTATTTTATAAAAATTAAATAATAGAAAAAATGAAGGTGAATCCTATCAACGTCATAAATTTATTATTGGTAGCATTTTCAGGGCTTCAGATACCAGAAAGTCCTGTTAATAAGGTTGAAATGGATCTAGCTGAAAAATTCGAAAACATTTTATACGACAGTATGAATGATTTTAATGCGATTGAAGCAATGGAGGAAGAAACATTAGATTTTCAAGAGCAATTTAAAAATTATGAAGTACAAGCAATTGAAGATGACACAGTTTTCAAAGAAGAAAAAGATTATGATATTTGTTCATACGATGGTGAAGAGTTGAGCTTCGATTACAAAAAGAAAGCAGTCGAATATTGGAGATCAACTAAAAATAAGAAAAATCGTAGTATAGAAAGTGTTAAACATCAATTTAAGTTGTTCTATCGATACTAACGGTCGTGCTGTCCAAGGAGTCAGGATGGTAAATGACAAGCCGTGTGTTTAGCTTAATGTCGACGTTTCGGACTCTTTTTTTATTGAGTCCCTTCTCAAGACTCTAATACAAAAATCATATATTTATAAACTTTTGATACAAAAATGATAGAAAAATTTAACATACAAATTACACATAATTACTTACAAGAAACAATAGTCTAACAAATTTTTAGGTGGTCACAGCGATACCACCAGTCAATTGAAATTAAATTCGCAACATTTTGGCCTTTATATACCGTGGAGAATTACATATGTATTTGTTACATTAATACAAGAAGCCAATCATACATTGTATAAGGCGGTGCTTATTAGCTGTACAGAGAGAGAGAGTATTAGACAAATATATGTCAAGGAGGTGTCAAAGAGACGGGGAGGGCCCAAGATGACTGTGATTTTATATTTTGGGCGTGGCCATCTCTTTGTCTAACATACTCTCCTTATACCTTCTATCTTCTGTGATTGTGTTTGTAGGATATTGCTGTTGTAGAAAATGATTTTTATTGATAAAAGATTTATATTCGAACCTGAGTGTTTTTGTGTCTTGTTGATTATTAATATATTGTTTTTGCGCATGTATGAAAAGCATCTCAGCTAACTTTCGTTTAAACAAAAAACGTTCATTATGTAAAATTTTCACTTTTTCAAAATTGAACTTATGTTCCGTTTCTTTCATATGAGTATAAATAGCAGACCCTCGATCATTATTTTCGCATTTTTTGAAATGTTCGTTAATTCTAATACCTAAGCGTCTTTCCGTTTGACCTACATATGATGCATCACAATCGTTACATTTTATTTGGTAGACAACATTGGTTTTTTCCTCTTTCGTACTCACATCTTTACCTAATTTAATAAAGCAGTTTAATTTATTTATAGTGCTGTTAATGACCTGTGTGTTATATTTTCTAAAAAATCTTAAAATAATTGAATTGAGTTCATTCACGTATGGAATGACTATGTGAAATCTATTTTGTTCCAACTGTGGTATAGTTTTATTGGCGTAAGCTTGGACAGCACGACCGTTAGTATCGATAGAACAAAGAACTCTTGAAGCAGCTGTCGTTAGAATCATCATCTCAATCAATTTAAGTTATTAGGTTGATTCTTGACGCTAATGGTAGTAGTATATAATATAGATTTCAGGAAGCTGATGGCCAATCACTACCAGGTGTTTAAATATTATTAAAACACAACGTTTCGGACATTTTTTTATGTCCCTCTTCTGGTGAACATTTGTCAAGCTTAACTACTCGGAAGAATTTTCCGTTGTCAGTCTATATCAATTTAAGTTAGTTAATTCAGTACGACAACTGCGCTGATGGGCAAGCCAAATCAACAAAAGCACGCTCGAAAGAGAAGTACCTGATGATAAAAACCTTAAACTTTTCAAAATTCCTAAAGGTACAACTGGAAAAATACAACCGCTGAATGTGTTTGGTTTTCGTATATGGAAAAATTTTGTAAGATACTTTTCGGGTAGTGTAATTTTGTTGGATAAAGATATAAGTTTGCACGTACGAAATAATGTAATTAAATTACAATCTCTGGTGCACAATCAGTTATCTTCTCCTCGATACGTAAATCTGTTTAAATACTCTTGGTATAAAAGCGGTTATATCGATAATAAACCAAATGAATTTGTAAATCCGGTGCCCTTTAGCTTTGGTAGATCCCAAGCTCATTGTGAGGTAGCAGGATGTAAAAATACTGATATTATAAAATGTTCATGGTGTCAGAAATCACTGTGCTTAAAACATTTTTTTGAAGATTTTCATTATTGTTCAACCTGTAATCCTTAAACAAAATTAATTGTGATAAGGAACAATGTTGGATATATGTGTATATACGAGCTCGGAAAGTTCTTTTGTTTAGCGGCATTTCCCCCTCCCCTCCACTAGTATCCATGCGAGCGCGAGCGAGCGTTTCAGTCAGTCGGGAAAAGTCAGGTAATGCCAACCCTTGCTAGAAATCACGCATGTAAGAGAAGCAAGATTGTATTATAGAATAAATAGTTTATAGAGGAGCACAAATAAAGACTATAATACAGAGTGTGTCATTTTAATTGACGCACCCGAAAATTTCAAAAACGGCGTCTCCTAGAAAAAAATGATTCAAACAAAAGTTGTAGGGTACGGAGGGGGCCAACTAATAATGACCTTCACTTTGACCTTGAGGTCAAGGATCAAGGTCATTTGAAGGTCAAATCGATTTTTTGCATAGGAACTCCCACTTTTGACCCCGGAAATGGGAAGAGCGGAAAATTTTACGTTTAAGTATGACCTTGACCCTAATTTGAAATTTAATATTGCAGTTGACTTTATCACCCATGTTCATTGTATTTCTTAAGGGAATCGATGAAATAATGAGTACACAAGATAATTTAATTCATTCTGTACAACGTTTCGGTAATACAATTATTACCTTTATCAAGCACTGTAAATTTATTTAACTTATTATTTTACAATATGTCAAAGTAGTTCTCTATTTACAAAGATAGTCAGACGTTCTTACCATATTATTTGGTGTAGTCAAGAGTTTAAAGTATGGAATAATTATAAGCACAAGTATTGATCTAGAGAAAACAACAAAAACATACATGGTTTTTGCACAAAAATTGAACTCAGCTAGTTAACAATTAGATATATTTTTTACCTCCAGTCCTTCTTATTTTATTTTATTTTAAATTTTGTGAAAAATTTTAATAAAAATTTTAACATCACAATAATAAATTAATACATAAACCAACACAATAATAAATTAACACGTAATAATAAATTAATACATAAACCAACACAATAATAAATTAACACGTAATAATAAATTAACACAATAATAAATTAACACGTAATAATAAATTAACACAATAATAAATTAACACGTAATAATAAATTAACACAATAATAAATTAACACGTAAATTAAGCAAAGCAGTCAAGATTTTAAAAAGAAGAACCGAGATGTTGATACTTTAACGTGTCAAACGTAAGTGAAATAAAAACAAAATTGAGATTTTCAATTTAATTTCACTAGATGTCACTTCACTTTTCACTAATGTCCCAATGGAATTAGTAAAAAGTAGCATAGGTAGAAGATATGGACGCATTAAGAAAAAATATGATATACCACTTAATGAAATTATAGATGTATCTGAGTTTCTTATGAAAAACACTTTTTTTCAATACGATGGCCAGTACTATCAGCAAATATTTGGCTCTCCTATGGGTAGTCCCATAAGCCCTATATTTGCTGATATTGTGATGGTTGATTTGGAAGATGAGTGTTTAAAAAAGCTTAAATTTAAACCGATGACATTATTATGTGCATACCAAAAAATAAAATAAAGGATACTCTTGATGTGTTCAACTCTTATCATGAAAGATTGAAATTTACACATGAAGTTGAAGAAAATGGACAAATTAATTTTTTAGAAGTTAAACTATTTAGAGAAAAAGAACGTATTATTACGATTTGGTATCACAAACCGACCTTTTCGGGAAGGTTTTTAAATTTTCAGTCCGATCACCCAATAAGCCAAAAAAGAGCAATGGTATATAATTTAACGGACAGGGCCTTGTTACTTGTCGATCTAAGATTTCAGGAAAAAAATGTACAATTAATTAAAAAATTTTTACTAAATAATTCATATCCAATCAAATTTATTGAATTTCATATTAAAAAAAGAATTAATAAAATAAAATATACTAATAATAACAAGAATAATAATAGATACAAAACTTACATCAGTTTACGATATATACCAAGATTTTTTGAGAAGGTTTCCCACAGTTTGAGTAATCTAGGTATAAGAACAATACAAAAAATAGAAAATAATTTAAACCAATCTATCATTAGAGGAAAGGATAAAACGGAAAAAAAATGAGCAACCGAATATAGTGTACAAAATTAACTGTAAAGATTGTAACACAACATACGTAGGAGAAAGTAAACGTATGCTGAAAGTGAGAGTTAATGAACATATTGCCAATACAAAAAAAGTAGACAAACAATGTGTTATTAATGAACATATGACCATAAATAATCATGAATTTGAATTTGACAACGTCCAAATTTTAGATAATGAAAGTAACTGGAGAAAAAGATTAATTTCAGAAATGATTCGCATACGTTTACAAGATAATGCTATAAACATTAAAGAAGACACTCAAAATTTAAGTACACATTATAATCAGTTGTTACAAAAATTAAAAAGAAATAAAAAATTGTAAACTCTAGTCCTTATATATTCAATTCAAATTTGCCACCATAGGGCCTAGTAGCCCGAAATGATCATGTAGATTTGAATTCGACGTTTGTACACATGACAGTTGTCGTTCTGCCGAATTCAAATCTCAATTTTGTTTTTATTTCACTTACGTTTGACACGTTAAAGTACCAACATCTCGGTTCTTCTTTTTAAAATCTTGACTGCTTTTGCTTAATTTACGTGTTAATTTATTATTGTGTTAATTTATTATTACGTATTAATTTATTATTGTGTTGGTTTATGTATTAATTTATTATTGTGTTGTTAAAATTTTTATTAAAATTTTCCACAAAATTTAAAATAAAATAAAATAAGAAGGACTGGAGGTAAAAAATATATTTAATTATTAACTAGCTAAGTTCAATTTTTGTGCAAAAAACATGCATGTTTTTGTTGTTATTTCTAGATCAATACTTGTGCTTATAATTATTCCATACTTTATACCCTTGACTACACCAAATAATATGGTAAGAACGTCTGACTATCTTTGTAAATAGAGAACTACTTTGACATATTGTAAAATAATAAGTTAAATAAATTTACAGTGCTTGATAAAGGTAATAATTGTATTACCGAAACGTTGCACAGAATGAATTAAATTATCTTGTGTACTCATTATTTCATCGATTCCCTTAAGGAAAAAAAAAATTGAAATTTAATATTTAAGGTCATTCTAATGTTTAAATTGATCAATGTATCCATTTCAAAAACTACGCATTCAACCATTAATCACAAACTTTCATCTTAAGTGACTTATAATAATTATCAATAACCAACTTTTACCTAAGGTGACCACTGGTGATATGATTTCTGCTTGTGAACTTAATCTCAAGTGAAAGGCACTTAAAATTTAAATTAAAGGAGCAGTTTGCGCATTCAGTTGATACGACAGACATACATTATTTTGTGGAGTCTCCGCTCTTTATTGTCCACAGTTCAATAATTTGTACTTAAGTTTTAATTATACTTTTTCATTTTGCTTCCAATTTAACAAAAAATTTTTGTCAGAAATTATGGCAGACTACCCACCAGCTGAAATTGTTGATATGTTGATCATTTTCGGTGAATGTCGCGGTAGTTACCGAGCTGTTGCTAGACGATATGCAGAGCGTTACCCAGATCGGCGACATCCTAATGACAGAACCATTCAAAGACTAAAGTTGAGAGCTCAGAATGGCCACTTAAGTCGACAACGTCCAAGTCGTGTATACGACGAAAATGATACACGTGTTCTTGTAATTTTAGCTTACATTCACCTAAATCCGCACACAAGTTGTCGAATCATTTCAAGAGAGCCAGGTATTCCTTTTAAAACTTTTTCAAGAATTATCAAAAATGTGAAATTCCACGCATATCACATAGTATTAGTGATAGCCTTAACTCCCAATGATCATCAAGAGCGTTTAAATTTTTGTAATTGGGCTTTACGAAAAATTGAGGAGGACCATGACTTCTTTAGGTTTGTAATGTTTAGCGATGAAGCTACTTTCAAAAATAACGGCGAACTTAATAGACACAATTGCCAGAATTACTCAGAGGTTAATCCTCATTGGTATCGACAAGTTGATAATCAACACCGTTGGAGTCTAATGGTCTGGTGTGGCGTCGTGAATGGTTATCTAATTGGCCCATACTTTTTTGATAGAAATGTAACAGGAGCTATTTTTCCAGAGATGCTTAGTGAGCATTTACCTGGTATGCTTGAAAATGTTGATTTGGCAACGAGACAAAGAATGTACGTTCAATTAGATGGTGCAAGGCCGCATTATGCACGAATCGTGCGGGACTTTTTGAATAACATGTATCCGCAAAGATTGATAGGACGAGCAGGTTCAGTTTCTTGGCCTGCCCGATCACTTGATATGACATCGCTTGATTTTTTTTTTTTTGTGGGGATTCATAAAAGATAAAGTGTATGAGGAAGCACCAACTGCAAGAGAAGACATGAAAAATCGAATAAGAGAAGCTTGTGCGGCAATTCCAAGAAACGTACTGCTGAAGACTGTTGATAATTTTCAAATTAGAATCAACTTATGTCTCGAAGCTAATGGTGCTAACTTTGAACAACTATTACGAGGTTGACATTGATAGATATTGAAAAAGTGAATTACTCTGGAACGTGAGAGGCGAGGGGACTCACGGAAAAAGAAAGCACCTCGGAACGTGAGAGGCGAGGGGACTCACGACAACAGAAAGCACCCCGGAACGTGAGAGGCGAGGGGACTCACGACAACAGAAAGCACCCCGGAACGTGAGAGGCGAGGGGATTCACGACAACAGAAAGCACCCCGGAACGTGAGAGGCGAGGGGACTCACGACAACAGAAAGCACCCCGGAACGTGAGAGGCGAGGGGACACACGACAACAGAAAGCACCCCGGAACGTGAAAGGCAAGGGGACTTAGAAAAATTGAGCATTCCAACGAAATACTTTCTTATCATGTCTACGTCGTTGTGTCTGGGTAAAGCTGGAATAGGTCTTTGTCCTTCTTGGATCTCTTCGATCTTTATCCTGGATCTTGACATCTATATCAAGGCCACATCTTAATATTGACCTGAAGATCAATATCATGGTCAGTTGCCCCCCCCCCCTACACTCAGCTTTTGTACAAAACATTTTCTTGTGTAGGCTGTGTAGTTTTCCAAATGTTTGAATGCGTTGACTGATTTCCTTCTTTACATTATGTTGACCTTTGAGTTTGAAGATAGGGTCAAGGTCATATTTGAACGTAAAATTTGCCGCTCTTTACATTTCCGGGGTCAAAAGTGGGGGTTCCTATACAAAAAATCGATTTGACCTTCAAATGACCTTGATCCTTGACCTCAAAGTCAAAGTGAAGGTCATTATCAGTTGTCCCCCTCCGTACCCTACAACTTTTGTTTGAATCATTTTTTTCTAGGAGACGCGGTTTTTGAAATTTTCGGGTACGTCAATTAAAATGACACACCCTGTATATTTGTAATTACACTATTTGTTCTTATTTCTCCGCCTGCAAAATGACTAATTCCCAACAGGTTATGGGCCCAGGGCACGCATTCTCTGCGTTCGGGGAAAAAGATTTTCGTTATCGCTCGTGCGTGTGAGTGATAAAAAGTGATAGTTTATAGAAGAGAAGTATTTAGAAATGTAGAAAAGGAAAGAACAGCATGAAGACGAAAAGACGAGAGGTAGAGGAGAAAATCGAGAAGGTGTGTGTGTGTGTGTAGAAGGACATCGAGAAATGACAAAGCGTCACCAAGGACAATTAAGCAGTCTAAAACAATGAATCCGATAGACAGGCTCACTCGAGGTGAAAATGCATTTTATGTAAGTACGCAAGAGTCAGTAGAAAGTGATAATGACGCGAAATAAATCGAAATAGATGCGGTAGTTAATAATGTGTTAGAGATACGAAATAAATAGAAATAGATGGGGTCATTGAATTACGCAAGAGCGAGTTGAAAGAAAATTAGACGGGAAGTAGAGAGGTAAATGCGAAAAGAAAATAGCGTGAGTGTTAAAAGTGCGATAAATTTATCAGATAAAACCGTACAAGCGAAATTCACATTTGGTCGATGTGAATTTCCATAAAAGTGCGCGTTTTGAATAGAGTAGCATAGAGTTGCAAAATCCTGAAATCCGCATGTCAAAAGTCCAAAAACGCGTAGTGGCGTTTTGCCGATTCTTGGAACCGGCACCGGCGTGAACAACAGGCTCGACCGGGAAACAAGCGCACGTGTTGAACATGGCCGCCGCGTAGGGCACGCGTCTCCTTTTCCCTTCCGGCTCGCTTACAAGGGTCGACCGACCATATTAGATAGAGTGGCGAGAAGGAGAGTGGAGGGAGGGGAAGGAGCACGAAAAGCGCAAGTATATAGAGTCGAGAGCTCGCGCGATGCCGCGACAGCCCCACGCGTGCGTATAGAGAGAAAGAGAAAAAGTCCCCGCAACTCGCGCTGCAGCCGAGAGGGCCCGGCGCAACATATATAGACCAGAGAGCGACAGATACACTCATAGACGGCAGCGTGCAGAGAAAAACATACGCGGTGCCAGCCGAGCGGAGTCAATACTACTGCGCTGCTAATATTGTCGCTGCGCAGACACGCGTATATGTAATCACACGGATAAGCATGCGTACTCATAATTAGTAAATTGTGTACATGTATATATACATCCATATGCATAACAATAAATATATATCTACAGATATAATGAAATAAAGGAAAATCTATAGTAATTTTAGGCGTATTTGTAGACGTGAGAATAGAGCCGAGATTATAAGAATTCATTAATGAAATAAAATTATATAGAGGAGAAAATTGCATGCAATATATTGATGTGTAGATGGGAAATCAAATAGAAATTATAAGAATCCAGGAATTAAATTGAAATTAATTATTAATAAATAGTAAAAGAATATGAGAAAAATAATCTATATAGATAATTAGAAAAGACAAAAATGAAAATAAATATTCGAATAAAATTCGAGTACTATGAAAATTAAAATACAATTGTGAGAAAATAATTAAGATTAAAATAAAACGAACTTAAAACAAAAGTATTAAACAAAAGGCCTGAAAAATATAAAATAAAGAGCATATAAATACATGAATTATTATACTCATTTATAAAATAAAATGGCTCTATTAAATAAAGAAATGAAGCTTCATAAAACATATATACAGTAAAACCTCGTTAGTACGAACCTCGATAAGACGAATTCCTCTATAAGGCGAAGTCAGCAGCGTTCCCCTTCGAAAAACGTCTATAATACGAATTTTTACACGTGAAAATAAAACCTCTCTTACACGAATTCGAAATCTATTGCGTACCTCTGTTGTACGCATTTTGATTCTTCCTGACCTCTGTAATACGAAATACAAAGTGAACTAGGGGGGCTGCGCGCCCCTGCGTGCCTTCGGTACGCCACCCCCCCTTTTACCTGCTCCTCGCTGCGCTAGTCGCCCTCCCCCTCCACCTGCTCCTCGCTTCGCTCGTCGCCCACCCCCTCCCTATGTAAAAACGAAGGTTTTACATAATAGGCACGACCGCAATACTCATAAAATCTTATAATTTTATTATTGCATTAACTGTAATACTTATTTTCATCGTTATTATCATCAGAATACACATAAATACATCTCTGCAGTAAAATTTAAATGGAAATTATGCATTTACTATTAGATATTTATTATTTTTTGTAGAAAATTTGCCTTTTAATTCTACACTTATATGCCTTTTAATTCCAATACATATAGATATATGTATTAGATAACTTTTTAAATAGTCTATGATTCATATATAAATTAACTAAGTATTATTAATTGATATTATTAAAGTGCACATAGGAATATTAAATATATAAGTACTATGATTGCAATTATATTTAAAATTAAAAACATTGTTTTCATAATTTCTATTCGAATTATAATAATAGTTTTTGTTTTTATTTAAGCAAATGTTGAATAGAAAACAAATTTTATTTCAATGTTATCCACAACTTTTGTAGTTGAAATTTTCGTGTTAAGTAAAATGCTTTTAAATAATATAAGAAAAAATACTGTTTCATTACTCCTGATTAATACAAAAATATAAAGTTAAATTTTACATAGTTTTAACGAAAACTGTAGACTAATCGCTCACTGGTATTCGTATAACTCATACATATACCGTATACAATCTCAATTACGAAAAAATACTCAAGGCACATGCACACATACACTAATACCGCGAATAGGAGAAAAACAAAAAGAGAAAAATCAACACGGGTGCATTCGGCAATGGTATAATCTGTCTTGGTGCTGCGTGCGTGATGAGTACAGCAGTCGTAACCGTTAACGGCTATCTCGGCTGTGTATAGTACATTCGCACCAGCGGAAAGACGCATGCGACCCACGTGACCGTGAGCGCTCCCTGTATATAGATATGGTATATCTATATATGTATGGATCGCGCGCGCTTTCTGCTACTAGCCCTAGTGAGTCTGTGTTGACTGCGGCCCTACGGCGGCGTGCGCGTGCCTATATGTCCATGGTGTGTGATGTCAACAATCGCCGGCTCCTGGCGTTCCCAGTGATGACGGCTATTGCAATACGCCGCCCTGGAGAATATCGTCCCTTTCATCGTGTTACTGATTAACGATGATATTCGTCAGAGACATAGGAAGGCAGCGTGTCGACGGCGAGAGCAAATTTCGTAAGCCCTTTCTCGTTCATAACCTCTCTGATAGGTAAGCTGATGGTAATTTCTCTTGTTGCAGGTATCTGGCGACGAGAGTAGTGTAAACGATGGGCACTGCTGCAGAATCTTTCTTGAGTGTGGTGATGTTGCTTGCCTCATTTATTTATTAGTTATATGTGGTTTTCAGATACTCAACTTTCCATGTGTGTGTTTGACTCTTATACTAGTGGCTCTGTGTATAGTTAATCTACTGCTGGTGCCTTCAGTGGCTCTCAGGCTGGAGGTGTTTTCAGCAATGAAACAACGAATGAGGCTCCACCAGTCTTTCCCCTCTAATTGTTACAGGTAGTTGGTGCAGCGAGAATAGTGAACAACAACCAGACTTTTCTTTTATATGGTAATGTTTTTTTGTTTCATCTATTTATTAGTCATATATGGTTTCTAGGTGCTCAACTCTCCTCTCTTGTCTCCCAGATCAGTGGCCAATCTGTTCAGGTGTTTTGTTCATCCCTACTGTGAGGCAGTCCTTGAGATTGAGACACACATGACAGTCTCTATCAGTATTTTCCTCCCAGATGGCTATTAGATAATTCTGAGTAGACTGTCATGCATGGAGTAGTGCCTGCTCTGGGCCATCCAGCCTCATTTTGCAGCTTCTCCAGCTCTATGAGTGATCTTCAAGTGTTAGTGCTTTAGAATGTGAGGGGATAGATAATTAGGAACTGGGGGATATCATAAAAGTGCTGTGTGTGTGGTTAGATGCGATACGGGTAGGCAGTTGTCACTGGTCATATTAGCTCATCTAGTTAATTTCTGAGTTTAGTCAGGCTATACAAACTCATTTCAGGGTATCTGTTGTTATAATACATCCTTATGTATTTCACACACTTTTACTAAGTGAGACTTGCCAATTTAATAGTTGTCCAGCACACTGTAAGACTGATAAAGTCAGCATTGCATTTTTTATACATTGAACTTCACTATATTACAAAATCTATAACTCATACATTACATTAGTTTCTTTTGCGTAATATGATATTACTTTAACATGTACTTTTATAATATTAGACAATTTTGATTCTCTTAGTTCAATCGCTTAGGTTCTGTGAACATAAGTTTTGACAGCTTTTATGTACCAGTTTTTGTTAGTTATTGTTTTAGTTTTTTCATTGGTATTTAAACGATATCTATATCCTTTGTATTTAAGAATTCAATTGGAAATCAATTCTTTGTACGATAAGCAAAAATCGTCTATTTTATGTATATTTTGGCGTTTAAAATCATTTTTATAAGTCTAACTCGTCAGGAGTTGATTTTACGTGAAAATATTAAATAGGAAAAAGTTTTGTTTAACTATATCTATAACTTATGTATTGAATATTTTTCTGTAAAATCAAATTCTGTCAAGTTATAGCCGAAAATCGTCCATTTTATGTGTATTTAGGCGTTAAAAATCATTTTTATGAGTTTAACTCGTCAGGAATTAATTTTACATGAAAATGTTAAATGGGAAAAAATTTTATTTTATTATAACCTACAACTTTTACATTTAACATATTTGTGTAAAGTTAAATCCTGTCAAGTTATAGCCGAAAATCGTCCATTTTATGTATATTTACGCGTTAAAAATCGTTTTTATTAGTTTAACTCGCCAGGAATTAATTTTACATGATAATGTTAAATAGGAAAAAGTTTTGTTTCAATACCATCTACAACTTTTGTATTTAACGTTTATGGGTAAAATCAAATCCTGTTGAGTTATAGCCTAAAATCGTCCATTTTTGACCTTATTTGCCATTTTTTGCAGTTATCCTGGCAAATATTGCTCGTAGAAAAAAGTGTTCGACATAAAAAAGATATATTTTAATTAGTTTTAGGAGATGGGCCTGTAAACATTAGTTTAAAATTAATTTTTCTAGACATAAGCTTAAAAATCGATTTTTTAAAATGTTTCTTTGTGCTCGCATTTTGAAAGTTTTTCATCGATCTTTCTCAATTCAGAACCAGCACTTAGGTATAATTAGAGGAATATTTTCCCGCAATCCCGATGGAATCAGTTCAAAAATTCATTGAGATAATCGATAAACTTTATTACATACGGACGTACAGACATACATACATCACAGAAAACGTTTAAAACACATTCATTTTGGCTGGAAACGACTTTTCACATATTAAATTCTTAGTTTTTGAAGTAGCACAATTTTCGCTATGGTGAAATTATAAGGCTCTCCCGAGTAGTGGTCGTGCCTAAAAATTGTCTGTCGCACACGTATTTATCATTTGTCAAGTGCTTTTCCTCACGTTCGTACAATGGACTCTATAAGACGGAAGCAGGCTATAAGTTTAGAAACTAAAAGAAAAATTATTGACGCAGTGGAGAAAGGTGACATATCTAAAAAACAAATTGCTACTGATTTCAACATTCCATCAAGTACTTTGTCAACAATTTAAAAAAAGAAAGAAGATATTTTGAAAGATTTGTCGCAAGGAATCAATCCGAACAGAAAAAGGAAAAGAGAAGCTGAATACGCAAATGTTGAAAATTGTTTACTAACATGGTTCAAGCAAGTGCGTGATCAAAATATCAGCATTAACGGTACAATTTTGAAAGAAAAGCGAGAGTTTTTCGCCAAGAATTTGAACCATGAATTTTGTGCCAGTAATGGGTGGTTGGAGAAGTTAAAAAATAGACACAATATTGTATTTAAGAAACTCTATAGAGAAAGCAATAGTATAAATGACGACGTTTGTAGTAAGTGGAAAGATATAAACTTTCAGAACTTATCAATAAGTATGATGCCAAAGATATATTTAATGCTGACGAAACAGGCCTTTTCTACAAAGTATGCCAAGTCGAACATTGTTATTCAAGGGAGAAAAGTGCCACGGAGAAAAATTGAGCAAAGAACGATTGACGATTTTATTTTGTGCAAATATGACAGGTGAGGAAAAATTGACTCCGCTTGTTTTGGGAAAATTAAAAAATCCGAGGTGTTTTAAAGGAGTCAAGACTCTTCCTGTTGAGTACGATGCTAACAAAAAAGCTTGGATGACGGCTGTAATATTTAATCAGTGGCTAACAAAGTTAGATGTGAAAATGAGAAGAGAAAAAAGAAAAATTTTATTATTTATTGACAATTGTTCAGCACATAACGATGTACCTCAATTGAAAAACATTGAATTGAAGTTTCTACCGGCAAACACAACGGCAAAATTACAGCCCCTAGATCAGGGAATTATTAAAGTATTTAAGAGTTGCTAGCGGCATGAAGTTATTAAAAAATTATTAGATAATATAGCAACTGGCAATCAAACTTCTTGGACAGTGCTTTATGCAATAAGGTTTATCGATAAATCATGAAGAAACGTAGCAGTAACAACCATTAAAAATTGTTTTTTTACATGTGGATTTTTAAAAGGAATTTCAACTGAAATAAGCACAAATGGTTGCAATGAAATTTGCACAAATCAATTGGAATGGCAGCAATTAATTTCCGATCAACAAATAAGTTTCGATGAATACGTAAATATTGACAACGACATATTAGTTACTGACACTCTCTCAGATGCGGATATATTGCAGAATTGTACAGGTACTTATGTGTATATTATCATGCTAATATTTATAAGCGCTTTTAAAAATATCAGACTTGTTCGTATATTATGTACTTTATAACAGATCAATTCAACCATGATGACGATGATGATTGTGACGACGAATATTCATGCAATACTAGTCTGAATAAGAAAGAAGCTAGATCCGCTATTTCTACTTTACGAAATTTCGTAGAAAACTGTGACAATGTCGATGATAGTGTATTTTCTGCTGTAGTTAAGTTGGAAAATCTCATTGATTCAGCCAGTTATGACAATTTTACTCAAAAAAGAATAACTGATTATTTTTCCAAATTATAAACACACGTATAACTGCGCGTGAACAAAATAAATTTTTCTTAACCTCCTTAATACAAATTTTATTTTTGATACCTCTTTAATACGAAAACTCGATAATACGAAAACCTCTATAAGACGAACTTTCTAGCTATCCCCTTGGATTTCGTACTAACGAGGTTTTACTGTATACGTATTCTGCAATAACAAAAACTCTGAGGCTTATTCTTGTATGCAGGAATAAAGAGTTAGCCATCGCATTATTTAAACAACGAGCGATGATCATGGATAAATAGATAAGTAGATAGATGGATCGCCAGATAAAATAGCCTTTCAGAGTTCACTGTTGTAGTGATGGGTACCGTGTGTCATATATCTGCAGTAATGAGAGCTTTACGGTGTGCCTGAATGTTTCAGTGTCTATTCCTCTGCTCATTGTCGTATAGTACTGCCATGTTTAGTGCGCTGTACGGTAAACCATAAGAGTTTCAATTTTCGGCATAACAATTTGATATAGAAATATTAGAAATAGAGATGTTAGATAAAGGACAAGTTGAGTAAATGGAAATGTACAAGAGCCAAATAATTTAGAGGTGGTAGATCTCTGCTTTACTTAGAGCCTGAAGTACAGGGGCTGAAATTAGAAAAGGAAAAATTGAAGAAGTAGATCGAAAAGGTAAATTAGATAAAGGTAATTAGATATGATATGCCTATAGAAGGGTGAATTTAAAATTGGAAAAGTAGACTGTTGGAAATATGACAAATACATAACAAATAGCAGAAACAAGACCATTTATTCATAAAATTGAAACTCAGCGAGTCCATGTTAGAGACGACTTAAATTACTGAATTTAGAGATGTGTTAAGTAATTACGAAAGAAAATATGGAAAGTAATGAAAAATTATATTACAAGCTTCTATCTATTTTTCAGATAACAAGGAGCAAATAGACGTGTTTAAAAACCGTGACTGCTGTAAAGCAGCACACGATTTCAGACTGAGCTGAAAAATTCATCTGAAAATGTCAGCCAGACTATAGATTTTGTTATTTTTTTAATTTTAAAATTATGAAAAGAAAGATAGACAAAGATTGGTGAAACTCGAGAAAACAATGCATTTTTAGCAAAGTTAATAAAGTTGTATCGGAATCAAGTAGATGGAGCGAAATCAAGAAAAATTAAAATTAGACAACTGAATTAAATTCGACTGCTTTTTAAAGATAGTAACTAAAAAGGGCAGTTTTCGAATTTAGAAGCATAGATCATGATACATTAAAACAGAGTACGTAGTAATATCAAATTTAGAGAAGTTGAAAAGGAGAAAAACGGTGATTACTCGATCTGCCTGTCTTTTAGAGATAGTAACTGTAAAAAATAACCTCAAATTTAGATTCATGCTAAAACCGTGATTTTCGGCATAAAACTAGATGTGTTTTCTTGACTGATTGGAGACAAGAGTTGACATCTTAAATTTATTATGTATAATAAGATGAGTAAAATGAAGAAAGTATAGATAAAGATAAAATAAAGTATATAGTCTATGCAAAAGTTGTATAAAAATGTTGAATGGAGTAGACGATATAGAAACAAACAATGTAGAGAAGAATACGTTAGAATAAGATATTTTTGAAGTCAAAGATATTATAATAAATAAATAGAATGAAAACAAGTTAGATTTATAACACAAAACTATAGATAAGAGAGAATCAAACTAAATTTTAGAAAACTTGGAGCAGATTAAAATTGCAAAATTAATAACGTCAGTTTCAATCAAACTGTAATTGTATAGTTATTGTTTAGTTTATAATCCTAGCAAAGAAAAAGCCTCAGTATATATAGACAAATATAAGAAACTCATTGAACTGAACAATCACAATATTAGGAGAAAATCATTCTTAGAGAAAGAAATTAGAGATGCTTCTTATAACTCGATAATTCAGAGAGTTCTTCATATTGAAATTTTGGAGTTTTTTATAAATATAGAGAAGAATAAAGCTTATAATGCATAAAGCTAGAGCCTTTTATATTTGCTACGAAATTCGAAGGATGTAAATTAGCAGTAGAAATAGAAAAATAGAGCGGCTTAGAGACGAATATCGAAAATGTAACAATATAGAACATGTTCTTAAAAACTGTCCTTCGAAAAAAGAAACGAGGTTTTGACCCTGGAAATACAAGGAACAGTAAAATAAATAATTCTAGAGACGGTAGGTTTAAGGACTGTTATGAATTTAGAATTGGTAAAAGAAAGAAGACTTTAGAGAAGTGGTAGACAACAAAATAAAAATCGTAGTAGGATTCTCAAATGACAAAACCCTTATTACGATAATCAGCCCACACGGAAAAAAAATTTCTACAGTTACTGCTCCATAGCTGCTACAACAGCGCCCTCATAACTGTTCGGCAGTGAGTCTACTAAATTTGTCGCAATCATTATACCAATCTTGACGAGAGCGGCTATAGCGAGAAAGGGAGACTGATCACTCTATATTATAAACTACATTCATTTTGTTTATTACACTTTTATATTTATGTTTATGGTATTTAAAATTACAGGGATAATAAAATAAAATAACTTAATTGGAAAATTAAATCTTACTAATACATATTTATAAGGTTATGAAGAAAATATTGAAAATGAACCTAAAAATTTTGTCACTTTTTTTTTACGTGCAGTTTTAATAAATTTTATACCCTCTTAGCCTCAAAATCATAACTGTAATATAATTGTTCGGCTCTCGTAGTATAAAATACGGTAGGAAACTGGTGCATAAGAAGGCCCATGTTATGTTTTTTGCACGAGCGATGCCACCTTATGCACCTCTGTCGAAATGTATTATAAAAAGTGACAATACAATAAAAAAGCAGTTAATTAGAAATCGTAGAATTAATTTTCATAAAATTCACAAGCACCATATTTATAACTTTTTATTTGAAAAACATTTTATACATAGTTTCTTAATTGTACGTTACAATGCATATCTCGTCGCAATAAAATGAGTTTTGTTCATGTTTATCGATAAACAAGGAGCTATTTTTGGCAATTCTTCATATTTATATAATTTACACAAATTCATACTATTAATAGTGTATGCATGGTAATGGTAATCGAAAGTTACTTGCTCGTAAATTTTCATGTGAAAATAAATAAGATTATTAACTTTCAAAATCTTAATTATTTCTCCAAACTTTATTTCACTTTCTTGCATGTTAGTTACAAGATATGTACCTAACCGGTAAATTGTACCATTTAATTCTAATTGATTGTAAAACTCTTTTGAAGAGGATTTAAAATCGTGATCAGAGGGATAATCAATTTCATAAAAATTATCTGTATCAAGAGATCCTTCGATTGCATCTATTTTATAATTCATATTTATGTAACACATTTGTAAAGTTTGTTTAGTTGCAATTGTAATTAATAAGTTCTTATTGCAACTTGTAGAGACTGCATTAGATTTTATTTGCCGATGAAATGATTCATACCGCATGGACCAAAAGTGGATACATGGACCATTTTCAAATAAAATACTGGCATAATGTATTAGATTATGGAACTTCGGTTTTAAACACTCGAAAAGATTGATATATAATTCGTTGTGTTTCGTCACTAAACTTTTTAGATCTTTAAGCATAGACTGAGTTAGTCTAGGAGACGTTACAATATCAATAATTTGTCTCAAGTATTGATATAATTTCCAATGTTTATTATTGTTAGGTATTAAATCGCCAATTATCAATCCAAAATATCGCACTAGGCAGAGCATTTCTGCAGCCGATGTATTGAGATTAAATTCACAAGTAGTTGTATTATAATATACTGGAGGTGGTTTGTTACAAATTTCAATAAAACCGTAATTAAAATTTTGGATCCTCGTGTTCAGCTCCTCAAGCGTAAAATATTTTTCAACCGTGATAAAACTATTCATGATGGCTTTCATTACATAAACACACACACCCTCCAATACATCATGCATCATATCAACAGTTAAATTTTGTGTGACATGAAAATTTGCAATTTTGTGAAAAATGCACGGAGATTTTATACCGGTGTCTGAACTCTTCTGAAGTTTAACATCGATTTCATAATTATCACGATTTCGCAGTAACGAGTCATCTTCTATTGTCATTCGAGATGCCTGTTCAGATGATGCCCTACATATTCTACAGTAATAGTTGGCTGTAAAAGATTCGACGAAACCAAACAGACCATTAAGGCCGAGATTATCGCCTAGTATAAGAACTACCTGAAACTTAATATTATATTTATCATCTTTAACTTTGATAGAAATGCCTTTCTCTCGTAAAAAATTCATTTCGTCGATCACTTTTCTGAAAAGGTCTTCATCATTGACGTCTTTCTTATCCTTACTATTAACTAATAAAGTTAAAAATATGCTACTTAAACGAGACGCTATCCGCGGGGGTAAACAAGCAATAGAAGCGTACATTGCTCCAAATTTTTGTTTTCCGGCATGGCTGCCTAACGCATTTCCAACTTCCAAGTCATCGTAGAATAAGTACAGAGGTAAAATGATATCATTTGCAATAGTATTTGCATATTTATTTGCCCATAAATTACCTTGCATGAAATTTGTAACAATTTCTGATTTTTCTTTTAATTTATTGACATAGTTAAAAATTTCATGGAACATATCAGGTATTTGCAAAAAATTTTTTAAAGATTCTTTTAAAGGAATATGAATGGCATACTTAATACTTTCCACTAATCGAATTTTGTTAGTGCTCGTTTTTTCTCGTACAAATTCTTTCCCAATCGGAAATTGCTCAAAGTCAATAAGGCCTTTCTCTTTTAGAACTTTAAATCTTTTGTGTTCGGTTAGAAAATTATCAAAAATATTATTATACTCATCGAAACATTTTTCAATGTCATCAACAGGTATATTATTTTTCTTTAAACTTGAAATAACATCATTTTTTAACGCAGGTAAGTATGTGTTACAAAGAAAATTATTCATAAATTTGACTACATCCTCAACAATTTTTCTTGGGTATGCTGGTTCACCGTATAAAGTTAAAATAAAAAATATAATACTTTCATAAATTTTTTTTAAATTAGCCATCTTATACTTTTATTAAAATCTAAAACAGTGGAAATACACTTTTCTTTAAATAAATATAATTTATAATCGTATTTCGTTACAATTTTTTTTTTTTAAACCTTAACTATACATCTTTGTTGGCCTATAGCTTAATATTTTACGCTAAAATATACATTTGTCTAAATCGAACTAAAGAACTTCAATTTGAAGTTTTAGCCTTTTTACATTTTTCCGGCATACTAATTGATGAGGTTCTTATATCTGTAATCGCTTTTGAAACTGCCGAAAAAGTCTTCATACACGGTATTCCGTAAACATATCTTTGTATAAAAGCCCACAAAAAGTCGCATAAAAATGGCCAAGAATTAAAAGCAGTTAGACACTGGAAGCAAATTTCTACTGCTTTAATAGGTGAGTAGTCGTACTGAAAACCGTTGATAATAACGTACGCTTTTAGATTACTTAATGGTCCATACCAAATCACGTAAGGCAACTGCGGCTGTTTGATGGACGTTAGAAACTCTTCGTGCTCTTTTCTACTTTTTTCAACATCACTGATTTGCTAAAAAATAAATTAAATGTTTAATAAGTAGTTAATTATTTTATTCAAGATATATTTTCAATTAATTACCTCCACACGCAATATAAAACTATTAAATATTTTCGCTTTCGAAATAGTTTTTACATTAGTGTCAACTTTAACTACCTTCGGGATGTTGAAAAAAACAGGCATCGATAATAATGCCACTTCACTAATGTACTCGCCTAAAATGGAATTTTGTAAATTTTAGTAAAATTTTAAGTTTGTAATATTATCATAAAATTTAGGAATTCCTTTAGCTATTGATCAAAAAAAAACCTTGCTATGAAACATTAGAACTTCCATAAGTCAACTTTTGAGACAGCTAAGGAATTATTATTTGTATGTACGATTTTACCTTTAGCAATATGCTCTTGTACGCTGCTTAAGAAGATTTTGAGTTCTTTATTGCGGCGATTGTTCAAAAACTTTATGAATGAATCAGCCAAGTGAGGCCAGTTTACTTCAAATGCCCGTGTACAAAGATGTGTAACATTAGGACAAATTTTATTTTTCTTCGCTAGGTCTTCCACAATATTTTTAAAATCTGATTGAAGCTGCAACAAATTTTAGATTTAACTAATAAGTTAAGGCGTGTGTGTATATGTGTGCATGTGTCTGTGTGTGTGTGTGTGTATGTGTGTTAACTTACCAAGTTAATAATTAATGGCTGGGTTAAACAAGGGAAGCTTCTTATTATGGTATGATACACACCGTCAGATTTTATCTGTAATCGCTTTACAGCTTCAATGGCCTTACTTCTTTCACTGAATGACCTTTCCCACTCAGTAATAACATCAGTTGAAGAATATTTGTCACGATTTTCATCAGTCAAACATATAGAATCTATTAATTTTTGTGCTAAAAATAATAAATAGTAATAGTAAATGATAAATAAATAATAAGAATACATGTAATAAAAATAAACTAAAATTGTTTATGTACCTTGAATAGTGATTCAGCTTTTTCTTCATTGGAATCAACCAGCAGTAAACCAGCTTCTCGCAACAATCCACGTAAATATAAGTAATGGCTGTATAAACAACCTCGAGCTCTTACAGTATCACCACTAGAGTTTTTATGATATGGCTCGTAGTAGTAATCTGCGGATTCACTTGGGAATAATTCACTGATCTGTTCACTCACTTTGATCCACACCGTTGTTGGAACTCTGGAAAAAATTTAGAACTATTAATAGTAAAAAATATTTAACTAATTAAAATATACAATAAAACTCTCCATGCGTCATACATAAAAAATCCTCATGCAAAATATGAACGTAAAATCAGTCAGTTATAATACATTGAGAAAAGAATTTATTTAATATTAACATGTTGTAACTCTAACATATGTATTGTATATTAATAGTTATAATATCATAATTTATAACTCAGAACTTACGAATAACTATTCAATTCATTTCCTATCATATCCACAACAATTAAGTCGACCAAAGTTACGCGATCAACCTGCCTTGTGTTTCTATAAATGCCCAAGATTATCCTGCCACGCAGGTTAGAAGATTTATTTAAAAAGTGAAAAAGATTGTTTTGAACAAACATAAACTCATCAGCTAAAAATATTTACAATGATTTAAATTAATATGAATGATTATGCATGAAATGTAGAAAAACATGCTAAGAAATCTCCAATTACTCAAAACTATTTAAAAAGAAAGTTAACAAAAAGAATGTTGATTAAAAATTTAAAGCAATCATGATTACCATAATTTGTTATTGAATAAAAATATTTTTGGAAAGTAATACCAGAAGAAAACAAAACTATTCAAAATGATTTTGAGTAATTGCAAAAGTTAATGCGAATGAATATTAATGAACAATGAATGTACATATTTGGTTTTCTATTATAGATTCCGGTGGTTCTACTGAAGATGAATTTGTTATTGAATTTGACGAAAAATTTGTCACATCTTCATACTCAATCGATATATATTCATTACTGTTATACACACAATCACCAATATTTAGATTACTATTTAAAACAAAAGCTTCTTCAGGGACTGTATCAGTCGATGCTTTATCGATCACGGTGCTAGTCTGAGTATCATTTTGCATAATGATCTCTTTCTTTAATACATTATTATAAGCCGAAAGAAATTTAAGCTTAACCTCAGCTGAATAATGTTTTAATATCTCTTGAATTTCAGTATTCATCAATGTAAAAAAGTTTTGATCACTCACACCATTTCCTACATTAAATAAAACAATACATTCATAAGTTATACATGCAAAATATAAAGTTAAACAATGATGCATTCCTATATAAATACTGCAAGAGTACTGTTGTATACAAGCGGTATGCAATTTTAGGTTATGTGTGCAACTAGCGTGCATATTCAACAGGTTAGTCCCAGTTAGTTAGAATTCTAATTATATACTTACGTTCAAATGAATTAATTAGAAATTCCAACTTATTTTGCTCAAGAAACTGGTCCATAATAACGGTGATAACGTCAGCAAAGTTGTCATTCAAAATCTGCGAAGGGTTTGCTGAAAACGCTCGTGACACTGCTCGGGCATTCAATACACTACACGACCGCCGCAACTATCGCGTCAGATTGGTATAATGATTATACCAAAGGTATAGAGTCGCTAGTCGAAAGTGATGTGTACTGAACATAGGGGTAATTCTTCAATTGTTCACGGCGTTGGTATAGTTACTCTAGGAAATTTTTTTCCGTGCAATAGTAAAGCATTTAGAGAAAGAAATGGAAATCGTAAACGCAAAGGACATATAATGAGATGTGGACGGGAAACGCAAAACAATAATAATAATAAAAACGCTGATAAAAGGACTAAAAATGGAAAATCGAAAGAAAATGAATCTAACAAATTAATGGCTTAAGGCCATGTGATACTCAACAAAAATCGTGTTGGGTTCAGTCGATAATGTAGGGAGAGCCAACTACTGTATATTAGACAGTAGATGGCGCTGAAGATATGTTTAATCTATGTGCGTAGAACTTTTAGTTCCAAAATACTCGCACAGATGGCGTGCACTGAGAGAAGTGTTTAATGTCAACATGGGATCCTAAGATTCATAACTATTAACATGCCTATATATTTAAATATTTCCAAAGATACGCATTGTAACAGTTAAGTCACCATGTTCTTCTAAACAATTTCAATATGTTGCTATAGATATTGATATTGTAATAGGCGCAATATGAGATTTGCCGTCTAAAATCTCCCCTATTCGAATATAAGATATTGTAACAGTTACAATATTGCACTTTCGAATTCAAACAGAACATAAGTATTCTTCTCTCAGTGCATAATATAGGAAATAATTTTTCTCATAAAAAATTCTGAAAATATCCGTATCAAGTATATAAATTTTTTTCAAATACATTATGCGAGAATAAATGAGATTTTAAATGGATCTTTAAAAAGTTTTCGGACCTATGTACAGGGGCCCGTCTTTTTTTTTATAAATTTCATTTATCATCATATGAACTTGTGATAAACAATTTATCACTTTTTTATCGTTACAGAATCACACCCCAGGTAGCTATGTCTACCCTGTATAGGATGTTAGCTGCTTCAGACATATAACTATGTCTTGAAGTAAATAATAACATGTATAACAACATGTACTACTCTGGTTAAATAAATAAATAAATAAACATAGATTTTAAGGTTATGTTTAGAAAGTTGTAATTTAGCTTCTCGTACAAGATTCTTTTTTTGTAAAATTAATATTTTTCAAAAATCATTTCCAAAGCTGAAAATCGGTTTACGAATCAAAGTATACATCTTATCATGTAATGTAATTCGCTTACTGATAGTAATTTCGTAGTACATAATAGTACTGCATAAAGCGATAATGGGACATTTATTAGTATCATTAGATACAACTTTTTTCCAACATACATTTTGAAATTTCTTATTTCCAATATATGATGCGTTATTAATTTTCTTATTTCATATAAATAAAAATCATGCACTATTAATTTATTATTTTTGTTTCATACATTATTTATTATGTAATGTAAATCGCTTATTGATAGTATTTTCTTAGTACAGAATAGTACTGAATAAAGCAATAGTAGCACATTTATAAGTATCATTAGATACAAGTTTTTTACAACATGCATTCTGAAATTTCTTATTTCTAATATATCATGCATTATTAATTTTCTTATTTCTTATTTTTGTGTCATACATTATTTATCATGTAAAGTAATTATTCGCTTACTTATAGTAATTTAGTAGTTCAGAATAGTACTGAGTAAAGCGATAATGGCACATGTATTAGTATCATTAGATACAACTTTTTTACAACATTCATTCTGAAATTTCTTATTTCCAATATACAATGCGTTATTATTAATTTACTTATTTCTTATAAATAAAAATCACACACTAATTATTTCTTATTTTTGTTTCATACGTTATTTATCATATAATGTAATTCGCTTACTGATAGTAATTTCGTAGTACAGAATAGTACTGAATAAAGTGATAATGGCACATTTATTAGTATTATGCAAAATTATATAACACATGCAAAACGGTCTTTGATAATAAATTTATAAAGAAATTATCAATTACTGCAGTATTTTACGATAACATGCAATATCATAAGCATAATATTTGATTGCTAATCGATATGGAAATCGAGCCCTGCGGTATTAAATAAAACCATGCAAAATTATAACTACAGCATTTGATTGCAGATTAATAACAAAATTTACATTTAAAATAACATGCACATTTACTTATAAAAAATATTTTATTGCTAATCAATAAAGAAGTGATCTATTGCTGCAGATTAAATAATATACAAAATTTTGATAATTATTAATTGATGAAGAAATCATCAATTACTGTTGTATTTAATAAAATCATGCAACAATGTAACACATGCAAAACGAACTTTGATTATAAATTGATAAAGAAATTCTCAATTACTGCAATAGTTTACGATAACATCCAATATCATAAACATAATATTTGATTGCAGATCGATAAAAGGAAATCGATTCCTGAAGTATGAAATAAAATCATGCAAAATTATAACTACCGCATTTGATTGCAGATTTAAAAAAAATATTTAAAATAACATGTACATTTAGTTATAAATTTTTTTTTATTGCAAATCAATAAAGAAATGATCTATTGCTGCAGATGTAATACTATCATAGAAAATTATGGTAATTATTAATTGATAAAGAAATTATCAATTATTGTAGTAGTTTACGATAACGTGCAATATTATACACATATTATTTGACTACAGATCGATAAAAGGAAATCGATTCCTGCAGTATGAAATTAAATCATGCAAAATTATAAAGACAGCATTTGATTGCAGATTAAAAAAAATATTTACATATAGAATAACATGCATATTTAGTCATACAAAAATGTTGTTATTGCAAATCAATAAAGAAATGATCTATTGCTGAATTGGCTGTGAATCAAACAATATCATACAAAGTTATGATAATTGTTAATTGATAAAATCATCAATTACTGAATAAAATCATGCAATATTATAACACATGCAAAACGATCTTTGATAATAAATTAATAAAAAAATTATCAATTACTGCAGTAGTTTACGATAACATGCAATATTATAAACATAATATTTGATTACAGATCGATAAAAGGTAATCGATACCTGCAGTATAAAATTAAATCATGCAAAATTATAACTACCGCATTTGATTACATATTTAAAAAAATATTTACGTATAAAATAACATGCACATTTAGTTATAAATTTTTTTTATTGCAAATCAATAAAGAAATGATATATTACTGCAGATTTAATAATATTATAGAGAATTATGATAATTATTAATTGATAAAGAAATTAGCAATTACTGCAGTAGTTTACGATAATATGCAATATCATAAACATAATATTTGATTACAGATCGATAAAGGAAATCGATTCCTGCAGTATTAAATTAAATCACGCAAAATTTTAGTTACTGCATTTGATTGCAGATTTAGAAAGAATATCTACATATAAAATAACATGCACATTAAGTTATACAAATTTTTTTATTGCAAATCAATAAAGGATTGATCTATTACTGAATTTTCTGCGGATTAAATAATATTTAAAATTATGATAATTATTAATTGATGAAGAAATCATCAATTACTGTTGTATTAAATAAAATCACGCAATATGGTAACACATGCATTTCATTGCAGATTGATAAATAAAACAATACTGTAACATCAACTTTGATGTTACAATAGTAAAAGTAGAGATTCGCCTATGACGAGCATACTGTAGTCGAACAAAGCAGCCTATAACCGGAGAAAAACCTTGATCGAAGAGAAGGCTTTAGGTAGCCTATAAACACCCTTTTAAACACAGTTCTTACATATATTTTCCCTACACATATACAAGAGAGTATGCGAACTCTCTACATCGATAAACGAAGAAGACCTTGAACACCAGCAACAACATGTATCTTGTAGGAGGCTTAGCTGTCGTAGCCTCCCAATGATTCCCCTTTCGCCTCTCTGTACCATGCTGATAGTATCTCTCTCTCAAATTTGGATTATGTTGCACCTGAAACACACATCAAAAACAATTACTGTAGGATATAAATTACTCACTGTATGGATTTTCGAATACGAATTTGTCTAAGTCCTTCGAACGATAGCCACTGCTTTTATAGTCACCCTTCAAACGCATATGGAGATGGTGTCGCTCGAGCAGGAGATCACCATACTGGATGGAACCTCTCACCTGTAAGAAGAACACTAATTTAAATAGCAGTAAGACCACACAAACATTGAATGGTACTAACGTGCTGAAAGACACTGCAATAACGTGAAGTGGAGAGTTATGTATATCCAACACCTGTTGACTTGCTCATGGAGCAAGCATTTTGAGGCAGCATCTAGAGCAGCTGGAGCAACCCGCTAGATCGCCTACATCTACAGCAATTGTCTGGCATCACTGAGAAAAGCACTAATTATCAGACATGCATATTGTGTGCATAAGTATGACCACACACAGACCTCACCTACAACCATAACAAAGCAACATAACCTCCGTGAGTGACAGTTCTATGCGAACAGCCTTGGCGAGAAGTGTGACACCACCGTCGAAGATGACGTTGAGAACAGCAGCGGACAGTCTTCCCCAACAGCAGAGCAGCAGACATAACACTCGAAGCGATGTATCCTCGTCGCCGAGCACTGGGAAGCGCTTGCGCGTTAGAGCATCGGTTGATGCCGCGCGCACATGTGGAGAGAGAAGTAGGGAGCGGGAGAGCGAGAGGGGGGCGCCAGGGAGCGATGCGAGAACAATGAATCAACGACCAAGGGAGCTTTTTTTTTTATTCCGTTAGGTTATCACCGTGTTACGGTTATGTAAGCCCAGACTCTCACTATGTCGATCCTCTTGAGGTTTTAAATCATCGGAAATGAGAATAAATAATACGATACTAAAGTTTTAATACCACCGGAAGAAAACTACTTTATCAAAGAACAAACATTTATCAAAAAAGCAACTGGTAACTGTCTACTCGCTGATACAATAGAAACGATTAAAATTGGAACTAAATTGTAAAATAAATACCCTAAAACTTAGCTGTATTATATAAAATTATAAGAATAGCAGCGTCAGAGATCCAACCATAACAAAAGAATAACCTTTTGAGTCAAAGAATCCGAGTGACTTGACTATAAAATAAACAACTAAATTCCGATAAGGAAAATAAATTTCAAAAATTAGAAATAGCACGCAAGAAAGCGATAAAAGCCTCTAGCCTTTCTTAAATATAGAAACAGATGATAAAAACACATAAATGAGCAAGGTCAAGGAATTCCTCGTAGAAGAAGGTCTGCCACACCGACAACTACCAGGTCTCTCATGCCCTTTAGGAATTCACTAATTAATAACGATAAGTTAATAATTATTACAACATAATCATGTAAGAAGGTTGACCACACCGACCACCACGGGGTAGATACGAAGACACCCCTGGATATGAGTTATATAACTCGTAGAGATATTAACGAAAACAAAAGAAAATAGATAAAACTAAAAGTCGGATCTTGAAATTACAATTTACAAGAATCCTAGACGAGGAAAATCTAACCATACTACCTAGTAACCAGGAAAGTCTGCGACATCTCTTCCGGAAAAAGGGTCTGCTACACCCCAGGTTGAGAACAGCCGAAAAAACGAGAAGATCAACAACCTCAGACAGACAGAGCTTAAGGGACGCGCTCTCTCACTCTGTACTGGGCCTTTATAGTAATTCCTACCAAAAAAGTTTAGTACGCTATCCTAGCACTCGATTAAGAGAAAAACCAACTCAAAAAAATCTCGATGAAGAGTAAGGAGGCAGCTGCAGCATTCTGACAACTCAGTTCTTGTGCGATCTAAGTGTAATGTAAGTAGTTTGGTGTGCCGCGAATGTGAAACCTAAGTGCGCGTTGTCGAGCCTCGCGTCGGGTTTTTCGAGTACTTAATTCGCGTGCGCAGCTTTAGCGATTGCGTGCCGCGTTTGTGCGGCTAGCGCTCAACGACTTCGTGTAAGTCCATTTAATAAAACAGTTTATTTCTATATATTTAAATTCAAGTGTTTGCGCACAGTTATTCGCTCCTCGTTCAAAATTACCTTTATACCACTCTAACCTCAAAATCACAACTTTGATATGATTTTTCGGCGCTCGTGGTATAAAATACCGTTCGAAACTAGTATTACTACTAGTAATACTTACAATACTTATATTAATAATACCCGATATAATGTATAAATGAGATTATAATATATATCAGTAAATAAGTGATCAATTACTGTAGTATTTTACGATAACATGCAATATTTAATGAAGACGCTAATGGTAGTAGTGATAAGTAAATGTTAATTGAATCTATTGGCCAAAGTTACTACCAATATTTGTTGTACGAACGTTTCGGACATCTTTTATTTTTGAATGTCCCTCTTCAGGTCACTAATAAACAAAAAGTTTTTTTTTTTTTTTTTTTTTTTTTTTTTTTTTTTTTTTTTTTTTTTTACAACACGTATGAATAAATTAAGCAATAACGATTAATAAATGACACTTACAACGTCTATTTTTGATATACTGCGGAGAGCTGTCCGTTTGTCACAGTAAAAATTAAATCCGAAAAGCTCGTATATGGGAGCGTCCAGCAGAAACGGGCCACCTAGCGCGCGCGGTGCCTTTTTTCGCGTAAAAGGTGCTCTGTTTATCTCGTTCATAATCGTATGCTGCGTCTTTGAAAAAAAAAACCAAGGACCTGTATCGATAGATTTTTTCCTGCTCTTTCCAATGGTGCCATTGTTTTTATTGCGAAACGCTTTCTTCCGGACGAAAACTCGAGTTGAATATTGAAAGCCATTTTTCTCAAAGTATATCATGTTTTTTTTTCAAAATAAACTACACCATTGGAAAGTACAACTCTTAAGCTTCAAAACCCTATCTTGGAGAAGTTGGAGAAATAAAGGGTTTAAAAGTAACAACATGAAAAAGACAGCGCCGAGGGTCTCACATCACACTATATTCTTTAGGAAGTTTATTTATTTCAAATTGTTTATTCATAAAGTTCTTTTGTGTGTGTGTATATAATGCTTCGGAAAATAGTCTTTTATCTTTATTAATCTCTTGGTCTAATATATTAACATTATCGAAGTTTATAGTATGGTTTTTCTCTATCCTGTGTATGTGTAAAGATGAATTTTTATCTTCTTCGATGTATTTTTTATGGTGTTCTTTGATTATTACGCCAAGACGTCTACAAGTTTGACCAACGTAAGACGAATTACAATTGTTACAATTTATTTTATAAACAACGTTAGATTTCTCTAATTTCACATTTTTGTCTTTGCCTAATAGCATAATATTATTCATCTTATTCTGTGTGCTGAATATTACATTTGTATTTAATCTTTTAAAGAAATTTTTTGCAAAGCCTTCAATTTCTTTCACATATGGCAAACAAATAAAGGTTTTATTTTCGTTATTTGAGTTTTGTTGTGTATTTGTGCAATTTCTAATTTTTTTCCGTCGTTTTTTTATATAAATTTCAATAAAATCTATTGGATAGTCATTTTTTGTTAAGACATTTTTGATAAATTTGACATTCTTTTTATGAGAGGAAGAATGTGCAAGTTTAATCGCTCTATCTATAAGAGAATAAATGATGGCTATTTTAGGACTCATCGGATGGTGTGAATTAAAATTTAAATATCTACCGGAAAAAGTTGGTTTTCTATACCAATCGGTAATAATTTTATTTCGTTCATTAATAATAATCTTAACATCCAAAAAGCTAATACTGTTATTTTGTAGTTTTTCAATTGTGATTTTATTGTAGATTTTTATCGTAATTGTTAAATGTGTTTAATGTTTCGTCTATGTATAAAAAAAAAAAATGTATTTACTTTTTGTTTATTAGTGACCTGAAGAGGGACATTCAAAAATAAAAGATGTCCGAAATGTTGTTAATGTGAAAAATTAAAAATTTGTTGTTTGACTTATTTTTTACCATCTCGTACAACAAATATTGGTAGTAACTTTGGCCAATAGATTCAATTAACATTTTATAACATGCAATATCATAAACATAATATTTGATTGTAGACCGATACAAAATCGATTCCTGCATTATTGTAGTATATAAATTATATAACTCCAGGAGAGCAAAGATTGTAATATCACATTATGATGTTACAATAAAGAAAGCATATATGTTTAGACCGACATATATAATACAAAAATATCGACTAGAAAACCTATACGAGAGCTCAGATTAACCCCAGTCTACTCAAGAAGACAGAAGTCGTCAAGCTAGCCCAAGCACCACGCGATCCACGTACTTGCATACCCATCAGTATTATTCGCAGACTAAAAAAACCTTCTCTTTACCGTAAGTCCCAGGACATAGATTAACGAGGTGAGAAGCAGGTTTAGGAGCTGCTGCGGCCAGGGTACAAACGGCGGTCATACGGAGCATCCAAACATAATTACATCAAGGCGTGTGGTCATCTGCAGGAGCTCTTCACCCTAGGCAGATGAAAATATATTAATAAGGAATCAAAAAGTAGGGATGAGGAAAGCAGTATCTAGCTGCCAGAAACAAGGGAGTAGACAGACGGAAATTAGGAGTTTGAGTTCGGCTACACTAAAGAATTAAGTCCTAATCCAAAGCGAACTACTTACGCGAGTGGATCGCAGAACTGCATTTAAGTGCACTATCGTCGCTTCCTTGTCCTGTTCGACGCAGTGATGTCCATTCAGGAAGTGATAGCTGCGTCAACTGCGCTGGAAGGTTCTAATATCACAGGAAAGCGTGTTGTTGTCTGCAGGTGCTTTTCACCCTAGGCAGAATAATAATGTATTATGATACGTGTGGCTAAAGTGACTCTTTTTTGCACGGCGTAAGGTTAGTGCCCGAGCGCAGCGAGTGTTTTGTAAAAACAAGTTATAAGAGTGGCTTTGAATGTAAAAACATTCGACTGAGTATTTATTTATAATCACGTTTTTACTAGTGCAAAATAATGTGATTAATAATGCTTTATATTTTTACCATCTCAAAAATTTTGATGAAAAATAACATATTGCAATATCAAAAAATAATTTTCAAGTTTTATTAATTTTATATTTTATTAAATTAAACTTTTTGTTATACTGTTGTGCATGACCATATCCGTTCTTTTCCTCATTATCTCTCACTGTCAACAAAGATTATTATGAGTTTACATAATTTTTGGGTAAACCAGATATGACAATTTGAATGTAAAAAACATTCGACTAAGTATTTAGTTATAATCCAGTTTTTAATAGCATAAAATTACATGATTGGTAATACTTTATACTTTTACTATGTCATAATGGTTCATTCAATGTAACCTTCTAGTTTCATTAATTTTATTAATTTATTAAATTACTCAAATGCTTTTCATTTTCTTTCATTATTAAAAAAAATAACATCATCAATTTACATATTTTGTAAAAACAAGTTATGAGAATGGCTTTCAATGTAAAAACATTCGACTAAGTATTTATTTATAATCACGTTTTTACTCGTGCAAAATAATGTGATTAATAATACTTTATATTTTTACCATCTCAAAAATTTTGATGAAAAATAATGTATTGCAATGTCAAAAAATAATTTTCTAGTTTTATTAATTTTATATTTTATTAAATTAAACTTTTTCTAGTTATACTTTTTTAAATGACGTTTACGGTATTTTCATCTTATTTTACGCTACCGAGATAAACATTTAATCATAATTCATTAAATAGTATAATGTGTACCGAGGACGTAAATAAAAGTAGGCCTTTTTATACCGAGTGTGGTGTTTGCAGTACGAGTCGAAAGCGAGCAAGCACGGACCGAAGACGAGTACTGTAATTACACGAGGTCAAAAAGCCCACAGCCCGTAGTGCACATGACATTTTTTGTGACACAGAAAATGCCCGCTGCACCCACTTTTGCGCCTGCTTTAACACTTTTTCGCCCGCTTCGTCACCCTCTTGAAATCGCTCTTCTACACCCGCAGAAAATGTTTACTTTTTGGGGAGATAAAGTCCGAATTAAGTCGTACCTACAAATCTGGTGTGCCCTAAATACCGACAACTCGAGTATGTCGCGGTAACGCGGACTACATTCAAATACACCTTCGTATCATTTCTCCATCCTGTTCGCCTAGGTAATGTCCTCGGGAAGTGGTACTTACATTGGCTGCCCTCGAGGAGAGTAGAATTAAATATGAAGACGTGTTGTCTTCTGCAGGAGCTCTTCGCCTAGGGCAAAAAAATATATTAATAATTTGTTAAGCAGTGGAGATGAGGAGAGGAGTATCGAACTGCCAGAAACAGAGGAGTAGACCGATGGAAAGTTGGAGGCTAGGTTTCGCTATACTACAAGATAAAGTCCAAATCCGAAGTGAAGTACTTACTCGAAGAAAGAGGAATTGCATTTGCTGTATATGCAATGCTGATATACTATCAGTGCCTGCTGCTGCCCATTACCATGGATTTGCTGACATCATCTGCCTCAACTAAATCTGAAAAATTGTATAACTTAATTTTTTTTTGTATTATATTATACATACTTTAAGATAGATAAAATCAGCTTCAAAATACATGCGATGCTTGAATTCTTCTCTTACCCTTTTGAATTAAATACTCAAACATATAACTTCAAGGTAAACATCAACAACATTGAATGATTAGTACATCTGCTAAATCTGGCAGGTGGCTTTTATATTATAGGAGCAGGATTAATTTGCCTTTTTAAATTTTAAATTTCAGTGTATTTAATAAAATATTTTTTCTCTTATGAAATCTGAAGTTCCATGTAGTGTAAGTCTGTCGGAAAGCTCTACAGATCTATAGGCCTGCTATAGTGCAATATACCAGGTCTACTTATGTAATATGGTATTTAATATTTATTTTCAGAGAGCATGATTGAATAATAAATCTGGGAATGTGTCAGAATTATGAAAAGTTGACTATAATCTCTAAAAGTCAATTAATGGTGGTAGTTAATGGATAAGCCACCTCATTATTCATTAACTACTACAAACTGAATCTTACAGGTTATAATAACTTCTTCACAATTTTTACATGCTCTCACATTTATTCTTTAACCATGCAATCTTAATTTAAATATTGGATTCCTTGCATTTTGTGAACATACTGTTACAGCAGGCCTAAACATAGATTTATAAATCTTTTGATAACACTCACAACACTTTACTTCACTAAATGGGCGAAAATTTAAAACTCAAAAAGAAAATTCATCTTGTTCCAACAATATAAAAGCTTTATCAGATTTGGTGGGTATATTTGCCATTCAAAGTTATCGATATTTACTTTGAGGTGATGTGACCGTACTTAATCTAAAAGAATATAAGAATAATAGATATCCACTATTGCATCTCAGATATCTCATGTATTTTTAAGTTGACTTTATCAATCAGAAAGTAGATATAATTTAATAAAAAAATAAAAATATGTAATTTTTCAGTCTTGCTGTTCAAAAAAATACACAAGCAGTGTCTTAGTTAAATCTGAAAAATTGCATAATTTAATTTTTTTTTTTATTAAATTATACCTATACTTACAGAAAGATCAAATCAGCTTAAAAATACATGCGATGCCTGAAATGCATTATAGAAACTGATTTCTATCATTCTCATACTGTTTTAAATTAAGTAGTAAAACACATTATCTCAAAGTAAACATCAACAACATTGAATGATAAGTACACCTGCTAAATCTGACACATGGCTTTTATATTATAGGAGCAAGATTAATTTGTCTTCTCAAGTTGTAAATTTCAGCCTATTTAATTAAATATGTTTCCCTTATGGAACCAGGGCTTCCATGTAGTGTGTGTCCGAAAGGTTTATAGATCTATAGGCCGCAGGCTATAGTAGGCCTGCTTGCAATATGGTATTTAATAATTACTTTAAGCGAGCATGATTGAATAATAAATCTGGGAATGTGTCAGAATTATTAAAAGTTCAATATGACCTCTATAAGTCAATTAATGGTGATAATAATGGGTAAGCCACCTCATTATTCATTAACTGCTATAATCAAATTAATTTTCATAGATTAAAATAACCTATTAGACTGGAATTTTTATATGCTCTCAGATTTACTACTCAACCATGCCTTCTTAAATTGAATATTCGATGCCTTGCATCTTGTGAACATAGCTGTTGCAGCAGGTCTATAGATCTATAGATCCCTCAGATACACTCACACTACATTACACTACACTATATGGGCCAAAATTTAAAACTTCCATAGAACATTCATCCTGCTCCTACAATATAAAAGCCACCTGTTAGAATTAGCAGGTGTATTGGCCATTCAATGTTCTTGATATTTACTTTGAGGTGTTGTGTCTTAGTACTTAATCCAAAAGTGTATAAGAATGATAGAAATCTGCTTCAGTAATGCAAGTCAGACATCTCATCCACCTTTGTGCATCTTAAAAGCTGTACCTGCCTGAAAGAAAATATAATTTAATAAACAAAAATGAAATTATGCAATTTTTTGGTTTTAGCTGAGACACCGGCTGTGTATTTTCTAGAACTGGAATGTATGCAAAATTACATATTTTCATTTTATTATTAAATTATATCTACCTTCTGATTGATAAAGTCACCTTGAGAATATATGAGATGCCTGAGATGCACTGTAGAAGCCGAGTTGAATCATTCTTTTACTTACTTATTTTTTTAAACACTAAAACAAATGACCTCATAGTAAACATCAAAAACATCGAATGACGAGTATACCTATTCTGACAGATGGCTTTTATATTGTAGGAGCAGGATTAATTTGTCTTTTCAAGATTTAAATTTTAGCCTATTTAATTAAATATGTTTTCTCTTATGAAATCTGAAGTTCTTTGTAGTGTCAGTCTGTCCGAAAGATCTATAGGTCTATAGGCCTGCTTGTAATATGGTATTTAATTTTCTCTTTAATCGAGTATTGTTGAATTAGAAATCTGGGCACTCGTCAGAATTATGAAAAGTTGACTATAAACTCTAAAAGTCAATTAATAATGTTCACTATGAACACAGCTGTTACAGCAGGCCTAAACATAGATTTATAAATCTTTCGATAACACTCGCAACACTTTACTTCATTAAATGGGCCAAAATTTAAAACTCAAAAAGAAAATTCATCTTGTTCCAACAATATAAAAGCTTCATCAGATTTGGTGGGTATATTTGCCATTCAAAGTTATCGATATTTACTTTGAGGTGATGTGACCGTACTTAATCTAAAAGAATATAAGAATAATAGATATCCACTATTGCATCTCAGATATCTCATGTATTTTTAAGTTGACTTTATCAATCAGAAAGTAGATATAATTTAATAAAAAAATAAAAATATGTAATTTTTCAGTCTGGCAGTTCAAAAAAATACACAAGCAGTGTCTTAGTTAAATCTGAAAAATTGCATAATTTAATTTTTTTTTTTATTAAATTATACCTCTACTTACAGAAAGATCAAATCACCTTAAAAATACATGCGATACCTGAAATGCATTATAGAAACCGATTTCTATCATTCTCATACTGTTTTAAATTAATTAGTAAAACACATTATCTCAAAGTACACATCAACAACACTGAATGATGAGTACACCTGCTAAATCTGACACGTGGCTTTTATATTAAAGCCAAAATTATATTAAATCTGAAAAATTGCATAATTTAATTTTTTTTTTTATTAAATTATACCTCTACTTACAGAAAGATCAAATCACCTTAAAAATACATGCGATACCTGAAATGCATTATAGAAACCGATTTCTATCATTCTCATACTGTTTTAAATTAATTAGTAAAACACATTATCTCAAAGTACACATCAACAACACTGAATGATGAGTACACCTGCTAAATCTGACACGTGGCTTTTATATTAAAGGAGCAAGATTTGTCTTCTCAAGTTGTAAATTTCAGCCTATTTAATTAATTATGTTTCTCTTATGGAACCTGGGCTTCCGTGTAGTGTGAGTCTAACCGAAAGTTTAATTTTTTCTTTAAATGAGTATGATTGAATAATAAATGTGGGTACCTGTCAGAATTATTAAAAGTTGACTATAACCTCTAAAAGTCAGTTAATGTTCATTAATTATTTATTAACTACTGTTCAATCAAACTGAATTTTACAGGTTAAAATAACTTTTTCATAATTTTTATATGCACTCACATTTATTGTTTAGCGATGCTCTGTTAAATTACCAATTTGATCTTGCATTTTGTGGACATAGCTGTTACAGCTATCTATAGATCTATAGATCTTTCGGATCCACTCACACTACACTACACGAAAAGGGCTAAAATTAAAAACTTGACAAGAAAATTCATTCTGCTCCTACAATATAAAAGACACCTGTCAGATTTAGTAGTTAGATTGGCCATTCCATGTTATCGATATTTACTTTGAGGTCAAGTATCCATACTTAATCCAAAGGAGTATAAGAATGATAGAAATCCGCTCCAGTAATGCATCTCAGACATCTCATGTATGTTTGAGTTGATTTTATCTTTCTGGAAGTACATATAATTTAATAAAAAAGTGAAAATATGTAACTTTTCAGTTTGACAGTTCTAAAAAATATACAAGCAGTGCCTTACATAAATCTGAAAAATTGCATTATTATATTTTCTTTTTATTAAATTATACTTAATTACAGAAAGATAAAATCAGCTTAGAAATACATGCAAGGCCTGAAATACATTGTAGAAGCGAATTTCTATCATTCTTATACTCTTTTAAAGTAAGTTCGAAAATTGACAGGTGGCCTCTTATCGTTGCTGCTTTTTCTGGAACGAAAATGAAAACTCTGAAACAAAAAAATGAAGCTATAGCAATGGTTGAAAGCAGTAGATTACTGAAATAATAATTATTCAAAGAAGAGACCACAAAGTGGTCACAGTGTATTAAAATAAATACAGACTAGATCAGGTTCCATGGATAATCTAGAAGAAGATGAAACTGTCAAGATGCTCGTATCAGGAAGCCCTTTACTCAAGGTTACCCACTACCGTTGCTGAGTTTGTCAAAATTGCAGTTCCAAATTTGGTGCTATTTTCTTAAGTCTCCTTCCTTATGAATGGTCAATCTCTATATTGATAGTCTTATAATACTTCCAATCGATGCTGAAGAATCGTACTGGGAAAAAAAATTTGGCTTAGTAAATAACGGTTGTTATTTTAGATTTGAATACTCTGACACGCGTAGAAAAGTAAAAGGAAAATGAGAAAATTTTCTATCAACATGCTCTCTTTTGGCAGGAAAAGAAAACAATAATAGAAATTTTTTGGATTCAATATGAAAAGTAATTATATTAAATAAGAAAAAACCAAAGAATTAGATTAATAATAATATATTTCAAAACATTCTGCTTAGAATAAATTATTACACGGTCATCTATGGGTTGGAAAATGTAGCACTCTTTCTACAAAATATGTAGATGTTAAGCTAGGTTATAAGTGTTTGTATGTATCAGATTTATGTATATACGTGGGAGCGTGAGAAGATTATGGAAATTCACTACCACAACCCCCAAGAGTCAGTTTTATTGTATAATAAGAAATAAAAAGCAACATAATTATACAAGAACTACAATAAAAATTCCAATTCCCAAAGAGGAAAAACATGACATTAACACACTAAAAATTTCATGTTTTTATCGTTGAACAATAAATTTTTTTACTGCTACCTTCCAGCAAAATATTTGTTTTAATAAACCAAAAAATAATTAATAATAAACAGCAATAAATATAGATTACTTTTGTTGTTTATTATTTTTAAGTTTAATAAAACTAATTTTTTGCTGGAATTGAACACTAAAAAAACTTATTGTTCTACTATAAAGACATGAAATTCTTAGTGTGCTAATGTCATTTCTTTTCTTTCTGTAAATTGATTTCAATTTACAGAAAGCTTTCAATTGATTGGATTTATAGTAAAGAAATTTTGATTGTCTTCTTATACAATGATACTGCTTTTCTATTTCTTATTATACATTAAAACTGATTTTTGTCGGTTATGGTAGTTGGTTTCCATAATTTTCGCACGTCCCACAGATTTTTTACTCAACAATAATACTCTCTTAGAGTAAATATTACATACAATGCATATTCAAAACATACTAGCTGGATAGTAAACAGCAAAAATATTTACTTTAAGAGGGTATTGAGTAAAGAATCTGTGGGAGTGTGCAAAAATTATCGAAACCCACTACTATAACCACCAAAAATCAGTTTTATTGTATAATCAGAAATAGAAAAGAAATATCACTGCAAAAGAAAATTTTCTTTTCTATCAATGTGCAATAAAAATTTTTTTTCTATAAATCCAATCAATTTACAGAAAAGAAAGAACTTACAATGAGCCGATTAAGAATTTCATGAGAAAAAACTTTAAAAGAAATTAAAACCACCTATCAGATTTAGCAGACAAGTGGCTTTCATTATGCATTACTTTTATATTGTTAGAAACAGAAGATTAGATACTCACCATGATAATTTAACTGTTAAATATCATCTTCTGGCCTGCATAATGCTGACAATACAAGATGTTCTCTGATTCTACTACAGCTTCTGTGTATGCAAAAACTTCTTCATGTTAACAGATTGAAGAGTGATTTACGCGTGACAACTATTGAAGCAGTTTGCATCAGGTTGTCTTGTTATATCATTATTATTGTGTTGTTATTTAAATATATGTATACCACTGAATGCAGAGAAGGCCCTGGTTGCATTTGTTGCACAATTATGCAGTATTGATATTTTGTCATCCTGCATGTGGTGTTTCTATTCCTGTTCATAATAGGGCTCTTGCGTAAGCGATGACATATCTAGAGGCTCTTGGAGTAATGTACAGATGCTCTGTACTTTCTGGTGAGGCGAGAAGACTTCTTGTTTTCTGGCCACATAATGTTACTGTTCACTCACTGGCACCATTTCACTACTGCTGCTGCTGTTGGAGGATATGTGACTGACATCGAGTCTTTTTGGAGTCACCTCGAAAACCACTATGGATATGTATATCGAAGTATGGATATCAAGTCTGTGTTTCCAGTGCACATGTACAATATCGTGTAAAACAGAGCTGAGAGAATAACTACTCCAATTACTCCAAAGTTAACGATGGCAAAGAATGTGATCATTTACATGGCATCCCAGAGGGGCTCAGTGAGTTTGCTGCACAAGCCCACAGTAATTACATCCATGCATACCTCCCAGAAGCACTGTCCAGAAGGAGGTGAAGGCTGTCCGTATCCAGAATGCCGAAGGCAGTAAATAGCCCGGAGTGACGCTGAGCACAATGGTAGCATTTTCGGAGTAGGACAGCCCGTAGAAGAAGAGGACGACGATGCAAATGAACTTCACGATTGTTCTGGTGTTGCCGAGGAGTGCAGCGAACTGTTGGCGCAGAAACGGGAGGTCACGGCCGAAGCTCTTGATCCCTCATGCCATGGCCTTACGACAGCTCCCGCGGCAGCGGCGGCAGCGGAGTCAGTGTTTACGCGCTTCCTAACCTAACGTCGACGTCTGATCTCTCCTCGCGCACGTCTATACACGTTTCTTATTCCTTGATCTCTCAGCGTATTTATCTTCGGCACAGACGCACATGATGGCGTGGAGGCTATGTGGCGAATGTGTCTCGCAAATCTTCTTCAGGAGGAGTCTCGCGCGCGCGTTCACATGCCTGATAGTAGGCCGCAGCAGTGTACCGACGCAGCACCAACGAATATAGATTGGCAGCACGAAGTGCCTCGCAGCTCGCGAGTCGTCTGTGCCCGAATACGCGCTATGAGTGTACTGGTCGGCGCAGAGTGGAGGAATTGGGAGAAAGACGGTCTCGGCCAGTGCAGCACGCGAGAGCTAGCTGCACTCGAATATATGTATATACAAACAGTAAGCTGCCGGAGGGGAAGGGGAGCGGAACCTGGGGCCGCGTGCTGCGGCCTCGACGGCAATGTTGTCATATGAGCGTGCGCGTGCTGACTGTCGCTTTGATACTCGGGAGTCGTTTTTCAGTTTCTAGCGATTCTACCTGGCCCAGGAGTTGGACATTTTTTCGCTTCTGTCTCCCCATTTATGCAATTGGATAAAATAACCATCGCTTTTTATAGAGTTTGATTCGTAGATCGTAAATTTCGAGGTAACAATTTAACAAAATTGCTTTTTAAAAACATTGATTTTAATGCATTTCTTTAAACCAAAACTTGAAATAGAAACAATCTATTGCGATCAGAATAACTGTTTCTTGAAAATTCAGGCAACTTTAAGATTAAAATGTTAGAATCGACATCTACGAAGAACCAATATTCAAAGAGTTATAAATTTTTCAAATATTAATTTTCAGTATTTAAGAGATTTTTTATTATAGTCAAAAAATTAAACATCGAGTAGAAATTATTACAGTTGCTTGCCATTTACCATCTAAAAAGAGATGTGCATAGTTAATATTACTTTGTATTATAAATAATTCACATTAATATGCGAGTAAATCTCAGGAACTCTTAACTTATTGGGAACTCCAAAGTTTAAGCAGACAAATGAACTAAAGGTCAAAATTTTTGCCTTTCAATAAAAAATAAAAAAACAATTATAAATAATGGTAAAGAATCAGCTGCGTACACAAAATTAAAAAAAGGTCGAAAAATCAGTCATTATTTATGTTATTAATGTGCTTTGCCAATCGATATATTTATCTATATAGGAACAGGAACACACTTACGATCGTTGCACAATTTGTTTAGCTTTTCTGTGTGCCAAAATCTTTAATTTGAGCCCTGATAGGTCGATGTACTATGAATATTAGTCCATATAAAAGATTTATTCACCATTCCCTGTTCGAAAGTCTATTTTCGCTCCCGACTCAAAAACGCGAGTATGATATTTTGGCCAGGGTATGGTATGGTAATAGTATATCTTGTAACTGGCAGCGCGGGCTATTATTTTGAGATATAGTAGCGAGGGAAAACAGGAGCACGAAGACGGGTCCGCGCGAGGTAAACATCGCGCGGCAACCTTGAGCGAGGGGGGGCGCGTATCGGCAGTAGTGAAGGGAGCAGTTCGACAGTGTCGAGGAGCGAGCAAGCTTCTTTCCGCGCCGAAAGAGTTTTCGTGTGAGTCCACGTGGGAAACGAGGAGTGAGAGTGAGAGGAGAGAAGTCCTGTGCACCGAGAGTCGACAAGCTGCAGCCCGAGCCCTCGTCACCGCCAGGGGCGATTGTGCGAGAGAAAGGCAGAGAGAGAGAGAGAGAGAGAGAGAGAGAGAGAGAGAGAGAGAGAGAGAGAGAGAGAGAGAGAGAGAGAGAGAGAGAGAGAGAGAGAGAGAGAGAGAGAGAGAGAGAGAGAGAGAGAGAGAGACAGAGAGAGAGAGAGAGAGAGAGCCCGACACCGCAGCAGTCCACGAGGCCGTGGCACGCGGCGACAACCCTCGTCGTGCAGAGCGAGCGCGGGCTATCGAGGCAAGCCTGGCCAGGTATGCGTGCGAGTGAGCGTCGATTTTCCTCGCGGACGCGGCAGTCCGGGAAGTCGCCACCGGTGAGCGAGACTCACCGACGCGGGCGTGCACGTTGATCGTGCGCGACGATCGACGGTCGTCGGTGCGCGGCCGACTTGCGTGCGTGTGTACGTGTGTGTGCGTTGGCGCACATTACGTCACAGATAGCTGCGAGAGCGGTCGCACCAACTCCTTGTAATTGATAGAGGTGTAGAGAGTTGTGCCTCCGGGGCAATAAACTAACTTATGGTTTTTCCACTTAAACGCTGAGTCAGGATTAGTATTTTGCGCGATTCCCTTCCCCCTATTTCAGGTGCATCGGTGGATTGGATACCGCCGCTTCCGCGGGTGTGTGTGCGACGACACACACACACACAGAGCTGAGCGGCCGGGTAGTCACGCTCGGAGATACCGCAACGACGAAGTCGCGGGTTGTAGCGGCGCTGAGTGTGCGGCGGCTGCCGCCGAGAGGAGCCGACAGCAGCCGACGGACGAGGGCAGCGAGTATAGTGATAGCGTGTGTCTGCACGAGAGTGCTCGCGCCTACACCCGGTGCTGCGCCGTTTATCGGCAATTCCGCCTTGCGCGAATATGAACTATTCTCAAAATTATTTTCCTCTTACGTCTCGAAAAAAATGAAAAAAAATTTAGAGGTACGCTCATGGGTCAAGTTTTAATTGTTCTTTTAGCTTTTCTGAACATAAAAAGAAATATGTACAAGCTCAATTTAACGGTATTATTTTTTGGCGATACTTTCAAGTCAATTTTGGATTGAAAAAAAAATCAGGAAGAAAATGTCACCTTTTTTTCTAAACGACGAAACTTGAAAAAGTGATTTCATTTTGAAGACACATCTACAGGACAAAATTTTTCTTGTTCTTTAAGCCTTTCTGAATGTGACAAAAAATTATTTACAAGCCCGGTGATTGAATGGTATATTTTTTTGGCGCTACTTGTAAATCTAAAAATTAAGGAAAATTTGGTCTTTTTTCTAAACTACAACTCTTATAAAAACTGGTATCTGCGTATTTGATCTTTGAATAAATAAGAATATACATTGAAATTATTACTTTAAAAGTTTCTGTTTTCTAAGAAATAATCGTTATTACAATTATATGTGAAAATATAAAATATCAATCTTCTTTCAAACATCACATCAGTTTTAAGTATTCCTTATGATTGCTAAATAAAAAATTAAATGGAATGACTAATATTCTTTATTGACTTAGTTAGTTCAATTATAATATGCATTGAATTTGTTGTGTAATTATAAATAAATCGATTGGCAAAGCACATTAATAACATAAAAAATGACTGATTTTTCGACCTTTTTTTAATTTTGTGTACGCAGCTGATTCTTTACCATGATTTATAATTGTTTTTTTATTTTTTATTTTTTATTGAAAGGCAAAAATTTTGACCTTTAGTTCATTTGTCTGCTTAAACTTTGGAGTTCCCAATAAGTTAAGAGTTCCTGAGATTTACTCGCATATTAATGTGAATTATTTATAATGCAAAGTAATATTAACTATGCACATCTCATTTTAGATGGTAAACGGTAAGCAATTGTAATAATTTCTACTCGGTGTTTAATTTTTTGACTACAATAAAAAATCTCTTAAATACTGAAAATTAATATTTGAAAAATTTATAAATCTTTGAATATTGGTTCTTCGTAGATGTCGAATGTAACATTTTAATCTTAAAATTGTCTGAATTTTCAAGAAACAATTATTCTGATCGCAATAGATTGTTTCTATTTCAAGTTTTGGTTTAAAGAAATGCATTAAAATCAATGTTTTTAAAAAGCAATTTTGTTAAATTGTTACCTCGAAATTTACGATCTACGAATCAAACTCTATAAAAAGCGATGGTTATTTTATCCAATTGCATAAATGGGGAGACAAGCGAAAAAATTTCCGACTCCTGGGTCAGGTAGAATCGCTAGGAACTGAAAAATGGCTCCCGAGTGTCAAAGCGACAGTCAGCACGCGCACGCTCATATGACAACATTGCCGCCGAGGCCGCAGCACGCGGCCCCAGGTTCTGCTCCCCTTCCCCTCCGGCAGCTTGCTCTTGGTGTGTATATATATATATATATATATATATATATATATATATATATATATATATATATATATATATATATATATATATATATGGATAACTTGATGTCAAGTGTGACAGGTCAAAATTTTAAAATTGCTCAAAATTGTTTTACTAGTTCCAAATTAGCCTCAAAACAGAACCCTAGAGTTTGGAGCAAAATATTCAATCGTTCAAAAGTTAGAATTAATTGAAAATTTGAAAATTTTGAATTTTTTCATAAATCTTCAATTTTCATAATTTTTTAACTCAAAAACTTGAAACTTTTTGTATAGCTCATTAAATGGAAAAAAGTTTTCAAATTGTAAGTAGAATTGCCTAGAATTTTTCCAGATCGATGCTTATTATTTTGCTAATATATACTTAATAGAACACCATTCAAAATATGCTTAGGGCGAATGCGCTCGTTTCAATATTTTTCACCAAAGGCTAAAAAATTTCTAAAAAATGTTAACTTTAAAATGCGACCTGGATAAAGATGGAGAGAGATCACAGAAAAAAGTTATGGACAATTAAAACTGTCAAAATAGTGAAAAAACCGCTGCCAATTCATTGGCAAGATGCTTCCTTAAGGCGGTCTTACACCTAAAAATTTTGAAAAAATCAACTTTTTTTTTTTTATTGAATTTTTCAATTATATATGTTATTCTGAACCTAACAAAACTAGTTTGGATCAAAAATTAAAATAATTAAAAATAATATGGTTAAAAGAGCTTTCTACCTTCAAAATGACAAAAAAAAAAGATTTTTTTTTTATTTTGCCTTTTTTTATGCTTTTACGCTTCTGATAGGAAAACGTTTACTTAAATACGTTTTAAAATATCAAAACACATTAGTAGATAAGCTGTGGCGGTTCTGGAATCAGGCGGTTCTGGAATCAAGGCGGTTCTGGAATCAGGCGGTTCTGTAATCAAGCCGTTTCTGGAATCAGCCAGTTTTGATTTGATGTCAGAATCGGCTTGATGTCAGAAACGGCTCGATGTCAGAAAGGGCTTGATGTTAGAAACGGCTTGATGCCAGAACCGACACAAGTTTAAGCGGGGCCAGCGGCGGATGGCCGGCGGCGGGCGGCTTTGCAGCTCGCGGTCAGCAGCGCGCTGTTCGCAGCGGGCGATTCCGCTTTAAGCTAGGAAAAAATTATTTCGAAGTCTAACTATATGTTATACATTCAATTTACTGAGAAAAACTGTTTTCAATAGTGTTAAAAAAGAATAAGTTTTTCTTATTCTTAAGTAAATTGAATGCATAACACCTTGATAAACTTTGAATAATTTCCTGAAAACATATATATAAAATATATATGAGATAATAAATAATATTCACACGTTTAAATATTTGATGGCCCTGAAAAGGGCCGATTGTTATTTTGGCCCTGAAAAGGGCCGGTTGGTTCATCATTTAACCAAAGAGATGACGTCTCACAACATCCAAGTGCTGTTGTCGTCGCCTTGACGGAAACATGTCTAAGATGACGACATCATCGTCTTCATCTAAGATAACGACGTCGTCGTCTTCTTCTTCTTCGTCGTCCAAAAGCTGCAGCTCTACTGGGACGACGTCCAGTACGTCGACCTCACTCTGACGGACATCATGCTTGGGAACCTCATAATATATCTGCTGTGGTGGCGACGAGAAGGTGGAAGGCACTGGGAAGAAACGCAGCGGCGAAACTATCGGCGAGAGCGCCAGTAGCCGCCGACTGTCCTCCTCCTCCTCCTGCGCAAGTACAGGTTATGTTGGCGAAGGGCGCTGTACTGGTGAGAATGAAGGCTCCCACTCGCCATAGTCCTCTTCCAAAGCTACCAGTTGACGCTTAATCATCACTAGAAGATCACGGTTGTCGTCCGGAGAATTCTGGATAAAATCCATTTCGAAGCTAACTTTCGAATGAAACGGAAGTGTGGAAGTCTCGTTCTTTTATACCCCCGAGGCGAGCCGCAACCGCTCGCACGCTCTGATTGGTCGCGGTCCGATGACAGCGGCCGCTATAAAATACCTAACGCGCGAGCGCCGCGTTCAGTCCGCGCGCGAGCCCCCTCGCGCGCACACGTCAACGGCGGAAGGAACAACGTGGCGCGCAAGGCCACTCCCGCATGTACACGGTTACGTGCGGTCGTCCGCGAGCTAGCACAGCAGAGACGACGACAGCGGGGCGCGCAATGCCTCGCCCGAGTTATGTTAGTGGATAAATTGGGGTGTTTTCCGATTCTCGGTGAATGGAATAAATGAACACCACACACTCACTCACAGATTCAATCAAAAGTATTCTTTATTAAAACACGTCTACAAGGCTTGAGGACCCGACAGAGACTGACGAGAGTATCTAATATTAAGTAGCTGCAACCGACTTCTTTCTTCTTCTTATCTCCAGATAGCCAGGAGCTGAGTAAGCAGCACGTGCACATTATGGAAGGTCCGCTCGAAGGGTGTCACATTACTCCTCCATGCTGAAGTTCAATGACATCTTCGTCATTGGCTTGGCGGATAGGTTGGTTTTGAATCACATTGCGATTATTTCTCCTCTTATATATCAAGTATATTACCAAACTTAAAATAATCAATATCCCGATAATGATGCTAGATACTGACAGATGAAACTCAATTCTGGAAGGTTGCAACTTTGGTATAATTACTGTTGGAACTGTTAAAGTTTTCAATGACTCGAAATTTAATTGATCGTCTTTAATAATCATAGGCAAAATTAAATCTGGCTGCTTTATGTCTCCAAAATTTTTGTTGAGTATATGTTCTTCTATTTGTAGATCGTTTCCTTCGATCAAACGGGTTCCTCGATGCATAATTTTGGTATTACTATGCGTAATGGTTGTTTCATAATTACTGGATATCAGCGTTAAAGTATCGGACAAAGGATATGCTAGAAGTAAAGGCGTATTTATTTGAAAAGAAGTGGTTTCAATTTCTCTCGTGACGATTTTCTGACACAAATAATTCTGCTTGTATATTTCTTGACATTTTTGAGCTGATAATTTGATTAAGGGTCCAAATAGCTTCCATGGCGTAGTGACGATTTCAGTTTGGTTATTATTATTAATTATAGAAAGTCTTTGGAATAAGGAGAATTCGATGGGGTTTAGGATAGGAATTTTTAGCGTGTAAATAATGAGGTCATGGATACATACGATTGAACCTTGCGTGAAACGAAAATCCAACAGATTATAGTAATGCATTATTAATTCCTTTTTCGAGTAAATTCCTAATAGATGAGTAAGTATATCGACAATTTGTTCATAAGTCAACATTTCTAAATCAAACGTTTGATCTGAGAAAATAAATGAACGCTTTATTTTACCGAGCAAGCTTAAGAAATTTTGTTCCTGTATTATGAGAGTAACGGCGGCTTCAAAAACATGTAATTTTTCGTTTTGTTGACCGAGAGCTGTGGAAATATTCCATAAATTTCGGTTAATTATTTCAGTGTTGTTATTTATACTTTTACTAATTTTGTTTATAATAGTGACTGATTTGTTGAGAACTATCATATCTTCCTGTTGTTGATTATCGAGTAGATTTAGATAATTGTTGATTCTGTTTAAATCATTGGCATCCGGGTTTCCAAAAATATACTTAATTGCTGTGCCAAGTCCGTTTATCAAATCTCTTTTTAATCTAGTGTTCGCTGATGATATTTGCTGTACATTTTGATATGATTCCTCGTAGAGTAATTCGGCCTGTTTTAGTAAATTTGATTCCAATCGGGATGATGATAATTCTGTGTGTTAATATTGATGTGAAAGTGCACATGATGGAAATTTTGAATTATTCTCCCAATTCCATGGTGGTGGTCGTAATGAGTGCTATGCTCGTCTATCTCATTGCTCTTCACTAGTATGGCCAGAAGTATCATGATTAGTCCGGTCTTCATTTTCCTGCAAAAACGAAGAAACTTTTCTTATCCTCTTTGCATCCTTTATGTTATAACGACGCGGTTGCCCGTGTATGTAGCAATATAAGGAGGGACCCTGTTGTTTTTCTACGAGAAGTTTCTGATATCGCGGCGCGGCCTTATCACGTTGTTGTTGGTGTGTTTTGATAAAAATTTCTTTATCTTCTAAAGTTTTATCCGAATCAACTGGCAGATTTTGATTTTCGCGTTGTTTTCGATAGAGTTCCTCATAAAACGGTAAAATTTCATTCTTTCGAAGCTCGTTATAACTTTCGATAGTATATGCATTCGGGTCAATGACATGTTTATGAAGATCTTCGTACGGCCCGTATAACAGTGTAAATGGTGCATAATTTGTGCTCGAGTGTATACTTTGATTGTAGATCAAAATTGCGGTCGTCATGTGATTTTTTGTAGTCTCTCGTGGATTTTGATCGATTAGTATGCCTAATTTTTCCTTCAAGGTTGAATGTAGTCGCTCGATTGGTCCGTTGGAGGTGTGTCTATTGATGGTGGTCTGATGATAGTCGATTTTATGTAATCGACAAAATTCCTTGAATACCGTAGACTTAAACTCGCTTCCGCTGTCTGTAGTAATTTTATCTGGGAAGTTGTGGTGAGAGCCAAAATGTCTTAATTTGCTTATTATTGTTATTGCATTGCCACCAGGCAAATGATAAGCCTGAGCGTATTTCGAGAATATGTCAATGATCGTCAGAAACTTCTCCTTATTATAGTGGAATATGTCTAGATGTAAGTGTTGGAGGGGCCTATTCGCTATTATAGGTCCATACGTCTCCGTGATATATGGCCTTCTCTCGTATTTGTGTTCTAGGCAGGTTTCGCATTGGTTGATGTAGTTTTGGATGATCCTCTCCATATTGAGCGTGTATAATTTCTTTTTGAAATGCGCTACTGTTTCTCTGATTCCATTGTGGGTCTTATTGTGATATTTTTCCAATTCTTTTAAGAAATTATTTCGGTTGGTTACAGTAGTGTACGTATTCGTTTTGACTAATTTTAATTTTTCGTTAAAATGTTCTTTCAATATTCTATAACTGATAATTTCTAAATCTTCGCTCTCAAAATAAATTCCATACTGTTTATTTGGTTTTACATTTTCGTTGAAAAATTTAAGTAACTGCGCTTCTGCGTCATTTTTGTTTATTTTTATTAAATATTGAATTTTTAATTTATCTTTTGTTGTTTTGACTTGGTAATCATTCCCTTTTTTAATTATGATGCTGTAGTTAAATGCATATATATTTTTATCAGACACAGGTAGTGAGAATACTGGGTTTTCTTCGGCTATATGAATCGTTGCGTCATCCTCGTCCTCGAACATTTGAGCTAGCTGTCGGTTGGTGAGAGAGGTGATATCGGACGCTTGTGGGAGCATAGAAAGAGAGTCGTCTTCGTCTTCTTCTTGATTGTTTATCTCGATTCTGCTTAAAGCGTCAGCAACTTTATTCTCACATCCTTTCTTGTACTTAATCTCATAATTATATTCTTCCAATTTCAGTCTCCAACGAATTAATCTGGTTTTAGGTGTTTTCAACGACCAGAGCCAAGTGAGTGGCTTATGGTCTGTTTCGATAATAAATTTTCGTCCGTATATGTAAGGTCGAAAATATCGACATGCTTCAACAATTCGTAACAGTTCTTTTCCTATAGTAGAATAGTTCTGTTCTGCAGAATTTAGAGTCCTCGAAAAGTTGGATATTGGATGTTGTTCTTGGGATAAAACTGCCCCAATAGCGGTATTTGATGCATCAGACGTTACGTGGAATACTTTATCGAAATCTGGATATCTTAATACAGGTGCATTAGTAATGAGTTCTTTAAGTTTGTTGAAAGCTTAAATAAATTTTTCATTTTTATAATCTACCTTGCCTTTTTTCTTGAGTGTGTCGGAGAGAGGTTTGGATATTTTAGCATAATTTTTTATGAATTTCCTATAAAAACCAGTAAGTCCTAAATATGTTTTTACTTCTGTTTGCGTTTTTGGTATGGGGTATTTTATTATAGCTTTAATTTTGTCTGGATTAGGCTTAATTCCTTCCGGGGTAATAATGTGTCCTAAGAACGGCACTTCTTTCCTCAAGAACTCGCTCTTATCTAATTGTATTTTTAATTCATGTTCTCTGAGTTCGTCAAAAATAAGTTTTATGTGTTGAAGATGTTCTTGGAGCGATTTAGAAAAGATAACGATGTCGTCCATGTACACAAAACAAAATTTGTACAAGTATTTCATTAGAATTTTGTCCATCATTCGTTGGAATGTGGCTGGTGCGTTTTTCAAGCCAAATGGCATCCTGGTATACTCATAGTGGCCATTTTTGACGGTAAAAATGGTCTTTTCTATGGAATTTTTCTCTACCGGTATTTGGTGGAAGCCTTGAGCTAGATCTAGTGTCGAAAAATACGCACATTTTCCAAGATTTTCCAAAATTTCGTCCATACGAGGAAGCGGATATTTGTCCTCTATAGTTTTGTCAATCAATTTTCTGTAGTCACTTACCATCCGCCATTTCTTTTTTCCACTAGCGTCTTGCTTTTTTGGCACTATCCAGACGGGTGATGAATAAGGAGACTCGTTCGGCCGAATTATTCCATCTTTTAATAATTTTTTTACTTGATTTTGAATTTCTTCTTTCAATGCGTATGGATAACGAAAATTTTTCACGTAGATGGGATCATCGTCTTTTGTTTTAATAACGTGAGAAACTGCTGTTGTAGCAGTAAGTTTTTCTTCTTCGTTGTAAAAGCAGTCACTGTACTTGTGGCATAGTAATGTAATCTTATCCTTCTCCTCGCTGTTCATATGGATGGTTCTTATCTGAATAGCCGACTCTTGATGATGATTCATCTTCACGCTTTTGCTCTTGCTTGGGATATTTTTTAAGTAATTAATTTCGAATTTACTCGTACTAAATATTTCATTTTTACAATCGATGTTCGCCTCTAATTTTTGAAGATCTTTGTGGCCAATCATGCAATCATACGTTGAATGCCAGGGTGCGAGTAGAAATGTTATTGGCGTGTCGTCGCCTAACTCTTGTAAAAAAGGAAAAGTTAATGCACTTGTTCCCTTAGTGACTTTATGTATAGATGAAATTTCAAAATTGTGTAAAAATATGTAATTTGGAAACAGTTTATTTGCTATACTCGGATTCATAATTGAAGATGTTGCTCCGGAATCTATTAAAATTTTTAACGGCGGGTTGAGCGTGATTATATGCGGCAACTCTGGTGAATTTCCTATATTATTAAGATTTACTACTATCTCTTCTGATACTATGGGGTCTATCTGAAAATTTTCAGTATCATCTATTTCAGCCGTCTTATTAACAAGATTTTGAGGCTAATCTTCTGGGTAATCGCTTTCTTGTGCGACACAATTTTGTTGATCTTCTTGGTGATGAAGTTCTTCTGCTACAAAATTTGGAGGTCCCGTACTTCTGAAGAAATTATTTGTTCTAGGCGCAGAGTTATTTGGCAAACTATTCGGTCTATTAGTTTGATTACCACCCGGTCGATTGGTATTTCTTGTACTTATCGACATCGGCGTCGGTTGATAATTTTGACGTATTGCTTGATTATTATTGTTATTATTTTTCCTAAAGCTGTTGCCAAAATTGTTGTTTCCAATAGTAATGTTGTTGATAATTTTGACGTATTGCTTGATTATTATTGTTATTATTTTTCCTAAAGCTGTTGCCAAAATTGTTGTTTCCAAAATTGTTATTTCCGAGATTGTTATTTCCAAAATTGTTATTTCCGAGATTGTTGTTTCCGAAATTAGGTAATGTAGGTCTAAATGGGGTTTGCGCTATGGCGGGTCGCGGTTGATATGAAATAGCAGCTTTCGAGGTACTCGGCGCGTTAAATAAATTTGCTTTCGGTTTACTTTCGCGTTGCCTCATATACGAAAGAAAATTAGCTTGCTGTTCCTGATTATCGTGTCTCCTACATTTATTTAGACAATCTTCAATATCGTTTAATTCGAAGTGTGTTAAGAATGAATGATAGGGTTCCTTTATTCCGTTAATGAAAGTGTTTTTAGTAACGTTTTCATAAAATGAAATTTTCATATTAACTAACTCTCTGTTTTCATTATTTAACTGAATGTGTTCTTTTAATCTATTTAATCGTAATTTTATTTCGTCAGCGTAATTTTCAAACGATTGATTCGCTTTCTGGTAACAAACACTGAGTTTATTAAATAATAGTTCTTCTGAACTCGCATCATTGTATCTGTTCACTAAAAATCTTTTACATTCAGTCCAGTTTGCTGGATTATTTACTACTATTAAATCTAACGCTTCGCCGCGTAATTTCGATTTTATAAGTGCATACAGAGATTCATTGACAAGTGGATCTGCTGTATATAACATTTGGACAAATTTGTCACATTGTTGAATAAAATGCGATAACAATCTAGATAACAATGCGATAACCCCCTTCGTACGTAGGAATATCTTCGCGCCAAATAGATAAACGCAGCTTAAATTGTTCTAGAGTAATCTGAGGTGCTTGATCTTCGTTCGCCATGATTTATTTTATTAATTCACGAAACGCTTCAAGGTCAATCGTATGAAGGGTTTAAGGGATAAAAGATAATTCCAAAGACTTACAGACGAAATATCTTTGATGATTTCTTGGTGAGTCAGTGCCAAGTAGGTGGGTTTCGAAGCTGACGTGTAGATACTGCGACAGTGGGGAAAAATCACCGGCTGCCTCCTTGGTGAAGATTCTCGTCCTGAAGTTGGAGAGGAATCCGAAGTTGGCAGTCTCGCAGCATCCTGTCCGCAGCGCCAGTTATGTTAGTGGATAAATTGGGGTGTTTTCCGATTCTCGGTGAATGGAATAAATGAACACCACACACTCACTCACAGATTCAATCAAAAGTATTCTTTATTAAAACACGTCTACAAGGCTTGAGAACCCGACAGAGACTGACGAGTGTATCTAATATTAAGTAGCTGCAACCGACTTCTTTCTTCTTCTTATCTCCAGATAGCCAGGAGCTGAGTAGGCAGCACGTGCACATTATGGAAGGTCCGCTCGAAGGGTGTCACATTACTCCCGCGTCAGCAGTAGCAGCAGGGACTGCGTCAGCGGGGCGCGCAATGCCTCGTCCGCGTGTATAAGGTTACACGCGGTCGCCCGCGAATCATCACAGCAGAGGCGGCGACAGCGGGGCGCGCAATGCCTCGCCCACGTCAGCAGTAGTAGCAGGGACAGCGTCAGCGGGGCGCGCAATGGCTCACCCGCGTGTACACGGTTACACGCGGTCGTCCGAGAGTCAGCACAGCAGAGACGGCGGCAGCGGGGCGCGCAATGCCTCGCCCACGTCAGCAGTAGCAGTAGGGACAGCGTCAGCGGGGCGCGCAATGCCTCGCCCGCATGTACACGGTTACACGTGGTCGTCCGAGAGCCAGCACAGCAGAGACGGCGTCAGTGGGGCGTGAAATGCCTCGCCATGTGTACAAGGTTACACCACAGTCATTTCGCGCGCGCGAGCCCCCTCTCGCGCGCACCTCCGTCAGTCTGCACGCGAGTCTCCTCTCGCGCGCACACGTCAACAGCAGGAGTGACAGCGGGGCGCATAATGCCTCGCCCGCGTGTACACGTGGATGTCAAAGAGCCAGGCCTAGCAGCAGCAGCGGAGCCAGCGTCAGCGGGGCGCGCAATGCCTCGCTCGCATGTATAAAGTTACACGCGGCCGTCCGCGAGTCGGCCCCCAGCAGCGACACGGAGCACGCAAGATCTCGCCCGCACGTGCACTGTCACGCGCGGTCGTTTTAGAGCTGGCCCACAGCAGCATTCTTTTAGTCGCGTTCTTTTCATCGCGTTCTTTTAGTCGCGTTCTTTTCGTCGCGTTCTTTTCGCGCATTCTTCTCGTCGCGTTCTATTTTGCTTGTGAGCTTCTCTTCCCTGTATGCAGCAGTACGTGTGAGTTTTTTGTTACTATTATTTTCTATCTCTCATACTCACCCAGCTGGCCCTGAGGCCGGAAGTATATATGAGAGATAATCTATGATAGTAACAAAATTCTTACGGAGGAAAGTAAGTCGGGAGGGAGAGAGAGGTTAGGTGAACGCGCGTGTCTTTACGTTTTTATCTGAGTTCTTTTCGTCGTTTCTTTTCGTCGCGTTCTTTTAGTCGCCTTCTTTTCGTCGTGTTCTTTTCATCGCGTTCTTTTTTGCGTGTGAGTTTCATCTCTCTTCCCTCTATGCGCGTGAGTTTTTTGTTACTATGTATAAAATTTTCGCTCGGTCGAGGTGACGTTTCTTTTTTCGTTCTCTCTTCCCCGCCGCGCAATAGTACTCGCGAGTTTTTACTGATATTGTTTCTCTCTGGTATTCACCCAGCTGGTCCTGTGGCCGGAAGTGAATACGAGAGATAATGTACGATATCAGTAAATTCTCTCGCGGGAAAGTAAGTCGAAGGGGAGAGCGTAGGTGATCGCGCGAGTCCGTTGTAAATATCATTCGCGGCGCCAGTATGAAATTTCGCTCGGTCGAGGTGTCATTTCTTTTTTCGTTCTCTCTCCCCCGCCGCGCAATAGTACTCGCGAGTTTTTACTGATATTGTTTCTCTCTCGTATTCACCCAGCTAGTCCTGTGGCCGGAAGTGAATACGAAAGATAATGTACGATATCAGTAAATTCTCGCGCGGGAAAGTAAGTCGAAAGTCGATCACCTACGAAGGGGAGAGCGTAGGTGATCGCGCGCGAGTCCGCAGCAAATATCATTCGCGCGTTCGCGCAAGTATGAAGTGCTCGTTCGCTCGAGGTGGCGATTTTTTTTTCTCACTCAACGTAGAAATAAACTATTATAATTTTTCAAACCAAGGAATGAACTATTTTGTTATGGTTACAGCGATTTTAATAATGCATAATTTAATAAAAATTAAATCTGCTCAATCTTTATAACCTCCATATGAAAAAAAAATTTTATGTTTTGCAGGATGATAACCTCCCTACAGAGAAATTTTTATATTCTTAAAAGGGAAAACTTGCAGTATTTTTTTTCTATTAATTAGTTATTATTATTTGTAATATTTTGTTTTACGTTTAAAAAGTTTGTAGCCCTGAAAAGGGCTGTTTCTCTCTCTCTCCCTCTCTCTCTCTCTCTCTCTGTAAGCTTAATTCTTCTTTTCCTTTTTCTTCTTCTCTCGCGAGAAACGACGATTAACAGGGCGCTCGCGTACCGTCCCTTCATATGAAAAAAAAATTTTTTATGTTTTGCAGGATGATAACCTCCCTACAAAGAAATGACCTCCCTAGAAATTGTTATATTCTTAAAAAGAAAAACTTGCAGTATTTTTTTTCTATTAATTAGTTATTATTATTTGTAATATTTTGTTTTACGTTTAAAAATTTTGTAGCCCTGAAAGGGCTGTTTTTGTTTTTCTCTCTCTCTGTAAGCTTAATTCTTTTCCTTTTTCTTCTTTTTCTTCTTCTTCTTCTTCTTCTCAAAACAGAGACGTCGCTTTACCCTGTCACGCTTCTCTCGCGAGAAACGACGATTAGCAGGGCGCTCGCGTACCGACTCTGTTATTAGTGGCTCTGGCGTTTCATCAGGGGCACTAGCCTCATGCAGCTCCTCTAGTGCATGGGGCTCCTGCTCCTCGGCCACCGGTTCCTGCTCGTTGTGTTGCTACTTCTCGAGGGCATACACCTCCAGGTCTGGTGGACGTTTGTGACGGCGACGATTGCGCTTGATGCGTTGTGCCTCGCTGCGCACTTTCTTCCCCATCTTACAGAGAGAGACGAATGATGAAATGCGTTGCGTGTCCGCGGTTATATAGACATTGCACTAACCAGCAGGTGGTGCAGTAGTACTCTTCTGAAAGCAGCTCCCTCATAACTAACGGTTTTAGTGCGCACAACGTCTATATGACATTGTAGGAATGCAACTACATTAACATTTTTGTTTCATTCATTATTAAACCTTTTAAAATTATAAACATAACTTTCTGTTATATTAAATGAAATTATTTAAAGTTTCAAACTGAATGAAACTCTTTTTATTTTTTTATTTTATACAATATAGTATTCGATTTTAAAGAAGTTTATAATAAATTCTGTAGGATGAAAAGATATATATTGAAAAAAAATTTATTCACTTAACTAATACAATATTCATTTTGCATTATATAATTACAATATTAATTATACATTAAATGAAACGATTCGGTTATTCTTTTATCACATTGCTCGAGCATCCACTTTTTCATGGCCATTGCATTTCGAAGGGTACATACGGGAAAGTTGCAACCAAAATGATTGTTACATGAAAGAGGTTCCACTGGAAGCTTTCTTAAGGATGGACAACCCGTATCCTCAATGTTAAAAACTAATCTGGAAAGAAAAAAATGACTGTTGAGAATTTCTTATATAAAAAAAAATATTTGAAAAACATCATTTTAATAACTTACCGGTCAGAAAAAAATCTTTGCATCCATTTTGTTTTCTCCAATCCTTTTACATATATCTCTGCTCCATCGAGTACGCCACGTAGAGTGTTGCTAAGCTCTTCGTACAGGATGTTGCCGGCTCTCCACATAATTCCGTGGAAATTCTCTTCAAGCCATCTATTTTCGGACTTATTTTTGTCCAACAGCTTTTCCCAAGCACAAGTGGTTTGAAGAGAAAGACGGACGGTGTAGGATCTTCCTCGAGAGGGATGACCGCTACCTCCTTGAAAATGAATTCGTTCAAGGTAATCTTGAATCCTTGCACGTCGACAATGTACTTCATCGTGCGGCTGCTACTGCTGCTACGACTGCTACGACTGCTGCGACTGCTGCGATTGCTGCGATTGCTGCGACTGCTCTCGAACGAGAGCGGAGAAGCGAATGAGATTTTTTACCATGCGTGGTTACTTTTATAGCCCTCTCGTTAGCGCTTTTCCCCACTGCTCGTTTTTCGACCAATCACGTTATTTTCCCCCCACCCCGTACTTCATAACCAATCACAATCGACCTCTCTTCGCAGCTCAGAGATAAAAGGCGCTGCGCTGACGACGGAAAGTCAGTCCTCTGCTCGGAGTGATCAAGAGCAGTTGTATCAAGATGGCGCAAGAGTTTATGGATATAGGTCGAAACCTATGGAAAGTGTACATGAACACTAGGAATGATATTGCTAATGAAGATGACCGATGGTTATGGATGGGTGATGTCGCTCTACGCAGAGCCCGAAACTCATCACGAAACTTTTCAGCGGATGAAAAGCTGCAACTTGAAGTTGCTGTTACGCTTATAAAAAACGTGATGAATTTGATAAGAGAACGTCGCATAAGTGCTAACGCGAATAATGCTGCATTCGCCGGTCTGAGTAGCCCAAATCATGTGAATAATGCTGCAGTCGCCGGTCCGAGTAGCCCAAATCATGCTAATAATCCTGCAGTCACTGGTAGCCCAAATCAATCTAACATTGCTCAAGATTGTAAGGATACAGTTCTTACGTTATGGAGAGCATACCAGGCCATACTCAGTGGTCGCGCTGATGATAACATCAACACATACGTAGAGATGGGACATGCCGCTCTACTTAAAGTTCAAAATTCATCGTAAAACTTGTCTGTGCCCGATAAGCAGAAACTTCAAGCTGGGATCGCACTTATTAACAGCGTTCTGCATCTGCTGAGTGAACGTCGACGTAGGTGCGGATCTAAACGAGAATAATCCTGAAGAAAATAATCCTGCAGAGAATAATCCTGCAGTCGTTTGGGACGACGTTCAGTCAGACTTTGAAAATAGAATAAAAACAGGAGTCATTACTAATCGAAGCATCTTGATCTATTAGCTTTCATGAAAGATGCTAAAAAGCAATTCATTGTGAAAGTGACTGGAGCTCTCGAGGAACATCCTGCTCTCAAAGTTAATACGGTCTTGGCTGCTGAATATACAATAGTGAAGGATGACGAGGAAACTGTTGATATTAAATATTTTAATACAAAGACTTTCCCCATCTATTCGACGACAGACTTAAATGAGTGATTTATCATGAATGTGCAGCAGCCCATCGACACGGAAATGAAAGAATTCCAAGAGCGAGAATCAGGCTGGTCCCTCAAATGTATTTTAAATTTAGTTATAAATATATATAAGTACAATCCAATGAGGGCAAGTTCTTACATAGATTTGCCTCCTTTCATTAAGAACAAAAAGGCATGTGTCAACGTAAAAAATGATGATGATCAATGTTTTAAGTGGGCTATTCTGTCAGCATTACACCCCGCTCAAATAAATATAAATCGAGTAGGTTCATACATTCCATACCAAAATGAACTCAACTTTGAGGGGATTGAATTTCCCGTAGATCCTCGAAAAATTGACAAATTTAAAAAACAAAATGATGTTTCGGTAAATGTTTATTATCTAAAGAAAAAAGGAAAAATTTTCGACGTCTTGCCGCGACACTTGACATCATCCAAGAAGGAAAAGCATGTTAATTTACTTCTTGTTGAAAGCCACTACGTTGATGAGGAGGAGGAGGAAGATTCTCTCGATAGTTTTGACATAGTATTTCAAAATCACTATGTATGGATAAAAAACTTATCAAGACTTGTACGAAAGCAAATATCTGCTCATACATACTAAAGTTATATCTGTGACAGATGTTTGCATTTTTTCTGGACTGAAGAGAAGCTATCGAAGCATATAACTGACTGTGAAAAAATTAACAAGTGTAAAATTACGCTCTCATCAAACAAAGATAATATTTTACAGTTTAAAAACTTTGGTTGCAAAAATCGAGTTCCATTCGTAATATATGCAGATTTTGAATGCATATTGGAGCCAGCGGTTGATAATGAACGAGCTTATCAGCATCATAAACCATTCAGCGTGGGTTTCTTCGTCAAATGTAGTTATGACAGCACTCTTTCTGAATATAAAAGCTATCGACAAGAGAGAGACGAAGCTGTATCTCCAGCCAAATGGTTTGTGCAGAAACTTCATTCGCTGGCTGTCAAATTGAACAATGCTTATAAAAATCCGAAGCCAATGAATGACTTGACACCTCTCGAAATAATAAAGTTCGACGGCGCTCGTATATGTCACATTTGTGAGATGCCATTCACCGACACTGACAAGAGAGTTCGTGACCACTGTCACTTTACAGGAAATTGAGTATTATTAATTTTCTTTTATTATTAATTTTCTATTATTTCTAAAATTATTACAGATATCGTGGACCAGCACATAGTAAATGCAATCTCAGCTTTCAAGATTCGAGAACCATCTCGATAGTATTTCATAATTTGAGTGGATATGATTCACATCTCTTTATTAGAGAAATAGCGACATGCTTCCCAGGACGGGTTTCACTTCTTCCACAAACAAAAAACAAATATATTTCTTTTACGAAGTTTGTGGAAGGTACAGACATAAATTTGAGATTTATTGTCTCCTTCAAATTTATGGCCTCATCTCTGGACAAGTTGTCATCGTATTTGGAGAAGCTCGATACTTTAGAGTGCATGTTCAAGCAAGAAGGATTCACTGATGAACAGATTGCACTTTTAAAAAGGAAAGGAGTGTTTCCTTATGACTATGTCACATCGTTTGAAAAGTTAAATGAACCGAATCTTCCGTCGAAGGATGATTTCTTTAGCAGTTTATACAACACTCACATCAGCGATGCGGATTATGAGCATGCGCAAAACGTTTGGCAGAGTTTTAACATCCATGATCTTGGGCAGTACTCTGACTTATACCTCAAGACAGACGTCATACTTTTGGCTGAAGTTTTTGAAAGCTTTAGAAATCATTGTCTGGAAGCTTATGAGTTGGATCCTGCTCATTACTACACAACGCCCGGCCTCACATGGGATGCTATGCTAAAAAATACTCAGGTATAAATTTAATTATTTAAAAAAAAAAATATCACTTTATTATTCTTAAATAAACTTTCTTTACAGATCAAACTCGAACTTCTCACCGATGTAGACATGTTAATGTTTATCCAGAGAGGCATACGGGGAGGAATCAGTCAGTGCTGTAATCGCTATGCTAATGCGAACAACCCGTATATGAATGAAGGTTATAATGCTGACGAGGCTGAGAAATATTTAATGTATGTCGACGTCAACAATTTATACGGTTGGGCAATGACTGAGTTCTTACCATATGGCGGCTTTGAATGGGTGAAGAATGTGAATGAGTCAAACTTCTTCGACATCCCCGACGACTGCGACTTTGGATACTTCGTTGAAGTGGACCTGAAGTACCCCGAAACACTCCATGATGCTCACAAAGACCTACCGTTCTGTGCTGAGCACATGGTACCTCCTGGTTCTAAACAACATAAATTGATGACAACGCTTCACGACAAACATCGATATGTGCTTCACTATAGAGCACTCAAGCAAGCTTTGAAACATGGCTTAGTTCTCGTAAAAGTACATCGTGCCATTCAATTCAAGCAGAGTCCTTGGCTAAAGTAGTATATTGATTTAAACAGCGCAAAACGAAAGGAAGCCAAAAACGAATTTGAAAAAATGCTCTTCAAACTGCTTAACAACGCTGTTTATGGCAAGACAATGGAAAACGAGAGGAAACGCGTTGATGTGAAGCTAGTCACTAAGTGGAAAGGCCGCTATGGAGCTGAAGCACTTATTTCAAAACCAAATTTCCATAACTCTGATATTTTTGAAGAAAACCTCGTTGCTGTGCAGCTACTACGCACGGAGATCTCTATAAGGAAACCAATTTACATCGGATTGACAGTTTTGGATTTGTCCAAGATATTAGTCTACAGGTTTCACTATGAGTACATGCGAGATCATGTAGGTGACCAAGACAAGCTATTATACACCGACACGGATAGTCTGATATACGAGGTGACAGGTGTCGACATGTACAACGTGATGCGACAGGATATTCAAGAATTCGACACGTCAGACTATCCCGAGATCAACCCGTTCAACATGCCACGAGCCAATAAAAAGAAGGTTGGCTTGATGAAAGACGAATGCAACGGTGAGACATGTTGGAATTTGTCGGGCTGCGAAGCAAGATGTACAGCGTCAAGGTACAGAACCAAAAACCTATAAGAAGGCAAAAGGTGTCAAGACTTCTGTGGTTAAAGCCACGATCACCCCTGACGACTACATCAAATGTCTTCGCGAGAACATCATCATCACTCGCGAGCAGCATAACATTCGATCTCGGCATCACAATCTTCACACCGAGAAAGAAAAGAAGATTGCCTTGAGTGCTCATGATGACAAGCGATGTCTACAGCCTGGCACAACAGATACCCTACCCTGGGGCCACTATAAAATATTGGTGGGGGAAGCGATGGCCAATGAGGACGCACCTCGAGAGGAGAAGGGGGTTGAGCCGACAAACGCCGCAGTAGAGACGGCCAATGACGAAGTATCTCGAGAGGAGGAGGGGGTCGAGCCGCCAAATGCCGCAGCGGTAGTAGTGGGGACTCGGCTATTTAACGAGGAGAAGCGACAGCCGGAGCTCACTCGAGCAGTTGAACCGTCTAGCAGCAACAGTAGTCAGCAGCAAGTAGAGCATCAAGACAATCGGCATCTAACATCACAACATCTGCCCCTTGTTGCTCAGCAGTCGGCTTTAACAGCTCGACAACTACTTCTCGTAGGCAATCCTCTTAAGAGACCTTCGAAGACAATCCTTGAGGAACCAGATAGTAAAAAAATTTGAGAGAAATCTAAGGTAAGTGCTACATTAAGAGAAAGAAAATGATTACATTTCATTGCTAAACATTAACTTAATTATATGTTTATGTTACAGATGGATCTTGCAAAGCTGAATGCGATCGCTCGTGGCGAATTCCTTCCCACAAAAAAACTCTCCGATCTGCCACAAAGAGCCAAATTTATGGTGACCAAATTAAAAATCGTGACGACGAAATGTTGAGAAAAAGTCGTTGCCGAGCTAGAAAGTGAGTTCGAGATATTTCTACCCAAGAAAGTATCAGTTGCCTTACTGGAAGATGACAACTTCATCAACAATTTAACTGATGCAGCAAACAAGTACGAACTGTTCATAACTTGTCTTGGCACGTCAAAGATTGAATTTAACGGAAAATAAGTGATGTAAATATAGTTAGAAACGTTATAAAAATAGTTAATTAGTGATGTAAATGTAATTAATCTTTAGTTTAAAAAATTATGATGAGTTAAAGTACAAATATTGTTATTTAGTTTAAGAAGTACATTAATGAATAAAACACTTCTCAGTTCAACTTAAAAATTGTTTTTATTAACTTTCCATGTTCTTATACTACATGGTTAACAATATATTGCATGATTACATATCTTTTTTATCAATCCAACTATTATGTGAATTATCAAAGCCAAGCCATTTTACAAAAATTTTACTTCCTTTTTTCTTAATTACTTTTTCTACAAGACAAATATCTGGATACTTGGCTTTGAGTAGTTCTTGCTCGTAGAAACCTCCTGAGACGGGCTGATCTTGATAGTCTTTCAGATGGTAAGCCGTGGGATTTGTAGCTGCTATACGTACAATTGTAAATATCTCTGTAGACCAATTTGGAGTATATCCTTTATCAAATACTGCTTTAGCCTTGCTCACTCGAACTTTGTCACCAATTTTAAATTTTGGCTTAATCTTCTTAGTTATTTTACAGGCAAATTTCTTTAATATATCTGCTTCGTTACTGGCTGTTACATCTTTAGGTTTCGCGTCGATAGTACGATGTTTACGATTATTGTATATGGTAAGTAAATCGGGTAAAATATCTAGCCACTTGTAGTTGCCTCTCAAACTGAATTTTTGCCACATAGCACTTTTTAGCGTGCGATTAAAGCGTTCACATATCGATGCTTTTAGATTACTGAAGGTTGAATGCAACTTTATTTTGTGTGTACTCCTAAGCTTTTGAAAATCTGTGTTATAGAATTCTTTGCCTCTGTCGGTATGGAGATTTTTGGGTACTCTGCCTTTAACCAGCACAGATTTCATAGCTTCTGAGATATCTTTGCCTGTTTTCCTCTTTACAGGAACAGCCCATGCATATTTGGAGAAAATGTCGATTATAGTAAGCAGGTATCTATAGCCCTTATTATCCCGAGCATAAGGAATCATTTCGACAAGATCTGCTTGCCAAGTCTCGTCCAAACCACGCATGTTCCATGTTCCATGTTTCTGGAATTACTGATTGAATATTTGTGCCATAGCCTCTTCTATAGTCAAATTGTCAGTTTTTATTTAAGATATCTGTGCATCAACTTCAGCTCTGTGAGTGTCAACTATCTTATGTATGTCATCCAGACCAGTTCTAAGTTTTGTAGTTATATCAATCATTCCTCGAATTTCTATTTGAATAATGTTTCGTAGTGTCTCTAAATTTACAACATCGCTTGGTTGTTGAGGTTCGGCAACATTGCATAATTTTTTATTTTCTATGTCGAAGTGTCCTTCAGATGTAACATTAAAGCCAACGCCAGGTGGACCTCGACTACCTTCGGTTTTTCCGAGGTTACATCCAAACACGTCAACGCTCATTTTGAGAATGAGTCATATATTCGTGTGCGCTCAATATATATAGCCTGCTTCACGCAATTCCTCGATTATAGAGTGTATCTCATTTACATGACTTGGATTTCCGCCAGATCTTTCTGCTACTAGTAAGTGAAGCCGGTCAACGAGCTCGTTTGGATCGTCCCAGTACACATAGTCTAAAGAAGTATGTTTTTTTGCAATTTTATAACGAGGTAATGAGCCACCTTTAATCGATTCTCCAGTTTTCGAGGTAATATTGAACATTGGAGCAATAATATTATTAAATTTATTACTATTATGAAAACGAATCTTTTCGTTCTTGTCATATCTCCTTTTATGAGCAGACGATAGTACTAAAATTTTGCCATAATTGTTTAAATCATGTGAACTTATATTATTTTTACTTGGTTGTTTTGCTATCAGTAACTCGAGCAATCCTATAGTTCTCGGGTATGCTACTCCATTAATTTTAATTTTATTATTATGAAAACTAATCGGTAAATTCCCAATAAGAGATTTGCCGTTTTCATTTCGTACTCCATAAATTTTGTCAAGATACTGGGGTTGATTGAGCTTCAGGGCCTTGACGTATAAATCAGAGTCATCGTCGATATCACTATCTGCGGTTTCGAAAGATGTCCCGTGGGCATTCTGTATCGTATCATTAAATTCACTGTCAAAACTTTCATTTTGTTTAACGCTACTTTGTTCGACGGTGTTATCTTCGACACTATTTTTTTCATCGGTTTTCTGAGCTACAAGTTTTTGAAGCGGATCAACTATTGGTTTGAATGTTTCATTTAAAATCTTTTCGACAATTTTCCTAAATTTTAATATTCTATATTTGCGTTTAATTGCATTTCGTGCCTTAACGAGTTGACGAAGCACGTTTTTTTCTCGTTGAAAGTCAGCCATGTTGTCGTTACAACGTTCAGTCTCAAACTGCTGAATGTTACCTATGTGCATGTTATATTTATAGCAAAATTGTCAAAGCCCTTGCGAAATCTGCCATCATTTATTCCTCTATCTTTATCGATGACTAGAAAACCATGCTTATCATCTCTCCAACACTTAGAGCATAATTCTTTAAAATGTCCATAGGTCATATCGATATTTACGTGATCGTCATAGATATGCTTTAGATTTACTTCATCTTGTCTAAAAATAGCAAGTAAGTTTACATTATCTCTGACAAGATGTTTTGGAATGTGAGCATAAGTTTGGCATAGATAAAAACAATCAACCTTTTTATGTCTGCCCATGCAGAAAAAGGCTTTAACATTATCTTGTTTTTCACAAGCAATATCGTCAAATATCATGATAGAATTTGGATGTGCGTGATCGGGATCGACAACTGCATCGTGCTCGCTGAACGGAAAATATTGTACACCTTCTATAGGTTCTAAGATTTCATTTAAAAATTTATATTTCGGCTGATTGAGAGACTTTGAGTAGACGTATACGTTTTGAAATCTAACGCCATTAGGGTGTGTTATGAGAGCAAGTAAACTATTTGCTTTTCCGCAGTTTGAGGGGCCGCAGAAGACGGCTCGTATACTATCAGGAAGTAGATCGCCGTGTTGCTTTGCTCTTTTATCATGCTCTACAAGTGCATCAAAATTTTCTATTGATAGCTTTACTGTTTGCTCTTTAAAGTTCATGATCTTTACTCTCTCTCTCTCTATACATATATATATATATATATATATATATATATATATATATATATATATATATATATATATGACAACCAAATCACGACTGATTGCTATGAGTATAAATAGCGGTCTTATATAGCTTCAACCATCAGTTACCCGTTGACCTTCGAAGAGTGATGCTCATTCACAAACGTGGACGCGGTTTATTTAATAAAATTATTAATAAACTTCCATTTGAACTTCACATACCTGGTTATCAGTACTGCGGTCCAGGCACTAAGTTGGTAAAACGTTTAGCTAGAGGAGATCTTGGAATTAATCCGCTAGACGCTGCTTGTAAGGAGCACGATATAGCTTATTCTAGAAATCGTGAAAACGTTCAAGCGAGAAACGTCGCAGATAAAATTTTAGCTGAAAAAGCTTGGAATCGCGTTAAATCAAAAGACGCTAATTTTGGCGAAAAAGCGGCTGCATACGCTATAACTAATACTATGAAATTAAAATCTAGATTTGGTATGGGTTTGAAGAACAAGAAGAACAGTAAAAAGAGAAAGCGAAAGAACGCTAAAAAATTGGGAATGGGTTTAAAAGCTAAGAAGAGAAACCAAGTTCCCTTGAAAAAAATTATCAAAGCTGGTGCCTTTGAATCACCGTCAAGTAACTGCGCTCTAACGGTCATACGATCAGCTTTGAAAAAAGCTCGAAGCGCAGTTAAAGAAGCTGGAGATAAAAAGAATATTAAAATTCCACGTATTTTACCAGTCCCCATGAAAACAGGAGGGGTATTGCCATTTCTCATACCTCTATTTGCAGGTTTGAGTGCAACTGGCGCTCTAGCTGGTGGTGCTGCTAGAATAGTAAAAGCCGTAAACGACGTAAAAGCCGCTAAGGAGCAGTTGGAAGAAAATAAAAGGCATAATAAAACTATGGAAAGTGTAGAGTTGGGCAATGGTTTATATCTTAAACCACACAAAGTAGGGCTAGGTCTTCATTTAAAAAAAAAAAAGTTCATGAAATTACCTCAGCGGGCACTTACCGATGCGGACATATTAAAATATGCAAAACTTTTAAAAATATCTAATTTTCGGGGAGTATTTATGAGAAATGCATTACCGGCTTCTGGGCCACGCTATAGTGAATCCGCTATAGTTAATCTTGATGACCCTAGCGGCCCTGGGACACACTGGGTTGCATATAGAAAAAGAGGCAAAAATGTTATATATTTCGATAGTTTTGGCGATCTCCGACCGCCTTTAGATTTAATATTATACCTCGGAGTCGACGAAGTTAAATATAATCATGAAAGATATCAAGATTTTGAGACATACAATTGCGGTCACCTCTGTCTAAAATTCTTGTGTGGGGCTATATAAGGAGAGGCTGAGGAAACATTGTGTCATTCTGATTTAAGCTGTCATGGAAGGTTCATTAACTCTGACACTTTCAGGTGCATCTTCTACACTAGAAGCACAGTATTTTCCACCAATCGAGTTATTGCCAATTAAAAATTACGTTTTAGGGCTTGTTGAACTTTTAACATTTAATTCAATCCCCAATATAGATAGTAACAATAATAAGTTTTACGTAGGTGGAAACGTTGTCCCTCTTCCAGTACGAAGTTACGAAATTGAGGATATTGACAAATTCCTTCGTAAAAAATTAGCGCACAACGATATTACTTTCAATTTAAAGCCTAATAATAATACTCTTCGCTGTACAATCAAGTGTAGTCAGCCTATAGATTGTCGACCTGAAAATTCACTCGGTCGTCTACTGGGCTTCACCAGCCGTATTCTCGAACCGAACGTCATTCATAATTCTGACTTACCTGTTACAATTCTGAAAATCAACGCTTTGAGAGTCGAGAGTAATATCACTTCGGGAGCACACATAAACGACAAAAAAGTACACACAATACACGAGTTTTTCCCTGCAGTACCGCCGGGGTATAAAATCATCAAAGTTCCCTCGCACGTCATTTACCTACCGATTGCCGTAAAACATATAGATCATTTGCAAGTGCGCATCATCGATCAAGACGGGGATTTAGTAAATTTTCGCGGAGAAGTCATAACTATAAGACTGCATATCCGCCAATCATAATGGGAATTATTTATAACAGAAACTATATAAGCAGAGAAATATGCCCACCACGCATCAGTCATCAACGAACTGTGAAGGCGCTAACACGTCAGAGCATACAAAAACTAAAAAGTCTAGGCTTAAAAGTAGTACTTGGTGGAAAATAACTTGTATCATCTTTTGCTGCTTTCAACGAAATGGAAGAAATTCTAAGCATACAAACACCTGTAACTTTTGATGAATCCGTAGCGCACTACGTGGTTCACGCTCACCAATCGTATACAGCATCATTCAACAACAGCGATGAAATTCGCATATCTATTCAACATCAAGATTTATGTCTTTTACCTTCCCTCAGTGCATTACATATATGCGGACGATTGGTTAAAACTAATAATACTCCCACTACAAATACAAAACTTGTGAATAATGCCATTTGTCACTTGTTTGAAGAAATTAGGTATGAGTTAAATGCCATTGAGATAGACAAATGTAAAAACGTTGGCTAAACCACTCTTATGAAAGGCTGGGTGACACTCAATCCGACTCAGAGTTTTATCATTGAAAATGCGGGCTGGATCGATGTAGAAGAAACACAGAATATTGTTGATAATGCTGGTTACTTCAATGTATCGATTCCATTGAGCCTAATTGTGGCTTCGCAGAGGACTATCGTAAAATTGTAGTTAATGCAAAGCATGAACTCGTTCTCATGAGATCGAGGAACGACTTAAACGCCGTTAAACAAACAACAATAAGAGTAGACAATGCAGAGGGTTACGAGGACTTTAATGTTGAAATAACTAGAATCGGATGGCTAATGCCATACGCAGTTGCATCGAACTCTAACAAAATTCGCCTACTAGATTTTGTTGGGAAAGATCGTCCTATTGCCATGAGTTTTCGCACGTGGGAATTGTACGAGTATCCACTACTTTCAATTACATCGAGACAAGTATGGACTGTTAAAACATCAAATCAACTTGAAAAACCACGCTTTGTCATCTTAGGTTTTCAAACTAATAGAAAAAATCGAAGAGCTGCAAATGCTAGTCAGTTCGATCATTGCAATCTTACAAATGTAAAACTCTTTCTCAATTCTCAGTCATATCCGTACGGCAATCTTAACCTCGATGTGAATCGTAATCAATTTGCCATGCTCTACGATATGTACGCTAATTTTCAGAATTCTTACTATCGTAAAGATCCAGAACCTATGTTGAAAAAGTCGCAATATCTCACTTACGTGCCCCTAATAGTGATAGACTGCTCAAAACAAAACGAGTCCTTAAAGAGCGCCCCTGTAGTCATTCGTTTAGAATTTGAAGCAAAGGAAAATTTTCCTGCTGGAACTTCAGCCTACTGCTTGATCTTGCACGATCGCATAGTTCAATATTGTGAGCGAGCCTCCAGCTCCTCGTCATTCATCATTTGGAATTCGAAGCGAAATTTTGCCATGGACTACGCAGTGGATATGCAGGGCTTTAAAAAGCCTGGCAATGATTGTGTTCTGAAAGAGTTGGCTTTCGTGTCACTCAGTGACGATGATGTGCCTGTAGTGCACCTCTTCAAGCCACCGTTTCCTTGGCGAAAACTAACAGACAAGTACAAACGTGAAAATTTGTGGTTAGAACTTTGCTATCATGGACTATCGTGGAATGACGGTCATTATGACTATACTGAAATTGGAAAAATTATTCAAGATGCATTCAAAGATGCTAAAAGAATTTTCGTGATTAGTGAAATAAAAAAGTTGTGGTTAGAACGTTTTAATTTTAATGTTACTGATATCAACGAAATGAACTATCCATCTTTCAATTCTCTAAGATCAGTGACTATATGTACTAACCATAATGGAGCGTGCAAAACTACTTGTGCCCTGTACAATGTAAAGCGCATGAAAAAATTTTACCGCAACGATCCCAACATGGAGTGGGAAGACGTTATGGAGTGGGAAGACATAGGAGAATAAAATTTGAGGAGTAATGGAGGGGTTGATAGACAGGTAGAACCTCACAGGATAGGAGCGAGGTGGGGCTCTTATCCCCCTTCAAATTTTGTTAATAGTTTCATAGCTGACCACTAGGTGGCTCTCGCAAGCAGTCAGTCGAGGGGTATAAAAGCGTGATCAGCTCGTTAGAGGCTTTCATTCCATAATAATGGGTCAAAGCAGCTTGACCGTTGCTCCTGAGCAACAACCACTAATCAACGACAAGAACGAGAAGAATCAAAAGTCGCAGTGGAAAAAATGTTCGGAAAAATTTTCTATAGACACCTGTTCTTTGCCCCAACAACAGGGTTATAAAAAGTTCTAAATATTTATAAGTAGATAAGCTGTCAACCGCTGGCCGCTGACCGCCCGCTGCGAACCGCTCCGCTCGCTGGCCTTTTAACTTGTGTCAGTTCTGGCATCAAACCTTTTCTGGCATCAAGGCGTTTCTAACATCGAGCCGTTTCTGACATCAAGCCGATTCTGACATCAAACCAAAACTGGCTGATTCCAGAAATGGCTTGATTCCAGAACCGCCTGATTCCAGAACCGCCTTGATTCCAGAACCGTCTGATTCCAGAACCGCCATAGCTTATCTACTCGCATTATTTAAGCCATGTTAGTATAAGGATAACAAACTAATTAAATTTATACATACGGGATTTATTGTAAAAATAAAATAAACCATATTGTGGAATTCAAAATCCAGTGGAATCGTCTTGTGACAATTTTGCACTTCTGTTCTAGTAAAGTGACCATTCCGTGACCAAAATTCGACAGCAATTTACTATATATGAATACTCCCTTTTGTACCTATATATAACTTGTCTGCTAATACCAGTGTAAACACAGTTGCACAGCTGACAGCTCATATAAGCAAAGATACATAACAATGTGATTTCAACAGTTTGTTTTGCAGAGTTTTTGCTTTCTGATAGAGAAAGATTTTTTTCTTAGTGCTTGATTATTTGTATTCACAAGTGAATTTAGGACCAAAAATTTAATGTATTGTGTATGTGAAGATATATGTCTGAAAAGTGTAAGTGTAATTATAATACATGCGTGCAGTGACAATTTTGTTTAAATTTGGAAAGTATTTTCAGTTCAAGATGGGAATGCTGTATGAAATTTAATGCTGAAAAACATGTGCATTGGCAAGATTGAATTAAGTATTTTAAAGAAGAGACAGTAAAAATTTTTATCGCATAAAAATAAATACATCTTTTTTCTAAGAAAGATGAAAGTGACATATTAAGTTAAATAGTTGAGGACGATCTTTGGAGGCAAAATGAAATGATCTTATTTCTTTATGGCAACGTTTCGTTGGCTTAGTACGCCAACCTCATCAGGCCTTTATTCAAAACACAGAAATAAATTAACATATAAAAATTTTTTTTAAAGACAATTAAACTACAAAGTGTAAATACAAAAATCAAAATTACCGAAATTATAAACGTATATATCATACGTCGATCAGATGTTATTCTCGACTGAAAACAATAACACGTACACTGTATTTATATACGCTGGACAATGTTTACATAAAGAGTTATACAGCATCAAGTTCGTTAATAATAGGAAAATACATTGTACTTAGTCTTTGGATATCTTCCTTTTTATTAATACTATTTTGATTGTTTTTTATATAGATCATTCCGGAAATCAGTGTTTTTTTGTAATTGCTTTCAAAATCTAAAATGGATGTATTTTCCCAATCGAACTCATGTTTGTTTTCTAATCGATGTGTACTGACTTATTCTGATTCTATTACTTTCTGTCACAGTTGATATAGCACTCATTTACTCTCATGTAAAAATAACCATTTTCAAGAATTTTTTTCTCAAAAATTTGTTCCGCAATGTATGTAAACAAACATATGGTATCATTTCTGTCACTTTGAAGAATTTTTGTATATTTTTTTCAGAACCTTTTTCAGTTTTTGCAATGTGAAGAGAACTACCTTAAGTACCCGGTGACATATTAAGTATAACTCACTATAGGATACATAATTCAATTCAGAAGATTTGTTAATTGCAATAAGTGTCAAGATGTATCTATACACATAAAAGTGACAAGCCTGCTCACAAGAATACAGGCTTAAATTCAAGATATTTTTAATATTTAATATGTGTAATCAAGTGATCATTGAAAAAATGGGTTTATCGGCTTTTATGTACTTACATACTTTTGTCTACATACAGACTCTTTATTTTTGTTTATTTTATGTTCATTAATGCGTGTGTGTAACGATCTTTTAGTTTCTCCTATGTATGTAGCAGAGCAATTTAGGCAATCAAATTTATACACCATATTAGTACGATCCCATTTTTTGGTTTTGTTTTTGCCTAACCGAATGATCGAAGACAAACTTTTATTCAATAATGGGATTGTACAAATGTTATAAGATTTTAACATATTAGATAGACTATTAAAATCTTTGGTAAACGGTAAAGACAATTTTGGTAATTTTTCATAGCAATTTTGGTGCGTATTATACACGGTGACCCATTTTAATCGCCGCTCCCGGATTTCTCGGAACCTAAGCCAGATAGAAAAAAATGGTTCAAACAAAAGTTATAGGGGACAAAGGGTGCCACATAATGGCGCTAACATCTTTGACCTTGAACTTGACCTTTGAGGTTATTTCAAGGTCAAAGTGGCTTTTTCATATGGAAACACCTAGTTTTGACCCCGGATTCGGAAAGAGCGGGAAATTTTACGTTCAAAATCATATTGAGAAATTTTTTCCAAGGTTATTTCAAGGTCAAATCTAGGTCAAACTCAGAAAAGTCCGTTTAAAATCGTTTTTTTCCATGAACCACAGGCTAAGCTGGTTCAAATAGATCGTAGGCTTAATAGAGGAACCCACACACCCAAAACCCATACACCTCAAACCCACACACCCAAAACTTACACATCCTAGTAAACAAAACTCAAACTCGCACATCCTAACCCCATACACTTCATGCCCTCACATGCTGAACTGTTACACCCCGGTATCACAACCATACCCCACACCCCTCAGTCCCACACATCCCTACCCCACGCATGCTAATCTCATACACCACAAACCCACACATCCTGAACCCTGAAAAATTTTTCTCAAGGGCAAAATGATTTTTTAACGGAAACTTTAAGATCGTTGAAGCTTCTGTTATAAATGTATTAACCTTACTTTTTGCGCTACCCAGAAATAACGACGTGGACGTAGTAAGGATTGTTTCCTTTGGTGCTTAATTAAAGTGAGTTCCCTTGCCTCTCACTGGTCGGGGTGCTTGATTATAGTGAGTCCCCTTGGTGTGTGGGTTCCTCTATTAAGCCTACAATCAATTTGAACCAGTTTAGCCTGTGGTTCATGAAAAAAAACGATTTTAAACGGACTTTTCTGAGTTTGACCTAGATTTGACCTTGAAATAACCTTGGAAAAAGTTTCTCAATATGATTTTGAACGTAAAATTTTCCGCTCTTTCCGAATCCGGGGTCAAAACTAGGTGTTTCCATATGAAAAAACCACTTTGACCTTGAAATAACCTCAAAGGTCAAGTTCAAGGTCAAAGACATTAGCGCCATTATGTGGCCCCCTTTATCCCCTATAACTTTTGTCTGAACCATTTTTCTCTATCTGGCTTAGATTCCGAGAAATCCGGGTGCGGCGATTAAAATTGGTCACCGTGTATGTATAACCATACTTAAGTTTTTTGGATCTAATTTTGATATGTTTTTCTATAAACCACATAGGATAATCATTGTTACGTAAAATCTTCTTTATGAGTTTTATATTGTCTAAGTGAAAATTAGAATCTGAGAGTAAAAACGCCCTATCAACTAGGTTAAAAATAATATTCTTTTTTTGCTGTGTTGGATGATTTGAAAAATGATTGATTACACGTCCCGATGATGTCGGTTTTTGGTACCAACTTGTCAAAATTTTATTATCAGTTCTAATTAATGTCATATCTAAAAAATGAATTTTTTTATTCTCTTCTAGTTCATAAGTAAATTTTAAATTTATGTCATAAGCATTAAAAACTTTTATCACTGTGTCAATGTGTTGTTTTTTAACACAAATAAGCGTGTCGTCAACATATCTGTAATAAAAAATAGGGATACAGTCATAATGTAGTTCTAATTCTCGTAAGCAATTCTTTTCCAAATCATCCATTACAGTGTCCGCAAATAATGGTGAAATCGGTGAACCCATCCCGATGACATATTAAGGGGGTTCTCCTCGGGCACTACAGTTTGTTGCTCAGCGAGAGCACAAACTATACCATGGGCGTCGATCTGTCTCTCTCGTTCTCGTGCACGTCATCTGCTATTTGTGTTTATAATCATTAATATCTTTTTAAAAAGATCGGCTTGACACATATTTGATAAACTTAATAGAAAGAGCGAATTTCATATTTCTTAAGCTATGTTTTTCTTTTTGAAGTCCAGTTTGTTTGGTGAGTAATTCTATTACTTTCTGTCACAGTTGATATAGCACTCATTTACTCTCATGTAAAAATAACCATTTTCAAGAATTTTTTTCTCAAAAATTTGTTCCGCAATGTATGTAAACAAACATATGGTATCATTTCTGTCACTTTGAAGAATTTTTGTATATTTTTTTCAGAACCTTTTTCAGTTTTTGCAATGTGAAGAGAACTACCTTAAGTACCCGGTGACATATTAAGTATAACTCACTATAGGATACATAATTCAATTCAGAAGATTTATTAATTGCAATAAGTGTCAAGATGTATCTATACACATAAAAGTGACAAGCCTGCTCACAAGAATACAGGCTTAAATTCAAGATATTTTTAATATTTAATATGTGTAATCAAATGATCATTGAAAAAATGGGTTTATCGGCTTTTATGTACTTACGTACTTTTGTCTATGACAGTGATGGCTTAAGTTTCGATTTGTATGGTTGGGATTTCATATTTCATAAGATCTGGCGCACATTCTATATTTATCTTAGTATTATAAATAATAATCTAACTCACAAGGAAAGTACCCGAACTGTCAAATTCAAAAAAATTCCAAACCCATATTAAAAAGTAGACCTCCATGCGAGATTCACGAAACCATTTTTTTTATCGGCTGAGAAGCGCTTTATAAGGGTTAAAATCACCCCTAAAGTTTACCCCCAAGAAACGTTTTTTTGATATATCTCGGCTTCTACTTAACTTTTTTTAACGAAACAAAATGGAAAGAGTTTCTTGTTAAGAAGCCAAGAAATCCGTGGTAGTATGAACATTAAGGGTTGCATTCCTTATTTTTTAGAGGGTGAAATTGTGTTTTTTTAAGAATAATTTTTGTTGTGAGAATTCATGAAATAATTAAAAATAGGTCAAAACATTATTTTTACCAACTACAATAAATAACAGTTGGTGTTTTTGGGCATTCTTCGCGAAACAATCCCTTAAGAGGTGGTAAACCACCCCTAACACAAATGAATTAGGTATATTTTTTTGATCATTAAAAATATTACTTATGTCGACTGCAATTTACTATCAACTGATAAGAATTTTTCCATCGGTCTTACAGTCTTACAAATTAATTTAAAATAATTAATATTTATGGCAGTCAGATTGCCCTTGTTTATAATCACCCCCGCAGAATCTGAAATAAAAACTTAATTAAAACCTGGAAAAAACTTTGTTAGCAAAGGACGATCTGACTGCCCCCCACCACCATCACCACCTTGTCCAACGTTTCGAGCCCGCTCCGGCTCCTCCTCAGGGACTGAATATATATATATTTTTTTGGAAATAATTTTTTTCCTTAAAATGGGTTCTTGAAGTCGTTAATCGGAATCCACAGTTAGATCCACAATAAAAATTTGAAAATAGTGAATTCAATATGGCGAAAAATTTTTTAGAAATATTTTAAATTCCACGAAAAATAGTATGTAGACCCCCTAGCGGAAATTATATTATGTAAATAAATGTATAATAATGTAACAATGTTTTGTTATGTTATTCTATTATTTATTATTTTTTTATCATACACGTGTTTATCGTACGATAATTTCCGCTAGAGGGTCTACATACTATTTTTCGTGGAATTTAAAATATTTCTAAAAAATATTTCGCCATATTGAATTCACTATTTTCAAATTTTTATTGTGGATCTAACTGTGGATTCCGATTAACGACTTCAAGAACCCATTTTAAGTAAAAAAATAATTGCCAAAAAAATATACCTAATTCATTTGTGTTAGGGGTGGTTTACCACCTCTTAAGGGGTTGTTTCGCGAAGAATGCCCAAACACACCAACTGTTATTTATTGTAGTTGGTAAAAATAATGTTTTGACCTATTTTTAATTATTTTATGAATTCTCACAACAAAAATTATTCTTCAAAAACACAATTTCACCCTCTACAAAATAAGGGATGCAACCCTTAATGTTCATACTACCACGGATTTCTTGACTTTTTAATAAGAAACTCTTTCCATTTTGTTTCGTTAAAAAAAGTTAAGTAGAAGCCGAGATATATCAAAAAAACGTTTCTTGGGGGTAAACTTTAGGGGTGATTTTAACCCTTATAAAGCGCTTCTCAGCCGATAAAAAAAATGGTTTCGTGAATCTCGCATGGAGGTCTACTTTTTAATATGGGTTTGGAATTTTTTTGAATTTGACAGTTCGGGTACTTTCCTTGTCAGTACAATGTGTTAAAAAGTGGTTCAACAGTACATGAATCAAAAGTACAAAAGAAGGACAGATTGAGCAGTAACTTTTAATGGAACGAATGCTGCTAGCTTAGCAATAACTTTTAATGGAACGGATGCATGCAAGGTGCCAGAGCTTCTGTTTTAACCATTTTATATGGGAGAACAGATAAAAGATATACAGGAAAGTAAGTTTCAAGAAGGAAAAGAATGGAGATCAAATGGCTGATTATTTTTGGAGTTTTATAGTATTTTTCTTTGCAGGCTTATTTTTCAAAATGTCATTTTTTAAAGTTTGTCGTAACTTTTCTCTGAGACCGGTCGATAAATTTGCATGAGACAAAGTACAAATTGTTCTCAATTTATGTAGTTATGGGCGTAAGAGTTGCAATTTTAAGGTTTTCATATATAAGTATTTTTTTCATGGCAAAAACCCTAAAAATTCAAAAAAATACAAAAAATTATTGCAAAAAAATCAGTTTTTGCCATGAAAAAAATACTTGTACATAAAAACCTTGAAATTGCAACTCTTACGCCCATAACTACGTAAATTAGGAACAATTTTCACTTTGTACCATGAACATCTATCATGCGATCTCAGAGAAAAGTTACGACAAACTTTTTTTCTTGAAAATCCTCTAACTGAGGATAAAATGAGTTTAAGGACCTCTGTCTTGGCTCATTTTATTTAAAATAAATTATATTTACAATATATTTTGATTATTTTATTATAATAATAATTTTTATCATTTTTTTAGGTAATTTTGGCCAGAAAGGCCTATAGGTGTAAGACCGCCTTAAACTAATTTATCGATTCCATTTTTTAAATTTAAAAAACAAAAGTAAATTTTTCACAACAAAACTTTATTAATAAATAAAACTGTTTTCTTTGTGGTTCTTTGTTGTTTGTTAAACAATTTGATTGAATATAAAATATATCTTTTTTGTTTTTTCATCCTATATGAAAAATACTACCTCTCTGTTAAATTTCAAAACGATTCGTTGTCTTTTGTTAAAAAGTATAACTTAGTTATTATATTTGTATGATTGTTACAATGATGGATTAACTTTAAACCACTAAGTTGAGCAGGATAGTAGTTAAATACCTGTTTCAAAACAAATATTTATTAGATTATTGCCAATACATACTTTTCTTTCTCAAACTAATGTATTTCTTTAAAATTTTTTATAACAATAATTAATTGTTTGTATAGGATACGTAACCTCTTGAAATTTTAACACAATGTTGTACTCGATAAGTGTAATAAGTGGTAAAAATGTTGAGTCAATCAATCGAATAATCTTTTTAAAAATGCAAATATAAGAAATTTATAAAAAAATTTTAACCTCATATATCTTTGGTCACAACAGTTAGATTTTTATGGCAAAGAACTGACTCCTTAGATATAAAAAGCTAATTCTCTGCCAAATTTCAAAACGATTCATTCACTTTTACTTCTGTTATCGTAAAGGAAAGAAAACGCACATTTATACCACTCTAACCTCAAAATCACAACTTTGATATGATTTTTCGGCGCTCGTGGTATAAAATACCGTTCGAAACTAGTGCGTAAGTCGATTATTTAGGTGGTGTGGTTTTTTCGCACTCGCTTCGCTCGTGCAAAAAGTCACACCAGCTAAATAATCGACTTCCCCACCCGTGTCGAAATGTACTATTTTTCAAAAATAATTTTTTTCTCGTAAACAAATCAACATAACCTCTTGAAATTTTAACACAATGTTGTACTCGGTAAGTGTAATAAGTGATAAAAATGTTGAGTCAATCAATCGAATATTCTTTTTAAAAATGCAAATATAAGAAATTTATAAAAAAATTTTAACCTCAAATATCTTTGGTCACAACAGTTAGATTTTTTTGGGCAAAGAACTGACTCCTTAGATATAAAAAAGCTAATTCTCTGCCAAATTTCAAAACGATTCATTGACTTTTACTCCTGTTATCGTAAAGGAAAGAAAACGCACATTTTTTCAAAAATAATTTTTTGCTCGTAAACAAATCAACATAACCTCTTGAAATTTTAACACAATGTTGTACTCGATAAGTGCAATAAGTGGTAAAAATTTTTAGTGGAAAAATGAAAAAGTTTATGAGATATTAATTAAAGAAATATAAACCATAATTTCATTAATAACAAATGACCGGCTAGATATAATTTAAATTAAAAAAAAAAGAAATTGTAGGTAATTTAAAGACCTTTTAATAAAAGTTTAGTTTATTAAGTAATACTGGCTGAAATAAATTAAAAAATCAAAAAAACGGAAAGTTCAAAATCGTTTTTTGGTTATAAGGCCGAATCAATCTCAAATCGAACAGCCAGAGTATGCCTACCACACCGATCATTATGGAATTAAAGTATTGCTGTTCTTCTCGAAAAATGATTCGACACGTCTTTTTTCATTTTTCGATTGCACTAAAATGACATCCGGTTGGCAATGTCAAAAATTTTTTACAGAATCCTAACTTTCAAATTTTATTGTTCAAGGTCATTTTCAAACAGCTGCCAATTTGCGAGTCTTTTAAGTTTTTGAGTAAACTATACGCGATCTTACTCAGATTAGCGCCTTCTTTCATGTCCTGCATGACATTTGCATAAAAATAAAAAAATGCATAAGTTATGCAGTAGTTTCTAATAGAAAATGCACTTTTTGGAAAAATGCATTTTTTTAATGTATTATTTTAATTGCATCATTATATTTTTGAACGTGCTCTATGAAATCATTAGCATTTTGAATTGATTTTTCGTGCGACTCTCGAAGATTATGTGAAGTAACATAATGCTTTGTAAGTCCATCCACACCATCTACAGCTCCTTTGCCGTGCCCAGTAGCAGAGAACAACCATTTTATATCATATGTTGCTCGCTTCATTTCATATAATTGAAAACGATTTTTAAAGTTGCTAGCGGTTCCGTTTGATATAATAGTAATTTTGTTTATTGAATCACAACAATTCTCTTTTAAGGGGGTCAGACACCTTTACAACTTTCTTCATAAAATGACCTGAAAAAAATTAATTTTCATAACTAGAATTTTAGAAGTAATATCCTAAAAATATATTCAATTTATGATAAAATGAGACCCAAAAAAAAAAATTTTTGATCTATTTTAACAAAATATATGGCCATTTTGAAATTTTTGCTTTGCCGTCGACTCCAGATTGAGGAACTACATATATTTTAATGGGAGAGGTCCTAAAATTTTGGTATTTTATATGACTATTGACTGAAGAGTTGTACGTATCCAATTTATTTGATTAAATAATTTTTTAGGTCAAAGATTGCTAAAAAATCTGAATTTCACTTAAATTTAAGATTTTTTAGCAATTTTATACCGTAAAAAATTATTTAATCAAATAAATTGGATACGTACAACTCTTCAGTCAATAGACATATAAAATACCAAAATTTTAGGACCTCTCCCATTAAAATATATGCAGTTCCTGAATCTGGAGTCGACGGCAGATCGACTCAAAATTTTAAATTATGTAGAAAACAACTTTAAAGATAAAATTACTAAAATACTTCTTTATTTCTTCTTCTTTATTTCTTAACTCCATCTCTGCTCTGAAATACAAAAAAGTATTGTTTTTCGCTCAAAATATTTTACATTTAGAACAAATATTCTGGTACCTCAGTATACGATCTATCAGACTTGTAAGCTATGAGCACGCGTAACAGTCATATCCACATGAGTCAGTCAAGTTTGTTACGTGGTTTAATATGTAGATCCTTTGGTGCTTTTAAATCCATATGTTTTTAATAATCTTTATCACATATGTTAGATTCTTATACATATACTGAGGTAAATAAAGAATGTGTTGAGAAATCCAAAATCCTTGCGACGATGTAAATATCGTCGAATGGAGCTCCCGTGTATATGCGTGTATATACGTGTATGTGTGAGTATCGTAGCGGCCGAGAGTGCGTGTGTGTACGTGTGTGCGCGCGCTGTAGGAAATCGGCGCGCGGGCACTAGTAACGCGAGCGCTGATTGGGGGCGCGGAAAATGGGCAGTAGATGGTGATAGAACGGGTGATGATTGAGAAAAGCGCGCGAATGGGTCCGCAGGAGGGGCGCGAGCGCGCAAGGGCAGTCATTACTCGACGAGCAATCGGGCGTGCGCGAGGTCTTGCCTTTTTTGCTGTGTGTGTGCGTGAGAGAGTGCGAAGAGGGACTGAGCGAGACGTGGTGGTCGAGACAGCGACAGCGAGGTCTAGGGCGACACAGCCGAGAAGGAGAGAGGAGAGCAGCAGCGAGAAGTGCGAGTACGTCCCGGAGCGCTCGCAAAAGGTGAGTGTAGATTAAGCGGCGTGTGTGAATTAAGTCTGACGCGAGTTGCGGCCGGAGAGTGCGGGTCTCCGGCGACTGGTGGCCGATAGTGGTGGACTCCTTCCCAGCGGGGAAGGAAGTGGTTGAGGAGGTACTGTCTCCGTGGCAGCGTGCCGCGTAGAGATTAGCGCGTGGCGAATGGTGGTCACCGTCATCCCCGAGACGGCAGGAAAGCGCGGACTCCCCCCACGGCGAGAGTGGGTCTAGGAGCGGTCGGGTAGGTGAGAGAGTAGAAGATCGTGAATGGATGAGTGTTTCGTGCCGGGCGCCTAACAAATACGGCGCGGATTTATGTTAGAGCTTTCGATTAGTACGCGGTAAACGGGGCCGGCGCAGGAAGGGAATCGCAGGAGTACCGTGTTATAAATGGCGCAGCCAACGTGGGGCTCGTTTTCGGTAGTGAATATTTCTTTAGATTAAAGAATTAAGTCGCGGAAAATAAGTGTGTGACGAGCGAGAGAGAGAGAAGACGAGGAGAGCGCGAGAGACGCGAGTTTTCTTCTCGGCGTGTTGTAGCGCGCGTCGTGGCGCGCTCGAGAGTTCCGAAAAGCGAACGGCCGTAGCGCTAAGTACTTCGCGGAATTGAGGCGCGCTTAATGTTGTGCGGATCGCGAACGTTTCGATACGGAGAATAACGCGGACCTGAGGTAGTTTATAAGAAAAGAGCGCGCGTTGATGTTAACCGGATTTTGAAGTGGTTTAGCTTGATCAAATTCTAACTTTAAATTTCAATTGACTAGGTAGTAAGTTTTTTTCTTTTGGAAATATAATAACCGTCCAAATTACAACCATGGAGCGACACGGCGCGGCGATGCGCTCTCTGCTTAGCTCGCGTGATAGGAGAGAACGGAAACGCGACATCAATAGATTATCGTTAAGTGAAGTTATAGGGGGGTTGGATAGTCGCGGATGTGCAACGGACGGACCGGAGGCTAGTGTGCGCGAGCGACTGCTGCGTGCAGTATTAAAGGAGATGGAGCCAGATAACTTGGACATTCCCTGGTACCCGTGGGATGAGGGTTTAGTAGTGGCCGCGGAGGGGGAGGCTGAGGAAGAATCGCCGCGTTCTCAAGCTGAGTTTGAGCGAGAGCGAGATGGTCGCGCAGAGAGCGCGCATCAGAGGAGTGAAGATTCGTCGTCGAGGGGTGGATCGCGACGAAATCCTATAGCGCTGGCACCGGAGGAAGTGCAGGTGCATGTGCCGGTTGTGTCCGCGACGATAACCGCGCCGCTCGTAACACAATCGGTGACAACGGTTGCGGTGAGCGCGCTCTTAACAGCGACGGTGACAACGCCGATGGCAGCCACGAGACCGACGGCAGAGGTGGCGCGTTCGCTCTTCCAAGTACGGCAGCCCGCGCGCGTAGTTATGGAACAGAATCTGCAGGCGCAAATGAGGGGGCGCGACCAATGGGCGTATTACGCGGAGCACTATGTGCAAGAAATACGAGGCGCGAGAGATGCGTTAGACTTGCGGCGTAATGAAATGCGTAGAGAACCGCCTAACCCTGCTATAGCTGCACAGAGTAACCCGCGTCAGCGCTGGTACACCCCAGCGCAAAACGTTGACGAGATCCGCGCAGCGAGCGTAACATCGAGCAGCTATAGGGAATTGGAGGTAAACAGGCATGAGGACGCTAGGATTTTACGGCATTTGCGGGAAAAGCAGCAGCACTGGAGTGAAAGACAACGCGCGCGTGAGTTCCAGGACGAGCGTTTAGCGAGAGAGCGAGTGGAGGCCGCGGCGCGAGACCTAGCTAGTGAACGCGAATGGCTGAACATGCGACGGCATCGGGTTGAGTCGCGCGAATCGGAAGGGTCAGCATCTACTAGCGAGAATGAGGCGAGGCTAAGTTCGCGGAAGGAGATTAGGCGCAGGAGGCATCAGAAGCGAACGTTGACTCCGGAGACAGGGTCAGGGGTTTTATCTGAGTCGAGTAGCGGATATGATGCCGCTAGGCGGCGGAAAAGAAGTCCTAGTGGAGGCCGGCGCCGAAGAGGCGAAACGCAGCGGAAAGGAAAAGACTCGAGGCCGCCGCAATATTCGCGGAGGGACAAGGATGATAGGCATGAGCATCGGAAAGGTCGAGATAAGCAAGAGGAGGAGGGGATTCGTGCAGGCAAATTGATTAGGAGCTGGGGTATGAAATTTAGCGGAATCGAGTCAAGGAGCGCCGCAGAGGAATTTCTCGAGCAGTTGAATGATTGCAGAGTAGAGGGGAATATGAGGGATGAGGGATTTTTAAGCGCGTTGTCGTGTGCGTTTAAGGGTGAGGCCGCGAGATGGTTCAGGATGGAAAGAGAGCGCATGCGGTCGTGGAAGGTATTCGAGAAAATGTTTAAGCAAAGGTTTGTGGGCGAATATGATCAGCAGGACTTGCACGACGACTTGCGCCGCCGGACGCAGGGAAGGGGCGAGAAGGTCGAGAGTTTCTTGCTTAACTTTCGTTATATAGTGTCGCGTTTTAAGAAACCGCCTAGCGCTGATGAACAAGTAGATTTGGCGTACCGGAATTTATTACCGGAGTATCGCCGCGCTATGTCTGATAAAGTAGTAGATACGCTAGATGACATTCAACGATACGGGAAGCGTTTCGAGAAGCAGAAGGCGATCGATGGGCGTTATGCTCCCCCGCCACCGGCGGAGAAGATGCATGTACCAAGCGCAGCGTTTACCGGGGCCCAGGGGCGTGCGAAAGTGGCTGCCGCGGACGAGGAGGAAGCGCCATCGGTGGCAGCGTTGAAGGAACCGGCGAGTGCGACTAAGACAAGGCGCAAAGCGAAAAGACAAGAAGGAAAGAGTAGTGGTGGTGAAGCGACCGTAATTGACGCGGAGGAGGTATTGGCGGTGCAACAAGGAGCACCCGGTGCGGCAAATCAAAGCGGCGCGCGTGGTGTGACGTACGCGTCAGTGGTGGGAGGAAATGTTCCCCCCCGTGAGGCCGTATATCCGCCAAGGCCCGCACAGAACCCTGCACCAGTGTTGAATGTGCCTGTGCAGCAACAGCAAGTCTATTCAAACCCTGCGAGTAATAGACCGAGAGATGGGCGTAATCAGCGTTATGAGGACCGCGCGGGCAAGCCTGACCAGGCTCAGCAGGGAAATGCGCGCCGGGGTCCGGGTAACCAGAGGTCGCAGTTTGTGGGTCCGTGTTTCGCGTGTCAATCGGTGGGGCACCGGGCGTCGGAGTGTCCGTACGTGATCTGCTATTGGTGCCGGGAGCGTGGACATGTAGTGAGGGATTGTCCGCAGCGTGCGAACCTTGCATGCACAAAGTGTGGTCTTCCGGGTGTGACAGAGCAGACTTGCGCGCGCTGCAATTCCCAACTGCCGCCGCCGGGAAACGCGCAGGGCGCGGGGCAAAAATAAAGCTCGCTCCCCGCGCTGATAAGTCAATGCTCGCGAGGGACGGAAACGTTGAGGTGGACTTAATTTATTTGATACATACGCTAGAGAGTGAGAGTGGCGGAAGAGAAAAGAAGGGGGCGCAGGGGGTAGATTCACGCGGATCTCAGCCAAGCGAGGTGGAGGCTGAGTCGAAGGCCTCACCCGTTACAGAGGTAGTTAAAAAAGGTAGAACAGAGGGAGAGAGGGCGCGGAAATGAAGAGCACGGCACAGAGGCTGGCGTGATAGTGTCGCGGGATATCAGCGGCGAGAGGAAGGTGTTAGTGAGCGATAATTCGGTGAGAGTGAATGCGAGTGAAGCAGAGAGTGAGGCGCTTGAGCGACGTGAGTGCGAGGTCGTGCAATTAGAGAGCACGACGTTACGAGTAGGTAATTGCGAGGTCGATCCAGAACTGGATGAGCAGCTCGAGGCTGCCGCGGAAGAGTTGATGCGGGAGCTGCACGAGGAATGTGACCGCCGCGATAACGTAAGACGCGAACGAAAAGGGCACGCGAGAGCTGATAGTGGTGGTCAAGCGGATCGCAGCGAAGATCAAAATGAAAACGCTGACAACCCTCAGGTGGATAATAGTGACGTCGCTGGTATGAGAGTAGATAATCGTTATTATTTGTCAGTAATGTTAGGAGGGCGAGAGTATAAGGCATTGTTTGATCCGGGTGCAACTTTATCGCTCGCAGGGCCGTGTGTGGCCGAGTTAGATAAAGATCGTTTAAAAGAGTGCAGTTCGGTGATTAGGTCAGTTAACGGGAAGGTAACACCGGTGATAGGCGTGTTAGATTTAATGTTTGAAGTAGATGGAAAATCAAAATTAATTAGCGTAAAGGTAGTCTCTGAGTTAGATCACGATCTAATCCTCGGTATGGATTTTTGTAGAGAATTCGATATCGACGCGCGCTTAGCGAGAGGCGCGTGGCGATCGAACGACGGAGAGTGGATGCCGTTTGCAGGGAAAAAGGAGAGTGGAGGCGCAGCAATTTACGCTGAGTGCGCGGGTATCAACGAAGTAGAGTCGAGCGAGCGTGAGTTGATTGAACAGCTGGTGTGCGAGCTTCTGCCTCCCGAGACTGACGTGCCCGGAGTGACAGACTTGGTCGAGCATCATATTGATATGCAAGGCGCACCGCCGGTGAGGCAGAAGCCTCGCAGGATGTCACCAAGAATGTTTGAGTTCGCGAGGGGCGAAGTAGATAAGTTACTTAGAGCAGGAATTATTGAACCGTCGGCGAGTGACTGGCGAAGCGCACCGGTGATATCGTGGAGAGACGAGAAAGGCCGAATGTGTTTTGATTATCGCGATGTCAATAAAGCCATGAGAAAGGACGCGTATTTAATTCCGAATATGGATGCAATTTTAGATCGTTTGCGAAACGCGAGGTATATTTCAAAGGTAGACTTGCGACAGGCGTATTATCAGGTGCCGTTGGAACATACGAGTAGGAAGTATACTGCTTTTGCGTTACCCGGCTCCGGGCTATGGCAGTTCACCCGAATGCCATTCGGTTTAGCAAACGCGCCGGCTACCTTCCAAAGATTAATTGACGCGCTTTTTGGGCCTGAGTGTGAGCCTTATGTATTTTGCTATTTAGATGATATTATTGTAGTGACGGAGACATTTGACGATCATATGAAATGGTTAAAGATAGTGTTGAGAAGGATTGCGGACGCGGGTTTGGTAGTGCAGCGTAAGAAATGCGAGTTTTGTTGTACGCGCGTTACGTATCTGGGGTATTTGTTAGATCAAGACGGATTGCGCCCGGATCCAGAGAGAGTGGCGGCAGTATTAAATTACCCCGCGCCGCGAAATGTGAGTGAGGTCAGAACATTTTTGGGAATGGCAGGATGGTACTCGCGATTTATTGAAAATTACGCGGAGATGAAGCTGCCAATTAATAGACTTACGTTTAAAGGGCAGAAATGGGAGTGGGGAGAGGAGCAAGAGACCGCATTTAGGAACATTAAAAATGCCTTGACGCGAGCGCCCGTGCTGGCTCGACCGGATTTTACGAAGCCGTTTATCATACAGTGCGATGCGAGCGGCTCTGCGTTAGGCGCGCTTCTCGCGCAGCTGTTAAAGGACGGGGAACATCCGATCATTTACGCGAGCAGGACATTAACGGCGGCAGAGCGCAATTATTCAACGACCGAGAGGGAATGCCTCGCGCTGTTGTGGGCAATTAAAAAGTTTAGGCCGTATGTTGAGGGATATAAATTCACGGCGATAACGGATCATAGCGCGCTTAAGTGGTTGAGGAATCTGAAAGAGCCGTCAGGGCGATTGGCGCGGTGGGCTTTGGAAATGCAGCAATGGGACTTTGAAGTTGAGCACCGCAAGGGCTCGCTGCATCAGTTTCCTGACGCGCTCTCGCGGATGTATGAGCAAGAAGAGTTAGAAGCAGCCGCATTCGAGGAAGTTCGCGATCCGTGGTATTTGCGCATGTTGAGCGAAGTGCAAGCTACGCCGTTAAAATACAAGGACTGGATAGTGGACGAGGAAAATTGTACAAGTTTCGCGAAGATCCGCTGCTAGATCCGATCGTAAGCCACGAGGAGAAATTAAAATTAGTGTTACCTGTTGAAGTAAGAGAGAGTTATGTCAGATGCGCACTGTGCACCGTCGTCGGGGCACCTTGGCGTGGAGAAAACTTATGATCGCATAGCGCGTGAGTACTATTGGAAGGGAATGTACCACGATGTGAGTAATTTTGTACGAGCGTGCGAGCAATGTCAAAGGTATAAGGTAGTGCAGACGGGCGCGCAGGGATTAATGGGTAGTAGAATTGTGGAGCGACCTTGGGTAGTAGTGGCCGCGGACTTGATGGAATTTCCGCCGAGTAAAAGTCAGATGAAATATTTAATCGTGTTTCAAGATTTATTTACGAGGTGGGTAGAATTAAAGCCGATCAGGAAAGCAGATGGAAAATCGGTGGCGCGCGCGTTAGAAGAATTAATCTTATTCCGCTGGGAAACGCCGGAGTATTTATTGACCGACAATGGGCGCGAGTTCGACAATCAGACATTGCGGAAGGTTTTGGAGGAATATGGAGTAAAGCATGTAACGACGCCGCCGTATCATCCTCAAGCGAATCCGGTAGAGAGGAGTAACAGAACACTTAAGACGATGATCGCCGCGTTCGTGGGAGCAGATCATCGTAATTGGGATGCGCACATACATGAATTGCGGCACGCAATTAATACCGCGATTCAAGCGACGACGCGCGTGTCACCGGCGTTTTTAAATTTTGGTAGGCATCCGCGCCCGGTAAAAAGCTTGCGTAGAGAAGTAGAGGGAGCGCGTCCGATTTTAAGAGTGCCACCAGAGGTGTGGGTTGATAGGATTAAGCGATTAGATGCGTTGCGAGACTTAGTAGCTCGGCACATAGACAACGCGAGGGAAAAACAAACTAGAGCGTATAATAAAGGCAAGCGCGACGTTCAGTTTAGCGAGGGGACTTAGTCATGCGGCGTACGCATCCGTTGTCTAGCGGAATTAATAAATTTTCGGCAAAACTGGCACCTAAGTACGAAGGGCCGCTTAAAATAGTCGGAATAAAATCGCCGACTGTTTACACATTAGAGAGCGTGGGTGAAGGCAATCGGAGAATCGCGAAGGTGCATGTATCTGAGTTAAAGCGATACATTCCTCTTAGGAAGGCGATACTGGGGTGAACATTCGACTTATTTTGTTTGTATTTGTAGGAATCAGCCAAGATGAGTGGAGGCCACGTGCTAGGAGGGCGGCGGAGTAAGGCCGCCGCCTCGCGAAGAGACGGACTGGCCCCTGTACCCTGCCGAGCCACGCAGAGACTGGAACGAGATGGTGCTCGAGGAAGAGCAAGAGCTAGCGGCAGCAGAGGAAAGGCGCCAGCGAGCTGCGGATGCGGCGACGCGCCGCGCCGAGGGCGGCGACCGAAACGAGGAGGCGTGCGCTCTCCTCCGAGCCGCTGCTGAGAGAGAGAGAGAGGCGGCAGCTGAAGAAAGGCGCCAGCGAGCTGCGGACGCGGCGTTGCGCCGCGCCGAGAGGCGGACCGCCGAGGAACAACAGCGCGGGATAGTGGAGGCCGAGGGACAGCAGGAGGCTGAAGAGGAAAGACGCTTGCTGGATAGCCCTAGTCCAAGCGAAGAAGCAGCAGCGTCCCAAGCTTCAGGCGACGACGCGATTTGGCTGATGGATGAGGGGGTGCTGACGGAGCCCAACGTACCGGGACCGCCACCAGCGCAGGAGGAGCGGTTTGTGAGGTGCGGGCCGCCTCGATCACCGGACGAGCAGCACCAGATAGTGGAGGCCCTGGCGGTAGTGCGAGTCGTAGTCGCGGACGACAACTGGGACAGCGACGCGGAGGTCGCGGGTGCAGCGTTCCGCCCCATTGAGATACCCATGTTTAGGCCGGCGGCCGAGCCGGTTGCGCGGAGGGCTGATGACGCGCCTCCTCCGCGTCAGTCAAGAAGCGCACGGCGCAGAGCGCGCCGATACAACCCCAATCGCCATCTCGTGCGCGAGGATTACGTGACGGCGCGGGCGTCGTCGACGTCAGACGAAGAGCCAGGTCCCCCCAGGAGCCGTCCCCGCCGTATAGAGGAGCGGCAGGCGATAGGGCCATCACGGGCAAGAGGTGCGGATGTACAGGCTGCGCGGCAGCAGGGGCAAGGGCGTGTAAGGCTACAGGGGATCATTTTCGGGGGATTACGGCCCGTGCCAGTCGACCTCTCGATTGATCCCCCCGCCTTCCATTGCTTTAACTGCTGGCAGCCGGGCCACGGCTCAGGACAGTGCCCCCGACCGAAGGTGCGGCACTACTGCCGCAACTGCGGTCGGCACGGGGAGGACCTCCAGTCGTGCCCACGGTGTGGCGAGGCGCACCGAGATTTCATCCGGCGGAACTTCGCTGATGAGCGCGAGCACGAGCGCGAGCTCGACCAGCGACGGAGGGAGGCCCTGCGGATTGAGCGAGAGCGAGCTCAGGAGCTGAGACACCAGCAGTTCATCGCCGAGCAGCGGTGGCATGCACAAAGGGAGGCGGCCGCCAGGGCGCCTCAGGTGTTCCAGCAGCAAGCAGTGGCAGTGCCTCTGCAGGCCAGGGTTGCGCATGCGCAACCAGGGGGAACTCTGCGCACGGCTGCAGAGCTGGTGAGCGGGCTACGGGTGTTGCCGGATGTGGCACGCGACACCGTGGTCGGCGCGATGAGGGAGTCACTCCACCCGCGGTAGAGTGAAGTGTAGGTGAGGTCCCTTCCAGCGGGAAGAGAGGACGTACCGATGGTGGCCGTTAGTGATGGCCTATGCGTGTGAGGCCCCTTTTCACAAAAGTGTGGCCCACAAGAGTTAAGGAGTGAGTTGGAGGCCGATAGTGGTGGCCGAGAGCAGAAGGAGCAGGAGGGAGCGTAGGTGAGGCCCCTTCCAGCGGGAAGAGAGGACGAACCAATGGTGGCCGTTAGTGGTGGTCTCTCTCCCAGCGGGGAGAGAAGTGATGGTTAGAGGAGATTCGGCTGACGTTTCCGGAAGGAAACGAAGCCTAGCGAGGGGGAGTGCGACGATGTAAATATCGTCGAATGGAGCTCCCGTGTATATGCGTGTATATACGTGTATGTGTGAGTATCGTAGCGGCCGAGAGTGCGTGTGTGTACGTGTGTGCGCGCGCTGTAGGAAATCGGCACGCGGGCACTAGTAACGCGAGCGCTGATTGGGGGCGCGGAAAATGGGCAGTAGATGGTGATAGAACGGGTGATGATTGAGAAAAGCGCGCGAATGGGTCCGCAGGAGGGGCGCGAGCGCGCAAGGGCAGTCATTACTCGACGAGCAATCGGGCGTGCGCGAGGTCTTGCCTTTTTTGCTGTGTGTGTGCGTGAGAGAGTGCGAAGAGGGACTGAGCGAGACGTGGTGGTCGAGACAGCGACAGCGAGGTCTAGGGCGACACAGCCGAGAAGGAGAGAGGAGAGCAGCAGCGAGAAGTGCGAGTACGTCCCGGAGCGCTCGCAAAGGTGAGTGTAGATTAAGCGGCGTGTGTGAATTAAGTCTGACGCGAGTTGCGGCCGGAGAGTGCGGGTCTCCGGCGACTGGTGGCCGATAGTGGTGGACTCCTTCCCAGCGGGGAAGGAAGTGGTTGAGGAGGTACTGTCTCCGTGGCAGCGTGCCGCGTAGAGATTAGCGCGTGGCGAATGGTGGTCACCGTCATCCCCGAGACGGCAGGAAAGCGCGGACTCCCCCCACGGCGAGAGTGGGTCTAGGAGCGGTCGGGTAGGTGAGAGAGTAGAAGATCGTGAATGGATGAGTGTTTCGTGCCGGGCGCCTAACAAATACGGCGCGGATTTATGTTAGAGCTTTCGATTAGTACGCGGTAAACGGGGCCGGCGCAGGAAGGGAATCGCAAGAGTACCGTGTTATATCCTTCATGCATGTTATGAAGCCAGTATCGCCATAGCCAAATGCTTGAAAAAAATGTTTATAGCAGCAACATTCCTATATTGATCTTCTTTTAATGTCTGATAAGGTGAACTTCTTTACTTGTCCTTCATGATTCTTTTTCACATATAATATTATTACTTAATAAAGAGAATACGACATCCATATTTATTGCAGTGCATAACTGTTTTTACTTCAGAAAATAAAATGTCAATTATATTGAGATTCAGGCAATGGCTGATAATGGTAGCTTCCTGGCAGAAGCGAAGGTTCCATAATATTTTTCTGCACAATAGCATATCTTTCGCTTCCTTTAAAAGTTGATTTAAATCTGTACACTAAATGTTTTTTGTAATAGTCAATATAGACTTAATTTTTCTTTAGTATCAATCCCTGTTATTTTAAGTATAAAGTTTCCAATAAAAGTTGAAGTACTAAAAGCTATTTCTAAAACATTAATTCAACTGTCACACGTATTATTCAAACACTTTTAAAAACTGATTTAAAATACCTTTACGTATTATAATACACTAAATGTTTACTCCCAAATCCGTTGGAAACAATGAAAACTAAGAATAATACTTTGTATAAAAAAGGTGCTGATGCTGATATCACAGTGTTTATATGAAATGACAGCTGTGCATGCTTACATTGCTTGCGGACTTTTTCATAGGTTAAAATCAGCTCTGTTACAGTGAATCCACATTGCATGCCGTTCGCCGTATGCTGTCAGAAAAAAAGTTGTTGTCTGAAATCTATAGGATTTATAACTCTATGGTTATAAATCCTATAGGAATTGTAACCATAGAGTTATAAATATTATAGATTTCGGACAACAACTATTTTTCTGACGGCATACGGCATACGGCATGCAATGTGGATTGACTGTTACAATAAAGGAGTGAGCTATGAGCCTGCAAGAGGCTGTCGTTGATAAGTCAGGTTGTTACGGTGCCAACTTAACTGCTATATAAGTTTAAAATCAAATTTTTATTTTTGTCAAAAATACCGTGCATAAATTATATTATTTATTTTTTATCTTTGTATTAATGTTTAAAATATTATTTTTGGATCTTTTAAAGTATATATAGACAGATATTTAGAGTGAGAATTTTAAATATATTAAGAAGAGTGAAATGAAAAAAAAAACTAAGGGGCCGAGCCCCCCTGTGTGTCTCGCTGAGCTCGACACGCCAACCCCCCAGCCCCCACAGACACCTGCTCCTCGCTTCGCTCGTCGCCCGCCCCTCCCTATGTAAAAACTTCGTTTTTACATAATAGGCATGACCGCAATGCTCAGAAAACCTTATAATTTTATTATTGCATTAATTGTAATACTTATTTTCATCGTTATTATCATTAGAATACACATCTCTGCAGTAATATTTAAATGGAAATTATGCATTCACTATTACATATTTATTATTTTTTTGTAGAAAGTTTGCCTTATAATTCTACAAATATAGTTATATGCAGATAACTTTTCAAATAGTCTATGATTCATATAAATTAATTATTAATTGAGATGATTAAAGTACACATAGGAATATTAAATATATAAGTACTATGATTGCAATCATATTTAAAATTAAAAACATTGTTTTCATTATTTCTATTATTATAATTCAAATGTTGAATAGAAAAAAAGTTTTATTTCAATGTTATCAACAACTTTTGTATTTGAAATTTTTGTGTTAAGTAAAATGCTTTTGAATAACATAAGGAAAACAAACCGTTTCATTACTCCCGATTAATACAAAAATATAAAGTTAAATTTTACAAAGTTTAACGAAAACTGTAGACTAATCGCTCACTGATATTCTTATAACTTATACATATACACACATGTACACATACACTAATACCGCGAATAGGAGAAAAACAAAAATAGAAAACTCAACACTGGTGCATTCGTCGATGGTAATCTGACTTGGTGCTGCGTGCGTGTAGAGTACATCAGCCGTAACGGCCATCTCGGCTATGGGCTTCGTATAGTGCGTTCGCACCAGCGGAAAAACGCATGCGATCCACGTGACCGTGAGCGCTCCCTGTATGTAAGATATGATATATCTATATATATGGATCGCGCGCACGCGCTTTCTGCTACTAGCCCTAGTGAGTCTATGTTGACTACGGCCCTACGGCGGCGTGCGTGCACGTATGTCCATGGTGTGATGTCAACAATCACATCCTCTGGCTCCCGGCGTTCCCAGTGATAACGGTGGCTGCTGCAATACGCCGCCCTGGATGATGTTGTCCCTTTCATCGTGTTTACTGCGGTTGATGATGATATTCTTCAGAGACAGGAAGGCAGCATGTCGACGGCGAGAGCAAATTTCGTAAGCCCTTTCTCGTTCCTAACCTCTCTGATAGGTAAGCTTATGGTACTTTCTCTTGTTGCAGGTATCTGGCGACGAGAGTAGTGTAAACGATTGGCCCTGCTGCAGAATCTTTCTTGAGTGTAGTGATGTTGCTTGGATCATTTATTTATTAGTCATATGTGGTTTTCAGATACTCAGCTTTCCATGTGTGTGTTTGACTCTTATACTAGTGGCTCTGTGTACAGTTTATCTGCTACTGGTGCCTTCAGCGACTCTCAGGATGGAGGTGTTTTCAGCAATGAAACAACAAGTGAAGGTTCCACCAGTCTTTCCCCTCTAATTGTTAGAGGTAGCTGGTGCAGCGAGAATAGTGAACAACAACCATTGCTACAGTATTTTCTTTTATATGGTAATGTTTTTTGTGTCATCTATTCATTAGTCATATGTGGTTTCTAGGTGCTCAACTCTCCTCGCTTGTCTCCTAGATCAGTGACTGATCTATTCATGTATTTTGTTTATTCCTACGGTGAGACAGTTCTTGAGATTGAGACACGCATGTCGGTCTCTATAGTATTTTCCTCTCAGATGGCTATTAGATAATTCTGAGCAGACTGTCATCCATGGAGTACTGCCTGCTCTGGGCTATTCAGCCTCATTTTGCAGCTTCCCCAGCTCTACAATGATCTTCAAGTGTTAGTGCTTTAGAATGTGAGGGGATAGATAATTAGAAACTGGGGGATATCATAAAAGTGCTGTGTGTGTGATTAGATGCGATACGGGTAAGCAGTTGTCGCTGGTCATATTAGCTCATCTAGTTAATTTTTAAGTTTAGTCAGGGTATAAGAACTCATTTCAAGGTATCTATTGTATCTTCAAAAAACTTAGATGATATCAGTGCTGTGGTGTTGTACATATTTGTTCAAGTGCCAATAAAAAGATTATACCCAATGAACATGGGAATACTGAAAAAAGTAAAAATGATATGTTATTGTGAACATTTCAACGAATAAAAGTGCTCAGATAATCTAATATATGATTTCTCACCATGGGAGACGTCAAAATGTTTCAGAGTTCTTAGTAAATATTTTTCTAGACAAAATTCAGATAATAATTTCAAAAAGTTTTATCTATACAAGAATGTCAAGAAAGCTTTTATTCTCAGTGATTCTTAGTTCATAAACTGGTTGCATTTTTAATTTTACAAGATTATGTGTGGCAATGATGGGTTATTAATTTAAGTAGTTTCAATAATAATTTCAAGAATTTATATCTCTACTATAAAAGAATATCGAGAAAGCTTTTTCTCTCACATTTTACAAGTCGTGTAGCAATGATGGGTTATTAATACAAATGGTCTAATCTAATCTACTGAAATCTGTGTAAATCTACCCGGATCCAGCTAGATTTCCCATGTGACATAGATCCAACTGGGTTTCCTAGCTGGATATTTTTGACCGGGTTCTAGTGATAATTTCAACAAATCCAAGTGTTGAGAGTAATATAATTAATTATTGGCTCATGGTGCCAATAATTAATTGCGAAGCTACAAAAATAATTAATGATATTATCATATAGCAGTCTTATAATAGAACTAATTTAAGGCTTTAATAATCAATTTCTAGTATCAAAAAATGAAAATACTTATAATATGCTCTGAAAAAAAATTATAAAAATATGAACTAAAAGCTTCGTTTTAAGATCTAATTTGTTCAAAAAGATATCGATCCCTTTAGTATTTATGTAATTTGTCTTCTTAATAATAATCTTTGAAAGTATAAAATAAGGTATGTATATAAGATTTTCCTGCAAACTGAAAACATAAAAAGAATGATATTTTCATATGACTTTACAATAATTAATAGTATTGTTAAATTATCATCATACCTAAGAATATACGCGTTTGATTATATTATTCCAAAAAATTTTACTAATGTAATCATTTTTCGAGCTCCTTAAAGAAACATTCAAATTTAAAACTTTTGTGAATAACAATACTATCATTTACTAATGATATTAAAAATATACTATACTATAATAAACCCTCATAATGTTATCACACTGTGTAATTATTATTTTCTCTTAAAAAGTTGTGAAATATATCTAAAAACATTTTACAAAAGTTTAAACTAAGACAAGTATTAGTCTCTCCCGTCCTCCCTCCCTTTATCTCTCTCTCTCTCTCTCTCTTTCTCTCTCTCTAAAGAAAGTCAATAAAGCCCTATACAGTTTGCGGTTTATTAGGGCGTGTACCACCGAGATTCTCCGCAAAAGATTAGTCGAGTCCCTAGTTCAACCCCACCTTGACTACTGTACGGTGGTCTACTTGGACGCGTCTGACGAACAGCGAGCGAGAGTGCAAAGATTGAGCAATTCATGTGTGAGGTACGTTACTGGGGCTAGGAGGGATGAGCATATCACCCCCTGCTTGAGACGTCTGGGCTGGCTCCGTATGGACTCACGCAGATTCTACTTCGCAGCCCTGCTACTATATAAAATAATTCGGATGCGTGAGCCCAGTTACTTGGCTGCCTTTTTACGGTGCACAAGCCTAGGCCAACAAGCAGGGGAGTGCAGCCGGAGCTTGCTTTCCTGCCTTGAACTATAAGACGGGTGATAGAGCGTTTCTGGCTCAGGGTGCCCGCTTTTGGAACTCCCTCCCCCCTCCCTGCGCTACCTTCCATCACTTTCATCATTCAAGAGGGCTGTGCGCCAACACCTGCTTGATCTCGACGCCTGGCCTCTCTATAAGGATGCTTAGAGCTGCCAGTGCGGGGACCTTTATCTAGTTTAGTATTAGACTGCGGATTAACTTTGATCTGTGATTTTTTGACTAAGCGGCTGTGATACCTTACTGTGATATTTTATGAAATGGTTAATGTATAACTGTAATTATTTTCCTTTTAGCGTATAGTACCAGCTGTGATATTTTCTCTAGTTTTATTTATTTATTTTGTCTTAATGAAGGGTCCTCGTGATTTTTAATGATTTTTATGTATTTTATTTTTATTTTATCATATGGTTCTTTTTTATTATTTTTTTATTATTTTTTTATCGTAATTGAAGGTCCTCGTAGACAAACATATTTTTATGTATAATTTATATATTTGTATCAGGTTGTATTACTTTTATTTTTATATATTTTTATTATATCTTATTTTACTGTATTTTATTTTAAGTTATACACTGTATAAATTCTGTATTAATTATTTTGCCGCGAAGGCAAATAAATCGTATCTATCTATCTATCTATCTCTCTCTCTCTCTTCCCCTCCCCTCTCTCTCTTCCTCTCCTTCTCTCTCAACTTCCGTGAAACTGAGTACCAAAAACTTTAATGAGAACTTAAATATTTTTTTAGAACAATCAACACGTTTATTAAAAGCTATTTTTTAAGTACGTTAAATTCTAACAACACAATTTGTCTAGTCCTTTTATTTCTTTTAGTCTCATCTATTCAATAAGGACTCTCTACAAATGGTAATAATTTTTTTCATGACTGTATAAACTCTCTCCCTCCTTCTCTTCCCCACCCCTCTCTCTCTCCCTCCCTCCCTCTCTCTCAACATCCGTCAACCTGAGTACCAAAAACTTTAATGATCGAGAGCTTAAATATTTTTTTTTTAAACAATCAACACGTTTTTTAAAAGCTAATTTTTTAAGTAATTCTATAACAACATAATTTATCTAGTCCTTTTAATTCTTCTACTCTCTTCTATTTAATAAGCACTCTTTACTAATGGTAATAATTTTTTTCATGACTGTACAAATAATCTATAAAATAATAATATTTATGATTTTGTAAAAGAAATCAAATAAATACGAATGAAAAAGTCTTTTAATTCTTTGAGTCATTGTATGCTGAAAAAATTATATGTAAGTAAGTACATTCAAATTGTTCACTGCAAATCAAACAAACGAAAGTTGTGAAATCAATTATCTATAGTCAAGTAATGTAAACAACTCTCGGAAACTACTGTATGACTGTTCTCAGAAATATATTCAAATGTGTTCATCTTTCTGAGCTATACAAATTAAACACAAAAAAGTACTGAAATCAATTTATTGCAGTCAAGTATCGGCCATAAGTTAACTTGACTGACATAATAGAACATTTCGTATCTAGCTTGTAAAATTACATTTTACGCCCACGTTGTAACTTCAAAATTATTCAGCCAGCGGGCATAAAATACTACTTAGCGCCGAAGAGGCCCAATAGCTCACATACTCTTACAAAACTTTATAGAACCTACGCACTTTACGCCCGTGTGGGCGAAAATTATTTTAATTATATAACTAGAATGCCTTCTCTTTATTTCTCAAATTCATAAGAATTTTTTTAGATATTTACGAAAAGTCAAAGCCTATATAAAAAAATTACATAGTTACCACCACATCTCCATTTTTCATTGATCTTTCTCAATTTTGAAATTTCTATAATATTACGCATCTTGGGAGGACAATAGAAGTCTATAGAGCTGCTCTAGAAGGGGTGGTCCTCCGATCTCCCATACGTACTTGGCGGGCCCGATGATTTGCAGTTTACCGGTGGGCTACTTAAATATAGAATACAAAATTTTTGCATAAATTCATTAACAATATTTATACCTATAAGTCTACTATAAATAATTACATTGGCTTTAATTTTTAATTGGTACCGTTAAGTACAACATCCCTATATGTGCAGAATCATGATTTACTTTTATTACCCACAATATTTTTCTTTGTGTCCGTCCTTTTTAAACGAGAATAAAATAAAAATTCATATAAATTTATAGTCTACTTCTAAAGTACTTTAAATTTTACTAACCGCTTTATAAGCAACCTATTGTGTATCCTTTTCCCGCGTGTAAATATCATATAAGATCTCATATGAGAATTTCAGGCATCGCATATCTCGTATCAGATCTCGATATGCGATGTCATCTGCAATTTTATATATTATGGGATTACATATGAGATCTCATATGATACTTTCAGACGAGTTTGCCCTTTCTATTTAAAAACAGAGTGATAGATTCACGGATCAGTAGTTAATATGTAGAAGCAACCCATTTATACATTTTATCTGATCTTTAAACATATGAATATTTATATGAAAATGACCATGTCTTACACCTTGAACTGCAAATCTTCGGGCCCGCCAAGTATGTATGGGAGATCGGAGGACCACCCCTGCTAGAGCAGCTCTAGACTTCTCTTTTCCTCTCAAGGTGCGTAATATTATAGAAAGTTCAAAATTGAGAAAGAATCATGAAAAATAGTGATGTGTTGGTAACTATGTAATTTTGCTTCCTCCTAGAGGAAGCTTTGTGATAGTAATTTTTTGAGTTGTTGTAAAAACATGTTATAATTGATATTCGAGGTGTTAGGAACCAAAATACATGATTTTTGAAAAATATCTGTATGGATGTGTGTGTGTGTGTGTGTGTGTGTGTGTGTGTGTGTGTGTGTGTGTGTGTATGTATGTGTGTGTGTATACGCCTGGATCTCAGCTTCTACTCGTTCGATTTTAACCGGACAAGTCTCATTCTTTTTGTTTTTTCTGTGTGATGGCGGGTCAAAAATCAGTTTTTTGATTGGGCCAATTCGTTTTTGTTTTATTTCGAATTTTCGATTTTCTCAAAATTGTTTTTGGCTTTTTTTCAATGATAAAATCGAGATATTTAAATCTAATGGGTATTATTCGAAACAGCGTAAAAAAACCTATAATTTCAAAAAAAAAAAATTTCTCTAGCTATCCCGGTTTTCTTGTTATTGACAAAAACGTGTTTTTTTTAAAAAGCTTATAACTCCGAAACCAAACGGTCAATTTTTTTGAGAAAAATCACGATAATGCAGAATATAAATAGCTGTAAGCTCTAAAAATTTGAATCCATTCTTTTGGTTAGTTTTTGAGAAAAAAATTGAAAAATGAAAAAAACGAGTTTTCTATGTCCAACGATTGCGGAAGTAAAATTGACTAAATCGCTTTAAAATTCCTTGAAGAGGTAGATTTTATATAGTTATCGGTCGAGTTCTTTGGGCAAAATGATTGGTCCAGAAATTTCAGAGATATTTGAGGTTAAAGTTTTTTTAACTTTTTTTCAAATCGTAATTTCTCGAGAACGGTTCTATGTATCTGGATCGGATGGGTAGCATTCGAAAGAGAATTAAAATATCTATATTTGGAAAAAAAAATTTTATGTCTAGCTATCACAGTGCTTTTGTTATGAACAAAAACAAAAACGTATTTTTTTTTCAAAAAAGCTTATAACTCCTTAATCCTATCTTCTATCTTCAAAAATGATTGATTAGTTATGATATCAATTTATTAGTGGTTTGGTTGGTGGGTGTAACGGGTTGCTAGGTCACAAAAACAGAAGTGGTGTAGTTTCGATAAAATCACAGCGCTCACCGCGCGCTTCGAGAATACTAGTGATGTTATATATGTATATATGTATATATTATGTTAAGGACGTTCTCCGGGTCGAAACATCAATTTTAGTTTTTATATTTTTAAATAATGTTTTATTAATTTGATAATCAAAGAGTAAGTACATGGAACAAATATATACTTGAAAGAACATAAGACAATTTTTTTCAGACAAATTCAGGCAATAGTCACTATGGTATTGTTACAATTAAAAACAAAAAGTTCAATAAGTTCTTTAAATTTTTTTATTTGTTATCCGATCTTAACGAAATAAAGCTTATTTTGTTTAAGAAAGTTTTGATGAAAACTTGACTTGCTTTTCTTAAACAAATTAATATTGCGCCGTACTGGTAACTCGTATCATAAATTTTCCCATCGATACTCCCCCTGAAATTTCTTAACGAACAAAATAAGCTTTATTTCGTTAAGATCGGATAAAAAATAAAAAAATTTAAAGAACTTATTGAAGTTTTTGTCTTTAATTGTAACAATACCATAGTGACTATTGCTTGAATTTGTCTGAAAAAATTGTCTTATGTTCTTGCAAGTATATATTTGTTACATGTACTTACTCTTGGATTATCAAATTAATAAAACATTATTTAAAAATATAAAATCTAAAATTGCTGTTTCGACTCGGAGAGCGTCCTTAAACCTGGAAAATTCATGGCGGTTGATATAAATAAGTAAAAGAATGAATAAATTTGAAAATTAATACCTTTTAATCTTCAAAATAAATTTAATTATAATTATGGCATAATTTGTTGCAAAAATTATAAATTTCGTTATTAAAAATTAATTAAAGGAATCACAAAATTAAGTTTGAGGAAGCAACGGAGTCAGCTTCTTCACCAGAGACGTCTGCGTCTCGGACCGAATCGCCAGAGAGACCGAAAAAGAAAAAGAAGAACAGAAAATTTTGGCGATATCGGAAGGAGGGCTCGGATAGCCGCGGCCCGTTCAGCTCGAGTAGCGGGACGAACATCGACGAGCGAGCAGGAACAGGCTCCGACGGAACAGTCGGCACGAGTGCGGCCAGCGTACGGGCCGTTGAAGTGCTGGGACTGCCGGGTGCCTGGTCACATTCGCCGAGAGTGCCCGAATCGAACGAAAGGCCCTCGGTAAACGAGTTCGTCTGCTGACGACACGCAGTGAACTCGCGAACACTGACGGATCAGGTACGGAGCGAGGGAGACGAATCCTTCCATCGTACGAACCAATAGAAGGGGGGATTTCCCCCTGGAACAACGAGACATCCCCTCCAAGAGACGAAGAAGCCGGTCAAGGATGAGAGATCGCGACCGCCGAGGGATCGACCGGTGAAGAGCGACCCACCGAAAGCCGCTGAGCGCCGCCGAGCAGCGAGCGTCATGCGATCGGGTAAAAGCGTCCCCGGGGACGCCCGCGCGGATCGGTTCGCGTCGCAATACGGACGGCAGGAGGAGGAATCCGAGAAACCCCCGAATGCCCTATAGAACGCGGACGTTCCGAGGGCAACGACGAAAAGGAGAGGGAGGTAAATCGGTTCGAGGCAGGAACGGATGGAAGTTCGAGTCCTGCGATATCTCTCCGAGGAGGTAGCCGACACGCCCCCGTCTAAGGGATTCAAGGATGCAGAGCAGACTATCCAGGGTATAGTCCGCGTCTGGTCGGGGGGTGTAACGGCAGGCGCGTCTGTGTGTGTGTATGTGCGCGAACACGGAGCTCGGATCGAGCCGATCTCCGACGCACGGTATACACACAGGTAGTTGATCGAAAACATAAACATACCGTGGCCTTGGAGAAGGCAAGGCCGACAATTGCGGCGTGAGGATTTGCAAATAGAGTCGGGCTTGTCCTCGTATTTCTCCGGGGGCTCGCGTGTGTGTGTGTGTAGTTGCTCGTACGCGTAGCTGTGCGAAAAGTACCGAGCGCAACTACGACACACAATGAGCCCCGAAATGAAAACTCGCGTCAACCTTGCGCGAGGGGGAAGGAGAGCGAGAGACAGAGCCCGGCAGTATCGCTTCTGCCGTAGCTGAGACAGCTGCTCGTCCCCAGTGCGCAACGACTTGGAGAGAGAGAGAGAGAGAGAGAGAGAGAGAGAGAGAGAGAGAGAGAGAGAGAGAGAGAGAGAGAGAGAGAGAGAGAGAGAGAGAGAGAGAGAGAGAGAGAGAGAGGGCGGGGGAGACTAATACTTGTCTTAGTTTAAACTTTTGTAAAATGTTTTTAGATATATTTCACAACTTTTTAAGAGAAAATAATAATTACACAGTGTGATAACATTATGAGGGTTTATTATAGTATAGTATATTTTTAATATCATTAGTAAATGATAGTATTGTTATTCACAAAAGTTTTAAATTTGAATGTTTCTTTAAGGAGCTCGAAAAGTGATTACATTAGTAAAATTTTTTGAAATAATATAATCAAACGCTTATATTCTTAGGTATGATGATAATTTAACAATACTATTAATTATTGTAAAGTCATATGAAAATATCATTCTTTTTATGTTTTCAGTTTGCAGGAAAAACTTATATACATACCTTATTTTATACTTTCAAAGATTATTATTAAGAAGACAAATTACATAAATACTAAAGGGATCGATATCTTTTTGAACAAATTAGATCTTAAAACGAAGCTTTTAGTTCATATTTTTATAATTTTTTTTTCAGAGCATATTATAAGTATTTTCATTTTTTGGTACTAGAAATTGATTATGAAAGTCTTAAATTAGTTCTATTATAAGACTACTATATGATAATATCATTAATTATTTTTGTAGCTTCGCAATTAATTATTGGCACCATGAGCCAATAATTAATTATATTACTCTCAACACTTGGATTTGTTGAAATTATCACTAGAACGCGGTCAAAAATATCCAGCTAGGAAACCCAGTTGGATCTATGTCACATGGGAAATCTAGCTGGATCCGGGTAGATTTACACAGATTTCAGTAGATTAGATTAGGCCACTTGTATTAATAACCCATCATTGCTACACGACTTGTAAAATGTGAGAAAAAAAGCTTTCTCGATATTCTTTTATAGTAGAGATATAAATTCTTGAAATTATTATTGAAACTACTTAAATTAATAACCCATCATTGCCACACATAATCTTGTAAAATTAAAAATGCAACCAGTTTATGAACTAAGAATCACTGAGAATAAAAGCTTTCTTGACATTCTTGTATAGATAAAACTTTTTGAAATTATTATTTGAATCTTGTCTAGAAAAATATTTACTAAGAACTCTGAAACATTTTGACGTCTCCCATGGTGAGAAATCGTATATTAGATTAACTGAGCACTTTTATTTGTTGAAATTTTCACAATAACATATCATTTTTACTTTTTTCAGTATTCCCATGTTCATTAGGTATAATCTTTTTATTGGCACTTGAATAAATATGTACAACAGCACAGCACTGATATCAACTAAGTTTTTTGAAGATGACAGATGCTTTTTAAACCAAGGCTCAGACCAATATTTCAAATCGGCATCATAAATTATATTGTATATTTATAACCTCACATGTCACTCAGCAATATTTTCTTCTATGCAAAAACTTGTTATGAAAATTATGAGCCTCATAACACATAATTATTCAATAAACACTTGTTCTATTCTCAAAACATTTGAAACTGATTTTTAATAGAAGTTTTCAAATTTGATTATAAACACTTCATGTAACACGGCATATTATATTTTAATTATTATTACACAAAACACTGAAAATTATATTGTATATTTATAACCTCGTGTATCACTCAGCAATATTTTCTTCTATGCAAAAGCGTATTATGAAGTTTATCAACCTCATAACACGTAATTACTTATTAATACATACTTGAGCTATTTTCAAAACATTTCAAACTGATTTTAAGTAGAAGTTTTAAAATTTGATACTACACTTCATGCAACACATTTAACCGGTATTTTATTTTTTTATATTACGCAAAACACTGATTAGATGCCATTTTTTAATCACTATGTTATTTGTTATCTATAACATCTGATTATATGTGCACTTCATGCAACACATCATACCGGTATTTTATTTTATTTAACACAAAACACTGATTACATGCCATTTTTTAATCACTATGTTATTTGTTATCAATAAAATTTGATTATATGTGCACTTCATGCAGCCCATCATATTGGTATTTTATTTTATTTATTACACAAAACACTGATTAGATGTCATTTTCTAATAATCACAACATTTTTATTATCAATATAATTTTCAACTAGATAGACGATCTATGAAAATCACAATTTTCTTTTCTTATTTTGAAAAACTTACTTCAAAACATAATACTTCTTTGGTACTTTGAGTCCAATACTGTCTAAATAAACATCTTAGTTGTTGTTTGTTTTATGTGTGATTCATTGAAAGCAATGAAACTGTCATTTTCTTCATTGACATCCACGTACTCTATTTGCCCGGTCAAATATGAAGACAAATTTTTAACATTCTTCTAAAATTATATCTCATATGAAAAATTTTCATGTTAAGAACATATAGATACATCTTGAAAAATATTATGTCGTAAATAGTATTTGCCTGCTCTTCCATAATAATATTGGTTTGGTTTTTCTTTCTTGAGTAGTACTATATTCTTACTATATTCTTTAATATAAATTATTCTATTCTTAAGCGTCTGTTCTTGTATTAAAATAACTTTTTCTTGTCCATTAATAATAAAATAACCACCAGGGTCATGAGGGCACTCGTTCATTTTTGCTAATTCAAAATTAGATTTTTCAGACAGTACACAATTACAACTCAACATTATTGGCTATATTACATATATCTCCATATTTCCAAAATGAGTCGAAAAAAATCTTCTGGTATAATATCTGTAAGATAATAATTAATGAATTCTTCTGTGTTAAAAAATATTTTTTAACAATTATCTATTTACTTGGTAATATCCTTATATTTTCTGATATACTCTGTAAAAATAAAAACAAGATTTCACAAAGTAACAATACTTATTATAAACTTTATTGATTTATAACTTGATAATAAAAGTTTGCTACTTATCTGATTATAATATATTGCTATTGCCCATTGATATTCACAGCTGCTTACATAGGTTATTTTCCAATCCACTTGAAGATTTAAAAATTTCTTGAGACTCATGGACATACAGAAGATTCGGTTAGCCTACCCTACTTTTTCGATGAACTTGAATAATTAATAATAATTAATGAACTCTTCTTTGTTAAAAACTATTTTTTGACAGTGATCGATTTACTTGGTAATAATCCTTACATTTTCTGATATACTCTGTAAAAATAAAAACAAGATTTCACAAAGTAACAATACTTATTACAAACTTTATTGATTTATAACTTATAATAAAAGTTTGCTACTTATCTGATTATAACATATTGCTATTGCCCATTGATGTTTATAGCTGCTTATATAGGTTATATTTTTTCAATCAAATCCATTCCAATTCATCCAAAATGAAATAATCTGTATATGTTTCTGTATGTATATATAATAAGTACTTATCTAACTAATAAAAGTTATTTTCCCCGTTGATTGATACACATAATTCTTCTCATAATTAGTTGATTTCTTGAGATCTTTGAAATATATTATTATTAACTAACTCACTAAATGATAACATTTGTATATAAAAATACTGACATGTTATATGTAAGGTTAAGCGTCGACCAGATACGGGTGTGTATATGTACTATATATATAAATATATATAGATATACAAGCGTAAAATAGACGACAATTGGAAGTGTCGTAAGAGCTGCAACCCGGATATCTGAACAAGGAGAAGAAGAGTTCGGAAAGAAAACAGCACATAAAAACATTCAGCTTTCTATATCTTTTGAACGAGATAATATTTTTAAATAAAATCTTTTGATTTGAGTAGAGTAATGAAATGGCTTTCGATTAAGAGGGATATGTTATATAGTAAAAACTAACGCAATACACGCAAAAGCGCATTGAATTTTTCGTAAACCCATTTCAATGTATATGGGAGCGTCCAGCAGAAACGGGCCACCGAGCGCGCGCGCTGCCTTTTTCGCGTAAAAGGTGCTCTGTTTAACTCGCTCATAATCGTATGCTGCGTCTTTGAAAAAAAAACCGAGGACCTATATCGATAGATTTTTTTCTGCTATTTCCAATTGTGCCATTGTTTTTATTGCGAAATGCGTTCTTCCGGACGAATACTCGAGTTGAATATTGAAAGCCATTTTTCTCAAAGTATATCATGTTTTTTTTTCAAAATAAACTACACCATTGGAAAGTACAACTTTTAAGCTTCAAAACCCTATCCTGGAGAAGTTGGAGAAATAAAGGGTTTAAAAGTAACAACATGAAAAAGACAGCGCCGAGGGTCCGCGCGAGCCCCTCGCGCCCGTGCGTACGGCACGTTTAAGTGCACGCTCTATTCAATTCGCTAATAATCGTGTACCAAGTCTCTGAAAAAAGAACTAAGGACATATATCGATAGATTTTTTCCTGCTCTTTCCAATGGTGCTATTATTTTTATTCCGAAATGCTTCCTTCTAGTTGAAAATTCCATTTGAATGTTTAAACTCTATTTTTTCAATAAAATATCTTTTCAATAAAAAGTCTTTTCTCCAAAATGAATTATATTCTTTAAAAGTACAAGTCTTAAACTATAAAATATTATATTTTTAAGTTGAAACATGAAAAGTTCAAAAATAGTAAGATCAAAAAGACAGCGGCTGCCCGAACTTTTTACGCTATGCTCAAGGGCGGATTAATACACGCGATGTGCTATTTCGCCCTTTCTTTAACCAACTAACAGAAGTTTAACATTTTGATGATAAACGCAAACACACACTGAATGTGTCCCACTGCTACCAGCTAAAACACAATATTTAGGACGACATTCGGCAAATTTACTGAATCCTATTTTCGATCCACGATACTGTTGCTTATATTTTAAATATAGTTCTCGAAGATTGTTTAAAACAAGCCGTTTCTGGATGTAACTTTTTATGCCATCATCATTTTTTATACATTTGTTATCTTTATAGCCTGACATAATTCTACTATTCTCATCACTTTCATAGAAGAGCTTTGCTTGATCTAAAGTATCACTTGATATTTTTTTATTTCCTCTGTTGTCATTTAATTGGGCTGGGTTATCAAATAATTTACATTTCGATGAAAGTCGACGAGACAAGTTCGAAAATCTAGCTACTTTGCGTGTGCTCCAGTTTTTAGGAAGTAATTTCAAAAGTAATATCTTTTCCACTTTTGTCAAATTTTGGTCATTCAACAATTTTTTCAAATTAAAAATAATTTCTTTAGAATCTTCTATTGAAATCTCACTCTCTTCTTCAATCTGAGCATTAGATTTTATTCGACAAGAATCTTATATTTTGTCTCTATCAGTTAAATGCGGATAACAAGCTCTAAGTTTATCGGAAACAAACCTAAGTTTCGATGAATGCTTTATTTCATCAAATGGATTACAGCAACGATTTAAAATGTTAGACATTTTATTAAGCTTTTTTTTATTAAGACAATAAGACAAAGGGGCAAAGTAATAAGGCATGTGCATAAAGCACCTGGCTAGTGGGCGACGCAGACCTCTATTTAAGCCTGCGGGGTGATGTTTTTCATTGAAGGTAGCGCGCTTGGTACTTGCCATCTAGCGGGCACTTCGGGTACTAATCCCGAACAGAAGCATTTCGGAATAAAAATAATAGCACCATTGGAAAGAGCAGCAAAAAATCTATCGATATATGTCCTTAGTTCTTTTTTCAGAGACTTGGTACACGGTTATTAGCCAATTGAATAGAGCATGCACTTAAACGTGCCGTACGCACGGGCGCGAGGGGCTCGCGCGGACCCTCGGCGCTGTCTTTTTCATGTTGTTACTTTTAAACCCTTTATTTCTCCAACTTCTCCAAGATAGGGTTTTGAAGCTTAAGAGTTGTACTTTCCAATGGTGTAGTTTATTTTGAAAAAAAACATGATATACTTTGAGAAAAATGGCTTTCAATATTCAACTCGAGTTTTCGTCCGGAAGAAAGCGTTTCGCAATAAAAATAATGGCACCATTGGAAAGAGCAGGAAAAAATCTATCGATATAGGTCCTTGGTTTTTTTTTCAAAGACGCAGCATACGATTATGAACGAGTTAAACAGAGCGCCTTTTACGCGAAGAAAGGCACCGCGCGCGCTCGGTGGTCCGTTTCTACTGGACGCTCCCATATGTAGCACGGGTCGCTCCTTTTAGGCTTCTTCTATAACTTGCCTTCGGAGCGCTCCCGCGCTCCTTGATATATAAGTGAGTCTTGCCTATTTAATAGTTTTCATTTTAATTCTTTATACATATTGAACTTTACTATACTACAAAATCTATAACACATACATTACGCTAGAGTTTTTTTTGTGTAATATATTACTTTAACTTGTACTTTTATAATATTAGACAATTTTGATTCTCTTAGTTCAATCGCTTAGGTTCTGTGAACATAATTAACAGGTTAAGCTGTGTAATTTTATATGAAATTTCTATTTGTTATCAAAACAGTAGGATAACATAATTATAGATTTTTAGCAAGGCAATTTTAAACATTTTTCTAATTTTGATTTTACTATATACTAAGTTCTCTAGATCATGACAAGAAATTGTAAGTTCTGACAGCTTTTATGTAACAGTTTTTGTTAGTTATTATTTTGGTTTTTTTATTGGTATTTAAACGATATCTATATCCTTTGTATTTAAGAGTTCTATTGGAAATCAATTCTTTGTACGATAAGCAAAAATTGTCTATTTTATGTATATTTTGGCGTTTAAAATCTTTTTTATAGATTTAACTCGTCAGGTATTATTTATTTTACATGAAAACCTTAAATGGGAAAAAGTTTTGTTTAACTATTATCTATAACTTATGTATTGAATATTTTTGTGTAAAATTAAATACTGTCAAGTGTTACGAATGGTCGAAAATCGTCCATTTTATGTGTATTTTTTGGCGTTTAAAATAGTTTTTATAAGTCTAACTCGTCAGGAGTTGATTTTACAAAAAAATGTTAAGTAGAAAAAAGTTTTGTTTCAATATTATCTACAACTTTTGTATTTAACATTTTTGTGAAAAATCAAATCCTGACAAGTTATAATCGAAAATCCTCAATTTTATGTGTATTTTGGCGTTTAAAATCGTTTTTATAAGTCTAACTCGTCAGGAGTTGATTCTACACAAAAATGTTGAAGGAAAAAAAGTTTCGCTTCTGTATTATCTACAACTTTTGTATTTAACATTTTTGTGTAAAATCAAATTCTGTCAAGTTACAGTCGAAAATCATTCATTTTTGACCTTTTTTTGCTGTTTTTCGTAGTTATGTTGACAAATATTGCTCGTAGAAGAGAGTTTTCAACATAAAAAAGGTGTATTTTAATTAGTTTTAGCAGATAGACCTATACATGGTAGCTTAGAATTAATTTTTCTAGACGAAAGGCTTAAAAATCGATTTTTTGAAATTTTTCTTTGTGCTGGCATTTTGAAAATTTTCTATTGATCATTCTCGCTGGAGAACTGGAACTTTGGTCTAATTAGACGAGTTTTTTCCCGGAATCCCGAAGGAATCGGTTGAAAATTTATTGAGATAATCGAGCAACATGCGTACATACGGGCGTACAGACATACATACATCACAGAAAACGCTCTAAACGCTCTCATTCTGAGTGGAAAATGGTTTTTACACATTAAATTTTCAGTATTTGAATTCTTACTATTTTCACTCTGGTGAAATTATAAGGCTCTCCCGAGTAGCGGTCGTGGCTAATTAGTAGAAATAATATATGATTGTATAATTATGTATACAAGGGGAAAAATGTAATTTGAACAAAAAACAAATGAAAAGCTTTATCAGTATTTTGTGTATATTCTTAAAACAAAAATAGATAATACTTTAAAACTAATTGGGACATATTCTACAAGTGTTTTTTTAGTAAAATATGTAATAAAAAAAAATTGATTTTTCGTCATTCTAAAGGTGTCCGACCCCCTTAAGGAAGTTATAATTTTCTCTACTGCTAGCAAAGCATACGCTGAATCATGTTTTCGGTCATCACTTATGTCTGCGAAACTTTGTGTCGGATCCCTTTGATAAGACACTGCTGTGAAAATAGAAATTTGATCATTAACTCAATGATTTCCTTGAACAACTTTATTATGAATCACAGCCCAGTTTTCAGCGAAGTCTATTTGAAGAACTAAATGATGTGAGTCTTATTTAGCACTTTCTCTTTCTGCTTTTATAGCATTGCGTTGTATATTTTTTACATGCATGTGACTACTAACCTTCATGGTCTAAACCGAAAGTTTATCTTTAAAAGCAGAAATTGATAGTGTCTTTTTAATCAAGTTTCCATTATCCCACAAAGCATATGTAATTTCTTCTGTGCCTTCTACATCTTGCAGTTTTAAAACATGAAACGTAATTCCCTTAATTCCTGGACATATTTTACATTCTTGTAAATAACATAAATCAGATGGCTCAGAACACATTGTTGCATTTATTATTTGTGATCGAATTTCATCCAACTCTGTAACATTACTCCCTCTGAAATTAATTAAGCTCGTAAAAAATAAATAATAATTTGCGCCATAGACGCAGAGACAAATTTCTTTGATGGAGCCAAGTAAGACATATTTTGGTGTCAAACTATAAAACTTCGATTTACCAATTTTCAATTCGGGATAATCATTTTTAAATGTTTCATACGTTGCTTTCAGTAAGGACTTCGAGTAAGAAAACAATTAACTTTCTTCTCTTTTTTATCATTTATTTTAACAGTAATGACGTCACTCTTATTAGGACTGCCTTGAACAATTACAATCGTCATTTATATAATATTCCATAACAATTTGTTTGGTCCTTTCATCAATTGGATGGCCTGTGTACGCTTCTGGTAATGGATGAAGGTAGCAAAGTCAGAATTTTTATTTTTTCTGATACCGTAGAACATTTTCGTAGGGCTAATCCAATATATTGTACCCATTCCGTACAATGACATAGAGCTGTGATTTATTCATTTGATTCAACAGAAACGGCATAGAGTGTCTTTAACTTAGCATCGAGGGTACTACAAAATCTTGAAATTAGTTTTGTGTTTTTTTTGGTTTACGTAATTTTCAGTTTATTTTTCACGTATAAGGTTTTTTATTTTAAGTGGTGACACAGAGCCTAAAAATGATGTACTCATTTCATTATTAAATTCTTCGCTGCGTTCTGGAGTACTTGCTAAAAAGTCTTCGTCTATATCAACTTCAATATCGCCAACTTCATTCTCGGTTGCTACATCGACTACGATGTTGGCAAATTCATCGTCAGTGCCATCCACCAATTTTAAAGCAAACTTATAAGAATTGTTACATGTACTTGTAGACAGTGTCAAAAGTAAATTAGGATAGCGACATTTCAATGGATGAACCAGATCATCTAAATGCTTGAATCGTGTTTTATTCGATAGATAGTAGGCTTTCTTATGTCTCCCAAAGAAATTGGGACATTTAATTCTATCTTTTGAAAAATACTCAGACATAGTGGTTGTTTTAATATAATAGAGATATGTAATAAATTTCAAAAGAATGTGTATTGTATTAAAAAATACTACAGTTATATATAGTGTAACGGACTAAAAGCTGTCCTCGATGCGCTATATCTCAACGCGGACTTGCCGATGAACGGCGCAGCAATTGACAAGCGCGAGCACTTACTCGTGCCAACCCTCGATGATTAGCGGCCCGTCAGCTCCGTGCTGTTGCTCGCCGTCGGTAGCAGACTTCGTCGCAGCCCTCTCTCTCTCGAGCGTGCTGCCCCAGCTACTCAGTATCACGCGAGTACTACGTACTCGCGTCTGCGGAGGCCGGCGGTATTCTTCACCGTGCCACCGAATAGGGAATTAAAAGTAGGATGCGTGAAATAATACGCGAACAAGTAAAAGCAAAGAATTATCTTTATTGCCCCTGGAGGCTGTTCACTATTTACACGTGCGGCGCGTACTCTAGGTACGCGCCGATTCGGGTGATGCGCCCGCACACGCGATGTACGTGGGTGCTCTGCCGCACACACGTACGCGTAAAAGCGGCTCGCGCCGCGTCGGCCGATCGCCGCGCACGATTGGCCCTCACGCGCGCGTCGGCGGCCTCGCACGCTCGTCCCTGTTCCGCTCTCCGGACGTACGTCGTCCGCGGGGAGAGCGCGTGTCCGCCTGGCCACGACTTATCTCAGTTGCAGCGAGAAGTCGCGGTTGAACGCGCTCAGCGGTGCCTGCTGCAGCGCGCCGCTGTGTATCTCTCTCTCTCTCTCCTTCTTCGCTGCTACGGGCCTCACCTTTCTCTCTCTCTCTCTCTCGCTCCTGCGAGTATTGGCCGCGATGCTCTCTCTCACACGCTCCCGTGAGTGAGCTCGGCCGCGCTGCTCTCTCTCGCTCTTTTGCTGCCTCGGTCGAGTGTGGCTCTCACTCCCTCTCCCTCAACCACCGGCGAATGAGGTTCTCGGAGCCGTGCTGCGTCTCACTCTCTCACTCTCGTGCACTATACTGCACTTACTCCGCGATCCTCGTGCACTTCACTTCGACTCTCTCTCTCTCTCTCTCTCTCTCTCTCTCTCTCTCTCTCTCTCTCTCTCTCTCTCTCTCTCTCTCTCTCTCTCTCTCTCTCTCTCTCTCTCTCTCTCTCTCTCTCTCTCTCTCTCTCTCCAAGTCGTCGCGCACTGGGGACGAGCAGCTGTCTCAGCTACGGCAGAAGCGATACTGCCGGGCTCTGTCTCTCGCTCTCCTTCCCCCTCGCGCAAGGTTCACGCGAGTTTTCATTTCGGGGCTCATTGTGTGTCGTAGTTGCGCTCGGTACTTTTCGCACAGCTACGCGTACGAGCAACTACACACACACACGCGAGCCCCCGGAGAAATACGAGGACAAGCCCGACTCTATTTGCAAATCCTCACGCCTCAATTGTCGGCCTTGCCTTCTCCAAGGCCACGGTATGTTTATGTTTTCGATCAACTACCTGTGTGTATACCGTGCGTCGGAGATCGGCTCGATCCGAGCTCCGTGTTCGCGCACATACACACACACAGACGCGCCTGCCGTTACACCCCCCGTCCAGACGCGGACTATACCCTGGATAGTCTGCTCTGCATCCTTGAATCCCTTAGACGGGGGCGTGTCGGCTACCTCCTCGGAGAGATATCGCAGGACTCGAACTTCCGTCCGTTCCTGCCTCGAACCGATTTACCTCCCTCTCCTTTTCGTCGTTGCCCTCGGAACTTCCGCGTTCTATAGGGCATTCGGGGGTTTCTCGGATTCCTCCTCCTGCCGTCCGTATTGCGACGCGAACCGATCCGCGCGGGCGTCCCCGGGGACGCTTTCACCCGATCGCAGGACGCTCGCTGCTCGGCCGCGCTCAGCGGCTTTCGGTGGATCGCTCTTCATCGGTCGATCCCTCGGCGGTCGCGATCTCTCATCCTTGACCGGCTTCTTCGTCTCTTGGAGGGGATGTCTCGTTGTTCCAGGGGGAAATCCCCCCTTCTATTGGTTCGTACGATGGAAGGATTCGTCTCCCTCGCTCCGTACCCGATCCGTCAGTGTTCGCGAGTTCACTGCGTGTCGTCAGCAGACGAACTCGTTTACCGAGGGCCTTTCGTTCGATTCGGGCACTCTCGGCGAATGTGACCAGGCACCCGGCAGTCCCAGCACTTCAACGGCCCGTACGCTGGCCGCACTCGTGCCGACTGTTCCGTCGGAGCCTGTTCCTGCTCGCTCGTCGATGTTCATCCCGCTACACGAGCTGAACGGGCCGCTGCTATCCGAGCCCTCCTTCCGATATCGTCAAAATTTTCTGTTCTTCTTTTTCTTTTTCGGTCTCTCTGGCGATTCGGTCCGAGACGCAGACGTCTCTGATGAAGAGGCTGACAGCGCATATCCGGAGCTGACCTGCTCCATCCCTTCCAAAATCATTTGGGAGAAGCGCTCCAGCATCTCGTCCAGCGTTTCATTGCTCTGGGGGGACAGTGCCGGCGGCTCCTTGTCCTCAATCGCCGTTCTCTTCCTCCTTAATGGTGCCGCTTTGGGAGCCCTGTGCGCTAACTCAGCGTAAACACGAGCATCTGGTGGAGGCGGGAGCTTATAACGCTTTTCGGCGTGCCCCGCTAACTCGTTCTCCACCGCTTTGTCGGATAGCGTATCGACATCTGCGAATTCCCCTCGTCTAACCCACTGCTGCAGCCGTGGCTTCGTATTTCGACGAAACGTTCCCAGCTGGGTTGCGAGGGGCGATGGTGGCTCCATCTTACTCATCATTACCTTAGGGCAGGTGATGAAGTCACGGACCGATCCGTCGGGTCCTTGGGTGCGCATCGCCATCTCGTGGGCTAAGCGCTGGTGGAACCGGTCTTTCACGCCGAACCATCGATGAATTTTCCGGCGGAATTCATTCCACGTGGACCAATTCTGTCTATGGGAACGGACCCACACCCCAGCCACACCGACGAAGATTTCGAGCAAAGCACTTAATTTCTTGTCTTCTGAGAACTTTACCAGGGCCCATTTCTCTTCGACTCTATCGAGGAACAAGTCGATATTTTCCTCTCGCTCTCCAGCGAACCTCATTCCCCAACGTCGAACTATTTGACCGACATGCCTTGGTGTTCCGCCGGTCGTATCTTTGACGTTGTGTTTCGCCGTCAGCAACGTCGCATCCCGCGAATCGCGCCGTTGCTCAGAATCGGAAGTGTTCCGCACTCGATTCTGAGCTCCCCCCCCTCTCCAGGCATCGCCGAAGCTCATTCGGCGCGGGAGCGGGATGGGTGGCGACGGTGATATTCTATCACCGGGGGATGGTTGCTGTATCCTAACTCTTCTTCTCGTTCTTCCATGTTGTCCGGAGTTTCTTGTTGCGGTTTCTTCTTCCTGTGGCGGACAAGTGGACGTCGAGTCTGCCGAATCGTCGTGATTGGCCTCTCCACCTGTCCGGACGATCTCTGTCGTGTCACTCGTCGGACAGGGTGTTGACTTGCCAGTCAATGTCCGGAGGGTCTCTTCTATCCTCCGCAATCTGGCTTCCATTCCCTCGACTTATGCTGCCCACTCGTTCGGGACTTGAACCGACGTACCGTCCGCCATCGTAATCGTGTGCGTTCTGCCATTTTCCAATTGACGTCCGGTACTCTCCTGAGCCTCGGTCGAGTCGCCCTCAACTTGTGCACCTGGGGCATCCGCTGCCCGTACAGTGCTTCGCTCGAGGCACTGTACTTCTGTCGCGTCCGACTTCAGTATCTCGAGTGGATGTGGCTTGTCACTGGTGGAGATCACGTGATCCACGAACGCTTCACGTGCGTTCATGCGCTCCAACAGTGTCGAATCCTCATCATCGGCGACTAACCCCGCAAAATCCCTGGGATCGTAAACCGAGGACTTGCGTGTATTGCTGTGCCTCTTCGTCGCTGAGGCACTTACACCAATCCTCGACGGCTTTTCTTGCTGAACCCGCCATCGCTGTACTAATTTGACTAATCACTGTCAAAATATGTTCAGCGCAACTCGTTTACGGGTTATTAGCCGCACGAAACTCGCTCTCAACAAGTTCTAATCTCTCTCGGAGTGTACCTGTGCGCGGCTAATCGATCGCACGCACGTATCTGGTTGGCGCACCAAAACTACAAAAAGTAAAAAATAAATACAATTTAATTTTTCCACCTGACCAGGTACACTCCCTTTGAGTGCGTGTGTGTGTTTGTGTTTCGGTCCGCCTCCCAGTTGAGGTCTTACAATTTTGTACCTTCAGCTGGGAAACGCTAAATCGCTACTTTTATCTCAAAAAGTCAAAACAAAAAAAACACAAAAATTTTCGCGAAACCGTTTCCAAAATATTACACGCAACTTTCCGGTCGAGAAAAAAATTGTTTATTTCTCCCTGTCGGTCTCTCGTACCGGCAGAGTCCACACACACACGCTTACACACGTAAGTTACCGCGCGCTCGCGAAATTTGGTACGCGACGCGTCGCGGTTATCTTCACCACCCGTTTTTCCTCCAATCCGTAGGAAAAAGAATCAATTTCCCCGCACGCTCTTTGGTGGCAGGTGTCCGTGTATCCACACGTTATGGGGCCAGTTGTAACGGGCTAAAAGCTGTCCTCGATGCGCTATATCTCAACGCGGACTTGCCGATGAACGGCGCAGCAATTGACAGGCGCGAGCACTTACTCGTGCCAACCCTCGATGATTAGCGGCCCGTCAGCTCCGTGCTGTTGCTCGCCGTCGGCTGCTTTCAGCAGCAGCCGCGCCTTTTCGCTCCGTTACAATGCGCGACTTCGTCGTCGCGCTCTCTCTCTCGAACGTGCTGCCCCAGCTACTCAGTATCACGCGGGTACTACGTACTCGCGACCGCCGAGGCCGACGGTATTCTTCACCGTGCCACCGAATAGGGAATTAAAAGTAGGATGCGTGAAATAATACACCGAACAAGTAAAAGCAAAGAATTATCTTTATTGCCCCTGGAGGCTGTTCACTATTTACACGTGCGGCGCGTACTCTAGGTACGTGCCGATTCGGGTGGTGCGCCCGCGCACGCGATGTACGTGGGTGCTCTGCCGCACACATGTACGCGCAAAAGCGGCTCGCGCCGGACGTCGGCCGATCGCCGCTCACGATCGGCGCTCACGCGCGCGTCGGCGGCCTCGCTCGCTCGTCCGTGTTCCGCTCTCCGGACGTACGTCGTCCGCAGGGAGAGCGCGCGTCCGCCTGGCCAGGACTTATATCAGTTGCAGCGAGAAGGCGCGGTTGAACGCGCTCGGCGATGCCTGCTGCAGCGCGCCGCTGTGTGTGTCTCTCTCTCTCTCCCCTTCTTCGCCTCTACGGGCCTCGCCTCTCTCTCTCTCTCTCTCTATCTCTCTCTCTCGCTCCTGCGAGTATCGGCCGCGATGCTCGCTCTCACTCTCTCCCGTGAGTGAGCTCGGCCGCGCTGCTCTCTCTCGCTCTTTCGCTGCCTCGGTCGAGCGTGGCTCTCACTCCCTCTCCCTCAACCACCGGCGAACGAGGTTCTCGGAGCCGTACTGCGTCTCACTCTCTCACTCTCGTGCACTACACTGCACTTACTCCGCGATCCTCATGCAGTTCACTTCGACTCTCTCTCTCTCTCTCCAAGTCGTCGCGCACGGGGGACGAGCAGCTGCCTTAGCTACGGCAGAAGCGATACTGCCGGACTCTGTCTCTCGCTCTCCTTCCCCCTCGCGCAAGGTTGTCGCGAGTTATCATTTCGGGGCTCATTGTGTGTCGTAGTTGCGCTCGGTACTTTTCGCACAGCTAAGCGTGCGAGCAACTACACACACACACGCGAGCCCCCGGAGAAATACGAGGACAAGCCCGACTCTATTTGCGAATCCTCATGCCGCAATTGTCGGCCTTGCCTTCTCCAAGGCCTCGGTATGTTTATGTTTTCGGTCAACTACCTGTGTGTATACCGTGCGTCGGAGATCGTCTCGATCCGAGCACCGTGTTCGCGCACATACACACACACAGACGCGCCTGCCGTTACAATAGCTAAAACCATACAATTATTGGCATGTGTTAAGTTCAACGTTCGCCATCTAGCGTACAAATTTATAAGTACATAATAAGCTCATACAAGCACGCACATATGATTCTGTATACCGCCTATACTGTATACTGCCTACTCGTGTGAGTATGTGTGTACACGCGCGCGCGTGTGTGTGTGTGTGTGTGTGTGTGTGTGTGTGTGTGTATTACTTTACATATATACAAATATCCGTTTATATTGAATTAATAAAATTTTATTGTATTTTATTTTATTTTTTTTCTCATTCTATGGGCAAAAATACAATATCCGACACACGATTTGGTAGGTATTAACACCCCCTATCTTCATCTAAATTTTCATAAAAAAAACATGGGGTTTTTGAAAAAAATGCATTTTTCCAAAAAGTGCATTTTTTAGTAAAAACTGCATAACTTATACATTTTTTTATTTTTATGCAAATGTCATGCAGGACATAAAGGAAGGCGCTAATCTAAGTAAGATCGCGTATAGTTTACTGAAAAACTTAAAAAACTCGTAAATTGGCAGCGGTTTGAATATGACCTTGAAAAATAAAATTTAAGTTAGGATTTTGTAAAAAATTTTTGACATTGCCAACTGGATGTCATTTTAGTGCAATCGAAAAATGAAAGAATACGAGTCGAATCATTTTTCGAGAAGAACAGCAATACTTTGATTCCAAAATGATTGGTGTGGTAGGCATACTCTGGCTGTTCGATTTGAGATGGATTCGACCATAAAAAAAAAAAAAAATCGGTAAAATCAAAAAGTAGGTTATGCTCTCTCTATTCTCCTCCGAAACGAAGAGAATAAGCTTTTCCGATGTAAATCGATCTGTCGGTTCAAAAGTTATCGCCTGTACACACACACACACACACACACACACACACACACACACACACACACACACACACACACACACACACACACACACACACACACACACACACACACACACACACACACACACACACACACACACACACACACACACACACACACACACACACACACACACACACATACACGCACACACACACACGCACACACACACACAGACACACACAGACACACACACGCACACACGCACACACGCACACACACACGCACACACACACACAGACACACACACGCACACACACACACACACACACACACGCGCACGCACGCACGGACGCACGCACACACACACGCACACACATATACAGATTAACAGACACGAAAATTTTTTTTGTCAAAAACAACGGATTTTAGCGCCAAAAGTCTTAAAACATGTTTTTGAACATTTTTTGTTTCAAAAATTTTTTTCACCTTTACAAAGCTTCCTCTTTGAGAAAGCAAAACCCTGTTTTTGGTTAAAAAAACACATAACCGTAGGATACAACTTCAGTCATTCATCCTTTCATGTTGATTCCACAAAATTTTGTTTTTGTTTTGCTTCTTTAATATAATATATGCCACAGCTGTAAAATATAGTTATAAAAAATATTTATTGCATTAATAATATCAAACTTCTACATGTAGCACGCGTAACATGTCGCAAGAACTTGTCTGCCAACAAATTTATTCTCTGCTACTTATAAGCATATAATTCTTTTTTCAACACTACCTAAAGTATAAATTTAACTACTAAGAAGTATTTTATTGTATAAAAATTATAAATAAGTAGAATAGTTAAGATCATGATGTTATAATAATAAAGAATAAACCTATTCTCATGTCACCTCTCGCTTTGCTTAATATATTTATACTAAAAATTAGATAAATTCAATTAAATAAATCAATAGCTAGTGACACAAAGCTATGGAAACTCTAATACATTCAGACATTAGCTTTTGTAATACAAGAACCGTCAACACAAATGATTATATAGATTACATAGTACAATAATTTACTATGAGAATAGCTATAGCACTTGTAACGATGGGGCTTTGAATTCGTGCGCAATTGCGCCAGGCGCTCTACCCAAATATTAATAGCACCTAGGGCGCGCTATTGGTGCACGAAACAAGAAGCGAGGCTTCGCATCGAAGAGGGCCCAGAGCTCGCTCTCTTTCATTCGGGACCTGCTTCGCAGCTACATCTCCAAATCAGCGTAGAGAAAACCTCATAGCCGCAAGCTATCTCCCCGTACGCATCACATTCGCACCGTCCTCATGAAGACCTGGTAGGGGCTGGGACCAGCATTGGTAGAGGTCTGGAGATACCAGAAGAGATCTCGTTAGATTGCAGAGCTGATTCAAGACGGAGAGCCAGGAAGCTTAGAGGTCTCGGGTGGGAGAGCCCACGCTCCGTTCGTCCGCATTTCAGAGATAAGTAACCAGCCATTTTATGTCTCGGGGATTAGCATTCCTTTTATTCAAAATAGATTTCTGTATGAAGTCGGGAATGATATGATAGGGCGTAGAATCATTGTATTAATGTTATTTTAAGTCAGCATTTAGGCTATCATTAATGTGAATAAATCATTTAGGGATGCGCTTTCGTAGGGATCCTATAGTGGATTTCTGTCCTTGACCAACGTTCATTTTTTGTATACATGAGTATTTGAAATAGAACTAAATAAATATATTATTCTAGCTTGATTGTGGCTGTTATGTGCATATATTTATTTACGATCCTAATAAAACTGTTTCACACTTAAAAAAAGTAAAAGAACATTTTTTAATCTTTTGCTCAAATTGAAGTTGATGCTTTACACCAGCAATAATTACTAATTTTAATTGATTATTTATACAATTTAGCAGATTTTTCAGTAAAAAATACATTCAGTTTACAAAGAATAAAAAGGAAGCGAAAAGATTTTCAGTTTTAGTTATTCCTAATGAAGTCTATTATTTCGCCTGACATGGCAAGCGTTATGGGCAAAAGTTTTAGAAGATTTTTGTTTTACAGCAAACTAAAGTATTTTAAATGGTATGAGTCATATTTGACTCTTGCCGTACTGGACCTGTTAAATAATCCCAGCAGTGCCAAGTCAATATTATTTTATTAATTTATAATACGTACCCTAAAAAATCTTGAACTATGTCCTCAGCCTAAATACCTTAAATAAAAATTGTCATTTCCTTGGATACTTTTTCTTAAATTTTAATTGTTGTATCAATTATCTTACGCTGAAAAAAATATAATCACAAAGTATCATTCAAAATTATTAGAAAAACTTTTGCTTCCTCAAAGAGGAAGCTTTGTAATCATGAAAAAAATTTTTGGAACAAAAAATGTTTAAAAACATTTTTTAAGACTTTTGGCACCAATATCCGATGTTTTTGAGCAAAAAAATTTTCGTGTCTGTGTGTGTGTGTGTGTGTGTGTGTGTGTGTGTGTGTGTGTGTGTGTGTGTGTGTGTGTGTGTGTGTGTGTGTGTGTGTGTGTGTGTGTGTGTGTGTCGGCTATAACTTTTGAACCAATTGATCGATTTTCATCGATGAGGGCTTATTCTCTTCGTTTGGACATAGAATAGAGATAGCTTAACCTATTTTTTCACTTTGTCGTTTTTCTTTTGTTTTATAATCAAAAAACGATTTTGAATTTTTATTTTTTTTTATTTTTTCATATCATACAGCCATTATTACATAATATAGTAAACTGTTTTTGAAAGGTCTTCAAATTACCTACAATTTCTTTTTTTAAAAGTTGAATTATCTTTACTCTGTCATTTGTTATTAAGGAAAATATTTTTATATTTCATAAATTAATTTCTCAAAAAATATTTTATTTATCGACTTGAAATTTTAACCACTTATAACAATCATTGAAGACTATATTTGGTTAAAATTTCAAGTGATTATCTTCATTTGTTTCAGAGAAAAAAAATATTTTTGAACACAAGGGAATTTTCTTTCGGACGCGATAACAGGAGTAAAAGTCAACCAATCGTCTTGAAATTTGGCACAGAGACAGCTTTTTTATATCTTCGAACCGAGTTCGTTGCCCAAAAAAATCGATCAATTACGATTAAAGATATTTGAGGTTAAAAATTTTTCTTTTTAATTTTCGAATTGCGTTTTTTCAGAGAATTGTTGATTTATCGACCTAAAATTTTAACCACTTATAACACTCATTGAAGACTATATTTGGTTAAAATTTCAAGCGATTATCTTCATTTGTTTCCGAGAAAAAAAAATATTTTTGAAAACAAGGGAATTTTCTTTCGGACGCGATAACAGGAGTAAAAGTCAACCAATCGTCTTGAAATTTGGCACAGAGGCAGCTTTTTTATATCTTCGAACCGAGTTCGTTGCCGAAAAAATCGTTAAATTACTATAAAGATCTTTAAGGTTAAAATTTTTTTTTTTAATTTTGTAATTGTGTTTTTTCAGAGAATTGTTGATTTATCGACCTAAAATTTTAACCATTTATAACACTCATTGAGGATTATATTTGGTTAAAATTTAAAGTGATTATCTTCATTTGTTTTCGAGAAAAAAAAAATTTTTGGAAAAAAGTGGTTTTTTCTTTTGGACACGATAACAGGAGTAAAAGTCAACCAATCGTCTTGAAATTTGGCACAGAGACAGCTTTTTTATATCTTCGAACCGATTTCGTTGCCAAAAAAAATCGGTCAATTACGATTAAAGATATTTGAAAAAGAGGATGAACAGCGAGATACACGAGGAACAACAGGGACTCGCCACAAATGAACCGTGCCGTACCGTCCGCTTTTGAAAAACGCGTGTACCGTCTACCAACTATTCTGTCCGTTCTAGACAACTTCTCTCTATGTCTGTCTCTGTCTTACATAAACGGAACAGATCTATCTGTCTTTGTCGGAAACACACAGAACACACAGAATACACATATGTAGAAAGGCCCCTGCACGTCACGGCACGACACGGAACGACACGGCACGGGTCATTTGTGGCGAGTCCATCAGAGATGTGAGAAGGCGCTAATCAGTACGAGTAGGTAAACTAGGCCGGTTCTGGACCCTCCCACCACTCGCCCACTGACTCAGAGAAGCGCTCTGATTGGTCGAGACGGACAGGTGCGAATTAATTACAGGTAAGACAGTGACGTCATCGAACCTTCTCGAAGATTGCATGCTCTTCCGTAATAGCATCCAAAACATTTTGAAACGTTTGCGGGTGACGTCAAATATGCGACGATGGGAGTCAAATTACAGAATCCAAAAAATAGCAATTCAAGGTTAGGATATCAAATCTCCTCTCATTATTTGTAATTTGATACCTTATGTGCGGCACCCCCATCTCCCATCCCTGCATCGATGATGCAATTGCGTGAACGCGGATAACCCATTGGAAACGTCTAGATCCCCCGATTTGCGATGACGTCATTAAATAGTACGCCACCCTATTAAATATTACAAAATATTATTCCATGTACACCTATGTGTGTGTATATGTGTGTGTGTGTGTGTGTGTGTGTGTGTGTGTGTGTGTGCGCGTATGTGTGTATGTGTGTGCGTGTGTGTGTGTATGTGTGTAAAAGAATGTATCATCATCTTGATACACACTAACTTCTAACGAACATATATTGATGTCCACGTATATGCAATACGTTATCTACTCCCCATCCCCCACCCCCGGTTTCATTGGCGTCATTAAATATTACTAATCGCGGTCGCCTCACGGGCAGCCTTCTGCCGAATGTTCGATGATGTATCATGAGATAACGTCGCATAATGAATAAGCGCGGATGATGCCGTATACAACTCTCTCTCTCTCTCTCTCTCTCTCTCTCTCTCTCTCTCTCTCTCTCTCTCTCTCTCTCTCTCTCTCTCTCTCTCTCTCTCTCTCTCTCTCTCTCTCTCTCTCTCTCTCTCTCTCTCTCTCTCTCTCTCTCTCTCTCTCTCTCTCTCTCTCTCTCTCTCTCTCTCTCTCTCTCTCTCTCTCTCTCTCTCTCTCTCTCTCTCTCTCTCTCTCTCTCTCTCTCTCTCTCTCTCTCTCGTGGATCGGACCGATTGGGGACTGCTGTGTGCATCACGAGCATACTGTATGTCATCAAGCGAGTATAGCGGCACAAGCCGTATCAAATGTTCTAGATCGATCTATGATTCGTCACCTTCTGCAAGGTCATCGTGCAGATTGTGCAAAACGTTAGGTGTGCATCCGCCCTCCATTAAATATAGCACCGCATGCTGTACTACAGAAGAATGAATCATCACTATGATAATTGCTCTGTGGCGTATTAAAGAGTAGAGAGGCTATACACAGAAGTTTAAAATACACCATAAAACCCATAAGATCATATATTCATAAATCATGTACCATTAGCTTCCAAAATCCGATAAAATATCGAAAACCCCATAAAAACCCCATAAATCTGAAAATTTTTGATGTAGGTACACTTGCCACGGTGCAGAGAGGCTATACACAAAAGTTATAAAATACACCATAAAAACTCCATAGACACCCCATAAGACCATATATTCATGAATCATGTACCATTAGCTTCCAAATTCCGATAAAATATCAAAAACCCCATGAAAACTCCATAAAAACCCCATGAATCTGAAAATTTGTTATGTGGGTACACTTGCCATGGTGCAGAGAGGCTATACACAAAAGTTATAAAATACACCAGAAATAATGTGCATGCTGTACAACGGAATCTTCTCGAGGGTTTCAAGGTCAGCTGATGGGTGAGTATGCATGGCAGTCTGTTGACGAAATGAGATTGATATGCGCAGACATTTCGGTAGGGAAAAATAGTCACCGCATGTGTTTACGCTGAAACTTTTAAGGATATTGTATGTCTATAAGGTTCTCATATCTTCTAATAAACACCTTGCGCGAGAGCGCATGCATCATGATCCATGCATCCTACTCCCTATGCTCTCACAGCTTAGCGTGCTTACGCATAATAATCGTATAGCTGTTGACACCTTTTGCGTAGCGGCCTTTGAGATTAAATTCCTCTCTCAATATATCTTCGATAAATTGTTTACAAGTATGTCAAAGCGATAGGATAGCCTTTCAAAAGGGAGACCGCATCTGTATTACAATTGTCTCATACTTTTTCAAAGGGTACCGTCTAGAGAACAAATATATCTGGCAGCCTATGACATTGAATTCCTCTCTCAGTATATCTTCGATAAATTGTTTACAAGTATATCAAAGCGATAGTATAGCCTTTCAAAAGGAGACCGCACCTGTATTAAAATTATCTCGTATACTTTTTCGAAGGATACCGTCTAGAGAACAAATATATCTGACGGCATATGAAAGAGTATAATACACTTCTTAGAATTTTACGGCTTGTGTCTTGTAAATACTTTATGTGTTATATATTTCTATAAGGTTCTAGAACGAGATTATCCGAGATTTTTACGTCTTACACACCCTATAAATATGACGTGGCTGCTGCAATTCTTTCAGTATAAAACAGAATCTCCAAGTGATCATTATGTCTGCAATCGACTGTAAGAACGTTGTAAATTTAATCCTGACAATTGACGGCGATTGTCTGTATATGTTCCTCCGTTTTCTCATTATCTCTCAGGTGTATACGGGTTTGTCTAAAGCACACTGCAGGCAGTGTACGAATCACTCATGATATCAATGTGGAAAGCCCTGCAGCCCGTTATAAAACGATCGTCTTGTTTACGCTGTGAGATAACCCTTTAAGTATCATCTCTTACCAACTTCGTATAGAAAGTGTATATGATGTCCCTAAAACGTGTGTGTTTCGATCAGAATCCAAGTTTTTAATTATATTTATAATTTATAAATTTATTTTTTATATATATAGTATTTATAGTATTTGTGAACTTCGTGAAAATATTGTTGAAAGTTTTTTAACATTCTGAAGATTCTTGCATCAATTTTATGTAAGGTAATAAAAACATTTTGATAAACATAAATTTGAAAAGTAGAAACAAAAATATTTTAAGATTAGTGTAAAAATTTATGAACAGCCTAAGTAGGCGGGTTTTTTTAAATTCAATAAAGGAGGATCAACAAATATTTCACATATTAACTTGATGTGCTAAAATGAATTATAATTTTAAAAATGATTACAATATTTTGTTAACATAATGACAGTATATTCTATTATGATATTTTAGATATAGTAGATATAGTAGTAGTAGATATAACATAAGAAAAGTATTTTTAAATCAATAAGCACTCTCTACAAATGGTAATAATTATTTCATGACTGTACAAATAATTAATGAGAGCTTAAATATTTTTTTATAACAATCAAGACGTTTTTTAAAAGCTAATTTTTTAAGTACGTTCTAACAGCACAATTTGTCTATACTCCTTTTAATTCTTCTAGTCTCTTCTATTCAATAAGTACTCTTTACAAATGGGAATAATTTTTTTCATGACTGTACAAATAATAATATTTGCTAATATAATAAACTTTCTACGAAAGTATAAAATAAGGCAAGTATAGACGTTTTTTCTGGATAATCTATAAAAAACAACACATAATTTGTCTAGTCCTTTTATTTCTTCGAATCTCATCTATTCAATAAGCACTCTCTATAAATGGTAATAATTTTTTTCATAACCGTACAAAATGCTGAACAAATTATATGTAAGTAAGTACATTCAAACTGTTCACTCCCAATCAAACAAACGAAAGTTGTGAAATCAATTATCAAATAGTCAAGTAATGCAAACAACTGTCGGAAACTACTGTATGGCTGTTCTTAGAAATGTATTCAAATTTGTTCATCTTTCTATAGAAATTAAACACAAGAAAGTACTGAAATGATATAAAACTTTCTACGAAAGTATAAAATAAGGCAAGTATAGACGTTTTCTTTGTATAATCTATAAAATAATAGTATTTATGATTTTTAACATAAATCAAATAAATACCAGTCAAAAAGTCTTTCACTTCTTTGAGTCATTGTATGCTGAACAAATTATATGTAAATATTCAAATTGTTCACTGCAAATCAAACAAACGAAAGTTGTGAAATCAATTATCGATATAGTCAAGTAATGCACACATATCTCGGAAACAACTGTAGACTGTTTTCAGAAATGTGTTCTAATATGTTCATCCTTCTATACAAATTAAACACAAGAAAGTACTGAAATCAATTTATTGTAGTCAAGTTCCCATAAGATTACTTGACTGACATAATAGAACTTTTCGTACCTTGCGTGTAAAATTACATTTTATGCCGACGTTATAACTTCAAAAATATTCAGCCAGTGGGCATAAAGTATTACTTAACGCCTAAGAGACGCAATAGCTCACATACTCCTGTACAAAACCTTATTGAACCTATACGCACTTTACGCCCGTGTGGGTGAAAATTATTTTATATCTATTATGCATTCTTTTCACTTCTAAAATTCATAAGAATTTTTTCAGATATTTACGAAAAGTCAAAGTTTTGAACTTTCTATAATATTACGCATCTTGGGAGGACAAGGGAAGTCTAGAGCTGCTCTAGCAGGGGTGGTTCTCCAATCTCCCACACATACTTGGCGGGCCCGACGGTTTGCAGTTTACCGGTGGGCTTTGCAAATGTAGCTAAATGTGCTAAATTTTTGCATAAATTCATTAAAAATGTTTATACCTATAAGTCCACCATAATTAATAAATAATTACAATGACTCTAATTTTTAATTGATACTTTTCAATGACTCAAAGAAGTGAAAGACTTTTTGACTGGTATTTATTTGATTTATGTTAAAAAATCATAAATACTATTATTTTATAGATTATACAAAGAATACGTCTATACTTGCCTTATTTTATACTTTCGTAGAAAGTTTTATATCATTTCAGTACATTCTTGTGTTTAATTTCTATAGAAAGATGAACAAATTTGAATACATTTCTAAGAACAGTCATACAGTAGTTTCCGACAGTTGTTTGCATTACTTGACTATTTGATAATTGATTTCACAACTTTCGTTTGTTTGATTGTGAGTGAACAGTTTGAATGTACTTACTTACATATAATTTGTTCAGCATTTTGTACGGTTATGAAAAAAATTATTACCATTTATAGAGAGTGCTTATTGAATAGATGAGATTCGAAGAAATAAAAGGACTAGACAAATTATGTGTTGTTTTTTATAGATTATCCAGAAAATACATTTTTATTTCATTCCTGTTTAAAATCGACGGACACAAGGAAAAATATTTTGGGTAATGTAAGTAAATCATGAAATTCTGCACATATGTAGGGATTATATATTTGAAAAGTATCAATTAAAAATTAGAGTCATTGTAATTATTTATTAATTATGGTGGACTTATAGGTATAAACATTTTCAATGAATTTATGCAAAAATTTAGCACATTTAGCTACATTTGCAAAGCCCACCGGTAAACTGCAAACCGTCGGGCCCGCCAAGTATGTGTGGGAGATTGGAGAACCACCCCTGCTAGAGCAGCTCTAGACTTCTCTTGTCCTCCCAAGATGCGTAATATTATAGAAAGTTCAAAACTTTGACTTTTCGTAAATATCTGAAAAAATTCTTATGAATTTTGGAAGTGAAAAGAATGCATAATAGATATAAAATAATTTTCACCCACACGGGCGTAAAGTGCGTATAGGTTCAATAAGGTTTTGTACAGGAGTATGTGAGCTATTGCGTCTCTTAGGCGTTAAGTAATACTTTATGCCCACTGGCTGAATATTTTTGAAGTTATAACGTCGGCATAAAATGTAATTTTACACGCAAGGTACGAAAAGTTCTATTATGTCAGTCAAGTAATCTTATGGGAACTTGACTACAATAAATTGATTTCAGTACTTTCTTGTGTTTAATTTGTATAGAAGGATGAACATATTAGAATACATTTCTGAAAACAGTCTACAGTTGTTTCCGAGATATGTGTGCATTACTTGACTATATCGATAATTGATTTCACAACTTTCGTTTGTTTGATTTGCAGTGAACCATTTGAATATTTACATATAATTTGTTCAGCATACAATGACTCAAAGAAGTGAAAGACTTTTTGACTGGTATTTATTTGATTTATGTTAAAAATCATAAATACTATTATTTTATAGATTATACAAAGAAAACGTCTATACTTGCCTTATTTTATACTTTCGTAGAAAGTTTTATATCATTTCAGTACTTTCTTGTGTTTAATTTCTATAGAAAGATGAACAAATTTGAATACATTTCTAAGAACAGTCATACAGTAGTTTCCGACAGTTGTTTGCATTACTTGACTATTTGATAATTGATTTCACCACTTTCGTTTGTTTGATTGGGAGTGAACAGTTTGAATGTACTTACTTACATATAATTTGTTCAGCATTTTGTACGGTTATGAAAAAAATTATTACCATTTATAGAGAGTGCTTATTGAATAGATGAGATTCGAAGAAATAAAAGGACTAGACAAATTATGTGTTGTTTTTTATAGATTATCCAGAAAAAACGTCTATACTTGCCTTATTTTATACTTTCGTAGAAAGTTTATTATATTAGCAAATATTATTATTTGTACAGTCATGAAAAAATTATTCCCATTTGTAAAGAGTACTTATTGAATAGAAGAGACTAGAAGAATTAAAAGGAGTATAGACAAATTGTGCTGTTAGAACGTACTTAAAAATTAGCTTTTAAAAAACGTCTTGATTGTTATAAAAAAATATTTAAGCTCTCATTAATTATTTGTACAGTCATGAAATAATTATTACCATTTGTAGAGAGTGCTTATTGATTTAAAAATACTTTTCTTATGTTATATCTACTACTACTATATCTACTATATCTAAAATATCATAATAGAATATACTGTCATTATGTTAACAAAATATTGTAATCATTTTTTTAAAATTATAATTCATTTTAGCACATCAAGTTAATATGTGAAATATTTGTTGAACATCCTTTATTGAATTTAAAAAAAAACGACTACTTAGGCTGTTCATAAATTTTTACACAAATCTTAAAATATTTTTGTTTCTACTTTTCAAATTTATGTTTATCAAAATGTTTTTATTACCTTACATAAAATTGATGCAAGAATCTTCAGAATGTTAAAAAACTTTCAACAATATTTTCACGAAGTTCACAAATACTATAAATACTATATATATAAAAAATAAATTTATAAATTATAAATATAATTAAAAACTTGGATTCTGATCGAAACACACACGTTTTAGGGACATCATATACACTTTCTATACGAAGTTGGTAAGAGATGATACTTAAAGGGTTATCTCACAGCGTAAACAAGACGATCGTTTTATAACGGGCTGCAGGGCTTTCCACATTGATATCATGAGTGATTCGTACACTGCCTGCAGTGTGCTCTAGACAAACCCGTATACACCTGAGAGATAATGAGAAAACGGAGGAACATATACAGACAATCGCCGTCAATTGTCAGGAGGCCGTTCGACAGCGTTCAAAAATATGAATGACTATCGAAGTACTTACACGACACGCTGTCAAACGAAAAGGCTTCCACGATTCGGTCCCAAGGGCATGAGGTCGCAGTTCCATGAGTTCCATGACTGAACGGAAACCCGGAACGGCAAAAACATGATGTAAAAAAGGTATGTACACTGGAGGGAAGTTGATTCTTTCCGAACGTGCCGGGTAAATTTAAAAATCCTGCAATCCCATTGCACAATTCAAGCGTAAACATTTGGAACCGTCCAATGAGATTACAGGATTTTAAAATTGACCAGGCACCTTCGGAAAGAATCAACTTTTCTCTGGTGTATACTTCTTTACATCATGAGCAAAAGCTGGAATGACGGCGGCCAATCGCGAGCTGATAACAGTAACCAACAAAACCGGAATGTCTTTGACTGGCTGCTGCTTGCTATTCCAGATTTCATCATTCCGGATTTTCGTTCTGCCATGGGACCGTCACTCACGGTCCGTGAGATGACATAACATATTATGAAGCATACATTTTAGACGTAGCTGACCTTAACAAAAACCTATCATGTGAATGCCTAAAATATATATGTATGTATAACACGCACGTACAGGAACCGCGACTTCTCATTTCATTTGAAACGGTCGGCCTACCCAAAGGAAAACCCACCCATCTGAATCCACTTTTATCAGATTAACAGTTTTACCTCATCACTAAGAAATCATTGTAAGTATAAAAAACAATAAGTTATATTCGCAACTTTCTATACTATTCTATTTATTATTAATCTATCTATATATTTATGTCAAGCTAAAAATGAATCAACAACCAATCTTGCAGTTTGGCGAAGTTGATAATAACATGATGATGGACGATATGGAGGTTGATCGAGAAATCGCTAATCTGGCTCTAAATAATCAGAATGGTATGTAAAAATAACTACATGTTGCTTTGCTGTAAAGACTAAAATAATAATATATAAAATATATGCTAACGATGAAATATTTGTGTGTGTGTGTGTATATATATATAAAACCGGAAATTCCACTTGTAGAACAGCATGTTCCTGAGGAAAATCGAGGAATTGATCAGCATCCACCACAATTACCTATTCAACAACGAGGTCATAACCACAACAATAATTTACAAAATAGTAAGTAATTACTACTATCTGACTCAATCAATAAGTATGTATTATATTATATATTTATAACTTTATATGAAATGATTATTATAATGACAACAATTTTTATCTTGCATGTCAAGTAAAAATAGTTTAACAGCTAAAGCAATTTAATATTCTAAATTTATTAATAAAAAATTTTGTCTAAAACAATGATATCGAATGCAGATAACCACTACAACAATTCAACAACAATCAACAGCAGAATGAGATTCATCCTCAGCAGCATCAACGTCATCCAAATGATGGTAATCAAATGTTTAATGAATTAAACCAAGGCCAAATCGCAACAGGATGTGCACATGTGAACAATGAAAATGGTAAATAAAATATAATATAATAAATATCTTATGGTGTATAATAATAATATATAATAAATAATATAATTCTATTAAAAAATTGTCTAAAACAATGATATAAAATGCAGGTAGACCACTACAACAAGGCAACCAGATTCATCCTCCTCAGCAGCGTCAACGTCAGCCAAATGCTGGTAATCAAAGATTAAATGAAAACCAAGGCCAAATCGCAGCTGGACCTGCAGCTGTAAACAATGATAATGGTAAATAAAAAAATAAGATATAGATAATATATGTATATATATATATATAACATATAACTATTTATTTGGAGTTAGATATTAATAATTTTTTCTTGAACTATAAATTTTAGGTCATCAACCACGTGGTACGCGAGGTGGAAATAAGAATAAAAGAAACTATTATAGGCAAAAATATAATCCTTACCTCCGTAACCGTCAAAATCTGGCATTTTATCACGCATCGTTAGTGACTTCTTCAATTCAGCAAACTCAGATGATTGAGGACGACAAACGAAAAGCTCGAGGTAATAAAGCTGTCGAAAATAATGTGGCTCCTGACGACAATAATGTGGCTCCTGACGACAATAATGTTTAAAGTTTTAAATACGTTCTTTAGTACTTATTTCTTCACACTTTTATTTTATAAGCATTTCTTTTTAAATTACGTTAATAATAATGTAAGTTTCAAATTTATTCTAATAAAAAATGTAATTAATATTTTAGAAAAATAATAAATTGTTTATGGTAATAGATCTTTATTTATTTAGTTATTTATTACATTTGAATATTTATTTGAATGTATAACAATGTAAGAAAATTTTATAGCAGCAGCTGATATTTATTCTTTAAGTTTTAGGAAATTTTAAATGTTGAAATTCTTTACGAGAAAGTATTGCTGCTTGTACTTTTTATTGCTTAAAAGGCATGATAAGTATACTCCGTACATTCTTCATACATACTTGGTTCTAAGCTGGGCATGTTCCCAGTCTACTCATTTTTTTGGATATAATTAGTATGTAAAAGTTTTTAAATGATGTTAGACAACATTTTGATAAGTTTGAAAACATTAGATTAAAATAATTTAATTATTAGTTAATTTTTTTTAGTGAATTTTTATGTTCAGTCATATAAAAGTGAAGTACAAAAACCATGTTTTGAGATTTTTGGAAGTAATTATTCTTCTCACAGTTGTTTTGTTTTATAATTGTGCTAACTAAATCACATATGTATATGTTCACTAGATGTATTATTTGACATCATACACTATTTTATATTGACCTCGAAGAGCCAGCTGTCAATACTGCTTCAGCACGATATCAAGCACTGCACCCACATCCGCAGTTTATGTGTGCCTGTTTGTGTGTGTGAATTGTGTTGTTAGTGTTGTGCATGTGTACACTGAGAAGAATATTGTTATAGTTAACATATTTATCTATTTATTAGAACTGCAATATTGTAACTGTTACAATCAATATTGTAACTGAATAGGACGGTCAAAGCTAATATAGTAACTGTTACAATATCAATGTTTACCAGTAACATATGGTATGTTAACTGTTACAATGCCTATATTTGGTCATATTTAAACATACGCATGTTAACAGTTACAATGCCATGTTAACAGTAAACAAATCCTTCTCTCAGTGTACCTATTTCAAGTATGCATGTTATATAACTATAAGTTCATGCTCCAGAAAAAATCACATAAAGTTCAATATTTATGATGGAGCAATCAAGCACTACCTCCCTTAAACATAATAATTTTTATTTTGATCTGTTATTCGCATCAGTCCAGATATGATTGCCATTTGTACATGTCCGTTGAGTGTACATAAAATCACAATTCTTGAGAAAATTATTCAGTTGTGAGCCCTATAGAGAACTTTTGCATAGATCTTTTACCATCTTTTATTCTATCACTAGTGGGAAATTTTTTTTTATTAAATTTGGAATTAGTTCACTAAGTACATTTGGAGTTTCATTATTTTGATGCTAATACATACTCTCAAAATATTTCAAACTGATTTTAAGTAGAAGTTGTAAAATTTGATTATAAAACACTTCATGTGTCACATCATACCGGTAATTTATTTTATTTATTACACGAAACACTGATTAGATATCACTTTTTAACAATAATATATAGCAGATCACTACGTTATTTGTTATCAGTACAATATCTAAAACATCTTAGTCGTTGCTTCCTAACAGCTGCTTTTGGCACATTTTGAGAATCTATTCGATCTTGTATACACATTGAAGAATCAAATCAGGATATTTCTTGGTTATTTTCTTGTGCTTGTAGATTTCCATTTCTTCAAGCAGTTGTTTATATTATGCAAAAGTATGTTTTTCTACTGACAACATATGTTTGTACAAACAGTGTTAGCGTAAAATCCAAATACCATCAACTATTTTAGAATCTATTTTCTATATTTTCTGTAGGTTATATAGACAAATGGTAAAATGTGTTTTACTTGGAAATAAAAATGAGATTCCATGTTATATACGAAATCTTCTTGTAAATATGAAAAAATATCTAATAAAAAATTCACACAAAGTATCAATTTTTTTTTAAATGAATTTTTTAACATTTTGCAATTGTATAAGTACTTATCTAAAATAAAGGTATTTTCCCCGTTGATACACATATCGATACAAATTTTTCTCATCTATTGACTTCTTGAGATATTTGAATTTGAAAATACCCATAAGTATTAAAAAAATTGAGAGATATGTAAGGTTAGGTCCACCAGATATCTTTCTTCTCTCTCTCTTTCTTTCACAGAGCTGTGGACTGTAAAGAATCAGATAAATAATATATATATATATATATACTTAATAGGATATTTTTTCTCTCTCTCTTTCACATAGCTGTGGACTGTAGATAGAGAAGCAGAAGATATACCATAACGGCAACTAATACAAAGTTTTTTCATAAAATACTCATCCCATCCATTAACTCTTGTATTTTCAAAAATTTGAGAAGTTCTTAATGCAGGCATGTTAATTGTCAGAGTAAGTCCTAGGTATTTCTTTTTCATATATGTCAAGTTGCTCCCTGCAACAATCGCTTTCTCTTGTCACAAGTATACTTATATTATTTGTATCTGCTTGACAATACTAAAATCACCCTTGACTGTTCGATGTGCCACTTCACCTACAATTTCTCCATTTCTTCTTTTAATTTGATGACTTTGACTTATAATTTGATCTCATTGACTTTTTCCATCCATACTTGCGAGATCAGATTTAAGTTTTGTCACGCAGTTCCCTATCACAGAGTTCCCTAAAAAACAAATATACATATTAATGTTGAAACATTCAAATTATAAATTTTTGTATTATTAAAGTGGTACTATAATTTACCTGTAGCCTTCTATTGCACATTCTAAAGCTGGAATTACTAAGTAAATTAGGAGTTTCATTATTTTCGTATCCAGATATTTCTTTTTTATAATATGTATCAAGCTGATTTACAAATCTAGACAATCTGTCATGCGAGTTATTTGTATCTATGTAGTGACTTTTTCGTTGCTTCATGATCTTGTTTAATACCTTCCAATTTCCTTTGAACTGATTCTAACCTTAAATAACCTTCTTCAGCTTGTTCAAATAATTCAACTAATTTCTCGTTTAAGCCCTAATTCTTATAGAACCGTCACCAATTCCGATTGACTCATGTTCAGCTATTTTTGACAAAACTTCAGCTTTGGTCATTTTCAATTGACAAAATTTCTTGCTCCACATTTTTAGTTATAGTACGTTCCAATCTAGAAATCAATTTAAAAACGTAAATATTTATTATAAATTATTTAATTAATTAAGAGAAAATAAAATAAAATTATTTGTTACTTACGTTGTAAAGTTACCATCTGTTCCTCTAACAATATAATTTCCCTTAGACAGATTCTCTTAATAATGTTATTAGCTCAATCTAAAAATGAAAAAGAAAAATTACACAAAGTATCTATTTTTATTTTATTTAACATGATAAATGTAGTATAAAAAAAATCTAGTATATATATATATACTTATCTATATCTATATACGCGCTCCTTAATATAAATCTATATATATTAAATATAAATCTATAATATACTAATAACTAATATATATATATAACCACCATACGATATTTGGAGGTTATTTTAGATCAGTAGCCCGTATCTAGATTCTGACATCATAGCACTGGCTTTTATCAAAAGCTGAGTTTGGTGGTCAGAGTTGTATGCACGGGCAGTTGGAACATTATCAAGTACACTGATGTTATATGTTTCAGCTACAGCAATTAATCTTTCAGATCTGTAAGTACCTTCGGCATCAATGTATATGTACTTAGCTTCTGGACCTCCCATATCAACATGTAGTTGGCAGTTAACGGCTAAAGTGTAAAAGCTGTGATTTTCCAGTTCTAAATTTTCCAAAGATTTCTGTAATCCTGTTTCTATTCCACCTCCTGAAAGTCTGTGAAAAAATTCTATAACCTGAAAATGAAAAAAATTTTCACAAAGTATCTATTCTTTATTTTTTTTAAGTTGTATATCTCTTTAAGTTATATCAATTTTTTATAAAATACTTATCTAATATGTATAAAAGTATGCTCATATACCATCAGCTGATTGAAATTCATATTTTTATACCTAATAATTATACGTATATTCTAAAAATACCATACGACATAAGATATTTTGAGGCTGTCGTATAGAGTCACAGTTTTGTTTATGTTCTCCCCTCTCTCTCTCTCACTCACTCACTCTCTCTCTCTCTCTCTCTCTCTCTCTCTCTCTCTCTTCGAGTTACATTATGTGTATATATTATATTATGGGAGCTTGTTGTTGACCAATCATAACAGAGCAGAGGTCGGAACAAAACAGCTGATCGAGGAGAGAAAAGAAGAAGAAGAAAAATTTTAGAGAATCAGAAAACAACCCTCCGGAATATATAAACTAGATATAAATCAAAACGACATAATATTTTTAATTGAAATTTTTTATACATGTAGTATATCAAAAAAGCTATCCACTGATATATTTAAATATAAGATAAAACATAATGCAAAGTCGTAAAAAAAAAGTGAAATTCTCGCACACCCATTTCAAAGTATATGAACCGCGGTCGTCCTCCCTCAGGCTTCTTCTACATTTGGACAGTTACTTGCCCTCGGAGCGCTCCCGCGCTCCTTGATGTTGGAACCCTTTCGTTTCGTCTTATAAAATTAAGGATTATTAATTTGTTAATAAAAATGTTATTTGACAATGCCAATGGGTAGATGGCCTGATAATCCCGTCTCATGAAGAACCCAAAATTTGATTATTTTTTCGATATCTTGAGCCATTTACGAGATATAGAATGAAATGGATTTTAGCATAAGTTTATCGTATATTGATGCCCCGTATATGGGAGCGTCCAGCAGAAACGGGCCACCGAGCGCGCGCGGTGCCTTTTTTCGCGTCAAAGGCGCTCTGTTTAACTCATTCATAATCGTATGCTGCGTCTTTGAAAAAAAACCAAGGACCGTATCGATAGATTTTTTCCTGCTCTTTCCAATGGTGCCATTGTTTTTATTGCGAAACGCTTTCTTCCGGACGAAAACTCGAGTTGAATATTGAAAGCCATTTTTCTCAAAGTATATCATGTTTTTTTCAAAATAAACTACACCATTGGACAGTACAACTCTTAAGCTTCAAAACCCTATCTTGGAGAAGTTGGAGAAATAAAGGGTTTAAAAGTAACAACATGATAAAGACAGCGCTGAGGGTCCGCGCGAGCCCCTCGCGCCCATGCGTACGGCACGTTTAAGTGCACGCTCTATTCAATTCGCTAATAATCGTGTACCAAGTCTCTGAAAAAAGAACTAAGGACATATATCGATAGATTTTTTCCTGCTCTTTCCAATGGTGCTATTATTTTTATTCCGAAATGCTTCCGAAAGGTAATATTGTTATGCCAGATTAAACAATCTATAAGGTTATTTTAAATTTCTGTTTCACTGCTTTCAGTGCGTTCATGGATATTTTTATGTTTAATATATTATGTTTTTCAAATTTTGTTATATAAATGAACAAAGTTCATTGTAATATTATACTAACTGTTACAACTAGATCCACAAAATTATGTCCACGCATTGGCATTGTAAGTTACAAAACATTTTATATTTACAAAAAAGAAAGGGCGAAATAGCACATCGCGTGTATTAATCCGCCCTTGAGCATAGCGTTAAAAGTTCTGGCAGCCGCTGTCTTTTTGATCTTACTATTTTTGAACTTTTCATGTTTCAACTTAAAAATATAATATTTTATAGTTTAAGACTTGTACTTTTGAAAAATATAATTCATTTTGACGGAAAGACTGATATTTTATTGAAAAAATAGAGTTTAAACATTCAAATGGAATTTTCAACTAGAAGGAAGCATTTCGGAATAAAAATAATAGCACCGTTGGAAAGAGCAGGAAAAAATCTATCGATATATGTCCTTAGTTCTTTTTTCGAGACTTGGTACACGATTATTAGCGAATTGAATAGAGCGTGCACTTAAACGTGCCGTACGCACGGGCGCGAGGGGCTCGCGCGGACCCTCGGCGCTGTCATTTTCATGTTGTTACTTTTAAACCCTTTATTTCTCCAACTTCTCCAAGATAGGGTTTTGAAGCTTAAGAGGTGTACTTTCCAATGGTGTAGTTTATTTTGAAAAAAAACATGATATACTTTGAGAAAAATGGCTTTCAATATTCAACTCGAGTTTTCGTCCGGATGAACGCGTTTCGCAATAAAAACAATGGAAAGAGCAGAAAAAAATCTATCGATATAGGTGCTTGGTTTTTTTTTTCAAAGACGCAGCATACGATTATGAGCGAGTTAAACAGAGCGCCTTTTACGCGAAAAAAGGCACCGCGCGCGCTCGGTGGCCCGTTTCTGCTGGACGCTCCCATATACAATGCGTTATCTATCGCACCTCCTCTTTGTTCCTATATTCGCACTGCGCGATTCTTGGAACTGGAGAGTATTTCAATTGCGCTCTCCTTATCCACTCTCTTTCGTTTCGTCTTATAAAATTTAGGATTATTAATTTGTTAATAAAAATTTTATTTGACAATGTCAATGGGTATATGGCCCGATAATCACGTCTCATGAGGAATCAAAAATTTCATTATTTTTTGGATATCTTGAGCTGTTTACGAGATATGAGCAAAAATCAGATTTATTCTTGTAGCTACGGTTCTTGAACTTGGAATTATTTCAATCACAATCTCCTTTTGGACCGTTTCCTTTGTCTTATAAAATTAAGTCAGAATTCCGAAAGCGGTATACTGAAAGGGTATCGAATGCCGTCAACAGATTTACGTAGCATGCATTCTGACTCGTGCGAATTAGGTTACAATTAATTCTTTCTACCTATTTGTCATACATAACGCATTTCATTTGATGATCTAGCTTTGTAACTTATTTTTCACAGCGTACCGGAAGAGTATCAAATTACAACCACATACTTACGCAGCATGTATACTACAAATTGAACGCAATTCTTATGTGACATATCAATATGAGTAGTAATAGGACAGGTATTGCGAGACGTGTGACTCATCGGGCGGTATGTGTCAAGTGTCAAGTGGCACTTAACTCAAGAGGTCATTAACTCAAGTGTTATGTAAACAGTAGCTACACGGTAGCTAATGACCCATGTAAGTATGTGTTAATGACCCCATTGTTTTGAAAACAGCTACTGTTTTGCTACTGTATTTGTAAACAATGGGTCCATTAACACATACTTACAAGGGTCATTAGCTACTGTGCAGCTACTGTATACATAGCACTAATGACCTATGTAAGTATGTGTTAATGACCCCATTGTTTTGAAAACAGCTACTGTTTTGCTACTGTATTTGTAAACAATGGGTCCATTAACACATACTTACAAGGGTCATTAGCTACTGTGCAGTTACTGTATACATAGCACTTGAGTTAATGACACCGCCGTGTCACACGGTCGCTATACCTGCCCCACTACTACGAGAGAGAGAGAGAAAGAGAGAGAGATAGAAAGAGACAGAGAGAGAGAGAGAGAGAGAGAGAGCGGGGGTGGGTGGGGAGGGGATAGCGTGGGATTGCTTTTCGGTAGTGAGTAAAAATAACAATTTGTATTAATAATTAATATTTTTATTAATTATAACGCACACGCACACACACACGTACAAGCGCATATTTGATACGTATATGCATATGTGTGTCACGTGTTCGCAGACACGTACGGACACGCAATGCACACACACACACACACACACACACACACATACACACACACATGTACAAACACGTACAGTCGCACACGTATCCGGTGATACGTGTAGGCACATGCGTGTCAAGTGTTCGCAGACACGGCCGGGCACCCAGTGCACACACACACACACACACACACACACACACACACACACACAGACACACACACACACTCGCACACACACGCACAGTTCTGCGGTCGCACGCACATATTGCACTATACGGCTGCACGCCGATATGTGGGTGGTGGGGGGCGGCGGCGGCGAGGGCGCGCGAGCACGACCAACGAGAGCACTGTTACGTGTATGACGTAGCGTGTCGTGTGGCAGGGGGACTATGTGACGTAAAACGTTTCGAGAAAAATATAGATTTATAGTTATGATTGTATCCGATAACAGTGGAAATCGTTTCTAATTACTTGTCGTCACACTATGAATGCGTCAATCATGTACTCTCGTGAAAGATTTTTATGGCTTTCGTGAGAAGGAAATGCGTGCCGCGACATGTAACCGATAACAGCGGTAACCTAAACACTCCACACAACCGCTATGAACGCGTCCATTGTTCAGCGAGTTTTAACAGGCAGTTTCAAGAGGGGGGTGCTCTCGATGACGCCTGTGGAGATTTTACGAGTCAAAGTGTATACATTGATAAATTTTTCACGTGAATGCGTTCTTTGTTCAACGGTTTTTAAGAGGAATGCAGTTTAAGTTACGCGTAAATGTGTATATGATGATAAATTTTTCACGTATAAGCATTTTGAATACTCTCTCGCGGGAGGAAAATGAATTTAACTGTTTTTCAGGAGTGGGAAAAATGAAAAAGGTCTGTAAATGAAAAAAGTGATTTGGGTAAAATTTTTTATTCAATCAAACTTACAAACTATGAATACATAAATGTGGAAAGAAACAAAAACTTACAATCTTCGAATACATATGGTTTAGCCGAGCGACGCTTAAAATTAATTACGGATGCATAATAGTGCGCAGGAATCGCAGCTGATTCATGACAGAGCAAACAGCTCTTTTTCAGTATTAAGTTAAAATATACACACATACACACGCAATATATATTAGCTTACAAATCTAGGTCCAAAGTAATTTAAACAGCAATGCAAAATGTATCTTAAAGTTAGAGCTTAATAATTAGTCATAGGCCTACATGCCTGAGAGCACGAGCCGTGCCCTCGCGAAGTAGCACGCGGGAAATTGTACGCACGCCCTACTTTCTTAAACTTTTTGTCCTTTATAATGTTATAAAATTTACCAGCTATTTTATCGTTGGAGCGAGTATCAGACGTAAAGATGCTGCAAAATTTTCGTAAAGTAAAACCACTACACATATAATGCAAAAACATAACACAATATTCGCCGCACACTTTAGAATCGAAACTTTGCAACTTCTTCTTGTTCCACTTGAACCACTTGCAATTTCTTCTGAGACGGGCGAGGTGATGTCGCGAAGATGGTGGTACTCCATAGCTATCGAAAAAGGTACCTCTTGCATGGTCGTCTATGTAAAAAGCCACTCAGTGAGAGCCGGGCTTGTCTGATGTGTCGAGATTTGCAACGATTGCCGCTGGCTGGCTCAAGCGACTTGGGATGTGATCGGCCGCGTAAACGCCGATCGAATTAGCAGAGAGCTCTCTGATGGCTCGTGTTATTTCATACGTGTTCATTTTTTTCAGTCTGAAGATGTGAATCCGTTGACGACTGAGTAGTATATGTCATTACTATCAGAGTCGCCGCTATTTGTATCTCGCCGCGGGTACTCGTAAACAGACGTAAGGAACATGTCACTTGTCACTCTTTCTTTAGGGAGAGCTTTCCATTCTGGTGGAAGTATCGAACGCAGCCACTTTTTTAACTGATTAACTTTGTAAAGAGCACAAAACTGTTTTTTTCTGAAAGATTTTAGCTGAATGTGTGGCGCAAAGTGCGCTGTCCGGGAACGCTGTGCAGAGTTTTTTAAACGATGGCGATTTAAATTTTTCCAAATTGATGACACGACGACCGAAAAGCGTCTCAATGTAACGGGCCTTCTCTTCGCCACGTACGTAAATTGTACGCGATACTCTGGCAATGTTGTATAGATGCCGATGTAGCTGGCGCAGAGTTACTTCGCCGTCAAACCAATGAAGTCCGTGAACTTCGACACTGAGAAATGTGTTTGTCTCTTTGATGTCGTCTGGCAAATCGTCAAAACTATGCGGTGCTTGCACTATCCAATGATCACAAATTGTTTTTTGTAGGCACACGATAGCTACTTCCTTGGGTAGAAGCTTTTTTTCCGAATCGCGGAAGCCTTGAATATCTATTACGTAGTCCATTGCAGGAAGCGCATGTGCGTGTGTGTGCGTGTGTAAGAGAAAAAGCGAACTGATGTGTGAGAGCTGTGCAAGCTGCGTCAGAGTGCACGTACCCCCACCCACTTTTTTACGCATACAGTAGTGCCACCAACACGCAACGCCATGTAGCGACCTGTCGCTGGCGATAAGCGGGAGCCTTCTGCTGCTGCTGCTCTATCACTTAGGCGCTGAAATCCGTTAAAATTTGTCGAGTGGAGTCGATTTTAAGAACGTTATCGTACTCTGCGTAAACAATGCAGTTTATTGTAACTGTAGGCGCCGTCTCGAAGCCCACTTCAATGCGTACACTGCCTGAGCGTACGAGATTCCAATGAGAGTGGCAGTGCACTGATAAATCGGGCGTGAGATCGAATGCCGTAAGAAAATGACCCATTGAATAGTTGTAACGGTTTATGCCTAGGCCCTCGTTGAGAAAATGTATTCCGGTGCCTGTGTAGAGTGTTTGGAATGTCTCGATAAAAGCTGGAGCGGTGCCTGTAAAATGAGGCTGTAATGGTTTGCTCGGTATTTGAACCCCATCGATATATATCGAGAGATAATTTATGTCAAAGTGTTGAAAGTTGAATGGATTGAGCGCACGATTTCCATTGAACGCTCTGTTATCGACGAAACCGATTATTATACGTTTCGGCAGTTGGCCCAGAATCGCATTATCGATGCTATCACCTAGTATACCAGTGTGAAGCGTAAATGTTTTCACTTCGACGCGTGTAATGGGATATTTGGCTATGGCTTTGGCCAGTGTATTGGCGTGTGCGATCAAAATACCCGGATTTATTTTGACACGGCGAACTATGAGAGTAGCTTCTTTTATTTTTATTCCGAAGCGCCCGTCGTTTGTGGAATCCATCAGGCAAAATGCATCCTTGCTACGCACCAGTCGCACTCTCATTTCGACACCATTGATGATCATTTTATCCTGATTAAACAAGTCGCAGTGCAGATGACCAATCATATCGAATGCTTTTCCGTCTTTCGTAAAATATTGCCTGTGATTGAGGCCTTTGTTCGCTCCGACTCCGTGATTTTCCGGTGCACCCTCCATACAGCCGTGTGTATCATCGTACCAGAGGCTCGCTGTGAGATGAGATTCTTTGGCCGCGGGGGAATAGCTCAGCAATGACTCTATGTAAGCTCTGTACGAGTACGCGTTGTTGGGCGGTGACGCAAGCTTTTGATTGAGAAAAATATCAATTTGATTGAACATTGAATGTAAAACGTTGTTTACGGGGCCAACTTTTAGATTTGTGTCGGGCTCCTCGACGGGCAATATTTGTGCCTTGACAAAGAGCATAGTGTGCGCGAGGTCGATGTAATGCTCGCTGGCGCTGGGTACGACGAATTCGATGGGTGCATCACTCTCATCGGTGATCGAAGAGACGGGCTTATAGTTCAAAAAACTGCTCCCTTCGATGGAGGTTTGAGTAGCGGGGAGGGTGAAAAGGTCGAGTTCGCTCGACATACACTCTGACGAGTGAGAGTGTAAGAAAGCCATTTTTAAGATTTACTTTGGTCCAAAAATATCATTAATGGGGCGAAAAGTCGGGGTTTTGCGCTTTCTCTTGCTTACTTTACGAGTTCCACGCGACGCGGTGGGCAATTTTTTTTTCTTACGTTTGGATCGCGAGGTACGAGCGGTCGCGCGTGCCTTTGTCGACTGAGGCGGCCGTTTGATGCGGCTTGTAGTTTTATAGCCCGAACCCTTCATGATTTCTGTAATTTTCTCGGCAGCTTTTCTCTTGAGATGCCTCCTCGATTCTCCGACTCTCGATTTTATGGCCTCCTTGAAATTGACACCATTGTTTGCGACATCGTCTATGATTTTCATACCTGCGCGCAAGGTCTCTTTCCCGACCGCCTTAGCGCCACTCCTGACGTATGGAAGGATACGGCGAAAGAGGCCCCCCAGCCAAGAGCCGATGCCACGCCCTCTCTGAAAGGGTGCGCCAGCGAAAACGTTTCTCACACCACCCCCGCCACCTATCTGCTCATCGTAGTATCTAGTGTAATGAGACATCTTAACGACTTCGTCTGAAATGGAGTGTCACGGTCAGCGTACCGTACTCGAATGGAATGCGCTGCCCGTACTGGTCTCTTATATCGATGATAATATTGTGAAAATTGTGATAGAGAAGCGGTATGTAGTGAGTGGGTGTGAAACGCTGCAGAGCACTGCAGCCGTATTTGAATTTTGAGTTATCCAAGGAAACGATGCGCAAGAGGGCGGCCTGTGTGTCCCCCACTGTGTAGGGCTCACAAATATCTGTATAAACGTACAGTTGGTCAGGTATGGCACGAGAAAGCGAGGCTGGCCTCTCAGCTACAATTTCCCGCAGTGCGCCATGGTTAAAGGTTGTAAACAGACTTTTTTTCCCGGGTTCGTCGTCGAAGCCAAAAATGCGCATAATTTTGTCATTGAAATGAGTCGCATGTGGCTGTTGACAGTCGCACTTGCGTCTGATGGCATAATAGCCATTGCTCTCCTTTACGGGTTCAAGCATGTGATGCTTAAAAGTGTCATTCGAGTTGTTTATGGCGTCTGCCAGCTGTGGGAGAGAGTCGTAAATGCCGACTGGAAAATGGCAGAATGTTTTCTCAGTCTGTTCGTTGTCGTCCACGCTGTACGAACTAAAAGTGTAAAAGGCGTCATTGTCTTGAAAATGCACGATGCTACAGGGTACGTGAATTTCCACCAGTCCAACGTGCCACTCTCCGTGTAATTTGATCTTGTGAGGCAAGTGTGTGGTGAAACAGCTGGTCGTGTTATCGGAAAAGTAAGACATACTGCTTTTGCTAGGCAGTACCATATAAAAATCTTCTTTCGGGTCCATACTTGCTCGCTGTTTTTCTACGAAATGCTCTTGAGTTGACTGACGTTCACCCAAGAATTAAATTTATCGGGATAGCCTAACCACTTGACGAGCGCTTGTTTGTTGGCGCCGCGACCTTTCGTGCGTACGATACGCTCGATTTTGAAGCTCTTATCGTCTGCCAGACGATCTTGCCCGACCAAAACGAGCTCTTCGTTGTAAAAGAATCCGTCGATTATTTCCCCGTTCAAGTCCGCCAATACGTACGTGTACAGCCCTTTTCGCGGTGATACGCGTATTATCTTGAAAATCTCCTCGCTGAAATTTTTTTCGTATCCTCGCTCGAAGGTGTTCTTTGAGCGACTGACACGGACGAGGTCACCTACGGCAAATTTACAGTGGGGCGCTGTGCGGCGGCACCGATAATTGGAGCGCGCACGTTTGTCCAAGTTTACGCGCGCGCGCGCAGCATTGTAAAGGTTGACCTCAGCGGGCCGCATTCGCGTGCCACTGTGCAGGGTGTGATTGTACGCGTACACAATTTTTTGCAGAACATCGATGTAGCGCTTGGTGTTCCGATGCGAGAAATATCTCCATATGCGCTCGCGCAGTGTTCTGTTGAGCCGCTCGACCACCGCTGCCTTGATATCCGGATTTCTAGCGACGCGAAAACCGATCTCCATGCGCTTGAGAAAATTTTGAAAAGCGGCACCAAGGAATTCCTTGCCACGATCGGACTGCACGCACAGGGGCACGCGCGGTTTCGCTCTGTCGGTAATTCGTTCAAAAGCGCTGGCAACGTTGCGAGCTGTTTTATCTTTCAACGGTTCAACCCAGGCGAACTTGCCGAGTACATCGATGACCACGAGAATATAGCAGTACCCGTCGTTGTAATCCTTTATCGATGTTAGCTGAAGTAGATCGCACTCCCACACGTCATCGACGTTTGTTATATTGTACGATAGACGCGGAAATCTTCTTTTTATCGGGTGATGAAGTGTGTAGGCGTCTTGATTGCTTAGCCACGCGTAAATTTTTTTCTTCTCCTTTTTGGCATTTACGCGCAGGAGGTTTCGCGCACCTGCGTAACCAGCCTCATGCTCGAGATTGTAGTATTGTTTTCCGTAAGGCATTTCGTGTTTACATATCAAAGTGTAGCCATTTTTTCTTGGCTTGTTTTTTACTGCGCGTTAAAATGGGTGAGACTGGGGACGGGGCTATATTTTCTACACCCGCTATAGTCTCTCTACGCGGCAGGCGCCGTTTGGCCGTTTTCTCTGGTGCGGTCAATATTTTCCCAATTTTCAAAACTTTGGGATTTTCTATGAGATTAACGGGTGTCTCGCTAGTTTTGAGAAATTTTGCAAACTCAACGCGACCGACAGGCGCTTCGTCTCCCGTGTTCTTTTTGCTCAACGTGTCGATGAGTAACTCGCTTATGTCCGAGCGGGGTACCTGGTGACCATCGATGCTCACAGTGCCTGCATTGTCCCACTTTAAGCGCTCGGGAACCGCAGTCCTCCAGTGCCGAAGCAAGAGTCGCGCTTTGCATGCGTGTACTTTGGGTATACCCTGGAGAATGTCTTCCTCGCTGAGCGGTGCGAGAGTCTCTTCGATTTCGTCAACCTCGTGATTCGGCTCGGCGACACGCTCGTTGCCGCGGAAAAAAGATAACGTCGTAAAATCTGCAGATAATTCAGACATTTTTCATAATCATCGCGCGCCTCCTTTGAGCGTAAAACGTCATACATTTCGCTGTCTAAGCGAGAAAAATTATCACCGCGCGTTTGTAAACTTTTTTCCTCGACATCCACGGATGTGGCGGCGGCGGCGGCGGCGGCGGTGGCGGTGGCTCCGGATGCGGGTCTCGGTGGGCCAATCGAGCCTTCAGGCACAAGGATCATTTTACGTGCTCGTTCCATCTTAGTGCGTGTCACCCGATCCGAATATTTTCGATATGAGAGTACTCACTAGTGGGGCTAATAAGATTGGTAGAAACGACCCGCCGTTCTGAATAATCACTCGCTTCTTTGTGCGCCAATCGTCTTCGTTTCCACTTGAGTGCGATAACTTGCGCAGCGCGTGTTTATGTTTGCTCAAGCGTCTCTTCTCGCTATCGGATAATTTTATGACGCCGTGTAAAACGTTTAATGCACACTCACATATACACTTGACAAGTGGCTTGTCAGCCGCTCGGGTTATGGCAGTGCGATGTTAAATGGCATATGCTTACCCCGTGGTAATGTGCCGCGACAAGAGGCGCGACGACCATACGGGGCCATAGTTTTTTTCCGACTGATGATCCTCCACGTGAATCAGGGTGATTTAAAGTATTTGGGCATGTATGCGCAATGCCCGCTGTCGTCGGGGAATATGTTTGCGCGAAATCTAAACTCATCGAGACAGTCTTGCGAGAGGTCTATAAAGAGGTAAGAGTGTGGTGCGCGCGTAGCATCTACGAAGGCATCGCGCAGAAAAGCCGAGTCTTCGGGGTGGATTTGACGCGCGAGATGCTGTATTTGCGCCTTGTCGCGTGGATTTTTGAATAGCACTAAATACTTTGTATTTAAACTTATGTCACGCTGTGCCTTTCCCTTGTGGAAAACATTTTGTGTTATGAATATCACACTGATATTTTTGTGGTGACTCCCCTTCGTAAACAAGTCTAAAATAACGTCGCTCGAAGATTCTCGCATAAGATCATCGAGAACGAGTAATTTTTTCTTCTCGTTGTCCGAGGAATAATCGCCTATCTGAGGGAGACCCTCTCTAAACTCGATGGTTGGTCCAGCGGACTTAAAAGCTGTTCTGTAAGCCTCCTGCCATTCAGCGTAATAAAACAATAAACGATCGAAGCGCACTGTACACATCTCCGGTAAATGTGCGAGAAAGCGCTGGACGAAGCGAGTTTTCCCGCAGCCTGTGGGCCCGCACACGCAGCAGGTAAACGGGTGTTTCCATCGGACGTCCATATTTTTACACGAGCTCTACCCTGCGAATGAGACTGGACCACGCTTTTCCAATCATTTTATAGCCACCCATTGACAAATAGACTGCTGGCCCCAATGAGCGGCTGAGGCGGCGCACAGTGGGCCCAAAGGAACATGTCTGGACAAAATAAAATATCTTATTTTGGAACTGACCGATTGGGATGGGGATACTCTTAAAATGAAGTTTATAATAAGTGCTTTGAGGGAAAATTGTAGATAAAATGTTTAAAAAATTTTCAAGGTCAGACCAAGATCAACATATAAAAATTTACTTTTTTTTAATGATCAGAAGAAGCTGGGCTATTACCCAAACAAGCTGAATAGATTTGTATGGGGTTTTCGGATCGCTGATAGCAAATCAGATGACAGAATTGTAAAATTCATTTGTTTAAACAATAATTTTCAAATTTTTCTTCTATGAAATGTTTAATTAAAATAATAATAAGTTAAAACACGAATCATATATAAAAATAAAAAAATAATTATTTTGATTCAAATTAATCTAAATAATTTTTTGTTATTGTAATATTCCCTTTAATTACCATAATAAAGCGTACAACTTTATGAAAAAATTAGTACAGAATACAACTTGTACATTACATACAAGTTGTATCCATTTTATATTACAATTATATTGGAATAATAATCCATTTTCATTACATAAGTGAAAAGATTCCTGCGAAAAAATAATTCGTATATAGTTATATATACTTATATATGTTTATATATCCTTATTTATGTCTTTTATCGGTTTTGGAGAGTTTTTCGAGATATTATATACCGGTTTTGAAGAGTTTCTCCGGTTTTGAAGAGCCTCTTCAAACGGGAAAAGGTATATATGACTGGTTTTGGAGAATTTTCGGCCATTTTCTAGAGTCTATAACCCCAGGGTCCATATTTCTTTAGTAACATTAACATATATATATATATATATATATATATATATATATATATATATATATATATATATATATATATATATATATATATAGTGTTCTGCATATATAAGTATGTGGGTGAACCGGTTTCGAAGAGGTATACTTCTTTTTTTCAGAGTTGCCTATGTTAACGTTATTAAAGAAATATATATATATATATATATATTATGTCTCTATGTCACTATGTATAAATAAGTATATAAGTATATACGACTAAATATCATTTTACACGGGGTCTACAAGAAATTCAACTAAAAAGATAATCCTAGGACAAATTAATAATTATGCATGGCGATACATGTTCGTATTATGGTATACAATTTTATATATCAATATATAATTATGCATAACTTTATATGATTACGTATTGTATATAAACCTTTTAGTGATTGTATTATTCATACAATTATATATTGATATATAAAAATGTATACCATAATACATGAACATGTATCGCCATGCATAATTATTAATTTGACCTAAGATTATCTTTTTAGTAGAGTTTCTTGTAGACCTCGTGCAAAATGATATTCAGTCGTATATACTAATATACTTAATTATACATAGCGACATAGACATAATACACACACACACACACACACACACACACACACACACACACACATACACATACACACACCCACACTCACACCCACACCCACACCCACACCCACGCACGCACGCACGCAAGCACGCACGCACGCACACACACACACACACACACACACACACACACACACTTATCGGGGTTTATGTAGCCCAAAACTGTATATTAGTAACTATAGCCCAGAGTGCCCTATGGCAAGTGACTAATGAAATAATGGACCATGGGGTTATAGACTCTAGGTCGGGCCACATAAACCCCTATATTGAGAAATATTATGAAGCCCGGGCTGCATAATCAAAATCGGGCTCGATAAACCCCTATATATAGAAAAACGGGCCCTATATATAGAAAAACCCCTTTCGAGAAATGTATATAAACATATATAAGTATATATAACTATATACGAATTATTTTTTCGCAGGAATTTCTTTTCACTTACGTAATGAAAATGGATTATTATTCCAATATAATTGTAATATATAAAATGGATACAACTTGTATGTAATGTACAAGTTGTATTCTGTACTATTTTTTTCATAAAGTTGTACGCTTTATTATGGTAATTAACGGGAATATTACAATAACAAAAATTATTTAGATTAATTTGAATAAAAATAATTATTTTTTTATTTTTATATATGATTCGTGTTTTAACTTATTATTATTTTAATTTAACATTTCATAGAAGAAAAATTTGAAAATTATTGTTTAAACAAATGAATTTTACAATTCTGTCAGCTGATTTGCTATCAGCGATCCGAAAACCCCATACAAATCTATTCAGCTTGTTTGGGTAACAGCCCAGCTTCTTCTGATCATTAAAAAAAAGTAAATTTTTATATATTGATCTTGGTCTGACCTTGAAAATTTTTTAAACATTTTATCTACAATTTTCCCTCAAAGTACTTATTATAACCTTCATTTTAAGAGTATCCCCATCCCAATCGGTCAGTTCCAAAAGAAGATATTTTATTTTGTCCAGACATGTTCATTTGGGCCCACTGTGCGGCGGGCGGGCGGGCGGGCGGGCGGGCGCGCGTGGACTAGCATCTTTACCCGCGGTGGTGAGCTGAATCGTCGCGGTGGCAAGCTAGTTGGCGTGCGGTAATTCTGCTTATTTCAGCGGCTGCACGCTAGTCACACCGCGGCCGACCAGCTTGCCACCGCGCCGATTCAGCTCACCACCGCGGCCGATGAGCTTGCCACCGCGACGATGTCGAGGAAAAAAGTTTACAAACGCGCGGTGATAATTTTTCTCGCTTAGACAGCGAAATGTATGACGTTTTACGCTCAAAGGAGGCGCGCGATGATTATGAAAAATGTCTGAATTATCTGCAGATTTTACGACGTTATCTTTTTTCCGCGGCAACGAGCGTGTCGCCGAGCCGAATCACGAGGTTGATGAAATCGAAGAGACTCTCGCACCGCTCAGCGAGAAAGACATTCTCCAAGGTATACCCAAAGTACACGCATGCAAAGCGCGACTCTTGCTTCGGCACTGGAGGACTGCGGTTCCCGAGCGCTTAAAGTGGGACAATGCAGGCACTGTGAGCATCGATGGTCACCAGGTATCCCGCTCGGACATAAGCGAGTTACTCATCGACACGTTGAGCAAAAAGAACACGGGAGACGAAGCGCCTGTCGGTCGCGTTGAGTTTGCAAAATTTCTCAAAACTAGCGAGACACCCGTTAATCTCATAGAAAATCCCAAAGTTTTGAAAATTGGGAAAATATTGACCGCACCAGAGAAAACGGCCAAACGGCGCCTGCCGCGTAGAGAGACTATAGCGGGTGTAGAAAATATAGCCCCGTCCCCAGTCTCACCCATTTTAACGCGCAGTAAAAAACAAGCCAAGAAAAAATGGCTACACTTTGATATGTAAACACGAAATGCCTTACGGAAAACAATACTACAATCTCGAGCATGAGGCTGGTTACGCAGGTGCGCGAAACCTCCTGCGCGTAAATGCCAAAAAGGAGAAGAAAAAATTTACGCGTGGCTAAGCAATCAAGACGCCTACACACTTCATCACCCGATAAAAAGAAGATTTCCGCGTCTGTCGTACAATGTAACAAACGTCGATGACGTGTGGGAGTGCGATCTACTTCAGCTAACATCGATAAAGGATTACAACGACGGGTACTGCTATATTCTCGTGGTCATCGATGTACTCGGCAAGTTCGCCTGGGTTGAACCGTTGAAAGATAAAACAGCTCGCAACGTTGCCAGCGCTTTTGAACGAATTACCGACAGAGCGAAACCGCGCGTGCCCCTGTGCGTGCAGTCCGATCGTAGCAAGGAATTCCTTGGTGCCGCTTTTCAAAATTTTCTCAAGCGCATGGAGATCGGTTTTCGCGTCGCTAGAAATCCGGATATCAAGGCAGCGGTGGTCGAGCGGCTCAACAGAACACTGCGCGAGCGCATATGGAGATATTTCTCGCATCGGAACACCAAGCGCTACATCGATGTTCTGCAAAAAATTGTGTACGCGTACAATCACACCCTGCACAGTGGCACGCGAATGCGGCCCGCTGAGGTCAACCTTTACAATGCTGCGCGCGCGCGCGTAAACTTGGACAAACGTGCGCGCTCCAATTATCGGTGCCGCCGCACAGCGCCTCACTGTAAATTTGCCGTAGGTGACCTCGTCCGTGTCAGTCGCTCAAAGAACACCTTCGAGCGAGGATACGAAAAAAATTTCAGCGAGGAGATTTTCAAGATAATACGCGTATCACCGCGACAAGGACTGTACACGTACGTATTGGCGGACTTGAACGGGGAAATAATCGACGGATTCTTTTACAACGAAGAGCTCGTTTTGGTCGGGCAAGATCGTCTGGCAGACGATAAGAGCTTCAAAATCGAGCGTATCGTACGCACGAAAGGTCGCGGCGCCAACAAACAAGCGCTCGTCAAGTGGTTAGGCTATCCCGATAAATTTAATTCTTGGGTGAACATCAGTCAACTCGAGAGCATTTCGTAGAAAAACAGCGAGCAAGTATGGACCCGAAAGAAGATTTTTACATGGTACTGCCTAGCAACAGCAGTATGTCTTACTTTTCCGATAACACGACCAGCTGTTTCACCACACACTTGCCTCACGAGATCAAATTACACGGAGAGTGGCACGTTGGACTGGTGGAAATTCACGTACCCTGTAGCATCGTGCATTTTCAAGACAATGACGCCTTTTACACTTTTAGTTCGTACAGCGTGGACGACAACGAACAGACTGAGAAAACATTCTGCCATTTTCCAGTCGGCATTTACGACTCTCTCCAACAGCTGGCAGACGCCATAAATAACTCGAATGACACTTTTGAGCATCACATGCTTGAACCCGTAAAGGAGAGCAATGGCTATTATGCCATCAGACGCAAGTGCGACTGTCAACAGCCACATGCGACTCATTTCCATGACAAAATTATGCGCATTTTTGGCTTCGATGACGAACCCGAGAAAAAAACTCTGTTTACAACCTTTAACCATGGTGCACTGCGGGAAATTGTAGCTGAGAGGCCAGCCTCGCTTTCTCGTGCCATACCTGACCAACTGTACGTTTATACAGATATTTGTGAGCCCTACACAGTGGGGGACACACAGGCCGCCCTCTTGCGCATCGTTTCCTTGGATAACTCAAAATTCAAATACGGCTGCAGTGCTATGCAGCGTTTCACACCCACTCACTACATACCGCTTCTCTATCACAATTTTCACAATATTATCATCGATATAAGAGACCAGTACGTGCAGCGCATTCCATTCGAGTACGGTACGCTGACCGTGACACTCCATTTCAGACGAAGTCGTTAAGATGTCTCATTACACTAGATACTACGATGAGCAGATAGGTGGCGGGGGTGGTGTGAGAAACTTTTTCGCTGGCGCACCCTTTCAGAGAGGGCGTGGCATCGGCTCTTGGCTGGGGGGCCTCTTTCGCCGTATTCTTCCATACGTCAGGAGTGGCGCTAAGGCGGTCGGGAAAGAGACCTTGCGCGCAGGTATGAAAATCATAGACGATGTCGCAAACAATGGTGTCAATTTCAAGGAGGCCATAAAATCGAGAGTCGGAGAATCGAGGAGGCATCTCAAGAGAAAAGCTGCCGAGAAAATTACAGAAATCATGAAGGGTTCGGACTATAAAACTACAAGCCGCATCAAACGGCCGCGTCAGTCGACAAAGGCACGCGCGACCGCTCGTACCTCGCGATCCAAACGTAAGAAAAAAAAATTGCCCTACGCGTCGTGTGGAACTCGTAATGTAAGCAAGAGGTAGCGCAAAACCCCGACTTTTCGCCCCATTAACGATATTTTTGGACCAAAGTAAATCTTAAAAATGGCTTTCTTACACTCTCACTCGTCAGAGTGTATGTCGAGCGAACTCGACCTTTTCACCCTCCCCGCTACTCAAACCTCCATCGAAGGGAGCAGTTTTTTGAACTATAAGCCCGTCTCTTCGATCACCGATGAGAGTGATGCACCCATCGAATTCGTCGTACCCAGCGCCAGCGAGTATTACATCGACCTCGCGCACACTATGCTCTTTGTCAAGGCACAAATATTGCCCGTCCAGGAGCCCGACACAAATCTAAAAGTTGGCCCCGTAAACAACGTTTTACATTCAATGTTCAATCAAATTGATATTTTTCTCAATCAAAAGCTTGCGTCACCGCCCAACAACGCGTACCCGTACAGAGCTTACATAGAGTCATTGCTGAGCTATTCCCCCGCGGCCAAAGAATCTCATCTCACAGCGAGCCTCTGGTACGATGATACACACGGCTGTATGGAGGGTGCACCGGAAAATCACGGAGTCGGAGCGAACAAAGGCCTCAATCACAGGCAATATTTTACGAAAGACGGAAAAGCATTCGATATGATTGGTCATCTGCACTACGACTTGTTTAATCAGGATAAAATGATCATCAATGGTGTCGAAATGAGAGTGCGACTGGTGCGTAGCAAGGATGCATTTTGCCTGATGGATTCCACAAACGACGGGCGCTTCGGAATAAAAATAAAAGAAGCTACTCTCATAGTTCGCCGTGTCAAAATAAATCCGGGTATTTTGATCGCACACGCCAATACACTGGCCAAAGCCACAGCCAAATATCCCATTACACGCGTCGAAGTGAAAACATTTACGCTTCACACTGGTATACTAGGTGATAGCATCGATAATGCGATTCTGGGCCAACTGCCGAAACGTATAATAATCGGTTTCGTCGATAACAGAGCGTTCAATGGAAATCGTGCGCTCAATCCATTCAACTTTCAACACTTTGACATAAATTATCTCTCGATATATATCGATGGGGTTCAAATACCGAGCAAACCATTACAGCCTCATTTTACAGGCACCGCTCCAGCTTTTATCGAGACATTCCAAACACTCTACACAGGCACCGGAATACATTTTCTCAACGAGGGCCTAGGCATAAACCGTTACAACTATTCAATGGGTCATTTTCTTACGGCATTCGATCTCACGCCCGATTTATCAGTGCACTGCCACTCTCATTGGAATCTCGTACGCTCAGGCAGTGTACGCATTGAAGTGGGCTTCGAGACGGCGCCTACAGTTACAATAAACTGCATTGTTTACGCAGAGTACGATAACGTTCTTGAAATCGACTCCACTCTACAAATTTTAACGGATTTCAGCGCCTAAGTGATAGAGCAGCAGCAGCAGAAGGCTCCCGCTTATCGCCAGCGACAGGTCGCTACATGGCGTTGCGTGTTGGTGGCACTACTGTATGCGTAAAAAAGTGGGTGGGGGTACGTGCACTCTGACGCAGCTTGCACAGCTCTCACACATCAGTTCGCTTTTTCTCTTACACACGCACACACACGCACATGCGCTTCCTGCAATGGACTACGTAATAGATATTCAAGGCTTCCGCGATTCGGAAAAAAAGCTTCTACCCAAGGAAGTAGCTATCGTGTGCCTACAAAAAAAAATTTGTGATCATTGGATAGTGCAAGCACCGCATAGTTTTGACGATTTGCCAGACGACATCAAAGAGACAAACACATTTCTCAGTGTCGAAGTTCACGGACTTCATTGGTTTGACGGCGAAGTAACTCTGCGCCAGCTACATCGGCATCTATACAACATTGCCAGAGTATCGCGTACAATTTACGTACGTGGCGAAGAGAAGGCCCGTTACATTGAGACGCTTTTCGGTCGTCGTGTCATCAATTCGGAAAAATTTAAATCGCCATCGTTTAAAAAACTCTGCACAGCGTTCCCGGACAGCGCACTTTGCGCCACACATTCAGCTAAAATCTTTCCGTCAGAAAAAAACAGTTTTGTGCTCTTTACAAAGTTAATCAGTTAAAAAAGTGGCTGCGTTCGATACTTCCACCAGAATGGAAAGCTCTCCCTAAAGAAAGAGTGACAAGTGACATGTTTCTTACGTCTGTTTACGAGTACCCGCGGCGAGATACAAATAGCGGCGACTCTGATAGTAATGACATATACTACTCAGTCGTCAACGGATTCACATCTTCAGACTGAAAAAAATGAACACGTATGAAATAACACGAGCCATCAGAGAGCTCTCTGCTAATTCGATCGGCGTTTACGCGGCCGATCACATCCCAAGTCGCTTGAGCCAGCCAGCGGCAATCGTTGCAAATCTCGACACATCAGACAAGCCCGGCTCTCACTGGGTGGCTTTTTACATAGACGACCATGCAAGAGGTACCTTTTTCGATAGCTATGGAGTACCACCATCTTCGCGACATCACCTCGCCCGTCTCAGAAGAAATTGCAAGTGGTTCAAGTGGAACAAGAAGAAGTTGCAAAGTTTCGATTCTAAAGTGTGCGGCGAATATTGTGTTATGTTTTTGCATTATATGTGTAGTGGTTTTACTTTACGAAAATTTTGCAGCATCTTTACGTCTGATACTCGCTCCAACGATAAAATAGCTGGTAAATTTTATAACATTATAAAGGACAAAAAGTTTAAGAAAGTAGGGCGTGCGTACAATTTCCCGCGTGCTACTTCGCGAGGGCACGGCTCGTGCTCTCAGGCATGTAGGCCTATGACTAATTATTAAGCTCTAACTTTAAGATACATTTTGCATTGCTGTTTAAATTACTTTGGACCTAGATTTGTAAGCTAATATATATTGCGTGTGTATGTGTGTATATTTTAACTTAATACTGAAAAAGAGCTGTTTGCTCTGTCATGAATCAGCTGCGATTCCTGCGCACTATTATGCATCCGTAATTAATTTTAAGCGTCGCTCGGCTAAACCATATGTATTCGAAGATTGTAAGTTTTTGTTTCTTTCCACATTTATGTATTCATAGTTTGTAAGTTTGTTTGAATAAAAAATTTTACCCAAATCACTTTTTTCATTTACAGACCTTTTTCATTTTTCCCACTCCTGAAAAACAGTTAAATTCATTTTCCTCCCGCGAGAGAGTATTCAAAATGCTTATACGTGAAAAATTTATCATCATATACACATTTACGCGTAACTTAAACTGCATTCCTCTTAAAAACCGTTGAACAAAGAACGCATTCACGTGAAAAATTTATCAATGTATACACTTTGACTCGTAAAATCTCCACAGGCGTCATCGAGAGCACCCCCCTCTTGAAACTGCCTGTTAAAACTCGCTGAACAATGGACGCGTTCATAGCGGTTGTGTGGAGTGTTTAGGTTACCGCTGTTATCGGTTACATGTCGCGGCACGCATTTCCTTCTCACGAAAGCCATAAAAATCTTTCACGAGAGTACATGATTGACGCATTCATAGTGTGACGACAAGTAATTAGAAACGATTTCCACTGTTATCGGATACAATCATAACTATAAATCTATATTTTTCTCGAAACGTTTTACGTCACATAGTCCCCCTGCCACACGACACGCTACGTCATACACGTAACAGTGCTCTCGTTGGTCGTGCTCGCGCGCCCTCGCCGCCGCCGCCCCCCACCACCCACATATCGGCGTGCAGCCGTATAGTACAATATGTGCGTGCGACCGCAGAACTGTGCGTGTGTGTGCGAGTGTGTGTGTGTGTCTGTGTGTGTGTGTGTGTGTGTGTGTGTGTGTGTGTGTGTGTGTGCACTGCGTGCCCGGCCGTGTCTGCGAACACTTGACACGCATGTGCCTACACGTATCACCGGATACGTGTGCGACTGTACGTGTTTGTACATGTGTGTGTGTATGTGTGTGTGTGTGTGTGTGTGTGCATTGCGTGTCCGTACGTGTCTGCGAACACGTGACACACATATGCATATACGTATCAAATATGCGCTTGTACGTGTGTGCGTGTGCGTTATAATTAATAAAAATATTAATTATTAATACAAATTGTTATTTTTACTCACTACCGAAAAACAATCCCACGCTATCCCCTCCCCACCCTCTCTCTCTCTCTCTCTCTCTCTCTCTCTCTCTCTCTCTCTCTCTCTCTCGTAGTAGTGGGGCAGGTATAGCGACCGTGTGACACGGCGGTGTCATTAACTCAAGTGCTATGTATACAGTAACTGCACAGTAGCTAATGACCCTTGTAAGTATGTGTTAATGGACCCATTGTTTACAAATACAGTAGCAAAACAGTAGCTGTTTTCAAAACAATGGGGTCATTAACACATACTTACATAGGTCATTAGTGCTATGTATACAGTAGCTGCACAGTAGCTAATGACCCTTGTAAGTATGTGTTAATGGACCCATTGTTTACAAATATAGTAGCAAAACAGTAGCTGTTTTCAAAACAATGGGGTCATTAACACATACTTACATGGGTCATTAGCTACTGTGTAGCTACTGTTTACATAACACTTGAGTTAATGACCTCTTGAGTTAAGTGCCACTTGACACTTGACACATACCGCCCGATGAGTCACACGTCTCGCAATACCTGTCCTATTACTACTAATACGGTATTCTAAGTATTGCTATGAGTGTGGGGATTCACTGTTATTGCATTCCATGTATTGAAGGCCAATGAGGTAGAAGTACTTGCGAAGTTTGCTCAGCACGCGAAAATAGTGAAAAAGCCAAAATTTAAGATTGGAGATATAGTAAGAGTTAGTAAGATAAAGCAAGTATTTGAGAAGGGTTATACACCTAATCGGTCAACAGAAATTTTTACAATAAATCAAGTGATGGCTACTAATCCAGTTACCTATAAGCTAAAAGACTATCGAGATCAACCTATTGCCGGTGGTTTCTGTAAACAAGAACTGCTCAAAGCTAAATATCCGGATGTCTACCTTGTGGAGAAGGTGCTTAAGAAGAGTGGAAATAAGATTTATGTTAAATGGTTAGTGTTTGATACCTCACACAATAGTTGGATAAGCAAATCAGGTATGCAAAGGTTAAATAAATAAACATGTGATGTATATATAAGATACATTCTTTTATTTATAAACCTACATTTACAATCAATCATCATTAATTTCAATAGTTTTATGATGCCCCCAAGGTAAAGTATCTGTTTCCCTAGGTATTAAGTATCGCTTATCATCATAGGGACTTAAAGCTAACTTTTTTTGTCTTACAGTTTGTACTACGTGTGCTTTAGATTGTATTACACACTGCTCTCTGTGTTGTGTTGACAAATTTAATAGACAATCAACATAGTCATCAAAAGTAATGATTCTATCAACAACTCCAGTTTTAACACCTTTAACTTTTTTAACATGATCTTGTCCATTTACACGAATGCTGTACATTTTACTACGCAATCCAACAAATTCAGTCATAATTTGACCATTACATTCATCTTTCATTAGGCCTACAACTTTCTTATTGACTTGAGGAATTCCAAAAATGTTATCAAATGGGTAGTCAGAAGTATCAAAATTTAAAATGTCACATTTTATCACTTTGTATATCTTCATCATTTATTTCATATATTAAACTATTAGTATCGGTATACAACAGTTTACAGCGATCCTCGAATTGCTTTTTCATGTAGTTGTAGTGAAAATCATATACCAAAGTCTTTGATAAATCCAATACACAAAGACCTACATAAATTGGTTTATTCATGTATACTTCAGTCTTCTCTAATTCTATGAGAACAAGGTTTTCATCAATGATTATACGGCTATGGAATTCTGGTCGTGCAATAAGAGCTTCTGCTCCAGATCGACCTTCCCATTTGGTTAGTAATTTAACATTGACCCTTTTTCGAACATTTTCCATAGTTTTACCAAAAACGGCATTATTCATTAGCTTGTAAAAATTTTTCTCGAAGTCATTTTTAGCTGCTTGTCTCATTTTACTATTTAAATCGATATATTCTTTGAGCCAAGGTCTTTGATTAAATTTTAAAACTCTATGAATTTTCGTTAGTTTTAATCCATTGGCTAAAGCTTGCTTTAAGTTACGATAATGAAGTACGTATCACGATTTTGATTGAACAGTTGTAAGTAATTTAGCTTGTGAGGAGCCTGGTGGGTTTTTATGTTCCGGACAAAATGGTAAGTCTTTGTGCGCATCATGTAAATTTTCTGGGTATTCCAAATCGACTTCAAGTATATAGCCTATTGGAGCATTATCTGGATATTAAAATTTATATGCTCTACATCTTCAATCCATTGAAAGCCGCCATATGGTAATGACTGTTGCATAGCTCAGCCGTAAAGATTGTTTACATCGAAATACATGAGATATTTGGACTCCTTTTCTGCATCATAGTCACTACCCAGGTATTTGTTATTGGCTCGGGCATATCGATTCGAACACTGACGTATTCCACCTCGTATTCCACGCTCAATTAACATAACTTGATCAATATCAGTGAGCAACTCAACCTGTATTTTGGTATACCTGAGCATGGCATCCTAAGTTAAACCTGGAGTTGTATAATAGTGTGCTGGATCCAAACCATAAGCTTTAAGACAGCTATTGCGAAAATTTTCGAATACTTCCGCTAAGAGTAATACATCTGTTTTTAAGTATAAATCTGAATATTCGCCTAAATTTGATATATTAAATGCTGCCCAAACATTTTTTGCGTGTTCGTAATCCTCATCTGATATGTGACAGATATTCAATTTACTATAGAATTCATCTTTCAATGGTAGTTTTGAAACATTAAGTTTTTCTTCAGAGTCTAGATAATCATAAGGAAATACTCCTTTTCGTTTAAGTAATTGGAATTTCTGTGCGATTAGCGGTTCATCTTGAGAAAACTCTTGTCGCAAAATATCAAGTTCGCCAAGATAAGATGACAGTTTGTCCAATGATGAAGCCATGAATCGAAAGGAATCAATAAATCTAAAGTTAATATCACTACCATCAATGTGTTTCGTGAATGAGATGAAGCGCTCTTTGTTTAAAGGTAACAAATGTACTCGTCCGGGGAAGCTTTGAGAAATATCTTTAATGAGAAAGTGAGAATCATAGCCTGTTAAATTGTGAAAAATAACTGGAATGCTGCGTGAATCTTTATAATTTAGATTACAATCTTCGTGAGCAGCACCTCGATATCTGAAACATAAAATACACATTGACTGTAAAGTGTTTATTTGTGTGTGCGTGCGATATATATATATATATATATATATATATATATATATATATATATATATATATATATATATATATATATATATATATATATGTATATATAAAATTTTACCTTCCAGTGAGATGACAATGATCTCGAACACGCTTCTCACCTAAGGGTTCCCCACATATGTGACAAATTTTTGTATTTTGAAAAGAATGTTCTTGCTCCAAAGTTAATGGTTCCATTGGTAATGCACATTTGAATGTAGTCTCTACATTCTCAGCTAAATCTTGCAATTCCCTTGCAAACCATTCAGCAGGATTTCGTCCTCTGTAGCTACGATAATATGATAAAGAGTTATCATAGCTACATTTTAAGTAATATCCCACACTGAATGCCTCATGCTTTTGATAGGCGTTTCTATCTTGTATAGGTTTCAAGAGACACTCAAAATCTGCATAAATAACAAATGGAACTTTCTCTTTGTTATTATAATTTTTAAATTTTAAAATTTGATCTCTTGGTGTTGGTAGATTTACTCTACATTTGTTAATTTGTTTACAATCTTGTTCATGATATTCTAATTTAGAGCTATCTCTAAAGTAATGTAGACATCTGTCACAAATAAACTGTTTATGACTTCGTTTTGAAAGTTGTGAAGGCACTAAGCGAGATAAGTCTTTGATCCAAACGTAGTGGAATATAACTGAATTATCTTCCTCCAACTCTTCCTTCTCCTCATCTACATAATTATTTTGTATTAGGAGAAGATTAACATGGATTTCTTTTTTACACGATGTAATGTAAAGTGGTGTAACTGTGAATTTCCCATTACACTTTTTCAATATATAAACATTAATAGATATATTATTTGGTTTTTCAAATTTTGGAATTTGTTTTGGTCTCATAGGAAAGTCGATTCCCCTACAATTCAAGTCATTTTCATAGGCATGTTTTGCTTGTATTTGTGGGGGTAGACTAACGTATGAGCTACCTTGCATCGGATTATACTTGTTGATATTCACAGATAAATTACGAATTTCACGAAGTGTCCAGCCTCTCTCTTGAAACTCTTCCATGTCTCTCTGAATGGGCTGTTGTACATTATCGGTGAACCACTGTTTCAAATCTGTTGTTGGTAAAATCGATTCAGTCTTGGTATTGAAATACTTAATTTCTACTGTCTCTTCATCAGTTTTTTTTATGACATATTCAGCTGCCAGCACAGTATACACTTTAAGAGCCTTTTCCTTCTTTAAGGCATTATTTATTCGAGATTTAAACAATGCTGTAGCATCTTTCATGAATGCACTAATATCCAAGTTTTTTATGTTTGTAATGACTCCAGATCGAAGCCGTTCATTAAAGGCACAGTCCACATCTTGCCATCTTACTCTATCACTTTGTTTTTCACGCAAACCTGCACCACTCTTTAATAAACACTTTAGTCTGTCTTGTACACCTTTGAGTAGACCAATAGTTGATATAAATTTTTGTTTTTCAGCGACACTTGTTGCATTTTTACGCAAAAGCAACCTCAAGAGTCTTAAATTCTTATTTCCAAGTTTAATCCACTCGATAACTTCCTCAGGATTAACTTGTTTATATGCTAGAAGCCTATATAGGCTTCTAACATTATATTGACAACGTGCTTACAGTCGTTTGCAGACATAGTGATCACTTAGAGATTCTGCTTTATACTGAAGGAATAGCAGCAGCAACGTCGTATTTATAGGGTGTGTATGACGCAAAAATTGATTGGAATCTCTGATAATTTCGTTCTAGAACCTTCACATAAACTGTTTACGAGATCCCCTTTTAATTTGATATCCTTTGCATACCAGGCATTATTATTTCAATTCAAATTCTAAGAAGTGTTGATGAAGACTGCTTTATACCCTATACCGCAAACACATAAAAATTTTTACAGAGGAGTTGTTGACAGGAAATGGCTGCAATGTTATACCTCTTCAATATGACACACTTGTTCATCATATAGATTTCTTCACAACATTTTTTTAACTTGATACCATGAAATCATTCGAACTGTTGACAAAAGCGTTTACCCTTTGATATACCGCAAAAATTCTTTCCAAAGACTTGTTGACAAGAAAAGGCTGTAATTTGATACCCTTTCGATATGTCACATTGTTACTGTTATAAAATTTCATTTATACGTCTCAATGTATAGTAAATTATTTTAAATCTCAGCAATAAACTCATGCTAAAATCAATTTCATTCTATATCTCGTAAACGGCTCAAGATATCGAGAAAATAATGAAATTTTTGGTTCCTCATGAGACGTGATTATTGGGCCATATACCCATTGACATTGTCAAATAAAATTTTTATTAACAAATTAATAATCCTAAATTTTACAAGACGAAACGAGAGTGGATAAGGAGAGCGCAATTGAAATACTCTCCAGTTCCAAGAATCGCGCAGTACGAATATAGGAACAAAGAGGAGGTGCGATACATAACGCATTGTATATACATAACAGGGCATCAATATACGATAAACTTATGCTAAAATCCATTTCATTCTATATCTCGTAAATGGCTCAAGATATCGAAAAAATAATCAAATTTTGGGTTCCTCATGACACGGGATTATCGGGCCATCTACCCATTGGCATTGTCAAATAAAATTTTTATTAACAAATTAATAATCCTTAATTTTATAAGACGAAACGAAAGGCTTCCAACATTAAATTTACAACGTTCTTACAGTCGATTGCAGACATAATGATCACTTGGAGATTCTGTTTTATACTGAAAGAATTGCAGCAGACACGTCATATTTATAGGGTGTGTAAGACGTAAAAATCTCGGATAATCTCGTTCTAGAACCTTATAGAAATATATAACACATAAAGTATTTACAAGACACAAGCTATAAAATTCTAAGAAGTGTATTATACCCTTTGATATGCCGTCAGATATATTTGTTCTCTAGACGGTATCCTTTGAAAAAGTATACGAGATAATTTTAATACAGGTGCGGTCTCCTTTTGAAAGGCTATACTACCGCTTTGATATACTTGTAAACAATTTATCGAAGATATACTGAGAGAGGAATTCAATGTCATAGGCTGCCAGATATATTTGTTCTCTAGACGGTACCCTTTGAAAAAGTATGAGACAATTGTAATACAGATGCGGTCTCCCTTTTGAAAGGCTATCCTTTCGCTTTGACATACTTGTAAACAATTTATCGAAGATATATTGAGAGAGGAATTTAATCTCAAAGGCTGCTACGCAAAAGGTGTCAACAGCTATACGATTATTATGCGTAAGCACGCTAAGCTGTGATAGCATAGGGAGTAGGATGCATGGATCATGATGCTTGCGCTCTCGCGCAAGGTGTTTATTAGAAGATATGAGAACCTTATGGAAATACAATATCCTTAAAAGTTCCAGCGTAAACACATGCGGTGACTATTTTTCCCTACCGAAATGTCTGCGCATATCAATCTCATTTCGTCAACAGACTGCCATGCATACTCACCCATCAGCTGACCTTGAAACCCTCGAGAAGATTCCGTTGTACAGCATGCGCATTATTTCTGGTGTATTTTATAACTTTTGTGTATAGCCTCTCTGCATCATGGCAAGTGTACCCACATAACAAATTTTCAGATTCATGGGGTTTTTATGGAGTTTTCATGGGGTTTTTGATATTTTATCGGATTTTGGAAGCTAATGGTACATGATTCATGAATATATGGTCTTATGGGGTGTCTATGGGGTTTTTCTGGTGTATTTTGTAACTTTTGTGTATAGCCTCTCTGCACCATGGCAAGTGTACCTACATAAAAAATTTTCAGATTTATGGGGTTTTTATGGGGTTTTTATGGGGTTTTCGATATTTTATCGGATTTTGGTAGCTAATGGTACATGATTCATGAATATATGATCTTATGGGTTTTATGATGTATTTTAAAACTTTTGTGTATAGCCTCTCTGCTCTTTAATACGCCACAGAGCAATTATCATAGTGATGATTCATTCTTCTGTAGTACAGCATGCGGTGCCATATTTAATGGGGGGCGGATGCACGCCTAACGTTTTGCACAATCTGTACGATGACCCTGCAGGAGGTGACAAATCATAGATCGATCTAGAACATTCAATACGGCTTGTGCCGCTACACTCGCTTGATGACATACAGCATGCTCGTGATGCACACAGCAGTTCCCGATCGGTCCGATCCACGAAAGAGAAAGAGAGCGAGAGAGAGAGAGAGGGAGAGAGAGAGAGAGAGACAGAGAGAGAGAGAGAGAGAGAGAGAGAGAGAGAGAGAGAGAGAGAGAGAGAGAGAGAGAGAGAGAGAGAGAGAGAGAGAGAGAGAGAGAGAGAGAGAGAGAGAGAGAGAGAGAGAGAGAGAGAGAGAGAGAGAGAGAGAGAGAGAGAGAGAGAGAGAGAGAGAGAGAGAGAGAGAGAGAGAGAGAGAGAGCGAGTTGTATACGGCATCATCCGCGCTTATTCATTATGCGACGTTATCTCATGATACATCATCGAACATTCGGCAGAAGGCTGCCCGTGAGGTGACCGCGATTAGTAATATTTAATGACGCCAATGCAAATCGGGGGTGGGGGATGGGGAGTAGATAACGCATTGTATATACGTGGACATCAATATATGTTCGTTAGAAGTTAGTGTGTATCAAGATGATGATACATTCTTTTACACACACACACACACACACACACACGCACACACACACACACATACACACACACACACACACACACGCATATACACACACGTTCACACACACATAGGTGTATATGGAATAATATTTTGCAATATTTAATAGGGTGGCGTAATATTTAATGACGTTATCGCAAATCGGGGGTTCTAGACGTTTCCAATGGGCTATCCGCGTTCACGCAATTGCATCATCGATGCAGGGATGGGGAATGGGGCGCCGCACATAAGGTGTCAAATTAGAAATAATGAGAGGAGATTTGATATCCTAACCTTGAATTGCTATTTTTTGGATTCTGTAATTTGACTCCCATCGTCGCATATTTGACGTCACCCGCAAACGTTTCAAAACGTTTTGGATGCTATTACGTAAAAGCATGCAATCTTTGAGAAGGTTCGATGACGTCACTGTCTCACCTGTAATTAATTCGCACCTGTCTGTCTCGACCAATCAGAGCGCTTCTCTGAGTCAGTGGGCGAGTGGTGGGGGGGTCCAGAACCGGGCTAGTTTACCTACTAGTACGGCTACGATTTTATATCTTCGAAACGAGTTAGTTGCCAAAAAAAGTCGGTCCATTACGACTAAAGATATTTGAGGTTAAAATTTTTTTTTTTTCATATAATCGTCTTTTTCATACAAAAATATTTAAATCATCAATTATTAATAAAGAAATAGTTTCTTCTTCAATAAGATAAAATTGAAAAATTACATCAATACAATCTTAAAAAAAATATTATATAAATATGAAAATGTATTAAAAGTCATAAATTTGAGATAATTTAATTTAGAAAATTTTTTATTTTTTTTTGTGAAAAATTTATTATTATAATTTCAATTTAATAAAAAGAATCGATAAATTATTTTGAGGAAGCTAAGTGTCAAAGAACTGGCAGCGGTTTTTTAATAGTGTTAATCCTTTTTTCAAAAGATTCTATTTATCTGGGTTTGTTGTTTATTCCATTGTCAGCCAAATGTTATTTTAGTATTTTTTAAGTATAAATAACAACAAATCAGTAAGCACTAAGCAAACAGCACAACTACTGGATGAATGTTTCCTACTCAAAGGAGACTCCTCATAACTTGCAGCGCATACTTACGATGAAATCACATGGTGCGGCATAGAGCTGCGGCATAGAGGTTGTGTCAGGGACTATCCACATAACATAGACATAAGAGAGATAGACTGCGGGTGTAGGTTAGCGTGAGTGTCACCCGTTGAGACTTTGAGAGAGAAAGAGATAGATGCATATAATGTATATGTAATAGAAGGTATGCTGTATCTCTCTAACGCATGTGCGCGAACATCCTGTAACCTTGGTTATCTCCCGTATGTCTATGTTATGTGGACAGTCCCTGACGCAACCTCTATGCCACAGCTCTATGCCGCACCATGCGATTTCAGCCTAAGTATGCGCCGCAAGTTATTGGAGTCTCCTTTAAGTAGGAAAAAATTCATCCAGTAGTTGTGCTGTCTGTTTAGTGCTTACTGATTTGTTGTTATTTATACTTAAAAGATACTAAAATAACATTTGGCTGACAATAGGATAAACAAAAAATTCAGATAAGTAGAATCTTTTGAAAAAAAGATTAACACTGTTAAAAAAGTTTTTCTAATAATTTTGAATGATACTGTGTGATTATGTTTTTTTTTCAGCGTACGATAATTGATACAAGAATTCAAATTTAAGAAAAAGTATCCAATGAAATGACAATTTTTATTTAAGGTATTTAGTCTGAGGACATAGTTTAAGATTTTTTAGGATACGTATTTTAGCTTAATAAAATAATATTGACTTGGCACTGCTGGGATCATTTAACAGGTCCAGTACGGCAAGAGTCAAATATGACTCATGCCATTTAGAATACTTTAGTTTGCTGTAAAACAAAAATCTTCTAAAACTTTTGAAGAATATGTTTTATTCTTTATTATTATAACATGATGATCTTAACTATTCTCCTTATTCATAATTTTTATACAATAAAAATACTTTTTAGTAGTTAAATTTATACTTTAGGTAGTGTTGAAAAAAGAATTATATGCTTATAAGTAGCAGAGAATAAATTTGTTGACAGACAAGTTCTTTCAACTGATAAGAATTTTTCCATCGGTCTTACAGTCTTACAAATTAAATTAAAATAATTAATATTTATGGCAGTCAGATTGCCCTTGTTTATAATCACCCCCGCAGAATCTGAAATAAAAACTTAATTAAAACCTGGAAAAAACTTTGTTAGCAAAGGACGATCTGACTGCTCCCAACCACCAAATTGCCCAACGTTTCGAGCCCGTTCCGGCTCCTCCTCAGGGACTGAAATAAAACCCGCGATACACCTCCATATATACCCCCATACTCGCTTCTTTTCTCTTAACCCCACCACCATCCACTTTCCCCTCTCCAACTTTCGATTCTCACTTAAATTAATAAAGAATGATAATTGTTATCTAATTTACTTGACTCTATCATTATTCCGATTTCTTAGAATGTGAATACTTTCAAGGCTTTCCCTCTTATATTTATTCTTAATCCCCTATTCCAAAATATCCACACTCCCAAAATCGAAAGAATGCAAACTATATAAACAATGTTCTTTCAAACCCGATGTACAACTTGAGCTGCGTAAACTATATTGATGTTCATATTCTTTTTCAAATATCTACCCGTTTGACCAATATAACAACCATTACAATCCCTACAATTAATTTTATAAACTATTCCCGATTTTAAACATTTACCATCCTTGTCTTTACAATTACTAAATAACCTTTCTAAATTATTATCGTTTCTAAAGAAAACTTGAATATTATGTTTATTAAAAACCCTTTTAATCCTTTCCGACATACCTCTAACATATGGTAAACTAAAATATGCGTTCTATCCATTTCTATTCCTTGTTTGATTATCTTCCCGCTGCTTCAATCCACCATTATAAATTTCCCACACTCTCTCATCAATCATTTTATCAATAAATTTTACCGGAAAATTATTCTTCATAAATGTTTCTCTAACTAAATTTAAATTCTTTTTCCTAAAATCTTTATGTGACAATTTAATCGCTCTGTTAATGACAGCCTTGATCGCACCTGTCTTGTTTCCGAATTGGTGGTGAGAATCAAAATTTAAAAATCTACCTGACCATGTAGGTTTTCTATACCAATCTAATTTCACTCTATTATTATTAACTCTAATGACTCTAATATCTAAAAAACTCAGTTGATTATCTTTCTCAACTTCTTTTGTGAATTTAATTCTATCATGGATAGAATTAAACACATCCACCATTTCATCCACAAAACATTCAGGTACAACTATAAAAATGTCATCAACATATCTTTTAAAAATAATTGGTTGACAAACCAACTTAGACAAAGCAACACTTTCCAATTTTTCTATTACTAAATTCGCTATAACAGGTGAAAAATATTGATACGATCGCATTCGCCTTAGGCATATTTTGAATGGTGTTCTTTTAAGTATAAATTAGCAAAATAATTGGCATCGATCTGGAAAAATTCTGAGCAATTCTACTTACAATTTGAAAACTTTTTCCCGCTTAATGTGCTATACAAAAAGTTTCAAGTTTTTGAGTTAAAAAATCATGAAAATTGAAGATTTATGAAAAAATCAAAATTTTCAAATTTTCAATTAATTCTAACTTTTGAACAATTGAATATTTTGCTCTAAAACTCTAGGGTTGTATTTTGGGGCTAATTTGGAACTAGTAAAAAAAATTTGAGCAATTTTAAAATTTTGACCTGTCACACTTGACGTGAAGTTACCTATGTATATGGGGCATTCTCTGTCAACGCGACACCCCCTCTGCCCAGAACAATTTTGATCCCAATGAGGTCTACCTAGGCTCAAATGAAAGCTCTTGACTACTACTTTCGAACGCCGTCTGGCGATTCCGAAAATTCAAAATGGCGGATACAATATGGCGGCTGAAAGTCTCGGAATGATGGAAAAACAAGTTTTTCTTCACTCTAATAGCGAATCTGATACGAAAATTGTTATTTCTTGCCACTAATATGAAGTTAGAGACATATTTTCATACTACTACCGTTCAAACCGAGCGGTTAAAATTATATTTCAAGGTCATTTTGAAGGTCAAAAGTTATTTTCTGGATTTTCGGACTAGTATTCTACGAAACTAATAGAAAACTTGATTACGATCATAACTAGACTTGACCTTGGATCATTTTTCAAAGTCATAATTTCTGTCTCTGCATAATTAATGTTTTGTTGAACGTAACCTCCTATGAGACATTTGTTCCTTTGTGCATATCGTGGGACCGGCGATCTAAAAATTTCATGTATAAAATCCTTAGAGAAGATAAAGTTCCACAATAGAACTATCAAGTAGTTTTAGCATAACCCATTCTGAACCACGTGGAGGTACTACTTCTCTCAGAACATAAAAAAAATTAAAAAAAAGGAGGATAAAAAATAGAAAAACTTGAATATTATAACAAAAATTCAGTATATTTTCCCATTGAAAATTAAAGTAGAACAGATACAGACTTAGCAGCATTCGAGTACCTTTTCATGATAACTTTCCCGTCACTTGATAATTGAAAAGAATGATGTTTAAGAATCTGTGGGACAGGTAATGCATCTTGAAACCTACGATTGAGTTTCCTTTTGAATTTATCATTTTTCAAAATGATTTTTAGCCTACTTCACAAGAGATGTGTGCGTCAGCACAGAATAGCATCTTTCGGTTTCGCCTTCAAGCTAGCTCTATAAGCTTCTCTTTTAAATATTGCACCAAGACCATCATAACAGCTTTTACCATGAGCAGTGGCGCAAAAATGCCACTCTGCCTCAATACCAAAATCCTTCTCGTGATGAAGAAGATTTGCTATCTGAAAGCGGTTCTTGAAATGCTGTTTTGCTCCATCTGTCACGTAAATAATCATTTTAAGTTTTTTTACTTTTCTCTTGATTTCTGGAATCAATAAATTCTGAATAGTATAGACAGAAGAAGTGTCATGCTTCAAACTATTCGACAAGAATACACAACTTACATGCTTCAGCTCTGAATCTTCTTTAGAATAGTAAATAGCTGGAAAAACAGTGCACTGGTCGTTATTAAAATGGAAGGCTTGAGATACATCTTGAACTGCAAAAGAGTAATTCTCAGAATAGTCGAACATTATCAGAACTTCTCCATTGCCTAGATTACTTTTTGTTTGAGCAATGAAATTACCTTGTTCTTTGGCAATATATGAGTGGGGTTTGAGTATCGCCAATTTGGCATATAATTCATCAACAAATTCTTCAACTGGTAGAGTTACATTCTGCAAAGTTGATCTATCCGTTCCTGACCACGCACAGTACTCAATTTGTGAGATATTTGCCGCATCCAATATTTCAAGTTAACGAGACGTAAGATTTTCAGAACCAGGGCACTTCGAACATTCATCCAAGTGACAGTCAGGTGTAGGATTCTTACACATAATTTGCTGTAAACAATCTTTATAACTACAAATGGGTTCTTCTTGATTTTTCGTGAGCTTCTGAATATCGATTGCATCCTACATCAATTTACAATTTTGATGAATGGTGCAAACGCAGACGCTATGCGTTCCACTAGCACCAGCAAGAACACAATGTTTTGGTCGTAATTTCGCGAAAGTACTGAATCCTACTTGCACTGTTGGTTCTGCTATCTTGAATAATTCGTAAAGTTCTCGTAAATCGAAATATAAAAGACGTTTCTGCACCTGAGTCCGCTTTCCATCAATAATAACAGAGAAAGTATCTTTTCGACCCGGCATCATCCGACTGTGCAGATCGTTATTATAACATTCAACAATGACTTCTATTACTGCCTTTGACAAAGTTTTACCATGTTTAGCCGTTGTTGTAGCCAAAATACCTCCATCGGCTTTGAGTTTTTTCGACTTTCTTACTATATGTCTTGATGTATTGAATTCACGGGAAATTCGACTAATATTCCAAGTTGATGGGGCGATTGTAAGTATAGTTAGTTTCAAAGGGTCATTAACTGCTAATCTAGAAAACTTTTCTTTTAATTCTGAAAACATGTCTTCCAATTCGATTTCTCTAGCTGATCGTGTAGCTTCTTGAACAGATTTATCAATACCAGTGTTTTCTGATGTCGTCTCTATATCCATGTTTTCATATTCGTTGTTGCCTTCGCTATCTCTTGTACCAATAGATGAAATGGGAGATCCACATAACTTTCTACACTTACTACAAATTTTTGAATTATCTGGAAAATCTGGAAATCTTCGTTTTAAGTTGTTCGACAGCAAGCGTAAATCATTACCTATGTGACCCTTACCATTGAGAGGGTTGATACAACGATTGGACCGTGCTACAGTAGACATATTCAATCCATCTAAGTAAGTGATAATACTCGAATATAATAACATAGGACTGTTAGAACAGGTGCTGTGAAAAATGTCTTAATTAATTTGAATCCTCTCGAAAATCGATGGGAACTATATGTACGAAACGTTTAGGAAAGATAATGCACGAAATATAGAACCACAGATACACCAAAGAGTTAGAGTAACAGCCGCACTAAACTTTTAGAGAAGCATCGGTACTTAAAGAGTTTCGAAAGAGGAATAAAAAAAGTTAGAGAGATTTTAGAAATGTTCTATTGTAAAGTTTAATTACAGTTTTATCAAAAAGTATGGGACCCCCGTATTTTATTTTTTGAAAAAGCTAAGGTCATACCGTAAGTAATTTTCAACGAGGATTTGTCTGGTCTGATGACCTTGAATCTAACCTCGTCGTTGACCTTCAAAGTCAATTCAAAAATTGCAAAATTCAAAAATTTGCAATTTTTGATCGCATTGTATACGTGTATAGTCATACGGTCTTACACCAACTATAGCATCCACGGCGTCACGTCGGTTTTTTTCTCTCAGTGCGTATACTGCACAATTTTTGTGCAGGAGGAGCACCAAATCAAAAAAGCAGTAGCAGCACAAATGTGTTGTACCATTGCCACACTTTTTAGTGCTTCTTCTGCCCTAAACTTTTGTACTCCTGAAAAACGATGAAATAGATTAAATGCGGAACAATTTAAGTGCAACATTTGCTCTAAAATGGGAGAGTAAAGGACTTAATGTTTAGTTACGAAACAATTCTTGCATTTGGTACTGATACTCTACGCTAACGTGCTTCTTCTCCACCAAACTTTTTTCAGTGATTCTGAAATGTTTCATAGTGTGGATATAACCACAGTTTTTCTGTTACTGTTCCGAATTAGAACCGATTGATAGCATGAATTGAAGAAGTATAACTGCGAAAGAATCGGTTTATTAAAATTAGAACTCACCATGAAAATGACCTTGAAAAATGATCCAAGGTCAAGTCTAGTTATGATCTTAATCAAGTTTTCTACTAGTTTCGTGGAATACTAGTCCG